>OY740765.1:141939051-142560217 GCA_963513935.1 Aphrophora alni | reverse complement strand
GGTTATGGAGTCATGACAGATGAAGAGGATAATTGTAGCGTGTACATCTACGCAGGGAGCAGAGGACAGAGAGGATGAGGGAGACAGCGCATGGCCGGAGATGACACACGCGGACGCGACATCATGGCGTACTTGGAGCAACAGCAGGATACAACGCCAGCTGAACTAATGATGGTGAAACGTTTACGTGATTGTGCCGCATTGAAATGTCACACCAAATTAAAACAGAGGAAGATAAATGACTTTTTTGTAAATAACAACTAAACCCTGTGTAAATTAAAAGCATGTGTAAATTTTTTTTTTTTCGTGATTTACAGTATTGTGTAAATTGAATGACTGTGTAAATATTGTGTTTTACGCATAAAAAACGAGGTTGTACTGTATTTTGTTATTTTTCATCCAGAAAATTGGTACACCATTACATGCAGAAATAAAATCTGTAAATTTTTATCAAATTTAATTACTTAAAAAATAAAGGCAAATATCTGTATAAAATTACTGTTATTTATGAATTAGTGACTTATGTAAATTTATTTGTTTTCACTTACACTCCCCATTTATTACAAAAAGAGGCCATACACAAAATGTAACATTTTGTATTTTCCCGTTATTTTTATTTATTAATTATAAATTTTTCAAGAATTGGATAATCGATGTCAATTTATTTATTTTTCCTTACACATTTATTTATTTACAAAAAAGGAGCCATAAAACATGTAAAATTCATTAGGAAACCTAACTAAGAATAAAACATTACCTCAATTAATTTTGAATTATAAATACTTTAATGAGTGAAGAGAATAATACTTAGTACTTGCTACCTAAAATATGCTAAGCCTATTTAGTAGTTTCTAAAGACACAGTCACCCGTCACATCAGTTGACTAGGCGATTAGTTATGCTACAAAGATGTCATCATCTTCAGAAGAAGAAATGAAGGATAGAAAAGTGATAGGTCGTGATCTCTTTGTTAAGCTTCTTGCAGGTTTTGTGGTAATACTTGAGAAATCAAAAACTCCTGCTATGAAGAAAACAAAAAAGGAGGCTTGGGATGAGTTGTGCTCTCAGTATTGTGCTGCTGTGGACAAATTTGTTACAGTGGCCCAGTTAGTTAAGCCATTGAACAACATAAAAGCTTGTGGGAAAACAAAAACAGACACAAAAATATATATATAAATATTACATCAAGACATATTGTTTAGGTTGTACTTTATAAGTTGATGTTAACATAAATTTAGCTCAGTAAGCATAGTTAATAAATAGCAGTAGAATCCTTTATATTTTAGTGTTAGTCAGAAGCTCACTCCGTACACTTCTAAATGTATATTAGTTGTGACGAAAACAATTATTGTTATAATCTAAATGTATATTAGATTATTAATAGTAATTAAAGGATTTTTATTTAAAAAAGAATTTTTAAAAAACCTAACGTTCTGGAAACGAATTGTAACTGGCGCAGTCGGTAGCACCGCAATTCAAGGATTTTAATAAATACAAAATCTTTCAATCTCAATTGAATCGGAAAGCGGACCAACAACAGCATTTCGGAGTTCTTAATGAACATAAGTTCTTTCAACAACAGTTGTTGACTGAAAAACAAAACAAAAATCTGGACTTCAGTGTAAATGAATTTCAGTAAACATTGATTTTGAACGAACATTTAGAATCAGTGAAAAGTGAGTTGAGTGTACATCAACAAAAAGAAACCAAACACCGAAACAATACAAATCCCAGTATGAGCATATATTTGGATTCTGTAGGTAAAGAATAATTTTAAAATAAGTAATTATAATTTATGAATTCTGTTTTAAATTAAATTGATAATTGTAGAATATTAATTTATTAAAATAGCAACTCGCACATTCAAAAGTGAATATCTTGATATGATTCCAGAGTATAATGGAGCTCCCACTATGCTAGGAAGATCTATTTCTTTTTATGACAAAGTTGTTGCAAAATTTTGTTGCAACTGAAAATGTAGATGGTTTTCAAAATGTATATTTGTTTTCTTCTCTACTCTCTAAACTAAAAGGACAAGCTATAGAAGTAGTTGTAAGTTCAAATACTTATGCATGGGAAGATGTTAGAAAAACTTTATTAACTAGTCATCTTGATAAAAGAGATTGTTTTACATTAAACATAGAAATGTCAGAATTAAAACAAGAAACCAATGAGTCTCCATTTAAATTTTATGAACATATACAGAAATTGTTAAATTTACAAGTTGCTTTCTTTACTAATAAAGAGCCTTCTGCTAGTAATGTTTTATGTACGTATGTACAAAAATTAGCTTTAAGAGTATTTTTAAAAAGGTTTGCAAGAACCATTAGGATCTTTTATGCAAATGAAAAACCCAACTAATTTAGAAGAAGCTTTAAACATGTTAACCAATGATTTTCAATTCAAAAATAAATTGTTTCAAAATAACAAACCTAATGTAAATAAATTTGTGCAACCACAAAAACCTGTACAAAATAAACCATTCCAACTACCTTACCAAAGTTTTCAAAACCCTTATGGTAATAAGCCATGTAATCAGTGGAAATACTGGGATCATCAAGTGGAAATGGACAAGGATAGCATAGAAAACAGCTTTTTCGACAGAACACGGACACTATGAATTTTTGAGAATGCCCTTTAGCCTAGAAAATTCCTCATCTACCTTTCAACATATATTAAACAATATCTTAAGAGTAATACAGAGTGAAATATGTTTAGTATATTTGGACGACATAATAGTTTATTCAACAAGTTTGCAAGAGCATATAAATCGATTGAAAGAAGTTTTTGAAAGGCTAAGAAAAGCAAATTTTAATGTGCAATTAGACAAAACTGAATTTTTAAGAATAGAAGTAGCATACTTAGGACACATTGTAACACTTGAAGGAGTTAATTAAACCAAACCTGGATAAAATGAAAGTAATAAAAAATGACCTAATACATACCGAAAATAGTTAAACAAATAAAAGGATTTTTAGGACTTGTCGGATACTACAGAAAATTTATAAAAAGATTTTGCAAAGTTAACAAAACCTTTACTAATTATTTAAAAAGAGATGTAAAGATAGATGTAACCAAACAGGATTATATTGACTGTTTTGAAAAATGTGTTATGTAATGAGCCTATATTACAATATCCAGACTTTGAAAAGAAATTCATATTGACTACAGACGCAAGCAATTTTGCAATTGGAGCAACATTAAGACAAGAAAACAAGGGTTCTGATTTACAAATAGCATATGCAAGTAGGACGCTTAAAAATAGTGAAATATAATTACTCAGCAATTGAAAAAGAGTTGTTAGCGATTGTATGGGCAACCAAATACTTTAGACCTTATTTATTTGGGAAAATATTTACCATATACACTGACCATAAACAACTACAATGGCTATTTTCAGTAAAAGAGCCGAACTCCAAATTGTTAATATGGAAAATTTATAAGGTGTTATACACACTGTGATGCTGTGAAATTTATGACTGACTATAGCTAATTCCTTGACGATATACTTGTTGCCATTGTCTTGAAACATATGAAACTTAACTACAAACGCTTGCATGTTTTTATATAAAATCACTTCGTCGTACTCTCTTCAGAGAGTGTGGTAGATACAAGCTCATCGCTGACTAATGTAGTAAGAGTGCAAAATCGTTTTCAAATATAAAACATTTTACTGACACACCGCGACATGAGCAACATACTATATTTTATTAGTTTCTACTTGTCACTGTTTGATGTTATCACATGCTGTCCATTGTTAAATTGGACATTTCATTAGCAGAAATATTTTCGTATGATGAAGTCCTTGTTACTTAATTTTAATTTGTAGTGTTCTTTTTGTCGAAAGCTGTCATTATTTTTTTACATGAAGCAAAAGTTCATCAAACTCTAGAAGTGTAAAGAAAACAAAATTTTTTTTTCTGCCTGCAGCAAAAGTCCTAATTATTTGTACAATCGTTGATTATGAAATTATCGGATTTCATACAAATCCCAACATCAGATTATTATTATCCCCCACTACCACTATTGTCAATCTTATTTTTGAATTCCTGCTTTAATCAGCCATAGTAGCTAAAATTTTGTGACCCATAATAAAAATTCAAATCGATTTTCATGAAATGAAACTCGTGTAATCGAAGATCATTATAATAAAATCAATAGTATTTTATAGGTTAAATATCCGCACCGTCACAAACATGATACATATGGCAGTCATAAACCAGTCGTGCTGTTTCTATCAAAACGTATATTGAATTTTCTTTGAGAGTTAGTTCTGATGGTGACGAAAGTCGGCCCTTTAATGTCAACATTTGAAATAGTTCATGATCAAGATAGCCTCCTTCAACGAATTTGTTTAAGCCTTCACTAATATTATTCAGTAGACTTTCATAACATAAAGTCAGAAGTTATAAACTTCAATTATGTGTACAAATTCTGACAACATAATATACATATGAGCTTAAGGAAGGCATAATCATAGACTGTATTCAAGGTACATGTAAATATGGTTTCTAGCCAATAAATTATTGGTGACCATTTTATATATTAATGAGACAAACATGCACATCTGAGACAGCATGGTACATTAAACTATCACCTTTCTAATGGTACCAGAAAGAAATACATGATATGTGAGTCATGTAGAATCAGCCAATAGGAGTCGCCACATTTCCTAATATGTTTTTATTTACCATTAATAATGAACAAGGTGAGTTACCAGCAGTTGGGGGGGGGGGGTATATATTTCTTAGTATGATTTTAATCTCCATTAAGAATGAACTATGTATCTGAAATACAACCCCTAAGAGAGTGAGTACATATTTCCTAGTTTGTTTTAACTCTCTAATAACAAAGAACTATTTGGGATACTAGTACTAGAAGGGAGCATATTGTCTAGTGTATTTTTACTGCCCAGAAACAATGAATTGTGTGAGATACCACCACTAGTGGTTGTCTAGTGGATTTATACTTCCCAGTAACAATTAATTATCTTAGATACCATTAATATGAGGGTCCATGTAGTTGTAGTATTTATACAACCCAGTAATAAAGATCTATCTGAAATACCAGCACTAGAAGGAGACCCATTTTGTCTAGTGTATTATTTTTATTTCCCAATAAGAGTAAACTATCTGAGATAAAATAAGATTTGTGTTTTAGTTAATATTTATATGTTTAACAGGAATTAAATGTTTGCACATAGTTATATAGCCCCGAAGTAAATTTATGCAGTTTATTATTTTGTTTCTCACAATCTGTCATTAAGAACCATAATTAATATATTTTTTATATCATTTGTACTTGAATTTTTGTAAGAAAATTGTTCTTAGACTGAAGTACTCCGTTTTTGGAAAACAATATATTTGTGACTAAAATTGCTTTTCCTGTTTAAGAAGGGCCACATACAAGACATGTAGTGCTATTACTCAACAGCTTACTGTGACTTTTATCTTTGGTGTAATGAAAGAGTCTATAATTATAATTGGTAATTTATTATAGTTTAAATCAAGTCTTTTGGATCTATCCACATATCTTTAGATTTGTCAAAATCTAACCAACTAGTGTAAACTTGCTGCCTTTTTAAGTAATACTTTCTTCATTTTATAAAAGCTTGGTTTTAGTCAGTTATTCTTGATGAAATACACCTTTTATTAAATATCTTGTTTCGTCTTTTAAAATATAATTATTTCTATTTTTTATGATCATCTAAAAAAGATCTACCCAAGATATCAGTTCATGTGTCAAAATTAATTTAAACAAGACCCTAATTACCACCTATTATCATATCAAATAGATTATAAAATTGAAAGAGCCGACAATTTCACTCTTAATAAAAAAGTTCATCTATAGGTCAGGAAATGATACAAGATTGGAAAATGTGATATTATGATCACCTTATTATTACTTGTGAAGTATTTTGGAGTACTACTTATGTACTAATAATATTTAGTAGGATAAGGGTTTCATAAAAAAGGAAAATAATGCCAGTGATAGGTTAGTTTTTTTTAACATTATTTTTTTGTTACAAACAATAAATTCTTTCCATATTCATAATAAAGCATTACATGTTATGTAGAACAACTTTTATTATTAACATCAATTATTTATATTTAATTAGTTAACATACCTTACTGTCAAAAGTAGTTCATTATTCTTAATAGTAGCTACAGCTGTTTCGCCTCAACATAAGGCATCATTAGGCTTATCACACGTAAACAACTAAAAACATGTTCACAACACAAAACTTTTTGTATATAAAAACACACACACACACAAAATAGTAAACCGGGTTGGTTCTTGTTTTATTGTAAAAATAAAAATAAAAAGTTATTTTTCCTTGATATTTTTATTTTTATTTTTACAATAAAACAAGAACCAACCCGGTTTACTATTTTGTGTGTGTGTGTGTTTTTATATACAAACAAGTTTTGTGTTGTAAACATGTTTTTAGTTGTTTACGTGTGATAAGCCTAATGATGCCTTATGTTGAGGCGAAACAGCTGTAGCTACTATTAAGAATAATGAACTACTTTTGACATTAAGGTATGTTAACTAATTAATTATATCAGTAGTTCGGAAGGCAATATCCAAATAATATTTATATTTGTTTATATGTTGTATAACTTGATATATAGAGTTATATAAAGACAACTTCCTTTATTAACATCAACGATTTATATGTATTGTATAACTTGATATATAAAGACAATTTCCTTTATTAACATCAATGATTTACATACGTTGTATAACTGGATATATAGAGTTATAAGACAACTTTATTAACATCAATTAATTATATGTGTTGTACAACTGGATAGGCTATATAGAGTTGTATAAAGTGAGAGCCACTCACTTCTCTACTACATGGAACACATACAATAATTATAATTTATTATTAGCGACAGAGATATGTACATGTATTGTTCTTAGCTGGGCCGATATGATTGATCTACAAACCAGAACCTTTTAAAAATAATTTTGTAATATGTATAATTGCTTACATATTAATCATAATCAGGATGTTGTTTGTGCTTAAATTTTCTCTTTCAAAATTAATTATGTTTTATAATAGTAGTTTATTAACGTTTAGCTTTACTTTGTCATATGAACTGAAAGGATCTAATAGTTGATGAAAGTAAGTATAATTTTAACCGTAACATTTTGATCTTCACTTTTAAGAGGAAAATTTGTTTTGTTTAACATGGTTTAAATTTGGTCATGTAAATTGTGTGAAAATATTAATGAACTAAAGACATAATAGATACTAAAGGGATACAATGACTGTAGATAATAAATTCCATTGTTGCCTTCTGATTGGATATAATGAATTTCCAAGCCAGGAAGGGATATATATATACTTCTTGATGTCAAAGCAAAAATTCTTTTGTTATGCATCTTTAGCTGTTTCATCATGCACCAAAGATATCATCAGGATCTGACTTTCACTTGCTTCTGTATTTGAAGTGGTTCCTTTAAGATCAGAGCTATGACAATTATACTGATGTAAAAAGAGCTATGAAATATTGGCTGTCTTCACAGGCAGCATCCATCATCTTATGAAGAGTAATCAGAAATTGATTTTTACGATAAATGTCTTAACATTGGTTGAAACTATGTGGAAAGTAGTTTACAATATCGCCTCTATTTTAATAATAAAATTGTTTAAAAACATAAATCGTTATTTGTTAATAGCCAAGCAGTATTCTCTTAGAACGTACCTCATGTGTTGTCTCTTTCATTGTGATATAAACTGACACAGAAGCTCAGACTCTTAGATGGTTTTCTGTTTCTTATTGGGTAGTTTTATTTTAAGAGATTGAGTTCATAACTATTATGTTTAACTAAATATAAATAATTAATGTTTTTAGAACAAATTTTACAATCAAATTCTAGTTATAAATTAGTAAACTATAAATATTGTAACACTTAAAACAATAAAATATGTGGTAATTTTTTCATTTCTCAAATAAAACACCTCAGTTGAAATATCAAACATTAATACAAAGTAAACATTAAAAAAAAATTTTTTTAATGGCAACATCTGTAAACATGCAAAACTGGTTGGATTTAAATAAGATCCATCATTAGGCAATTGGTCTGTTGAGAGCATAAACTTTCATTATTACTAAATTTATTTATTTTTATTTAAACGTTAATATACCATGTTTGAGACATATCTGTTTTAGAAAGTGTTGTTTATTCTGTAACTGTTATAAAAATAGTGGTATTTTAATATTATAAATTTTGTAACTACTTGCTTAAGAAAAGTTTCACACAAATGTATATGCATCTCAAGTCATTACAAAATATAAATAAATAAAAATAACTTTTTTTTTTTTTTATTTGTTGATTTTAAAAATTTGAAACCTCAAATTTAAAATAGCAATGGTCTACTGTTATGAGTAGTAATGATTAGTAATGAAATCAAAAAAAAAAAACCCCCTAATAGGACTGGGGCCCTTTACAAAATTTTTTCATCTCTTCTTCACTCATCAGAAATTACCACCTTTTGCATTGTTATAACATGTAATAAAAAATATATTTTAAAATTTCAAGGAGGTTTTTAATTGAATTTCAAATGTTAAAACTATAAACGTACTGTAATTGAACTATTACTATTATGTGAATGCAAAATCATAGACAAATCACAGATATATGTATACTTCACTTTAGGTTCATGTCTTTTGATAAATCTCCTTCCTCTTCATGAAAACCTTTCCAAGATTGAGATCCTGTGTGGCTAAATCAATAGCACACCTATAAAGCCAACCCTGACACATATGCCATGTGGTCAAAGTATGCCATATACAGGGTGTTCGAAAAATGTGGGGCAATAATTTACTTAGTGATTCCATGGGTCAAAATAAGCAAAAATGTTTATATAGACATATGTAAAAATATAATAAAATCACAAAAGTTGTGTTTCTTTAAAAAGTGTTAATTTTGTACATGTTTGAAAATAAAATAATATTTATGTATTGATAATTTGTGATTTTATATTTGTAACAGTTTTAACATTGTTTAAATGGAGAAAACTGTAGGTATAGCAAGGAAGAAATTAATTTCTCTATTATTCTTCATCGAAAATAAGCTTAATAAGATATCGTTGGAATCTCCATAAAACTTACTACATTTTATGTATCTTGCAATTTTTTTTGTAAAATTAATGGTTTTCGTGAAATTTGCCATCAAATATTTAAAATAGCCGCCATTTTGAAACGGTTAAAGTTTTTTTATTCATATTTTGCACAAAGATAGCGGCCAATAAGATGAACATTTGTGCAGAATCTCAACGCTGTAACTAAAACCGTTAAGCAGTTATGAATTATTTTGTAAAAAACACATACAGACAGACAGACGCTAAACGAATCGGGATAGGACATATATTTATGTCTATATAAACGTTTTTGCTTATTTTGACCCAAGAAATCACTACGTAAATTATTGCCCCACATTTTTCGAACACCCTGTCTAATATACAACTTACAAAATTAAAAGTAAAATCAATGTAAAATTATTATTTAAATTTGTTTATAGTGTGGAGTCAAGAAACTCTTCCATTGAGTAAAAAGACATTGACTGCTCAATATTTTATAAAAGAGTAACTGCTTTATATTTATTTTTAATATATATATATATATCCATTAGTTCTTTAAACTCTTTAGGAAGTTTATAAATAAAGTTTCTTAAGGCTGACTCCAACTTCAGATTGATATTTTTCAAAAGCCACCAAATTTGTGCTGTCATGTACGGAAATAACTCCTACCGATATTAGGTGCATGTATATCAATATTACAAGCTGAATAACTTTCAAATTTTTAATGTAATATTACTTATGAAATATACATGCAAGAAAAAGTTATAATACTCAGCTTTTTAAAAACATTTCTACAAGAATCACGACTGTTCAAATGAGCCATAATTATTATTATGTACTTGTTATTGAAAACAAAAGACCTGTTGGGACATCTGCTTAGTGGAGTAATCCCAAAGAGCAATTCCATATTTTTAATTCGATAAATAGACTAAAGAATGCTAATTTTAAAATTGGTTCAGGACAGAACTGAGCCAATGTCCTTTGCAAAAAAGACCAGTGAGCTGAATTCTTACACTGCTCATTTGTATGATCCATCTATATCAATTTACTGATCAAATAAAGCCCTAATAACTTTATTTCCATTACCAATTCTATTGTGTTACCACCTGATTTACAGGGTGTTTCAAAAAGGACTTTACAACTTTGAAAATTCATATAAAATTATTCCAAAAAGGTACAGAGCTCGTTTTAGTGTTGTTTTAATGGGAAACACATCAAGTTTTGACTCGCGTAGTCCGCTAGTGCCTGCCGCACAAGCGCTAGCGACAGTTACGTTAAAGATGGCTGCCTTCACTGGACCCGAGCATGCTAGCTGTGTGTTTTGGTTTGAAGAATCGAAGTCGGCGACAACAGTTCAGCGTAATTTTCGTACCAAGTACGCTAAAGATCCTCCTTTTAGGCCTACAATTTATGAGTGGCATAGATGTTTTGTAGAAACAGGGTGCTCAGTGAAACATAAGAAATCCTCAGGTCGTCCAAGCACATCTGACGAAGTCAGAGCAAGTGAGATAAAGTTTTGTCAACAGCCCTTCGAAATTGACCCGGCGTGCATCTCGTGAGTTGCAAGTCCCACATAAGACGGTTTGGCATGTGTTGAGAAAACGTTTGCATTTGAAACCGTTTAAAGACACTGATAAGATTGCCCGTAAGAACTGTGTGGATATGTTAAATCGAGTGGATGATGATGAACATTTCTTGGACAACATAATCTTTTCTGATGAGTCAACTTTTCACTTAAGTGGCAAGGTTAACACACATAACTGTAGGATTTGGGGCAGTGAAAATACACATGAAACATTGCAACATGTTCGTCATAGCCCTAAAGTGAACGTTTTTTGTGCGTTGAGCAAGAAGAAAATGTATGGCACCTTTTTTCCAAGAGAGAACCATCAACGGGATAGTGTACCTTGATATGTTGAAACAATTTTTAATACCACAGATCGATGAGGGTCGAAAAATGTTTACTTCATGCAAGATGGCGCACCACCACACTATCTGACTAGTCCAGGATTTTCTCAATGACTGCTTTCCAGGTCAATGGATTGGCCGTGCTGCGCCATTGCATGCCCCCCCCCCCGTTCCCCAGACCTGACACCGCTAGACTTTTTCTTCTGGGGTTTCATAAAAGATATGTGTACGTACCTCCTTTGAGGGATACTCTACTTAAAGCAAGAATTTATGCTGCCGCTGAGCAAGTTACACCTGAAATGTTAGTGCGAGTCTGAGAAGAAATCGACTACCGATGGCATGTCTGCAGGATAACCAACGGAAGAACACATAGAACATCTTTAGTTTAAGGTAAAAAAAATTGAAGTGTTATCCTTTAAAACAACACCAAAACCAGCTCTGTACCTTGTTTCATTAAATTTATATGAATTTTCAAAGTTGTAAAGTCCTTTTTGAAACACCCTGTATTTTATTCAGGCTTTAAAATAAAAAGAATATATTTAATCTTCATTGGATTAACTCTTAGATTATACAGTTACCACATGAAAAACTTCCCTATGATGAAAGCAATCTAAACAATTTTTGTTTATGCTTAATTACATTTAACATGCAATGAAAGCTTTTGCTCTAAGATTTATAAACTCGAATTTTCCTTGTTAAAATTAAAGTACTCCTACAAATTATATAAAAGTTCAAGAATGACATGAAATGTACAAGCAGCACAAACGAATGTAGATTAATTTATGGAAACTGCACAGATATATATAGTTAATAGACCTATGTAATAATTTGTAAAATGTTTATAATTTATTTTTAAATAGATTCATAACAAAAATTCAAATTGACGTAAAATCCTGAACTCTAAAATAAATAAAAATCAATTATGGAGCCTACAAATGACTTTATAATTATTGTGTAAGAGAAGGTGCCCAAAACTGAAGTAATATGATCACTTTATCTACTTCGATTCATTAAACTCTTTAAAAAAATAAACCTAATAGTCTATATTGGAATATACTTGAATGTACAAACTAATATAAAATTTAAACTGATCATTTAGAAACAAGTATAATAATAGTTTAAATGATTGAGATTCACAGTGTATGACCATCTTTGAACTGATGGAAAAAAATCACAAAGTATAAATATAATAATAGTTTTAAGAATTGGAAATCACAGTATCTGACTGTCTTTGAACTTAGGGAAAATTTACCGTCTGATCTTGAATTTGTTAATATTTAAAGTTCTCAAACTTAAAACTAATTATCTTAATTTATAAAAGGTAGTCAATGTCTCTATTTTATAATCAATTTATAATTTAATCGTTTTTCTCCTAAGATTCTACTTGTATCACTAGAATATTTCTTTAGTGTTTTTTATATAGTTATGTATTGTAATAACCAATAAAAAGTTTTCCTATGAAAATGATGTTTGAAAAATAACGTAAGCTTCTATACCAGGACGCTGCACTCTAATTTTATTTGAGTTCAACTCAAAACTATTATAATATTGAATAGCTATTCGATGCGTCGCTTTCAAAGATTGTAGGAAGCGATCAGTCTAATGAGAAGGTCTTGTATTGACGAGAGAGTCAACACGACCACTCCAAGCAGCATTCTGCATCAGACCAACTAAAAAATGCTATGATTGGTAGATCCTTTGGACCAATTGGGAAGAATCTGACTATTAGATTGACGGACTACTACACTGCACTCACTTAATATGTTTTTAATTTTGGAGATAAAAATAAGTTTCTAAATTTAACTTAAAGTATAAAAAGTACATAATGTTCATTTATTTTATTTAATATTGTATTAGTATTAATACAATATATAACCTTCTTCATCCACCCAAATCATTTACTTGTGATTCTATAAGATTAACCAATTTCGGAATACTGTCTGTCCGTCCATATGAGTCTTCGCATATATGATCGTAATACGAGAGATGATGCAAGTTTCCAGACATCATATCTCACTTACGTCACATATTGAACCAAGTATTAACCCAACTTTGAGATCCAAAAATGTGAAATGGTACACTTACTGATCCCACTGTAGTATATATCAAGTGTCCCAGGCATGCTACGTTCACTCTAATTTTGAACAACTGAATTAAAAAAGACGCTTTTGAGAAACTACACAACTTAAGCTGCTAATTTTGATATATTACAATGTTTTTTTTAACCCCTAAAATGGATATTTGTATGAGACAACCAAAAAATGGAGTGGTAATCCTCATCGAGTGGTATATTATTTTAAAGGGAGTCAGTGGATAAAACCTGCACAAACTAAAATTGCTATGTGATACCTGTATCTAAATTGGCAGTCGATTAAAATAAAATAATTCTGTGTATTTTTACTGTTTCACATTAATGTAGCATGAGCAAGTTATGTGATTAGACAAAAAAAAATCAAAGTTCTTTCCAAATATATCCGTTTTGAGGTCTCGGTCAAAAAAACTGGTTATTTAAATAATGTCTTAATTTGTAATCTGTGCAATGCTATACAACCAAAACGAATGGAGCGATTTGAATTAAATTTAGTATGTGGGCATATTTTGACTATATCTCGAGAGGTTACAAAAAATTTTTTCAATAAATAAAAATATTGGGGTGTAAAAACAACACAAATAAAAAAAATTCTTTAAAATCAGTTGTAATGATTTTTATCAAAATTTTCCCAATTGTAGCCTCTAAGGGCCCAGACAAAATGTATTGGTCGCCATCTCTCCAAAAATACCGTTTTGATAGTTAGCAGTAATAAACTGTTTAGTCCTCCCTCACAAATTTTGAAGCTATAATTTAATCAGTGTTTTGCTTCCAAATGTCATGTCATCCATTTAAAAATATTAATGTAATTTCCCTTCCTGAGAATGTACTTTACCAAATTCTTACTTCATGCTTTTGTTTGAATAGGATTGCTTGTATCCTATCATCAATTTCTAATTGTCTTTTAATATACAAACTGTCCTGCGTAATAACATGTAGGTGTATGTTGGACCATTAGATGTAATCGTGTTCTAATAGAACGTCAAATCATTAGTACATAAATGCCAGAGCCAGTAGAATTATGTATGGTTCTAAAAATATCAGTAGTCTTAAAAGGTACAGTTGTCTAACAGCTGTTCCGAGAGAGAGAGAGAGAGAGCGAGAGAGAGAGAGAGAGAGATGTACTAAATGTCTTGAATGAAAGGTTTAAAGCACATAAAAAAAATAGTCATGTGGCTTCAATTGTATGTCATGAAAAGTAAATGATGTATTTCATGTTTAAAAAAGTTTCTTCAATCCAGAAAAAAAGTTTCTTTCTAAACAATAGTACCCAAATAACGTTTGGCGTCTTTGTTACAATGCCTCATTAGGCCAGACCTTACATTTTCAACAAAAAATAAATTGTTAAGTACATTTTATTTAAATGGGTTTTTATAAATTTGTTGTTTCCTCAAATTTGAGAAGCAGTATTTTGGTTTGTAAAGGTGCATGTGCTAATTTTCCTTCAGTCAGGTAAGTATTATAAAAATTGTTTTGTTATATAATTAGTTTCCTCAAAAGAAAATCACACTGAGATGTGTAACCCTTTACAGGGCCCTTTCTTTTATCACAAACGACTGCAAACAATGGCTATACTCAACATTAATTTTTCATTGTACAACATTGTTCATTTTGTACTTACAGTCAACATTAGAGAGAAGAGAAACTCTTCAAACACACTGTAGAAAGCTAAATTCCATTACACATTATTAGTAGTAATTAAAAGAAACTTGTTTTTAATTAAAAATCTTATTTAAGTTGATAACCGAAACACAACCATAAAAACAAAAAGTTAATTTTTAATTATTCCCACATAAAAGACTCATTTAACACGGGGTAGAAGTTGAACAATAGAAAATTGTGAAATATCAAATTTATAAAATACAGAATTTAATAGACAAACAAACATTTTGTCGCAATGTCTTGTCTTAGTTTATTATCGTTACTCTCAGTATTTACATTGATAACACCAAGACTGACACTTGATAAAGTTGAAGAATCTAATGAAAACATAAATATAACGGACAAGGCGAAGAGAATGAGAGAATACAAAAATGAAGAAACAAAAATGATTTCGCAGTTTGATAATCTTATACAGAATATAAGTTCACCCAGTAACGGAACAAATTCTACAGAATTAGATGAAAGATGTTTCTTATTTACTACGATATTCTTAACAAAAAAAATTGTACGTAAAGTAAAACCTCTTTGTGAAAAGGATGGCGAAGGTGGAGGTATTAGTGGTTTAATACAAAATCTCCCACTTAATCAAAAAGGTCTATGTGACAAGTGTGGAAAAAAGATATGTATTTGTGGTTTACTGAACAAAATCCCGCATAAAATAAGACGTCCATGTGGCAAGTGTGGAAAAGGGGAATGTGCCTGTGGATATAAACGCAAAACAAAGGAGTAAAAACGGAAGAAATGATATACAGGATGAAAATGAAGAAAGTTTCAGGACGCATTCAACTGGTAATTTTTTTTTTTAAAGATCATATAAACATAGGTTTCAATTAGCTTAGTTCTCTGTATCCGCCATTTAAAAAAATAAATTTAGAAATAAATTAGATATTGAGTTTAGATTTTGTACACAGATGTTATGTTATGTTTTACAAATGTACCAAAAATATTAACTTAATTTCAAAATAGTGGCCGTTTAAAATATCGAATATCTTTAAAACCGTTAACTTAATAAAATATTTTAAAGAGAAAATCTTTTCCTCTTTTAAAGACAAACAGGCATTTAAATTTTTTCTCCCATCAAAGGATACTGTTTAACTGAGTTTTCAACAAAAACTAAACATTTGGTAATTGACTAAAACACCCAAGATTAGCCTAAAACTAGTTTAGAATTCTGATAATTTTATCTTCAAAACTTTTTTTTTAAATTAATGAATGAATCATTATGTTAAAATGAAAATTTGAAAATGTCAAACGAAACAAAAAATCGCTTTAATACTAGGAAAAATAATTTGTGCAATAAAATTTCAATTTTAGTTTTTTGTTGATAACTTAAGTTATCCTTTGACCTTCAGAAAACGTTAAAAAAACTGTTTGTCATTAAAAGTGGGAAATGTTTATAACTCTTGTAAATTTGATGTAAAGTTAATCAAATATTCAAAGTTAAAAAGACCGCAATTGTTAAAATATACTAAATACACTCTTTACTTTTGTAAATCGTGATTTTAAAAACACGCTTGTATCAAATCTAAACTCTATATACCATCTATTTCCAAAGTATTTTTGTAAAAAACAAAATGGTGGATAGACGAGAAAATAAGTGTTTTAGGACCTATGTTTATATGAATTTTTTAGTTATTTTTACATGTAAGCGCATTGTGTAATTTTCTTTCCTGTTACTATAATATGGATTCTTGGCAATAAACAATACTAGAAGTAGACCTTAAAAAATGTATTTATTTCATTCATTGTATTGTAATAAATATATAATAAAATATCTTTTTAGTCTACGTACAAGTTTATTTATTTATCAAATTTTAAATATATAAATTACAGGTGTTAGAAGTCACTTGTAAAAGTTTGGCAGCAATTTTGGATCCCCTGTAAACAGTATGTATAAATGCCATAACTGATTAATATATTACCTGGTTATAGTTTAAATAAAGACCTATGTTCTCTATATGTACAGAATAAAAAATAATTAAGTATCACATACCGAATGGTCTAATTATTCATAATTTTCTTCTCCTTGTTTTGTTATGTGCCAGCTTGTAAATATTTGTTTTTTTTTAAGTAGAACCAGATATACATTGTAATATTTTTTTATAAACCCTCCCCCCAGATTTATAGTGGTTAAAATTTGACATTTTATGGGTGATAATCTTGTTATGTTTACAATAAATGCCTGAGCTGTTCGTATTGCCATTCATCATATTCAGTAGCAACTCGGAAGGGATTTTTACAGCTATACCTAATATGTACTGTTTTAAGACATTGATGCCATTTGGAATGGTTTTATAAACATTTCTTAAGTAATCTAAATGGGACAGATCAGGTGACCTTGCAGACTATTCTTCTCTACCAATGTCCTATGTTTCCCCTTTCAATTTGACCCAAAGATAATGTCATTTTCCCTTTAGATGTTTGAAAAATATTTTAAAACATTTGATGTATTTTTCTGCTCTACTTGAAGTAAGCACAAAAATATGTCTGATAGTTCTATAAAGACAAAGACAGAAAAATCACATTTTATGAATTTTTAGCACACCAATTGGGTACCTAAATTTTGACTCAATCCATAGTGTAACAAATTTCTGACCCAAAATAGATATTAAGAAGCAGTGTTGATATAGTTCTTTAATATGTGTTGTTTATTTGCATATTGTTGTTCATATTCATTTACTTAGCAAACATAACAAAAAAAGTATCATCATTTAGATTTAGGCTGTTAAATGTACACTTGGAATAGAGAACTCATACAACCAAAATGCACTAAAAAATAATAGTAATACTGAATAAATTAATTTAGAAGAAGTAAAAAAAAGTTTATAAACGTCTCATAATAATACTTATAATTATATAATAATAATATAATCGGCCACATTAGATTCAACAACGTAATACACGCCGATTTACAGATACTTACACACAAACATTTCAATATGATAGGCTATATTCTAAATAAAAATTCAATTATTGACAGTTCAAAAATATAATAATAAAAAACAATTAGATAAGTTGCACGGTTAGCCAACCAAAACTAAGCAATGAAAACAGATGTTCTGAATGTGAATCAAATATCATTGGCCCTAATTCAATGCTATTTGAATAATATAAAAAAAGTTAAAAAAAGTATGTTAAGTAAAATTAAGATTGTTTTACAATAATTACAAAATTACAATGAACGTTAAAAATAAGATAAATAAATTAAGGGACCTAAATTTAGACAGTTTTAAAGTAATCTCATAAGAAAATTTTGTAAACAAGGTGAAATACCAGAAAAATAAGAGGAGGAAAAAGAAATAAAATTTGGAATGCAGGACTTTACAACAATGAAAAATAGGATTCTTCTTCTTGCTATGATGCTCGGTAGATCTTTTTTTGTTTAGCTCTCAGAAGAAAGTTAAATTTGCGTTTTTGTGAAAGAAAGTAGAAGTAAATATAATTTATCCAGAGAGAATTGATAATTGTTGGGAATTCGTTTCTAAAACTTTTCCCTGGGTGGAGAAGGGTAAGAAACATGTATATTTATTCAGATTTAAGGCAAATCAACTAGGGGCTAAGTCCTGTTCTAAACAATTAAACCAAATATAGTCCGATAAAGAGTTCAATTAACGTGTATGAAATGGTAATGTGATTTTGAAATGGATAAGTCGAATTGGGAGTATTAAAACTATTCACATAAGTTCAAAATTGTCTATAATCTATTTTTAAAAAATCACGGTTATATTGTTTCTAGCCTTAGGTTGAATAGTTTTTATTGGTTTTCTAGTATTTAGAATCAAAATGTGTGGAAATGAATATCATAAAATAGAATGATTTCACCAGTATACCAAGTTCAGTTTTTTATATATTCTTCCTGTTGTATCTCAACTTATCATAGAAAAAACACTGTTACTAAAAACCTGCACTATTTAAAATCTCTTCTGACAAACTAATCTGGATGTAATTGAAGGAGGATGCGTTCAAATCTGGATTTTTGATTCCTGGCTTTTCTGATCTGCTTTAGACTTTCCTCAACAATACTTTTTTTCTCTTAATTTTTCATATCAAGTTATCCAGTGCTGGAAACTTGAGCCCTCTGAATTAAATGTGATTGATATGTGATTTTGGCTTGTATGACGGTTATTCTTCTATGGGTATGAATAGATACAATAAATTTTAATATAATATTTTAGAATAGGGAAATTCAATTTTTTTTTTGTTTTTACTAATTATAATGACAATTATATAACTTCTCTTAATAATAGACCAACTATAAATATTATCTAATTATCATATTTCTTTGAGCGTGTTAAGCAGAAGAACTAATTGAAACATACGAAATTGCAATGACCTTTCGGAAAGTATGCTGATAGATAGGTGTGGCATTACGTCACGAATTAAATGTAATGTCGGTCTTTTACTTATAAAACACAACAAACGTCAACTTTATATTCTATAATTAAATATACAAATGTAATTTAAGATTTTGTGAGAAATATTTTGGATATAAAAATATATGGTCTGTTTAAGAATATTATCCCTTTTTCCCGTTGATCTGTATATATTTCATAATCTTCTAAAATGTGGTGTAGGCCAAAATTATTTTTTACAATGATTAATTTTTAGGCCGATTTTCAAATTGATATTCCCGTGTTGTAAAATGGTTTTGTGAATTTTTATTACCTTTTCTGCATAGATGGATTTGCTTGAAAAAATTTTGTGGTAGAAAATATAGTACTATATATGGGGAAATATATATGTGTTGATTTTGAGATTTACAAAGATTTTATCGGAAAATGAATTGAAATTATGCGATTTGCTAGTATGGTACTTTTCTTGGCTACCGCTGGATGTCAGGGAGTTCATTGGTTTAAACTTTAAGACTCTGTAAAAGAATGTTTGAATTTATTTGATTTATAACGCATTTCGAATTGTTACAATTAGCAGCATGCCTTTCACCAGTAATTCAATAACATTTGTCATTACTAGACAACTCAATAACATTGGTCACTACTAACCAACTCAATAACATCTCCCATTACTAGACAGTTTAAAAAATCGGACTGATGAATTAGTAGATAAGCCTAAAGTTCCCATAGACATAGGTCTAGAATCAAGCAACAGGGGATTTGCGGTTATATACTGCGACTGATGATAGTGGTGTTGAGATGGGTTGGATGGCAAGATGGTAGGTAGGTGATGATTGATGATGTATTAGTGATGGTTTATAGATGTATTGAGACAGATGCTGAAGTTATTTTCTAGAGGGAGAAATGATAACATTAATATAAAAGAGTGAAATCTCATAACAATAGATAAATTCAAAAAAATCAAAAATATATTTGTGGCGATAGTCCAAATATCATGAATGTTTTAGTTTTGCAATAAAACCTTAAAACTGTAGCTAAATATAAGAGATCTTTCAATAGATATCATGTTTAAAATCATATATACAGTACTTAAACTTAGCATCTATAACATTGACTGAAACCGCCTAATTAACAGTCTACTATAAAGTCGGGGCATGTTGCTCCATTTTTACTTTTTTAATTCATAAAAAATAGTAATATTATGCAAATTACAACTTGTTATAATATATCATTCTTCTCAGAAAGGTGCATAGAATTTATCTGTGTAATGAAAAAAACTTTTAGATGTAGAGGTTTTGGGAACTTAAGGCACTGTAATAATAATAATAAAGTTATTTTTAAGACAATCAATTATTATAATTCTATAGGTTACCAATGATATCCCTTTATAGACATCAATCAATATAGTCGATTTTTTTTTTTTTTTTATGTTATGGTTACAAGTGGTAAATTATTTTATTTTGTAAAAATAAAATTTGTGTAGTTATAACAACATAAAACACTTCATAGGTTAAGTTAGTAAACAGTTGTAATTGATAATAGGCCTTAGTCCATTGTTCCGAGTGAAACACTTAATCAGGTTATTGGTTGCTCCCAGTGCATGGCCTGTTCCGAGATTCGCAGATGGTCACATCCACATTCCACAAACTCCACACAGCTCAAGGATTGAATACTTGATGCCATGATAGTCCTGGGTGTGAACTGACCTCTCTTATGTCATGCTAGCACTAGACAACACTTCCCTCTCAACAATTGCCAATTGGACTATAAACTGTCTTACTTGGCAATGCTTGATGAATCAATATATAACTCTTTTCATGGTGTATACCACAGAGAAAGAAATAAGTGTGTGCTTATAATCATGGTGACAATAGATTGCTTCTAAAGTAAGAATATAAAAATATAATTTTTAACATCTTTAAAGTAGGCTTTTTCATTTTGAATAAATTAAAATATTAATATTATGATTAGCACTAAAAATATGAAATCATCTCTATATTTTGTAAGCAACATGTATTTGATCATTTCCATCATAACTTAAAGCATTGGCTTGTATTCAATCATCCATGACAATTCACTTTATCACAAGCATCTACGACTAAACCATCTTTACAATAATAAATCATTTTGAGTAGACATGTTTATGACATCATAACGGTATGCATAACAGTACTTCCTTATCGTCACGAAATTATATTTTTATACCAAATATTAAGGATACTATCAATAAAAAATATGTGGTGACCGACTAATTACAATTAATATTAACTATAAAAACATTATTATTGGTTAGTGGCTTCTATAATAAAAAGCATTTTTTTATAAATAGAATGAAATAAGATATTCTGTGGCTTCCATTAGGATATTTATTTATCTTTCCTTTACAGTAGAACCCCTCTAATCCGCCCCCGGGTGGTCCGTTACTCCGGTTAATCCGACCGTGCTCGAGCTCGCGATATTGTGCCGACTCGCCGACTTGTCGATGACTCACAGCCCGTCTGGCGCCATTCTTTCCGGTTTGTTATCGCTTTCCCGCTTCAGTGCTGTGTCATCTCTCGTGAAAAATTAAACACTACAAAGCTTTTTTACAGATTCCCCTATGTCAAGTCTTTTGACACATTTAACCGCGTCTGAAACGAAACGAAACCAACACACGCTTCCGTATTCCCGTTTTCGTAACTCATTCATTTTTATTTACTGTATATACTGTACGTAGATCATAACCAGTCAAAGACAAGATGAAAACTGAAAAGAAATGTTATATTTTCCATAATGTATACTAAATTGATTCGTGGAAAAAAAGCGGCCCATCAAACGTTTTTGCCTTTGTATGTCTGCTATACCGACGGGTGCCAATGCCGTGGTGTTTTTATGCTGCCGACAATGGGATACCGCTATCGACAAAGTCGTTTGACTCGCCGCTGCTGTGGTGTTTCAATTACAATTTATTTTCGAAACTCTCATCCAACCAGTACACTACGATATAGGCCGGTTAACAGAAGTTCTACTGTACTTGCAAAGTTTATATATAGAGTTTATTATATAGACTTTTAAAAGTTTATATATCACTTATTTCACTTTAAAAAAATCTGTTTATATAATATGTAATAAATATTGACTTTTTTCGGATAATCCGACCTTTTTTGCGTTCCGACCATGCCCCCAGTCCCGAAGGTGACGGATTAGAGGGGTTCTACTGTATATGCATAATTTTATATATATATATATATATATATATATATATATATATATATTTAAAAAATAATATATTATGTTACGTTCTGAATTAAGTTTAATATACAAAGAAGTTCACAAGAGCACTGTATTCAGATTTCGTAAGCAGTAGCTTCCTGTTTCCTTCATCTTCATTAAATCCAATTGTTAGAAGCCATTACAATTCTGATAGAATTGTAACTATTGGGCTACACATCAAGTAAGCATAAAGTTTTTAAAATTAGTTTGATACTCTTAAAATAAATAAATAAATATGGATCAACCAAGGGCAACAACGGATGATCAAAAATTATATTTTACAAATGAAGAGTGGAGTAAATTGTCCGATTATGAAATTAATAGTCTTTTGAATAAGCTTCAAAATTATTATACAGTTTTAAATTTGGGTGAGTCAAACCTTGGTAGTACCATTGGCCTTATGTGTTAGAGTAATCATTGTGTTTGGTAAGCTTTACCTAGCTTAAGTATTATTTTAAAAATTCTAATTGTTATGTGTAATTGGATTAAACTTTAGCCAGCTACAATTTAGTTTTAAGTTAAACTTAAGATAAGCCTATGTTTTTGGTAATAAGTTTTTGATAAGCCTAACAATTGGTATAGCAAAATTTTAAGTGTAATTATTAACAAAATACCTGTACAAAGTGTATACAATCTTTATTCTACGTTTACAACCATTATAAAGCAGTCAGTACAAAAAATAGTTGTTGATACAGTTTGCTCCTTGCAAATTGGCTTTCTGCAGTTATTACACTGGTGTTGTGTGTTCCGATTCAGTGCCATGTAAAGAATGGTGCGATGGAGCATCAGTTTAATTCTCCGAATACAACACTAATGGGATTTGTTGGAATATCCTCCTCAAGCCAACTTACTTATAAATCATTATCCGGCACTTTGGCCATAACTGGTGAACTAAATGTTCAATTCAAAACAAAAAACAACTTATTTACACACTACTTAACACAAAAACTAATTAAAATTAAATAATAGGTAATAAACATAAAACACACATGAAACAATTCAACTACAAATTTGGTCACGTGTAAAGATAAAACTTCTCAACAAAGGATCATAAGCAGTCATGCGTGGAGAAAAGTTCTCACTGGACTGACATGGCTTCACTCCACAACCCCCTACGGAAATGAGTTACAGCTATACATGGAAGCATAGCTTGAGTATCAAGATCCTAAATTTAGTAATAAAAAAGTTTCCAATATAACAACTTTGAAAGTGAGATTTTTTTCTCACCAAGCGACCTTTCCCGGGTTATTACTATGATCTCTTCAAAAACTAATTCAAAATTATCAAATTGATACAGTGCACCCTTTAATGTTATTCTATTATTAGATTTTATTTTTTTTTTAATTTATGCAGGATTTTTCAATTATTTTGTTTATTTTTAATATTTTTTTGTTTGTACAAATATTTTGGTTTAAAATAATCATTAATATAATACATCTTATAAGTTTGTGCACAATACGACTTTTCCCAGTCGCACATTTTTTTTACTAAAAATGTCAATTTTCACGTATTAAAGTTTACAAAACTAATATTATTTGTTCACACTAAACACAGATTCATTTCGATACACGCTACCAACCAGGTTATTTTTAGAGATGCGACCAACAGCGGATAAATTACTACAGTTTAGTGGACAATATGAATTCTTAATGGGATTAGGAAATTTGATATCTTTTATACAGTTGTTTAGACATGATTTGCCTATGGAGTTAAAATTAATGTAAATAGGCTACTACCAGAAATAATAGCAATGAATGTTAATGGTTTACTATAGGGATTTTAATTTACGGAGGGGTACACAGTTGCTTTCATTTTTATTTTTCCCAAATTACTGTGAACCTCTACATTTTTTTTACATGCTGCTTGGAAACCTTGTTCTAGTTATAAACATCCATATCCTTTGAGCCAATTTGACAATATTTATTCTTTTTAAAGGAGGTGTTATTTTATTTTCATTTTTGTCTGTTAACTTTTGAACCAGTATTATTGAGGGAATGAGGATAATAGGGCTCCATTTATTCAAGTAGGATTGGGATTATATGTCTCAATGAGAAAGTTAATGTAATGGTTGTTTACCATTTATTGTCGTACTAACTTTAAGGTTTTATAACAGTATACAAAAATAGGAAAAAAATGTCTTATTTCATTAACTTTGCACCATTTTTGTTATAGTTCATTTAGACTTTATTACTATATGATTAATAAGGATGGAGAAACCTCCATAACTAAATGAAATGTTATGGGGTTAACTGGGACCTAAACCCTTGCTCTAAGCATCTTTAACAGCAGAGAAATGCTGTAGACTGCTTTCTTATCTTCGCTGCATCGAAAGTTAATTTTAAAAATAGGTATTACTGAAAAAAGACAATTTTAAAAATTTTGTTGAAATCATTTAAAAAAATCTACGATGTTTAAAAGTAATGTTTTCAAAAGAAAAAGCTGGTGGAAATAATTCTAAACATCTCAAAAATGTATTCAAATTGAGTTTGAACTATGTATTATTTTACACATATCTCAGATATCAATGTTCCACCATATCATTTATCAATAGCCTATAAGTCGACTTCAAAAAAAAAAGGGAAAAAAAACAACAAGATATAGCCTAGGCCTAAACACTCGTTTTAGTTTCTGTAAATATCAGTTTACATTTCACGATTATAATTATTACGAAGTCGGAATTACTATTATAACACATTATTATTTAATACTTTTTAGTTACATGTTATATTTTTTAACATTATATTTATTACACATTAATGTTGAATATATTTTTTCTTTATTTTTTTTTTATTTTTGTTCTTTTTTTGTTAAAAAATTATTTATATTAATTACATATTATCAGAATCATAATGAAATACAACATGGTGTGAAGTGTAAAGTGAGTGAATAATTATGACATGTACAACTCGCCTTCTAAACCACGTGTTTTTTGTGTATGTTTAAATGAACAAGACAAATTTTTTAAACTAATCTGTATATCAACTTACTAAATTTTTACCCTTTAAAATTCTAAAGTACTTACTACATTAATCTATAGGCTATAAGCAATCAAGGTAGAACTTCTTTTTATAAAATTTTATAAGCTGTTTAAATTTTCATAAAAATATAAATTAGCCAAGCAGTTGTTTATTTAAAATGATACCACTTACCATATAGGCTTCATCTTCTTTTCATCAGCCATCAATTCGCAATCTTCTAATTTACTACTTGGTACATTTTCTTTATCTATTTCCGGAATCAATAAACCTTAATGTCCTACTTGTTCTAATAAATAATTTTTCTGAGTTAAGGAGTCTATCAGTTTAAAATCATATTTTTCTTGTTTTAAAACGTCTGTTTGTTCAGAATAATCTTCTTTCTCTATTATTGATACTTTTTCTATGGGTAAAAATAACCTTATTTCTCCATCATTCCTACTTCCTCTGATAATTCAAAACAAACTTCATCCTGTTTTATTATCAGACCTAAGTTTTTTACATCTTTAAAGAAAATTTCTTCTCATTACTTTCTTGCTAATTTTTCCTCAACTCTGTTAGTTTGTCTATGATTAAGACCTGGAAGAAAATATATTTTAAAATATTGTTAGATAAATTGTGTTGAAGATGAAACTTATTAGGACTAAATATAATTCATCTGTTGGTCTATAGTTATATGAAAGATATATTATCAATTCATATAATTTTATTCTTAGAACAGCTGCATTTCTCTCGTCTGCAAACAAATTTAGACGAAGTCATAACAGTAACAGATTATCAATTCATTTTATAGGAAAGACTGAAAGACAGAAATCGATGAAAATTGCCGTTTTATGTTAAATTATTATTTACTATATATATTTTAATTTGTCTAAAAATACAGTAGGAAGATAACAATATATATATATATATATATATATATATATATATATATATATATATGCGTTCATACAGTATACAAAATGAAGTCATAATAAAACATGATTAAAATAAAAAGTTATACCTGAATTTTGTTCCAAATATGTTATGTTTAATGATCTATATTGTAAAATGTCCAAGTAGCACTGTTGTGCAATTCACAATAAGGAAAACAAGGATGCCCCAAACGACAAAACCAGGGATTGGTATTTTTTATATTCTATATATATATATATATATATATATATATATATATATATATATATATATATATTTACTAATATTATAGTTATTTAATTGTTGTTTTAGTTTATATTTGCAACAACTGTCCATGATCATTACAGGAGGAGATAACAACTGTCCATGTGGCATGAGGAGATACATGCCACATCTTTTTGATTGGGCTGTTAAGAGTGGGAGGGGGGCGCTACTTGCAACTTAGCTTTAGCTGTAACCGTCTGAGAATGATGAATATGTTGTCAAAATTTACGAATACATTTAAGAATAATATAATAAATATTACTAGGTTTATTCGAGTTTTGGATTCCTATTTTTATGATTCAGGGAATCCTTGTTTTCCTTAATACATATTATATTAAATGTTGACCTTGACTTATGAGAAAAATTATACAGGATAATCTGGATAATAAACAAACGAGAACACAATTCTCACAAAAAATACGCGAAGGTATCTCTGAAACATGTCTGGTACTTAGGCGTATTTTTTGTGAGAATTGTGTTCACGTTTGTTTATTATCCTGTTTAATATATATTGTTTAGTGTTAATTTTTATGCTTAAATTGTTAAACTTGAAGAAGCCGGAATATTCGATGAAACAACGTTAAAGTGTATTCAACAACAGACTTAATAACAAGGTTGAAAGCAAAGTTAAAAACAATCATTATGTGGTTAAAGTACACATAAAACTTCTGAGGTTGCCAATCATGTGAAACATGTAAAAATATCCAAATTTTAACATAGTACATAATATAGATATTTGGTACCAAGCTTAGGTTGGGTTTTAATCTCACATTAAAAAAAGGAATAATATAAGAATAAAGTTAATATTTAAACTGTAGAAATCAAATTTGAGATAATCTGTAAGGCAATATTTCACTGAATTTCGATTTCTACAGAATTCAGGTCTATATGAAAGAAGACTATCAAAACTCAAGTTTAATTGTTAAGTTTATTTATTTTCTGTTTGTCTTGTTAAAGTATTTATAAATGATAAGCCTAGTGCTATCAAATTTATGTATAAATATGATTTATTAAATTCTGGGCCTAGATTGCAAAAAATTATTTATTTTAATGTCTATAAAGATTTAGTAAGTCGGATTCACTCTTTCGATTTGAAAAAATTTAGGCCTAAATGTACCAAGTTCACATAAAAAAGGGTTATGTAAAGTCTAGTAAATTATTGTCACTGAGGTAATTACAGATAATGACTCACTAGATCAGAGATACCAGATATTACCACAATAAATTTAGTATAGTCTAGTATCGATTATCGATCACACCAATTGCGCATACGTAACATAACTGTTGCCTATATGATAAATATGGAGTGTACATGCCAGTTGAATTTAGGGGTGAAAAATCATGAAATTGTTTACTACCTACCTTCATTTGAAAGAATTATATCATATTTGATGTCAGAAGACTCTTTTTAAGTACCAAAATACATTAATTCAGTAGAAAATGACAATTCTAAAAACAAGTATTCTGTTTAAGTGTGTTTAAATTACTACATGTGTGTGTTCATCCGTAGTAATACGTTAGTCAAGTTAGTAAATATCTTTTCCCGCGAAGATTATGTTATATGGATTATTTCAACATATATTTATTTAACATGATAATTATGGTATTAATGTGTTTATTAGGTCTAGGAAGGTATATATAGTTACCGTACCTTCCCAGACCTTTGTCCTTTAATAGGTCTGGCTAGGTAAATATATAATATGTATATAAATATATACGTTATCTGCATATTGATCTATTTTATCGCTTATCCATAAGCATGCATGGTTATATATAACTATCTAACCTAACCTTATTTGTAACGATTCTTGCTAAACTTAGCATGTTAACCACACGCTAAATAAAATTTATTTTCTTCTACTTTTTTAATCTATGGAATTCTCTTTCATAAACCTTTACAACATATATATATATATAACAGAACTATTTTCCGTACGAAATAAAAAAGATCAAAAGATTTTACTTAAAATAGTGAAACGTGTGTCGAAATAACCTCTAAATGCCATAAATCATTCATTTTAAATAGGTGATTTAGGGTAGAAATAATGAATTGTGAATGATAAAAAGTGGTAAGCGTATTTAATAAGTATCAAAATAATGGGAAAAAAACACTATTTTAAAGAGGAATTGTCGAGATTTGACATTAAATCGATCGGACAACTTATCGCCATATTTACCGTATACAACGTGTGAAAATATACATATGTATACAACATTTGTGAAAATAAACAAATTTGTAATTAGTTAAATCCAGATTTTAATTTATTTCACAACACGAGAATTCCTTTTTCGTCCATAAAGCTAACATCTTGATGATAGCAATAAATGTCACAAACAACATTCTATGGAGAAATACATTTTAATTCTAACTACTACTCAAAAAAACTTGTAATGTGTATGATTCCTGAATCTTGATATTAGTTGTTACTGGTTTATGTCAGTACATCATAGATTATAATTACAGTACTGGTTTATGCCTACTATAGATTAACATAGTAATGTAACTTTAAAAAAATATATTATCTTCATTTTCATAATGAAATTTCAAGGTTAAATAGGTCTAATTACAGTAGTTTCTTTTAAAGTAACCATTTTAGAAGTGAATTTCGAACTTACAAAATACAAATTCCTATTGCAATGTGTATGCCTACATAACCTGTGCATATGTGAATTTGGCACTTTTCAAATTTTCAGTGAATTCTGCTTTAAAATAATATTTTACATTTTTAAAATAAGGATGTTATTAAACGAATTAGACAAATTAATTTTTAACTTACTTTTATATTGACTTACTAAATCTTTACCTTAATTACCTTAATATCATACTTTGGAAGCCCTCACAACGAACTCTTGTTCCATCTTCAACAACATGACAAATGAAGAAAGTGATTACAACACTAATGCAAATGATTTAACTAATTTTGATTTGTAAAGATGGTTTAAAATAAATTATTTGTTTTAACTTACCTTGATATATTTTCAAAATCACTAATGATCATTCTCACTCATTCTTAAAAAGTTTATAAAGCTGCCATCACATTTAAATCATTTAATTCATTTAATTTTAAAACACATAGACATAATAAAATATACAATCTTGTTGAGCACTGTGGTGAAATTCACAATAATAATTTGAATTTGCCCCTAACCACAATCACTGGTACTTAATAAAACACAATTATCTGATTGATTGTTCTTTATTAATTATATCCACTTAATGCCCTGATGTACATTTCGATAACATGGTTATCATCATCGGAGGGTCTTGCTTATAAACTAAATCTAACCTTACATATCTATTACTAAAATAAAATTAAACCTAAAACTAATAAAACTATGATAACCTGAGTGTAGGCTAAAATCCCTCCCACTCCACATATCAGTTGACCAATCAGATAATTGTGTTTTATTAAGTTCCAGTGATTGTGGTTAGGGGCAAATTCAAATTATTATTATAATAAAATATCATCTATCATCCGCTGCGTCATCTTCATGTAAATCTTTCAATAAATCACTTCCACTGTACATAATCTAGACATGAGAGATGGTTTCACCCACTATCTGCGTTTTCTTTTAGTGCATAATATCACGGTTGCTGGGTTGCTGCAGCTACTGCAGCAAGAAGTACTTTCTTGCTCGGCATCTTGAGGTGAACTAAATTAATAAAATTGTGTAGCACGGCTACAATTAGCTGTAAACAAGTAAAGAGTTTTGCTAATATAGCAAAAGATATGTAGCCGAGCTATACAGACTGCTTCTAGCAGCTCTGCCTATATATATATATATATATATATATATATATATATATATATATATATATATATATATATATATATAGCTGTCCGGCTATATAGTGTAAACCCGGCTTAATGCCAACATTTTTAATCATATATGCAAAGCCATTGATATATATATATATATATATATATATATATATATATATATATATATATAACCATTGATTTTACATACAAAATAAAGAACCGTCTCCACTGCACGAAGTTCAGAAATTGAGACTCTAGTGCTGCCTCCTAATGGCCACTTCTGTTAGCTTCAAGGCCATCGTGTCATATTGCAAGCTTTCCTAAACTAGCATATTGAGAACAGAATTCACAAAATTACGTCTGCTGGACTCGCATATTGAAACCTCTCAATAGAGCATTTTATGGATACTTCTCTTAGGTATAATCCAATGCTATAACCTAACTAATTATTGGATCTTACATATAAGTTAACTATTTAAACCTCAACTACCCTTACATCTAAAAAATTTGGTAAATAATTGATTGTAGGGGAGACCGGGCCAACATGACGAGCGGGGCAAGATGACTAATGCCGTGTTTTGAAAAATTGGTTATAGCTAGCATCACCATACGTACCATGGTGTCTCATCTTACGGCAGAGATATAAAATACTTGCTGCCATCGGTTTTCATATTATGTGATACAGTCCAAGAAGGAAACAGGTTTTTATTGATGTCTTGATGTTATTTTTTCCGCTCAGGAAATAAGCTTTTAGTCAACATAAGTAAGTTAAATCAAATATTGTTTATATTAATTTGAAGAAAGTTGCATATTCTACATTTACATGGTATTGAATTTTTATGTGCTTGGCTTTTTTAGAATGTATAACCTAAACCATGTGTATAGTGAAACTCGAGGCTAGATGGCGCCCTTGTCATCTGCTTGGTCTTATTTATTTATTGTTTTTTCCATAGGATATAATAAATATTATTTTTGTCAAAGGTAATGATCTGCTTCACAAATCGTGTATAGTACTACTAACAAAATAAATATCCATCAAAGCTTGATATAACCTAACACTTGTAAATTTACAAAACCTCAGAAAAAATTTCAATTATTATTTTTCTTTGTAGATGGTAGGAAACTATAAAAAAAAAGTCTACATGAGGAGATTAGGACCCAGATAATATGAATAAAGTGTTATGCTTGTGTTTCCACCCCCAAACAACACACAAGCTTTAGCCTATTGTTGTCTCTTTCTTTGGTCCCAGTAAAACCTTCTATAAGGAAGATTATGGCAATTTTTCTGTGTCATATCCTGGGAAGCCTATAACAGATTACAACATCGGTAAAATACTCAGCACTGTTTATTTTAAGGCTGCTTCAGTTGGAAATGTCATTAATGAGTTCCAAAAATGTGGAATCGAACCCTACAATACTCAGATTTTTGCAGAAAGCGACTATATATCATGGCTGACAGAAAATAACCTTGAAGATAAATCCACTGAGAATCATGACAATACTATTTTCAGACTAATTTCTAAGAAACAAAGTGAAACGTCTATTTTAGAGGACAACAATATAGAAACGGATGAAGGAGAATCTCTTATGAACCCCATTGTTTCAAAGATTGGAATAAAAAGGATTTTTGAAATGAAATCATTACCAAAGCGTAGTATGGAAAACAATAGCGTAAGAAAACCATAAAGGACTTAAAAATGCTGCCTTCATCACAAGCACTCTTGTGAAAATGGAGCTGTTAAGACATTGACTAGAAAAGGAACTAAAAATCAAAGAAAAACAACAAAAGAAAGAGAAAAGAAAAATTGAATGATTTATTTTTGAAAGCAATTTAAAACTATTCTTATGATAGGATTTTGTCATCATATATTTGTAATACACTAAATCATACTGAACTTGGTATTCAGTTTAATTTCCTATTCTTTTTATGTAATTGTCAACTTGCCCCATAGCCAATGTCATCTTGCCCCTTATATAGGGGCAAGATGACTGATTTGTAATAGTTTGTTTCAACGACTGAAAAAATGAAGAAATGAATTTGTATGTCAGGTTATTTTATGGTTTTTAGAAAGACTAAGAACTAACCATCCTATTTATTTCGTTTTACAAACTAAAACTAACTTAACACAATCTTCAAAAATAAAAAAAAAAAACTCTTAACGGCATCTTGCCCCAGTCTCCCCTACATGGTAATTGGATTTCATTATTACAAATTATGAAATCGTTGACTATTTACCTTGTCTTGTATTCAAACAATCAGATCATATTTGTTGTTCGAAGAAACTTTTCAAGTCCCAAAATGCATTTCTTTATTTTCAAATAACACATAGAAAACAAAGGAATCCAGCTGTCATTATGTTAAATTCAATTCCGATTTCGAAAGCCTATATTAATATTTATGACTACGTTAGTCATGTGTCATCACTCAATTTTTATTATTAAAACATACATTTGTTATCTTAAAAAGTATTTGTTTTATTAGGTCTGAGTAAGTGACTATATAATATATATATTTATTGTCACCTGCCTAAACCTATTTCTCATGATTCTTCAATCATACACAGTCATAATATGAAGCTGTAATGCCTGTGTATACATAATGATGTGATATAAGTCTTGGCAGGTCACTAGGTATGACCTAACCAGACCTAGTAAATGTAGGCCTACTAAAGGTTGTGGTAAGTTAACAATATATATATATTTATATATATATAGTGACCTTCTCCCAAACCTCTAGTTCCTTTACTAGGTCTCATTGAGCGATGTGAGATTCAGTTTCACAAAATGTCCAAATAAAGACTAAAGTCTAAAGATGATGAAACATAAAACTAGTGAACAAAACATATACAGTGTGTTTAAGAAGGGTACATTCAATAAAATATATTGTTAAATACGACAAAAGGGTATAAGGGAATGAACATGGCTTACCTCTGCGGAATGATAATTTTTCAGGAAATATTCTTTTAAAGAGCAGTTCCGGTCAAAGAACTTAACGTCACATGACCAGGAATTCACACTTTTTAACAGCTTATTTTTTACAGAAATAATGGATATTTGTAATTCAAATAGGTTTACAGATGGAAAGAATAATCTAATGGTCACAATAGTAGGTATGTACAACAAGATTTGCATAATTTTCACTACTAAGTCGCAACATATGTACTGCATATTTAAATCAATATTAACTTAGGCAGTTGTAACCTAAGCTGGATTTCGTACTTTGTTTTTTATATATCTTATTTTCTAATAAACTAATGTATTTTGTCACTTGAAAGGGTAATTATCGGCTGTACCTCGTCTTCGGATTTTTCTATAAAAAATTATGAAAACGTAAAGTACCTTGTAATCAAAGGATCAGATCATATTATTTGTCTGAAGAAACATTTCAAGTTTCAAAATGCATTTCATTTTTTACTTTTAAATAACACAGAAATAACAAGGAAATGCAGCTGTTGTTTAGTTAAGCTCTAATAATAAATAGGCTATTTACAAAATCCACCATTAATATATACATTGGCTATGATAGTCAAGTTAGTGTATTTGTTATCGCTACCTTATTTCGAAACAATCAGATCATTTTAAATTTCATAAGTCACTTTTGGCAAATTTCAGTTAAGGTAACGTTGCAATTTAATATTTAAATTTAATGAAATTGTGTGTTCCTTTAGCTGGAAAGACCTTTTTCAAGTGCATGCTTCTTCATGTATGTACAGCTTCGAGGCACATTGGAGCTTGGCTTAGCTGACATCAAGAAAACCTGTGTAACAATTGTATAAACTTATCCTACTGGATCTATCAGTACAATTTAACATTTACTACAAGAAACTTAAAAAGCCACTTTTTAGCATTATTTATATCTGCTTTTATTACATTATATGATTATGTAAGAACCATGACGGTTTCAAATTGTGTTTAAAGACAAAAAATATGACACATATATCAGAAAACAAAACAATAAAAAAACAGCTGAAGAAAGAAACCACTATAAGCAAAATATTTACAATTGTGTTTGCTGTGTGGTAACCCAATGATATAAGGTTATCAGTAAACACTATAATGAAACCACAATATTAACTAATGAGTATAAAGTTTATCTGTTATAAACTTGACCCTTTTTGTTTTAATATTTGTAATCTATTCTTTTGAAATCAGTCGTCTGGAGATCTTTCTTAGAAAAAAACATTATCAAAACATATATTTAGTCTCTGATGTTTTCATTTAGTTTCATGTGAACAGCTCATTGTGGTTTGTTATAAAAAAATGGATAATTTTAATTATCTTATACATAAAGTAGATTATTTGAGCAATAATATTAATGAAACAAAGATAGATGCATTGAAATGGACTTGTGACGTTTGCAACTTGAATGTATTTGCAAACTGTAAACAGTGTGACATTCGCAGATTTGAAGTTACCAAGTGAGTATTATATATAGACTGTCATACTAACCCATATATATGTTGAAATCGGGATTTGTGTGCATGTATTTAATGTGTTATAGGATAGTGTATTATAAAGTAAAGGGCATTTTATTGAAATAAATCTATTAACATAAAACAAAATTCTATTAAAATTGTTTTCCCCTTTGAAAAAGTTGATGGACGCCACCATGGTACTTACTCAGCCCCATCATACAATGTAATACAAGCAGATGCTCTAAATATAATGCCCCAAAAAGTTGGTTTCTTAGACCTTGTAGGAAATGTTAAATTGTATTGGTAGATCAAGTAGTTTTATGCTGTGCCTAGAATAAGTTTGTTTAAAACAGTGTTACACTGGTTTTCTGAACCCTCGTAATTGTGTATATCACTACTTTTTGATGTTGACTAGATGTGTAGTGGAAGTGCACCAATGTCAGACCCCCAATTCGATTTTCCTATATAACGTGTTAATATTGAAGTAAAAATTGATTTCTATATGCCAAATCATTCTTTAATTAGTTACTTATAAAATCACTATGTAAAAAGGCATGCAACTAAATAAAGTAAAGACAATTTTCTAAAAATTTGTAAAAACAATATATATTTTACAAAGTGCTCCAAATTAGGACCCACCTTTTGTCTCCCAAATTCGGACCTTTAGATATAAGTATTTTAGTGAAACAGACTTTGTTTTTGAAATCAAATTATTTATTTAAATGTAAATTTTAATTGAAAGCATAAACAAAGTTTAGAAAACTATTATACAAGTTTAAGAATATGATATAAAAAGATCAATTAAAAACTTTGACTTGAGATTTTTATAAAAGCCTCAGATTTTAAATATGAAAAATAGTCCATTCGTTTTAATTTAAACGAAGAGTTTTTATATTATTTTTATTTGCAAAATTCACAAATATATTAATCCTTTTCTGCTCCTGAACATTCTACGTGAGCCCAATCACTACACTGCAGACATTTCACTGTGATAAGTCCTTAACAAGACATGCATTCAGCACCATTGTCGGTCTGGTTAGCACCAGGTGGAATGTCCACTGTTGATGAAGTTGACTTATATGAGACTATGGATTCATCTCTTGGCAACTCGTCTGCTGTTTTTGGAAACTTAAGTGTTCTTTAAATTTTTTTGTTTTTCTTGAAATGATTTTCCATGCTCTTTTCCTCTCTCTAATCCGTGCCCTGCTGGAATTTTTCTCTGCTTTAGATTTATTGATTCGTGAAGTGCGCTTTTGTAAGGATATGATGTAATAAGAGATGCAGAGCAGGATTTTCGGCCTTTTCTGGTGGATTTCTTTTTGAGCTTGATAATAGGTCAAATTTGGATAGGATTTGTGATGGTTTTAGACTTATTGGACTGAGAATGTTTAGGAATTGGTTTAGAAAATGAGGTAGAATGTTCACAAGATAGATCATGATTAGCTGCTGGGAGAGTAGATAACAAAGCAGGTTGGGAGTGCAAGGCCAATTCATAGTTAAGAGTGTTTATATCATCAAACGATTCCTCGATTTCCAATTCTACATCACAGGTATCATAGAGTAACTCATTTTCTCGATGAGCTTCAGCAATGAAATCAGCTTCACCAAATTGGTTTCTGTCCATAGGGTAGATACCTGTATTTTTGAATCCATTGATAGCTATTTCTGCAGTCTGACATTTAATGAATTTTTTGCCAAATAGTTCCATTACATTATAAGGAGTTAAAGGACGCTAACTTGTTAGCAGCCTCTGCTAGAACTCCTTGCTATAACAGGTTTTAACCGGTGACATGAATGTTTGTCAAGTGGTTGTAATTTGTGAGTTGAATGGGGTGGTTATGAAATTATTGTCACATGGTTTTCTGTTGTTAGGTTGATAACATCAATATTCCTTGTGTGATTATATTGACAATCTAGAATCAAGAGAACGGGAGATTCACTAGAAGGCTTTGTAGTCTCCACAAAATGTATAAACCGTTTTTTAAATAATCTGTCTGAATCCTGCCAGATGGATGGACGTGGAATATGGTTTCCAGGAGGAGCGCCTTTAGTCAAGTGAGGACTCATATATTTCTATGGGAATATTAAAATAGGAGGAACAAAATCCCTACTTGCAACAATTGTAATTAATGTCCCTCGCTCAGACGATGTAAGTGATCCAATTTATCTTTTCCCTCTTAGATCAATGATTTGGGATATTTTGCTTTGGACTACAGCCAGGCCAGTCTTATCCACATTGAATATTCAGCTGGGTGGATGGTTGTGATTTTGAAATGGTGATTCAAGAAGATTAATGAATAATTTTACATATTCTCGATTAAAACCAACTGCTCTATCAAATGAAGTTCCACTTAGACGATATAGTGAAATGCATTTTTTGTGTCTTTTGAAGAACAGGGCAAGCTATTTTTTTGCTAGCCATGTTATCTTTATTAAATGGATTTTCAATGTTATTCCGTACAGCCAGTTTAAATGCCGTTCATCATAATCTCAGCGTGTTAAGCCAAAAAATGAAGCTTCCATCGCTAAACAATATTTAACTAGTTCTTTCTCTAATTCTGTTATTAGAACAGTTGGACTACACATCTTAGTCTAGGTAGGATTTCCATACTTTTCATTAGACAAGCGCATCAAAGTTGTTTTGGGGACACGAAATGTTTTAACTGCCTTTTCCAGCCCAGTTTCTTTGACCGAACTGCTTCATTTGCATTGCCATCAATTCATGTGACCACAATTTTTTCTTTCTATTTTTGTCAGCATCTGCCATTATGTATCACCTACAAATTAACAAAGTTAATTACTTTATGTAATAAAATTTTTAAAATGTGGAGGTCCGTATTTGGAATCAAAAGGGGTCCGACTTTGGAACATGTAGGGGTCCGGGTAAGGGAACTATTTTTTATCACATGTTATTATTTGTATATACCTACAAGATACTGTTATATAACCGTACAGATTATTCCATGTACTCTATTTCTAGAAATCAATAATGAGATACTCACTTTAAATAATTTAATAAACAATATTTGTCGAAAAGAAGAAATGTTGAAACAATTTTAAAAATCATAAATTATAAATCTAAACACAACTCACTACTGCACAATGCAAACACAGTAATGTCAATTCCACTAGTTGATGATGTCTTTCTGATTTATTTATTCCATTCACTGCTAGATTGCAGCACCTCCTTGAGAAAATAAGCCAGGAGTCAGATATAAGAAGTAGGGTCCGACTTTGGTGCACTTTTTCTATATATATTTCAGGACATATTCTAATGTAAAAATAAAGTAAATACTACATATAATAACAGTTCTGAAAATACTTAGTTTCCTGTTTATACGCCGTTTTTTCCTCATTTTTTTTTACAATCCTAAAACTTTGGATATAAAAATTATGTTGAGTTCATATTTGGTACACATGTTATGGTTTACGACTCGACTGAAACAAAACTACATTTTGTACATTTTCAAAAATGGTATTCTTTTAAAATATTTAACTTTGAATATCTCGAAAACCGTTAATGTTACAGTACCTTCAGACTAGGAGTGTGTCTGGTGTAATGGGCGTATCCTCCCTTCTACTTGTTTGCCTAACCTGACTTGACGGTACAACCCACACCAGGAAAACTAGGTACACAAATTACTGCTTAGCTACATTTAATTCTTAAAGTTTAAGTACAAGTTAATTCTTAAAAGTTTAATTTTGTAAACGTTTCATTCTTATTTACACCGATAAACGAAAGAAAGTAGGGTAGGCGTTACACAGAAGCATTTGAGGTCTATATTTTTTTTATTGGGGGGGTCCTTCTTTTCCTCTCCACCCCAGACACATTCCTACCTTGAGGATACTGTACACAAAATGTGGTCTATAGTGAAAATTGGACACTGCCTCATTTAATGACAGACAAAACAGTTTTAATTTTTTTCCGTAGGTCAAAGGATAACCGAATTATTAAAAAAAAAAACATTTAATTTCTTGGTGAGAGTAAAATTATTATCCCTAGTAATAAAGGAATATTTTTGATTGGTTTGACATTTTAAAATTTTTGATTAATTAAAATCATTGATTAATTTGTAAGATCTAAAATAATATAGATCAAATTATCAAAATCAAAAACGTTTTGTTTTTGGCTAATTTTGGGTGTTTCAGACAATTACCAAGAAATTAAATTTTTAGTTTCTGTTAATAACTCAATTATCCTTTCACCTACATAAAAAATAGCATCTTTTATGTCCTTAAAAGAGAAAATATTTTGTATCTGGTATATATTCAAGGAATTTTGAGACAAGTTTTACTACATAAGTATGAGAAGTGTTTACTGGGGTACTCTTCATTAAAATTTATCGCTGTTCCATCGGGCACACTGATTTTGAGCCCCATACATAAGAATTATTTCTGTTCTTTCCTGTAATGTGTATACCATGGTTGCTGTTAACCGCTTTACACAATTTATTAAGACAACACTGAATCACATACGTAATGAAATGATCAACAGTAGTCTTTATGCTAGCAGTAATGTACATGAACAAACTACTTATCAATTACAATATCCAGGCCGCGGGCTTAGGTGACAAGCGCCCAGGGCTAATGGTCTACTGGCGCCCCTTTTCTTACTATAGTGTAAAAAAACCTATAATGGAGGTTTTTTAAAAACAAATAATCTATGTTACTTATATTGTATAAAAGGAAATACGAAATACTATAACAAGAAAACACGTCGTTCATACATTAAACTGTAGACATTTATTTCTACATAATTCACACTTCCAACAAAGATTAAAACTTTAAGTTATATTTTTAAAGATCCTACTTTGTACACAGCATTTTAAATGACAGATTTTTTCTGGCTTTCAATTTGGCAAACTTTTTTATTACATCAGAAAAATCTGTGGTAAGGGTTAAGTCTTTTTCACAACAGCGAACAGCATATCAACTGATTACAGTGTTACCAGCTCTAGTCTAATATTATTTAACGTCTTATTTGTTTTATTCATACGTCTTTAGTATTTCTGTAATGATTAAAATTCATACGCCTTATTTGTTCACGTCGTACTAATCCTATCTTTAACAATTGAATTCTTTTTATTCTTTGTCTCTGCCTTGGAAGTATTAATTTTCCTGTATAGACCGGATTCTTGTGATTAATTTTGATAAAGGTTATGTGTTGTTTTAAATTCGCAAAGTCGTTTAATTTAATTTCGGTATGGTCGAAAATCCTGAATTTCTAGGAGGTTGTCCAACATTGCTCTATGTTTCGAATATTTGCCGTGAGGTATCGGACAAGTCGTAGCTATCATAGTTTTTGCTGTACGCTGATTATGAATCAGTCAGTCAGTCAGTCAGTCAGTCAGTCAGTCAGTCAGTCAGTCAGTCAGTCAGTCAGTCAGTCTGTCAGTCAGTCAGTCAGTCAGCCAGTCAGTCAGTCAGGACATCTTCTTTTATATATAGAGATAATGCATGATATTAACTTAGATGATGTTTCTTACTATTTTTATTTTACATTTCCCGTAGCCTGTATTATATTTACTTGTTCTGTTCTATATTTTTATCTCTTTTTTATTTGACGTCCCCAAAGATTTTGCCCCCCAAAAATTTTGCGCCCTGGGCAAATGCCCAGTCTGCCCATTTATAGCCTGGGGCCTGACAAAGGGGTCTTTATTTATATTCTCTTATTATTATTTTTTTACAAAGGGATCATTAAATCTGCCTCTTTTATCTTTCCCATAGGTCTCTATTAACCAAATTTTTGTTTTTGTATGACCCAAACATTATTAGTTATCGAGGACTAAGGGGTCTTTATTTAATATTCTCTTATTAAATTTTTTTACAAAGTGATCGTTTGATCTCACTCTCTTTCATCTTTCGCATTAGGTCTTTCTTAACCAAATCTTGTTTTTGTCTGACCCAAACATTATTAGTCATCTAGGACTAAGAGGTCTTTATTTAATATTCTCTTATTATTACTTTTTTTACAGAGCGATCATTTAATCTTACTCTCTTTCATCTTTCCCATTAGGGCTCTCTTAACCAAATCTGGTTTTTGTCTGATCCAGACATTATTAATCATCGAGGACTAAGGGGTCTTTATTTTATATTCTCTTATTATTACTTTTTTACAAAGCAATCGTTTGATCTCACTCTCTTTCATCTTTCCCATAGGTCTCTCGTAACCATATTTTTGTTTTTGTCTGACCCTGACATTATTAGTCATCGAGGACTAAGGGTTCTTATTTCATATTCTCTTATTATTACTTTTTTACATAGGAATCAATAAATCTGCCTCTTTTATCTTTCCCATAGATCTCTTTTATCCAAATTTTTGTTTTTTTCTGATCCAGACATTATTAGTCGTCGAGGACTAAGAGGTCTTTATTTTATATTCTCTTATTATTACTTTTTTACAAAGTGATCATTTGATCTCACTCTTTTTTGTCTTTCCCATTAGGTCTCTCTCAACCAAATCTTGTTTTTGTCTGACCCAGACATTATTAGTCATCGAGGACTAAGGGGTCTTTATTTTATATTCTTTTATTATTACTTTTTTACAAAGGGATCATTACATCTGCCTCTTTTATCTTTCCCATAGGTCTCTCTTAACCAAATTTTTGTTTTTGTCTACCCAACATTATTAGTCATCGAGGACAAAGGGCAGGCCATGGACTTAGGTGACAGGCACCCAGGGCAAATGGTCTACTGGCGCCCCTTTTATTACTATAGTGTAGAAAAACCTATAATGGAGTTTTTTTTAAAACAAATAATCTATGTTACTTATATTGTATAAAAGGAAATACGAAATACTTTAACAAGAAAACACGTCGTTCATACATTAAACTGTAGACATTTATTTCTACATAATTCACACTTCCAACAAAGACTAAAACTCTAAGTTATATTTTTAAACATCCTACTTTATACACAACATTTTAAATGACAGATTTTTTTCTGGCTTTCAATTTGGCAAACTTTTTTATTACATCAGAAAAATCTGTGCTAAGGGTTACGTCTTTTTCACAACAGCGAACAGCGTATCAAGTGATTGCAGTGTTACCAGCTCTAGTCTAATATTATTTAACGTCTTATTTGTTTTATTCATACGTCTTTAGTATTTCTGTAATGATTAAAATTCGTACGCCTTATTTGTTCACGACAAATTGTATTAGTCGTGCTAATCCTATCTTTAACGATTGAATTCTTTTTATTCTTTGGCTCTGCCTTGGAAGTATTAATTTTCCTGTATAGACCGGATTCTTGTGATTAATTTTGATAAAGGTTATGTGTTGTTTTAAATTTGCAAAGTCGTTTAATTTAATTTCGGTATGGTCGAAAATCCTGAATTTCTAGGAGGTTGTCCAATATTGCTCTATGTTTTGCATATTTGCCGCGAGGTATCGGACAAGTCGTAGCTATCATAGTTTTTGCTGTACACTGGTTATGAATCAGTCAGTCAGTCAGTCAGTCAGTCAGGACATTTTTTTTTATATATAGAGATAATGCATGATATTAACTTATATGATGTTTTTTACTATTTTTATTTTACATTTCCCGTAGCCTGTATTATATTTACTTATTCTGTTCTATATTTTTATCTCTTTTTTATTTGACGTCCTCAAAGATTTTGCGCCCCAAAAAATTTTGCTCCCTGGGCAAATGCCCAGTGTGCCCATTTATAGCCCGGGGCCTGACAATATCTAAGATAATATCTCAGAGGGGTAAGATAATAATGCCAATGTCCCTTTCATGTTTATTCTTGCTGTAAGAAAATTAAAGCTACTTTTAAAACACAAATTTAAATTCAGTTCCTGACCTATAAACACTTCAAGAAAAAATAGCAGATTTTTATAAACTATCAGTGTTCAATTTTGCTGCAACTTGAGATCGAATAAACCATTTTCAGTTTTCTTTTCTTATGCCCTTTAATATGATATATTACATCCGATTAAAGATTTTTGAGTTGTAAATAATCATGTTTTATGTACATATTGTTTTTTTTTAAAGAAAGCCTATCTTGTAAATATTGTGAGTATTTCAAGCTTAAGAAAAGTAGGTGAATTTTTAAATTAACAGTGTTTTCTTTCTATAACAATAAAGAATAAACCAATTTCAGTTTTCTTTTCTTATACCCTTTAATTTGATTTATCTCAACCAATTAAAGATTTTTGAGTTGTAACTAATCATGTTTTATGTACATATATATATTTTTTTAAGAAAGGGTTATCTTATAAATATTGTGTGTATTTCAAGCTTAAAAAAAAATTAGGTGAATTTTATAATTACCAGTATATTTTTACTATAACTTATGAAAGAATAAACCAATTTCAGTTTCATTGGTACCAAATTTTTTTTTCTAATAACCTTTAATCCTCAGTCACACGCATCTGTTTTAGTAACACTAGTGCACGCATGCGGTACTCCATACCACATTTCAAAAGATTTGGCCTTTTTACCTTTTTTTGGGATTTATATTGCTTTTTATCATTGTTGAAATTAATTTTTATTAATTTGGTAAAGGTTATGTAAATAATGTAATTGATATCTTATGTAACAAATATATTTAAGTAGAACAAGAGAAAAAATATTAAATATTCACAAAAACTATTTTATTTTTATTTTATATAAAAGTTAAGATAAGTAGAACAGAAGGATAAAAGTTTATATTTTATTAACCTGATTTATTGTTTTCTGCTCATACGTCATCCGTAGTTTCATCATTGCAGCTGTTACAGCGTACCTCTGCGCAGCAATCTTTTTTGCAAACAAAACGTTGACATTGAGAACAACGAACGGTCGTTTTGTTATTTCGGTGCTTTCCACACTCATTACATAGGCCACATCGGGGAAGATTGGTTTGGTTAGCTGCAGTTGGGTTTTGAGGTCCTTCCTTATATTTTGCCAGGAAAGCTTTTATATCTAAAGGCAAATTTTTAACATTAGCTCTCTCCTTGAGGTGACTATCAAGAAGACTGAAAGCCAATTCTTCCAAAAATTCCATTCTTGATTTCTTTGCTTCTAGATTATTCAAATTGTTTGCCGTGTATAGCACATGAGCATTTACCCCAATCATGTCCATTAATCTAAAAACAATTGCTAGTGGCCGTCTACCATTTTCCCTCTTAGTTGAATAATTTGCGCACTTTTGATCTACAGTATCCACACCACTTTTAGTGGCATTATAATCCATGATTTTAGTAGGTTTTCCTGTATTAGGGTCAATTTCTTTAGTGTCATGCATTGTGGAAAGCAGAATTATGCTTTTATTTGGGGGGGGGACATAAGAAACAAGGGTGCTAACATCTTGAAAACCAAATAGAGAAGATCCTACTGTTCGTGATTTATTAGGAAGAAACTCCACTGGAATGTCAGGCTTGTTTTTTTTTCATAGTGCCTACAAATGTTATTCCACGTTCCAACAGGTACATCGCCAAATCATAGGTAGAATAATAGTTATCAGTTGTCAAATTTCGGTTGGTTTTCTCTATAGGTTTAATTAGATGTTTTACGACATCTGTTGCCTTGTTTGAGAGAAAAAAAGGTCCTTGGGGTTGGGTTCCACAGTAAATTTCAAAGTTCCAAAGATAGAAGGTCTTAGCATCACACAAAGCATACATTTTCAGACCGTACTTTGCAGGTTTATTCGGCATATACATTACAAAACTGCAACGTCCTCGAAAGGGGTGCAACATTTCATCGATTTTAACGAACTCGGATAAATTGTAGCTATCTTGATAATTTTTATTCAAGCAGAATACATTTCCCTGACAGAACTCGAGTACAGTATTGATATTGTCAAACCGGAGTGACTGTAGTAGAAATCTGAATCTATTGATACAGACTGCTGTTCTACAAACCATTAACCCTGTACCGTTAGATTTCCAAGCTCGTTTAGTATCAGCTTTACAACTTTTATTTATGGACAAGATGTACAAAATGCCAAAAAGTCCCATAATCTCTGATCGACTGGTAAACTTGCATTCTCTCTCCCGTGAGAAACTTTGATCTAATTGTTTTTTTCTATATATATATATTCGTACAGTGAACAATTTTATCAATCATTTCAAAAGTCATAAGTTTTAAAAAAATACCTCAATTTCAGACTTGGCGTCCGTAGTGTAGCGTTTAGGCCCAGGAAAAACTTTGACAATATTTTTAGATTTTGTTTTTGAAGGAAGGGCGCAAAGGTCACTAAGCCAGATAGTCTCACTTTTCTTTCCTTGACCCAGGTAGACTTGAAAATCTGTACTCTGACTTACCATTGGAAAATTTTCATATTCATCTCCCGACTCTTCACTCTCGCTGTCATGGTCGTCCCGCAGAATATTTTCAAGTTCACCTTCACTGTCACTATAAAAGTCAAATAATCCACCATCCTCTTGATCCTCTTCGTTTCGTTCTTCATCCGATAGCTCCTGAAGGACAGATGCGAGATTTTCAAGACGAATTGAATCCCTGAATTAAAAAAAACATTGTTAGCAAACACTAATGAATAACGTATGATATATAACATATTTATGATATTACGTAAAGGCGGAGTGCTTTATGATATATTTACAGTGTGCTAGAAATATATATAAATACTAACGTAATAAGGAATAAAGTATGACAAATCAAGGTACAAATTTAGAAACCGAAAAATATTATAATAAAATAAGAACAATTAAAATATATTTGTAAAATATACTTACATTGCTACACACAAGCGGCACGCCGTACCGCATTCAAGGATGTGCTCACAGCTAAGGTCTATAAAGAACTAACTCCCCACTGTTGCGACTCTCCCACCACTCCTCATTGTCCTTAAAAGAACAAAGAAAGAATACATGTGACAGTCACCGCTAGATCGTTCTAAATTTTTTGTTTATTTAAAAGTTTTGTTAACTTTAATTAAAAGCATGTAATTAAGGGTTAATTTGATATATCACAAGACATAGGTACCAATGAAAGATTTTGGAGTTTTGAATTTTTAAGGAGGAAGGAGAAGGGGTGATTTCAGATGTACATATGGTTTTTAAGGTTCCCTCTAAAACTAAATAGCTTTATTGTAAACATAATTTGAATATCTATCTACATATTTTCAACAATAAGAGGTGATAATGCAATTCTACAAAAATGTTGTCATCGTAGGGGAACAAACGCATTGACTGATTTTTATTTCTTACCATAGAAATTCATCATTTTTAATAGGTTTTCATTTGATATATCACAAGGCATAGGGACTCAATGATTTTTGAGTTGGGGGTTGTGGAAGGGGAAAGGGGTGAGTTAGAATTTTGTACATATGGTTTTTATGGTTCACCAAAAGATAAATAAGTTTCCTGTAAACATAATTTGAATATCTATCTTCGTATTTTTAATAATAGAGATAGATGGAAACTTTTTTTATATCACCCGATATATAAAAAATGGTGGAAAATTTGAAAGTGTTTTTGGACCTACGCTTAACTGAGTTTTTTTCTTTATTTTTACCGTTCTGGAAATTGTCCATTTCTTCATGAATATAACAAATACAAAATTTTATTTTTAAGCTTACCCAAACATTTCGCCATCACAAATGAGTTAAAATTAATTTTCTGTCTACAAAAAATGATGTAAATCAAAATCTGGGGGCAGAATTTCATCTTGGTCACAATATATTTCGTTATACATTATTGTTTTAGTTGAAGGGAACAATTAATTTTCCATTGCATGCTAATAACCTGGGACACAAAATTAATTGCCAACTGGTAAAATAAAAACAGTCTCTTATTACACAAATTGAATTTATTATTGTATTTGTAATTTAAACACATGGTAGGGCCTACAACATTTTAATTAATTAGTATGTACAGGCTAATTAAGATGTCCTGTGTATTGGTAAATATTGGTAAGATAATATTGCACAAACTCTTTACACCTCCCTACACAAAATTAAATACAAACCAAACCGAAATTTCAGATCCATTAGGTCTGTTAAATAACTAAATTGAAATAGCAATTTTAAGGATTAAGTCAATTTTATCAGAAGAAGTTGATCGGTGCAATCATACTACTTACCCAAACCCATTATAAAAAGAAATACAAGGAGAGCCTCTAAATGTAATGCACAAAAGTTGGTCTCTTAACCTTTGAAGGAAATGTTAAATTGTATTGGGTCTTATCCAGTAGGATAAGTTAGTAAACAGTTTTTACACATTTTTTCTGAACTTCGTAATTTTGTGTATTACTACTTTCTGTGTATTTATTACAGTATATTTATAACTTTGTGTGTAATAGTCTTGAGTTGCTTTACTTATGATAGTGTTTCAGCCCTTGAAGCTGTACATATGTGAAAAAGCCTACACTCGCTATACTCGTGATAGTAACTTGGCTCTGGCCGATCTTGTAACTATACAAATATCACATTTTCTTGGGAGATCAGGGTTTAAATAAGATTTGTGATAATAACTTTGTAGAGAGGTGGGGGTTAGTATCATTACATGCAGAATTGAAATATGCAAGATTTTATCTACATAAGCATGATAGTGGTCACAAAAATTAAAATAACATGATATTTGGTATAGAAGATTATAGTGTGGTAATTTAGTACCTATTGAAAATGTACTAAACAAACAATTTTTTGTTCATCTTTTGTGTGTTATTCAACTTATAAAACATTAAATTAGAAAAAAATCTAAAGATTTCAATTCCACATGTAATGGTACCAACATCTATACAATGAGAAATATCAACAGGTGTTATAAAAAAAGTGATATTTGTATAGTTACAAGTTTCGGCAGGGCGGAGTCATACACATGAGCATAGTGAGAAGAGGCTCCTTCACATATGTACAGCTTTGAAGCCCACTAGGACTGAGACAAAGACATGAGCATTGCAGGTGGATGGTCCTTCACATATGTTCAGCTTCAAGGCCCTCTAGGATTGAGACAGTGACACCAGCATAGCAAGTGGAGGCTCCTTCACACATGTACAACTTTGAAGCCTGCTATAACTTAGACACTGACACCAGCATATCAAGTGGTGGCTCCTTCATATATATATACAGCTCTGAAGCCTGCTAGGACTGAGACACTGACATGAGCATGTATAGCTTTGAAGTACACTAGGACTGAGAAATTGACAAAAGCATAGCAAGTGAAGTCTCCTTCATACATGTACAATTTTGAAGCCTGCTGGGATTGAGACGCTGACACGATCATAGCATGTGAAGGCTCCTTTATATATGAACAGCTTTGAAGCCCGCAAGGACTGAGATTATGACACGAACGAAGCAAGTGTAGGTTCCTTCATATATGTACAGCTTCGAGGCTTGCTAGGACTGAAAGACTGACACGAGCATAGTAAGTGGATACTCCTTCACATATGTACAGCTACGACTGAGATACTGACATGAGCATAGCAAGTCAATACTCCTTCACATATTTACAGATTTGAAGCCAGGTAGGACTGAGATACTGACATGAGCATAGCAAGTGGATACTCCTTCACATATTTACAGCTTTGAAGCCCACTAGGACTGAGACATTGACAAAACATAGCAAGTGAAGGCTCCTTCACATATGTACAACTTTGAAGCCCGCTGGGACTGAGACACTGACACAAGCATAGTATGTGGCGGCTCCTTCACATATGTATAGCTTTGAAGCCTGCTGGGACTGAGACACTGACATGAGCATAGCATGTGGAGGGTCCTTCACATATGTACAGCTTTGAAGCCCACTAGGACTGAGATACTGACATGGGCAAAGTGAATTTAGACTTCTATATATGTACATATTCAGTTGATATTAAAAAAGTAGTGAGAACATAATTACAAGTTTCAGGAAACTTGTGTAACAACTGTTTTCAAACAAATATGTTCTATATTATGTATACTTGGTAGATCCTTTGATCTACCAATACGATTTAACATATCGATCAATTGTCAGAGACTAATTTTTTGTACTACATTTAGAGGATTTGCTTGTATGCTGAAGACAGATAAGTACCGTTATGGCACTCATCAACTTGTTTGAATAGTTGGAGGATAATGTGTAAGCAGTTTCAAGAAGTCTCAAGAAAGAAATGACTTCAACTTTGTTTATAATGTGTAATGTTTTCTTTCAGGTACTCCGATGGGTCAGTACGTTTACGCAATCCTAATATCGAGCTTATGGATCAAGATATCCTCTACCACTTGGCTCTTGGCAGTGAATCTCATGATCTTGTAGGCATGTTTGGTGATGTGAAGGTAAGGTTTATCAAGGAAACTACTTTATAATATTTGTTACCCTACGGGGCTCAGATATAGTGAGTACGGTCCTAAAAGTTATGGGGAACCTTATTGGATCTACACTTTTTCCATGTAATCTTGGGTTAAATCCCTCTCATTCATTTTTTCTATCAAGTTTCTCTTGGCTAAATCTTGTTCTCTTCCAACACTATTAGAGTATTTAATTGATAGGGTTATTTAATGTTTGTGCTTTTCGTGCTTTTTTCCGTAAGGCTATAACTGAGAGGATTTTTGGTTTTAAACTGCAAACGAACAACTTTAATACATTTGTCAATTTATCTGTGTTTTAGTATTGTTGTAACTTTCTCAAATATACAAAGTGTAGTGAAAGTTATGTGATAGATCAAAAGATCGATGTAGAATTTTTACAGATATATCTCTTTTAAAGTCCATTTAAAAAAAAAGTGGTTTTTGGAATGTGGCTGGCGTCTGTTTGTTTGTCGTATGTGCAGTGCTCTACAGCCTAAGTACTTGGACTAAGTACTTGGACTAGGTACTTGATCAAATTTTATATGTAGACATATTTTGTGACTTAAAAAATTTTCTTTTGATAGCTCAAAGTGTAAGGATGTTATTATAAGAAAAAAATACAATTATGTAGTTACAGCACAAGCACAGTTAGTTTATGTACTTTTTAAATATATGACATTTGATTTCAAAGATGGAGTCCATGGTTCATTTCAATAATCGAATTGACATTTTTTGTGATGATTACTTTTGATTTGTTTTTATTTATTATTTGAGATGAGTGAATGGAAGGTTTGTATAATATTTTGACTATAATTTTAAATTATCTCCGATAAACATTAAATGTCACTACGAAAAATTCATGTGGAATTCTCAGGTTTAGAAGCTAAAGCAAAAAACCGATGCTAATAATATTAGTATCATTTGGTCCCAACGGCTGTTACCTTTGACTTGGTATACACGACATTTTAGCACTACATCTCGTGAAAATTACAGTCTGACGTTACAATCACTTGCCAACAGCTATTGATATGTTAGCAGTGGTTAGGTTAGGTTACCCAGTATACAATGTATTTGGGAATCACATCAAATGTTAACTTTGTTTTTTGTCTAATTCACATTTCATGACTTCAGGAAGTTGGAAAAGTAATTTTTGACAACTGTCAACCATTCGTCATCATCAAAACATGATGACAACTTCAAAAATTAAGATAAGAACATGAAATTTGCTATAGAGGAGAAGTAGTGTGTTCATCTAAAAACCCTAATAAAATTCAGAAATGACGGCCATTGTAATTAGTTTTTTGTTTATGTCTCATTATTTAACTTATCATACACTAAATTAGATAAAAATTTGCAGATTTCAATTCTGCATGTAATGGTTCTAACCATACATCTGTATATTGATAAATAGTGCAGTTATTGTCCAAAATATAATTTTGAACCCTTGACCTCCCAATAAAATGTGATTTTGGTATAGTTATGAGATACAGCAGGGCCTAATTATAGATACAAACATAGTGAGTAGAGGCTTCTTCATATGTGTACAGCCTTGAAGTCTGCAAGGACATAGACACTGTCACGAGTAAAGCGAGTGGAAACTTGTGGTATATACATTTTTACGAGGCTTGTTAGCATCTAGCTGGTGCAAAAAAAGTAATGATGTATACAATTACGAGGCTAAGAAAATAACTGTTTTAAACAAACTTACCCTAATAGGAAAGACCCTTCGATCTACCAATACTGTTTAATATATTCTTGATGGGTCAAGAGACCAACTTTTAGGCATTACATTTAGAGGATCTGTTTGTATTACATTGTATGATCAGACTGGGTATATACTATAATGATGGACATCAACTTGTTGTTTGTGTTATGTTATAATACAATTGAATGTTGTTTGTTACAGTTTGTCTGTATGGGAGGGACACCAAAACGTATGGAACAGTTTGCTTATTATATCATGCAAGAGATTGGACACAAGTTACCAGCAGGAACAACATTATTGGATATAAGTCAACATTCTTACAGATATGCCATGTATAAAGTGGGACCAGTGTTATGTATTAGTGTAAGTACTTAGTATATACATAAATAATATGTTCGTTAGTTATTACTTCTCGGAAATTATGTTATTTTGTGAATTGTTTCAAACATAACCTGTATATCAGATTACATTAGAAAGGGGGTTTTCGAGGATTAAAAACCCTGAGCACTGTGACTGCAACTGAGTTCCTAAAGCAGTGATTACTTACTTTACTTTCCTTAACCTGGCCTTACAGTCTTGGATTGGCTTTAAACTCTCTCACAATTTACCCCCATTCCTCTACACACTGTACCTTCTCCCACCATCTTCCAGTGTGCATCCTGTATCCATATTTTCCTTGGCCTTCCACGTCTCCTTCTTCCTTCCATTTTTGGTATTTGCTCTTCATCCGAATATTCCACACGTCCTAACCATGCCAGCTGCTGTAAGTTTACAAACTGCACTAAAGGTCATTCCCCTGTAGTATATCTTTAATTTATTTGTTTATTCTTATTCCCTATGTTTCCTCTCTAATTGGGCCTCATCAGCAGCTGATAGAGTTCACGATTCCAATCTATAAGTTACAACTGGTCCACCAAGGATCTTGTACAGTTCAACTTTCTAATTTCTAAATAGAAGTGTTGATTTCAGAAGATTAACAGCTATAATCTGTTAGGATTGAAGTTAAATTAGAATTAGGTTAGGGCATTAAGCTACATTTTTATTCTAAGTCCCGACAACAGTTATCAAAATTTACACAACAATTACGATAAAATGCAGAAAGTTATGTAATTGTTGAGTTGGAATTACCAAATGTATTATGGAAGAGTCAAGAGTATATAAACTAGAGCTTGGAGTAGATTGAGGCCAGACTCAGCTGGGAGTTATCACTGGTCAGTTTTTGGCGGCCAGACTAGACACAGAGTTGTCGGAGGGTCAGGTATTGGTGAAGATACATCAACAAGAAATTGTTGGCAAGGAGCAATTGATTACTCAGTTCCTACAATGAAAGTCCTAGCAATTGAGGATCATAAAACTTGATACATTGGAGCTTCAGGAGTAGAAGTGAGTAAGCAATGTGATTACTCTGTTCTTGTATTAACTTCATATAAATCAGCATATACGTAAAAAGACTAAATTAACTTTGTTTCTTGTCATTATAAACATTGTGTTTTTTCTGGATTATAAGTATAGAAATAGAAAACTATTGTATTAGTTTAGATAATTGGCTCTCTGATTTAGTATATTTGTTTGTAATGATGATAACAAGGTTGAATTAAAATTTAGTAAACTGTAGAATCAACGGTTATTAAATGAACTCCAAACATATAATCGGTTTTATAACAAATTATTTTTGTTAATTTCTACTTTGACCATGTTCCTACAGTTCAGAAGATTACCCAGGCAACTGAAACACCTCACGTTCTCAAGGACTGTCGCCCAATTATAATATCTTCACCGTATATTCTGAATTCCAATGTTGACATCTTTATGTACGAGTTTTAGTACTTAGTTATTTGCCCATTTATTCCAAGCCCCATAATTTAACTCTAATCTACCTTCTTTCGGAAACTATAAATTTTGTGCAAGCAATATGAATTAGCATAGCCACAGAATGTGTGCACCATCGTCACTCCTAAATTTAGTTATTGCATTGCTACATACAGTACCAGATAGAGAATCACCAATCGTCGCACTATAGACGATTAGTAGAATATTTATAATTTGTACTAAATAATATAATCGTAGCAGTAATTCTTAAATTACATCCTTGTTTATTACTTATACTTGAATACTGATTCAATTCTACTATTATAAATTATAGATTAAAGATCATAGCAGATTCAATTTTGCGTTATATTTGTTTGTTTTCAGCATGGAATTGGTATTCCTTCCGTGGGTATACTCCTACATGAAGTAATCAAACTCATGTATCATGCCAGAGTACGAGATCCTATTTTCTTCAGGATAGGTACTTCAGGGGGCATAGGTCTAGAAGGAGGTACTGTCGTCATCTCAGAAGAAACCATGGATGGTCAACTACGTCCTTTCTTTGAACTGGTGGGTATAGTTGGTACTTTCTTACATATATATAGTATGGTGTAGAGAAAGTTATGCGATGGGTAAAAAAAAATCGATGTTCAGTGTTTTACAAATATATCCATTGAGTGCAGAAAATGATTTTTTGGGAAATTTATTGCCTCTGTCATATGTGCAGTCCTCTACAGCCTAAACGTGTAAACTGTTTTAATTGAATTAGGTATATGGATATATTTAGGTTATATTTCAGAATTTTTTAATTTTTTTGATAATCTCGAAATTAGGAAGAAGCTGCCATAAGAAATTTTTTTAAACACAAAATTACAATTTTATCAAAATCGGCTATATCGCCAAAAAATTCAGTGGGTAGCCAAAAAATTTTGTAAAGACCCAAACAAAATGTATTGGTGATAACTCTCCATAAACGCCGGTTTGTGAGATATCGGTAAAGAAACAAAATACGGCTATGGGGGTTGTTATAAAAGTATAATTTCTCAAACTAAACTCTTTCAGATTTTAGTGAAATTTGAAGATTAATGACACAAACCTGTGTGTAAAATCACAAGTAAAAAACATTACGGTTTAGGAATAATTTACAAAAACAAAAAATGCACCTTGACCGGTATCAGTAAAAGCTCAATTTTAATTAAATATGATTTTCGCAGAGGACGTTTATGGCTCTGTTTATATATAAATGTTTTTCAAAGAAGGTTTCTATATATTTCCACTTTTTTTGTGACAACTGCCGAACTGATATTTTGCCATGAATAGTTAATATTGAATGGGAGTGTGAGAAAGTTTGTGCAATGATTTTGCACCATTTATATTTTGTTAGAATAAAATATAACATATCTATGTCTAAAGCTAACAGGAATTTCGATGTGCTAACCACACATTACCCGACTGAAATGCTATTTAGGTGCTTCACAGTGCCATTTTTATTTAAAAATAATATTTTTTAAATTTTAATATATCTCACAAGTTAGGCTCAATATTTAATTATACTTTTCAGGCTTAATGAAAAATACCAAAGTCAATGTTACTGTTTTACAAAAATATTTTTTTCATTATTAAACAACATATTAAAACAAAATTACCATTTTATTTTTAAAACTATAAGCTTTAACCCTAGGGGCGGCATGGTTAATTTTCTTGACAATTCTTCGTTTGTTTAAAAATTAATAAAAAATATTATTTTTATACAAAACCAAACTTATAAGACATCATTTTTCTCAGAAAGATGCATAGAATTCATCTATGTAATAAAAAAAATTTTTTTTGAAACGGTTTTTGAGTAAGTATGTTACATGTCCAAAATGATGTTATCTTTTTCAGAAAAACCTGTATCATACAAAATAGCATGATACACCACCTTTTTCTAAGATATACACAATTTTAGTGTATTATTTGTCAATATATTTAGGGGAAAAAAAAAATTGTTACATTTTCAAAATTTAAAATATTAGTTTACGAAAAAGGGGACATTGTTAATTTTATTTTCAACAATTTACCAAAAATAGTAATATATATTTTATACAAAAGTTCTATATATAATTACGTTCAGAAAGGTGCATAGAATCTAGGTGTGTAGTGAAAAAAAAATGTTAGATGTATCAGATTTGGAGTTTTTTGGTCAAATACCAAAAAATCGGAGAGTAAAAAGAGAATAATTTCACAGTAATCGTAAATTAAACAATACAAATAGATTTTTCGGAAATTTTACAACGATTACTAGAGATTTGTAATATATTTGTGAATATATTTAGGGAAAAAAATAATAATTTGTTACATTTTCAAAATAAAAATAACGATTTCCCCTAAAAATTGATACTCTGACGGTTGAGGTTAGGTTGGACACCTCGACAATTTAGGCGTAATTAGTAACTTTCTAAAGCTAGGCCTAAGGCAAAATCATTAGATTTCACTAAAACAATATACTTTACAAAGAATAACACACATATTCTTTTGTATAATCAAGTAAAACACTAAATATAAGAAAATTTGGTTATAGCCTAGATTTACAATTTAGCTCTTAGGTTATCCCAAATATAAACCTTTCACAAACTAGAAATTCACTCAAAAACATAAACTTTAGAAATAAAAACACATATATTGTAACTTGTATACAAAATTTATATACAATTTGTATACACAAACCTTCAAAATAACAAATATCTAACTCCAAAACAATATGCGCTACGTCATTTGTTACAGTTTTTACGTTGCACAATTCCGTATGTTCTGAGATCAAAACAAAACCTTCTAAGTAAGTATTGCCTATATCAAGTGGTACCAACTTGAAGAATGAAATTTCATGTACAACATACTATCAATATCGAAACAAAAAATCCAAATGAAAAAGAGATTATGTCTTTTCGTTAACTGCACCGAATACCAATTGAATTTCGTGCCGTCAAGTTTCTAGTTTCGTCAAGTAGAAATATCTCTGGATCTGTGACGCAGAAAAATGTGTAATCTACGGTTAGAAAGAGAAACATGTGATCTATAGAACAGTGTTTTGGTTGACTTAATTGACAGATAAATAGATTTGTATTCATATGGGGAAAAATGACGTCGCGTTTACTAAAAACAGCAGAGTTGAAATTTACGATTTTACGCATCAAAAATATGCGAACTTCACCAATTTTTGGAATAAATTTATAACATTTCGTGGTATTTTTTTTGCATGATTATGCATCTAAGGAACATTAGCTTTCCAACGGTATTTTATTTATTGCGATAGGACGATTTTAAGTGGGCGTAATGTTGAATTGCAAAATACATGTTTTCCGGACGTTAGACTAGACCATGCATTAAAAATCGACTCGCTGAGAGGGTTGGTGCCGCTTCTAGGGTTAATTGTATATAAATACATAAAATTAAATGAAACAGTGCCATTTTATTTAAGAATATAGTTTTAAAAATAATATGGTAATTTTGTTTTAATATTATATTGTTTAATAATGAAGAAAATATATTTGTAAAACAGTAACATTGACTTTGGTATTTTTTATTAAGCCTGAAAAGTATAAATAAATATTGAGCTTAACTTGTTAGAAGTATTAAAATAAAATTTGAATATTAGTTTAGTAATATAGTATTATAATTAAAAGTTACTTAATAGATTTCACCCACCTTGTACGTTGAAGGAAATTGAACATCCACAGGAAATTGTTGTCAAATATATTTAAAACTATTCTTTAAAGGAAATCATCACATCATACACAAAACACAACATAAACTCCTGTATACAACAATTGCACACACACACACACAGGAGGTTTCACGACGAAACAAAATACTTCGCATCCTTAGATGTTAGTTCTAACAATGTTCACGGACGTTTTTAGTCTCAACCTCTCTGAACTCCTAACACAGTTCAACTGGTTGAACCTCAACTATGTTCATGTTGCTAGTTTCCAAATTATGTCTATCAAAAAGTTTACAAACTTTATTTTTTATTAGGGGCAAACAAATAGAACTTATAGTGGAACATGGCTGCGAAATACAGTTTTCCTTAACCATCATTATGGCTGTCTCATTAAAAATCATTTTTCTCCAATCAGCCTCTTTTAATAGCATAGAGCCCTTACCCCCAAAGAATAGCGTGGTAGTTGTGACATGCTCAGCCAACTTCGAACAGTTGACCTCATCCATCGAAATGCATTTTTTATGTTCTGATACCGTACCCGTTTTTTAAACAAATGAGACAGGCATTTGCCCCACATTAGACAATCCACACTGCTAAGGCAAATTGTAAACAATGTTTTTAGTGTCAACATATGAATTTTTGGGTCTTAATTTGTTACAACTTTTAATTGTTTTTGAATTTGTAAAAACAGTTCTAATCAAAAACTTGAAATTAATTCTTGTATTTTTTTTTGAAATGCCTTGCACATATGGGATCTGTACGGTAGTATATGGTTTTTCACTAGTTTTATGTGCCTATTTTTATTTGCTTTGCAAAGTGTTTTGTTTCTTGAAACGTCTTATGTGTGTAATTGTTGTGTACAGGATTTTATGTTGTGTTTGTGTATGACTTGAAGGTTTCCTACAAAGAATAGTTTTAGATATATTTGACTACAATTTCCTGTGGACACTCAATATTCTTCATGGTGGGTGAAGTCTATTAAATAACTTTTAATTATAAAATTTACCCCAACTATAATGTCTTTCAGGGTTAAAATAATATGGTATTTGTACATCATAGGTTATATAGAATGATATAGGAAATTTGTAAAGTCCTCACTATTTATAAAGTTGTAAAATAGGTTTAGATCACACCTCTCTTCTTGTATTCTGTATAAACACTGAGTGTGGTTAGGTATTACTGCAGCTCATGCATCACTAAAGATTACAACATTGTCATTTAACCTTGTTAATATGATTATTATTATTGAGAAAATATTATTTTGTGAGAAATTGTGTTCATATTTTATTTGAATTATGAAAAATTTGATCCTATATGGGTTGACAAATTTTTGACTGGTACTGTACTAAATTTGTTACAGCCTGTACTTGGGAAACTGATCCAAAGGCCTGCAAAGCTGAATAAGCTGCTTATCAAAGAACTCTGTGCTCTTGCAGATCCTGGAGACTCTTACAGTACTATTGTTGGCAAGACTATGTGTTCAACTGATTTTTATGAAGGTACGTGACTTATAATCATACAAAGGCCATTTGTTTGACTTTAAATAAAACAGAGTCATAGATAGATGTTTTATACATCTTCAACTACAATTTTTTACTATTTTCCTAGATAATCACGATTTAAATTTTACTATTTATCATAGCGATGGACCAGTTTGGGAATCTCTTCTTCATAAAATTTTGCCGCCTGGGATTTTAGCCAGCCTGTCACAGCATTTGGAAGTTCTTTGACCCCATCAAAGCTCTGGGACCTAAGCATGAAATGGGATGTAGATAAATAAGTGAAAATAGACGTGAAATTCGTAATATAAAAAAATCCCATTTGAATTGATGAAACGGATGTTTAGTTTAATGAGCAGTGTGATGGCAACTGCTGTCATGCACAAACAGGACCAAAAGTCAGCAAACCACAGCATTTTTTTTTTTTGGATTGTCCTTCTTTTAAAGTCTTGCAATAGACATAACAATAGATGGTCATTCCACATTCCATAAACTCAACATGCATCCCAAAACAGTGTTGCCATAACTTTCCTGGCAGACAAAGTTTGCAGGATTTTTATGGTTTGTTTAGTGAAGCAGTATGACCCCCATACCACCGATTGTTGTTTTGTCTCAGGATCTACATTATACCATGCCCAAGTTTCATTGTCAGCGCATTTCTGTCGAGGAGTTCAATGACTACCTTATACAAAAAAGTTTGAGAAATATTAAGAATTGTTCAGAAAGTTAGATTTTAACCACAAACTTTTTTATAGCTTCTGAACTGCAGTTACTGAGCTACTTAACACCTCACCACAAGAGTAGTTGCTTACCCTACTACTTCTCGCAATGCTCGAAAATGGAAATTACTAACAGTCCTCGTACTTCAATTTATATTTTGAATACAAGAATTGTGTTTAAATTTGTAAATTCTTATATTATGTGATTAAAGCAGCATTCAATCAGTGCTTAAATTGATTTTTGTTGGCTCTCTCTATTATAGCCCAGACAGGTCTCTTTCAGTTTGTCTGGGTTATTGCAGACTAAGAGATGGTTCTTGTTCATCTATGAATGGTTGCAATCACATAACGTGGTTTTGTCAGAATCAAATATACTAATCTTATTTAAATATCCTATTAGGAAATCGTCTCCAGTTGAAAGACAAAAAATTGAAGCTGATGTGTATCTTTGTAGATCCTTAGTTTTCTTATACAAGTGTTATATTTTTATTCATATTTTTTGTCTTTTAATTTTTCGTTTGTCTTGTTAATAAACTTCAAATGAGAAAATGTTTTTTTTAGAGATTGACTTTTGCTTTCTATGAAAAGCACTTTTAAGTTTTTCCTGTATGCAAGGACTAGCTGAATCTAAACCTTTTTCATGTAGTCATGGGTTATATCCCTTTCTTTCCTATCAAATCTTTCTGGACCAGTTTTTATTCTTTTTTAACCCTGACACTATTGGGGTATACCAGGACTAGAGGGTCATTATTTTATGTTCTTTAGTTCCTTTTTTTGATAAGGCAATGATGACCGATAGGTTTTTGCCAACAAGGAAAAAATCCAACTGACCAAACTTTGTTCACTCTTTATATTTATCTGACATGCAAGAAATACAAAAATGATTCAACATTTTCTGTTTAAATAGGACAAGGAAGACTGGATGGTGCATTCTGTGATTTCACGGAAGCAGACAAAATGGAGTTTCTGGAAAAACTACATAAATCTGGTGTGACCAACATAGAAATGGAATCATTAGCGTTTGCTGCATTAACTCACCATGCTGGAATTAAGTCTGCAGTTATCTGTGTCACCTTTATTGATAGGTTAAAAGGGGATCAGGTAAGCATAAACTTTCACAAATACAATATTACATTTTTTACAACGCAAGATCGTTTTCTGTCTGTCTGTATTAAATTTTGTAATTTGTGGTTTGATTTAAACCTTTGAATTTTCAACTAACAAATGTGATTTTGGTTTTGTTTTTATAAATATAGCATGTGACGGGTTCACAATCACTGCTGGTATTCTGGTTGAATCTCTGAACATGTCACTTTAATGGTTATAATAATCTGTGGCACACGGATATCACATGAAGCAAAAGTGAGGAATCATTTGTAATGCTTCAGTCACTCTCCTTCTGACTATGAATTGTGTTTTTAAGTAATGTGTGCTAAATTGATAATGGTCATAGGGAGGTCATAAATTGATTATGGTCATAGGCAGGTCATAAATTGATTGTGGTCAAAGAGGGAGGTCATACTTTGATTATGGTCATTGGGAGGTCGTAAATTGATTATGGTCATAGGGAGGTCATAAATTGATTATGCTAAAGCCATGAAATGTGAAGATCACTCAAAAAATTAGGTTGAAATTTTTTGTGATTACCAAACCACCCCATACGTTGTATATTGGGTAACAGTTGTTAGTTTTGTGTTGAAGAACATTTTATGCTTTGTTTTTGTTAAGGCGATGGTGATCGATCTGGTTTTTTGCTTTTACAAAACAAAAAACATTACATATTTTTTAAAGATAGTGTGAAAATTTTTTGGATACTGTAGTAATATAAATCCGTAGATTTTATAACTGGAATACGAATTGTCAACAAGTTTTAATTTCGGAGAACAACTTTGTTTATTTTTATCACATTTATATGTGACATATATAAAAGTTTAAATGAAAATAGATATTCAGATCTACTGTTTCAAAAAATAATGAAAAAGAACATATTTGAAATATTGAGTAGTATTATAAACAGTTTTGAAGTTAATTTCAGACTGCAGCTATTTAACGGTGATTGATGCACATTATATAAAGAGGAGTGTACCATTAGATAGCAGTACTAGAACCTCTAATTTCTTAAGTCCGTGGAGATATGCTATCTAGTATGTAAAATAATCAATCCTTCATGTTAGATTAGGTTATGTCTTGTTATTTTATGTTCGGTTAGGTTTCATTACTTTATGTTAGATTAGGTTAAGTTTTGTTATTTTACGTTAGGTTAGGTTTAATCCAGATCTGTATTACTTAATACTACTACTACTACTGGCCATGGGAGAGTATCTTTAAAATTATATTTAAAATACCGTATAGAAAAGATATTTTTAAACAAGGTTGAATTTGAAGCTCATTTTAGGCTAGTGAGTTCATTTATGAAAACTTTGGACATGTTACGATACTAACTTTTCTCGATAAGATTTATTAAAATCCTGACTTGTTTACAGATTCACACTGCTAAAGAAGTTTTAGATGAATGGCAAATGCGGCCGCAGAAACTAGTATCCAGATACATTAAGCGTTACTTACATATGTGAGGCAGAATCTCCTTGGACAATCTTTCTTCAAGCTCAATGTGTGTAAAGAGTACACGATAGTTTAAACTAGTACAGCAAGAATCTGAGAGTTACGACTAAATAACTTGTATAATTTTATTCGATGTGATATTAAGTTAAAATAATTTTATTGGATGTGATATTAAGTTAAAATGGTTTTTATTAATAGACAAGTCAGCAGATAATAATCAGTTTAAATTTAAATTAATAATTTTTGTTATATATAAACAATATTTTTGTTCTTGTTACACTTGTTTGAAGTGATAAATTTTTGTAAAGATGTAGTTCTTAGATTATTTATTAAATACCTAACATAGTTAATCCAGAACCTTAAAAAATGGGAAACCTGCCCATTAGAGATAAAATTACTGTGATAGGAACATTTGTAGAAAACATTAAATTGTATTGGCAGATCAAGGAGTCTTATCCAGTAGTGTAAGTTTGATTGAAACAGTTGTTACACAGGTTTTCTGAAGAAGTACATATCACTACTTTCTTGACATTAACTAGGCCTTGATGGGCAATGTAGATATGTATCTATTAAAAAGTCTCCACTCGTTTCGCTCGTATTACTGTCTCAGCCTTGGCGAACTGCAGAGTTATTACATAAGTAAAAGAGCCTCCACCTCACTATGCTTGTATTGGTGACTCAGCTGTGTTGGATCTTGTAACTATATGAATGTAACATTTCCTAGGAATGTCCCTTTATAGTCGAGGAAAGGGGATATACCAATGCATGACTAAATATTAAAATAAGTAATATGTGGAACAGAAAAAACCTACTTATAATTACACTAGTTTAAGCTAGTTTTTATCTGTTCCACATGTTATTTTAATTTGAGCTATTTACATTATGCCTAATTAAATTTTTAATTCTAACAATGTTAATTAAATTTTAAATATGATGTAACAATTGCAAGTATGAAAAATCACTTCATAAAAAATGTGGAAAAATTCAAATTAGTTTTTTAAATTCTATTATATGTAACGAAAGTCTCCCATTTAATGTTTTAAATAATTTACAAGATATCAACTTTACTTTACTTTATTCAATGCCAGATCTTGGCATCTCTGCCATTCTCCACCTAGCCTCCCAGTAGAGACAATGCTGATCTCGCTCTTCTCGTCTTGCAGTTCTGAAGGTGTGAGCCATCCATCTTGTGACAGTTGCACAGAGGGCAAATTTCTGAGGCTGCTAATCCTATTTTACATAAGTGGGCTTGCAGGTAGTCATGGCCCGTAAGCATTCTGAATTTGGCAACAACTTCCACTCTTGGTAGGATATGTGGTATCAGCACTGCGTGCGCCAGGCCTTCCCATAACTTTCTGGCACTCGTTTCTTTTTGGCTTTCCCTTGTTTTTTCATTGATAGTTGACTCAATCAGGCTTCTGGCTGTCAATAGGGATATGGAATTATCAGGATGTGGCAAGGTGTTACCTTTTTTCACTAGTTGGTCGCACAATCATTTCCCTCAATGCCGACATGGCTAGGGAGCCATTATAGCACAATGTACCACCCTTCTTCAATAATACCTGCTAGGTCCTTTAGTCCGTTCATTGTTTGCAAACAGTCACTGGGGTTATTACTAGTCAGCGCTATTATGGCGGCTTGCGAATCCACAAAAAACACAACTTGTGATGATTTTGCCGGAGATGGAACAAAGTTTTTTGTCAGCTTGTACTATCGCCGCAATCTCACCATCGAAGTTGTTGGCATTAATACCGACAGGGCTGCAGCTCTCAAAGTGGTCGCTGTAGAAGCCAGAGGCATGTTTCATCGCTGATCCATCAGTGTATACATGGATCCAGTTGTTTTTGCTGTATAGTTCTACAATTGTTTCCAAAGCAGCGGCCTTTAGGATGTGAGGATCACTAACAGCTTTCGATTCTTTATGATTTAGAAGCGACAGTTTTCCTACAGGTAATGATGGTAAAACTGTGTGGCAGGTTGGGAATTTAGATGCTTGCCCCAGTTCCAGATTGTATTTAACTCTCAGATGTTCGGCATGAATGAGTGGTGATGTTTGTATCTTTAGACGCGATGTTGCAGGTTTGTATTTCTCCCAGTGTCTGTAGTCGATTCTCTTTGCCCTCTTCCATAACTTGAGTAGTGACTTCTCCCTGCGGCTTTGCAGTGGCTCCACTTCAGCTTGTAATTGCATTGCAGTTATGAGTGTCGATGTTGCTCCACCAGTTATTTTCCGAAGTGCGTTGTTCTGGACAACCTCTAATTTCCTTAGGTCAATATTGGAAGAAAGAGCGATGACTTCAGAAGCATATTCCATAACTGGGCGTACATAAGTTTTATAAGCTGTCGCCATCACATCCTGCCTTGCTCCCCATTTCGTAGTTCTAGTTTCTTCAGAAGATTATTTCTCTTTTGAGCTTTTTCAGTTGCGGTTTGTATTTGCTTGGACCAACTAAGTTTGTTGTCGAAGTTAACGCCCAAGTACTTGGCAACATTTGTTATTTTTTAGCTCTATTCCGTTGTAAGTAAGTTTCAAATTGTATTGTTTGGTGGATAATGTGAACAACTGACATACTGTTTTTTCGATATTTACCTCCATCTTATTTTCTTTTGTAGAACAAAAATTTTATGTTCTGCAGATGATAAATTGCACATTACTTGTACAATATTAATAATTCGACAGAAGAAAGAAAAAAAAACCCTTATATGACTTCCACAGACAGCTTTTTACCACTAATTAATCCACAAGTAATGCTTACTTCAGGACGTTGGTAAAAAAACGAGGATCGTGTAAAAAAGGGAGAAAGTAAGGGAAAGAAATGTCATGTGTTCCTAAAAGCTAGAATAAGGAAACAAACAATATTTGTATGTGGGGTCTGTCCAGACAAACCAGGCCTATGTACTATGAAATGTTTTGAAAATTATTACTATAAACCAATCACATGGCCCGGATCTAAGTACTGAAATATAGTGCAGGATGCTAACTACTTGGATGCAAGTACGAGTTGTAAACATCACATCCTCCAATGAAAATGGATTTTCTGAACATTATGCAATGTTTTATGGATCAAGAGAACATATGGTGAGTTTTTAACAAATACATTTTTTTTTTAATTTTTGGAAGATTTACTATTAATTTGTAGCATTGAACGTGTTTGCAACATGTTTTGGTTCTTTGTTCATTTTCATAACTTTAAACATAGGAGATAGCTCATTACATTCACAAACTGTATTGACTCTCTAAAGTTGTATTGTCAATCAGTTCGTAAGACTAGGTTTGATATCTTTATCATCTTCGCTAAATAGTTTTTCTTCGTGTTCTTTTTGAACAAATATTTTAGTAGCACAACTGTGGCATAATGATTTACCTGGAAGTCAACAGGTAGGTTTTATGGCTTGGAAAAGTGGTCTAGAAGAATTTTCCTCAATCCATTTTTAACAGATTCTTTATGATTACCTAATGGATCAAAACACTTTTTCCTATAAATGTGATGTAACTTGACAAGGTATTTATACTTGTGATAACGACAAACACTTTTAATTATAGACCAGGGTAGATAATTTTTGAAACAATAAAAAATAATAGTAGGATGAAACCCATTGGAAAAGGAAGAGAATATAACAAAAATGAAAGGAAAAATAATTTACGGGCGATCCGAGGTCGGGTAGTGGAAGGGGTGAGTTTTTAAGGGTAGAAAACAGTTTATCTCGATTTCCGGCAAAACTTCAAGTCCTATGGGAAAACGTTAAATAGCAAAGTTGTAGGTAATAAAAAGTTCTACAACTTTTGTTATTACATTTTCTTCACATAACCTCAAAATTTATGTGAAAAATTCAAATAACCAAGTTTTTGGTTTTTTCTTTTTATCTTTTAGAAAAAAAAAATTTTTTTACGAAATTAGGTGAAAACTTAACTTTTAATGTCCCAAACACATTGTAAATTTTTTGACTTAAAATATTTATTTTTTTCAACTTATTTTGACTTAATATCGAAAAAGCACCCTAATTTTCAATCGAAAATTCTCGCGCCAAAATATCTGCTTTTTAAAAAAAGTTGGTAGGCTTTTTGTTCGTTGAAATCTCTACTTTCTGATAGTGTAAAAATAAATATACATTACTATGGGAAATGTTCTCAGAAAATGCAAAGAAACGAAAAAAACTTGAATCCGAAAAAAAATTTTTTAATCATTATATACAATTTTGAGCTATTTATTAAAATTTATACTTTAATTACTCAAAAAACGTACGATTCCATGTTATATTGATAAACAAAAAATTGCAAGTCGAAATATAATACTATAATTAACAACCAAATAAGTTAATAAAGTTAATATTTAATAAAACATCTACAATATTTTGAGAAAGTTGTAGAATCTTCTTTAAATTATATGCGTAGTTGCCTATTTATTGCTATTTAAAGATAACTTATATACCTGAGTGAACTACGGAAAATTTTAGCCCATCAAAAGGTATTTCATAGAGAAGTGGGGAAGGGTCTAGGAGAGTCTGGGCCTTACTACCTGTTATTTCGTAGCAGCTGCAAAAACCGTTAGCCAGTATTCGGGATACAGAGCAGTGAACAACATCATTCATGAAAATACACGTTAAGTTACTTTAAGAGAATTGTGACAAATTTACTTTAAAAGAAACTTTTGGAATCTACATAGCAAGGTAAATACTATCTGTATTTTAATCTGTATCAATCACCTCTAAAATAAAAATAGTAATATTTTCTTTCATAAATAGAATGTTTAACGTAACATAACCTAAAAAATTAAAATCAAATGATATTTTAGTACAATTTGATTTAGTCTTTTCAGATTATCAGTATGGATGAATCTGTTTGCATAATCTGCAATAAGGCTGATGATAAGCAAGTGTATGAAATAAAAAAAGAAGCTTTGAATCGTTTAGTGGGGTCTAGCAAGAAAAGAATCAACAATCAATAAAAAAAAATTGAGACTTTGACATCAGCTTTTATTCATCAAACTTGTCAAAGTCAATATAATGATAAGACTGCAATAGCTACATTCTGTAATTCAAGACATCGAAAATCAAATGAAGGAAAACAAGTAAATAAAGACGCTCTTAGATTTAATTTTCAATCTCATTGCTTTCTCTGCGGTGGGTTTTTCGGTAATATACGATACAAGAGATAATATATTACAGTATATTCAAAAACCAAACACATTGAATGATTTTGATAAAAAACGTTTCAGCTCGTTTGAGAAATGTGCCTGATTTAGTCGCAGTAAAAGCGCATTATCACACTGCTTGTATGTCTACTTTTTATAAGAAAAAGAGGTCGCTCACCATGTGAAAACACTAAGAAATTTATTATTATCTTATTAATTATATCGTTAGCAACAAAACAGAATGTCAATTTTCTGTCAATGAAATAAAAGATGGATTTTCTGGAGACCTTCCAGACTACACAAATATTAGGAAAAAATAGAAAGAGCATTTTCGGAACGATGTCAAGTGTCATTTAATTAAAAGAGACATGATCAATTTATACAAAAATGGTACTGCAAGTAAGAAACTCTGCAAAAACTGGTACGAAAAAAAATTGAAAAGTGAAGAAGGCGAACGAACTAGAAATGTTCAAATGGCTGCTGAAATTGTTTAAAACGATATACGTTCTAAAGTATACGATATGAATTACTACGAAATTCCAATTTTTAATGAAGGCAAACTTTTTATGGATGTTCCTGAAAATTTGCAAGTTTTTTTAATATTGTGTGCAAAAGTAGTGAAGAAAAGAGTATAAATAATGTCCATAGGAAGGATCAAAAAGTGGCTACAATGTCTCATTGCATCATCACATCTGTAAGGCCACGTTCTTTTTTATCTCCAATGATTAAAAAAAAAAAAAAATTCGGATTAGAGTTTTTTTCGTTTTTTTGCATTTTTTGAGAACATTTCCCATAGTAATGTATATTTATTTTTACACCATCAGAAAGTAGAGATTTCAACGAACAAAAAGCCTACCGGTTTTTTTAAAAAAGCAGATATTTTGGCACGAGAATTTTCGATTGACAATTAGGGTGCTTTTTCGATATTAAGTCAAAATAAGTTGAAAAAAATAAATATTTTAAGTCAAAAAAATTACAATGTTTTTGGGACATTAAAATTTAAGTTTTCACCTAATTTCGTAAAAAAAAAATTTTTTTCTAAAAGATAAAAAGAAAAAACCAAAAACTTGGTTATTTGAATTTTTCACATAAATTTTGAGGTTATGTGAAGAAAATGTAAATACAAAAGTTGTAGAACTTTTTATTACCTACAACTTTGCTATTTAACGTTTTCCCATAGGACTTGAAGTTTTGCCGGAAATCGAGATAAACTGTTTTCTACCCTTAAAAACTCACCCCTTCCACTACCCGACCTCGGATCGCCCGTAAATTATTTTTCCTTTCATTTTTGTTATATTCTCTTCCTTTTCCAATGGGTGTCATCCTACTATTATTTTTTTTCACTTTTTACCATTTTCAAAGGCTTCAGCCCTAGTCTAGTAGTGTCTGGCCATCTGACAATTCACTTACCCTAATCCCATAAAAACACTTACATAATCTTGTTTGTGACATGGTTTACCAGTAAAAACACCCACAAAACAGTCCATAATGAAAATCACAATATAGAACTCAATAAAAATTTCATTTCAACACACACACTTTCACTAGAAATGCAAACAACAACTAAACAGTGACGGCTCCAGCGGGTACCCAACTTATTTGGTTTTTCACCCAATTTACGCCGGCCGGTGACACGCCACCGCGGGGTTTTTTGCTCAGCTAGCTTGCGCCCGGCCGTAGCGCTCTGCTCTGACCTTGAGCACTCTTTACTTAGTTATCTTTTATTGTTATTTTGTTCGGTGATATCTAATACTAGTTATCGTTTATAATTGTAATTATCATATTCATACTATCTTGTACACTGATTTAGTACAACTCACAGTACTTGGTAGGTATTGGGAAAAGTAGTTAGGTAGTTTATATACAGAGTTTTATAAACAGAACAATGGCACGATGAACAATATCAGAAAATAAATATTCTACATTTGGCAGCCGTTTTAATATTACGACAGAATTGAAAAAGTTGTTAGAACATATTATGACAATTTTATTGACAATGCCCGTCTCTACAGCGACTGCTGAAAGGACATTCTCTACAATGTGCAGGATAAAATTAAACTTGAGGGCTACAATGACTGGGAAGAGACTAAATAGTTTGGCAGTATTATCCATTAAAAAAGAAGCAAGCTATGAACTTCTCAGCCACCCTGATCCCGTCATTGAAGAATTCGTTTCCCAGAAGGGAAGAAGATTGCAGTTTGTCATGAAATAAACTGTATATTTGAACTGTCCTAAATGTACATATTACCGATTTAAGGTGTATTAATGAGCTGTATGGTTTACTTTGATTTAAATATTATTTCTCAACAACTACTTTGTGACACTTATAGGCAATAAAATATATTACATATCATAAAATAACAAAAATATTTTTATTTTTCATAGTTAACCTGGCTCCATAGTTTTAAAATTAACAGTGTGGTGTATGCTTTTATCTTCAATAAGCAGTCCCCCCTTATCCTAGGGTGTATTTACCCAGGTCCACCACCATTGTCATGACACCCCTAAACTGTGCCTACCCAAAAAATAAATCCTGGAGCCGCCTCTGCAACTAAACACTACAATATAAAGCATAGTGAGTTGTTAGAAATAAACAAGTTGAGACAAGAAAATCCACTGGATTATTTTTTTGGGGGATACCTCAAAGATAAAATTTATCGTACTAAGCCTCGAGATTTATTGCACCTAAGACATCTAATAGCTCAAGAAATTCCATGTGAATACCTACAAAATGCAGTGGCCAGCTTTTACAACAGATTACCACATTGTCAGACGACAGGAGGGGGATATTTTGAACACTAATTTCATGACAGGTAATTAAACATTGCTTTGAACTTGTATGCTTAACTTGTATGTAACTTAATGCTTAACATTTTATAATAATTTTAAAATTCAAACAACAATAACTACCGATTGAATCAACATTTTAAAGTCTGGTTTTCAGCATTGTTGTTTGCAGTATTGTAAAACAAGGCTTTTCAATTAATTGATGTACAACTCAACATAGGCTGCCATTAAAGATTTTCTCTCCACTCCTTGTGGACGATAGCCCAATGGTGTCATCCAGTCATTAACTGCACAGAAATGTAGGTTACTGTCACCATTAATAATGTGTGAACTTTGGTATTTTTATCTGTTGTTGTTTAAAAGCTGGAAAGACGTTTTCAGAATTAATTGTCATTCTGTATATTAGAATTTGTTAACTGTATTCGTTTAACTAGAAGCCGTACAATAAAAGTTCAGCTTGTGATTGTAACTCTCATTGTTTTTAAGATGGCGTCAAAGCAACCATGTTTGTTTTGGGATTGTATTGAATTATACAGTATTATTTCAGAATGCGAAGATAAAATTTTGTTTATTAATAACACTCATTTATTTAAACATTCCTTATATATATATATATATATATATATATATATATATATATATATATATATATATATATATATATATATTAAATTTTACAATTCTAAATACTTTTATGTAATTTTATTAATATTAAATAATTTTTGTTTCCCGCCTCATAATTTTGTTTATGATGTATAAATCGTTGTTGTAAGCCACTTTTTTATATAAATAATCTAGACCGATGTTCATTATCCATATAATACTAAAAATGTAATATACGTAATTAAATATACAACATAATATTACTTTTTTTAAATTCCTTCATAATCCCCATCTTGAGAGATTGGGAGATCAGTTTGGACAAGCTTATTATTAGGCAGCACCATTCCAAAGACGCACATAGTCGTCAAAAAGAAAATACACAATATTTTATAAGAGCCAAATTCGAAAAGAAAATAATATTTTGATGTGGAAATTAATTTTTAAACATGAAATTTTAAAACATAGTTTGATGAGTAAATCCAATGTTCAAATTTTACGATTCATATTACATCACAACCCCGCTACACCACCTCTTGGTTTCCTGTATAACTTCGGAGGGTAGCGTATTGCCTATCACCTGAAAGGTAATTGGGAATTATAGGCTCTAATTCATGTTTCCCCCCTCCACGTGACTAAAAGGAGATGTGGATTTCTTTAAACAAGAAATTTAAAAAAAAATGTCTATAATTGTTCCACCCAACGGAAATTTTCCATATTGTAGAAACCTGATAACCTAAGAAATTAAATTTTTTTCAAGGTTGTAGAAACTGGGTAGCTTATGAAATTAATTATTTCTACCAGACATAAATACAATAAATTATAATAGACCTGATAAATCAGCCATGGCTAAACATTGTCTAGAGGAAAAACATTATTTAAAAAATAAAAAAAATTAAACTCAATATTACTAACCCAAATATATTCCTAACAAAGGGCTAATTTGTATTACTTATCAAACTCTAACAGTTCATCATCAGGAGAGCACACAGTCTTGACGTAGTTAAAACAGTTTGCAATGCATTATTAAGTCTAATGATAGTAATGTAATTGTAATTGGAGATGTAAATATATTTTTAAACACAATAAAAAACACTTCTACAAATATAAATAAATAACCACAATGGAAATATCCATAATAGCAGTTGATGTAGTATAATTTGGGTGGTAAGATAAACTAAGATGAATAACATGGTTTTTTTTTTCGGTTGATGTCAAATAAATCTAAAGCTTTTATAAGATAAATCGAAGTGAAATTTCACTAGACCTAATGCGTCGAACACTGGGAATTAAATTTGTCTTACCTATGTATGCTTCAATAACTTTTTGTCTGTAAAATCAATCAGAATTTAAAAATTGTAACTATAGTTTACAAACTAATACATAGACGGCATGTGTACATGCACTCAAAACTATTTCATGTCAATAAATAAAAATAGTGCTAGTTAGTATAAAACACCCTGCCAAAAATATAAGACTGTAATTATTAACCCTTAACTTCCTGGGTGAAATATTTGTTACACTCTGTCCTGGGTGCGGTCTCACAGACCTCCTTTTGAAAAGACTTTAAAAAAAAAAATGTTGTTACCGCTTGAAATGTCTGCAATTAATCAGATGGGTTACTTGAATTGATAACTACGCAAATAAAATAAAGTTATATTTATTATATATATATAGGAATAAAAAAATTAATGAATATTGTATACAGTTTCTAAGATTACAAAAGGTTACATATAATATGATGAAATTGTTACTTGCTGGTGTTTTTCTTTTGCTTATGATATAATTAACACAACAAAATTAAAAACACTTATTAAAACACACTTTATCAATAAAATTGAGATAGTTGCTATAGAGCTATGTTTGAACTCATAACATAGATCTACAGGTGTTGCAAACTTTCGTTGTACACTCAAGGCATATAGGTTTTTTGCAACAATGGCAAGTGTAGGCAGTTTTTCTTTTCTTCTTGGGGTCACATTTGTAACAGGTCTTCCTTTTGTTTTTTGTTCAATCTGTCTCCAGCAGTGTCGGGTTTAAACTCTTCTACCCCTAGTACTCTGCGGATGCATGCTCGTAGTTCATACATCAGGCGCACATTCTGCATACGTCTCTCCAGTTGTGGTTTCACCAACTCTTCTGCAAGAGTTTTCAAAAACTTGAAGCGGCGTATTTGTATTCTGTCCTTGTACAAGTTGTTTAAAATAAACGAATTTACACCACTGATATCCAAAATTCGAAACAAGATCACCATGGGCCGTTGAGTACACCGTGCTGTTGAGTATTTCACACACTTCTCATCCAGTGCGTCAACCCCTCCTTTTGTTTGATTGTAGTACATAATGATTTCTGGCTTACCACATTCACTATCTATAGATACTTCGTGATGCATCGTTGAGATGAGTATTACTATTTTGCCCTTTTTAGGTGCAAATGAGACTAAAGTTGCGTCATGTGTAAACCCAAACATAGATGAACCAACTTCCTTGTTCCTAGCTGGTAGGAATTCGGGGGGGGGGGGAATCTCCTTTTTATTTTTTTTCAAAGTGCCCACATATGTCAACCCCTTTGTTTTAAACTCTTCTGTCAACTCAATTGAGCTAAACCAATTGTCGGTTGCAAATAACGATTTATAATCTTCTCTGTTTGATTTGAAAATAGCAGAGTAGTAAAGTAAACCAAAAAAGGCTAAGTTCACATGCATCAGTTTCGTGCCAAGCATGTTCATCATAGTTAGGCCTGTCTTTGTTTATGTTTACATTATTTGTCCATTTATTTATAATATTCAAAATATCTTCTGTAAAAATTAAGTTCCGAATACTAATAGGAGTTGGGTTATTACCTATTTGTGGAGGAGGACGAACAGTCGGAATCCGGATTATATTATGCTGCCGCACGTGTGAACATCTCAAGACGGGTTTGGCATACCAGCGATACCTATTGCGCCCAAAAAGTTTGTTTTTCGTCGGTTTGGAGTATCTGCCTCTGCAACTTCATTACTGTCACTTTCACTACTCACTACACTGATATAGTTATATTCATCACTCTGAAAGTTGTTGGAAGTTTCAGGAGTTGGCACTAAATCTTCTTCATTTTCACCTTGTTCTGCTTCTGAACTATGGTCACTATGTACAGAAATATCATCATCTGAATCAATTTCACTCCCTACAATATCCTTATACCAGTTTTCAAGGGCCTCTTCAAAATCTGAGTCCAAAACACAAACACGAGACGAAGGGCCGGGACATGAATCCATCCCGTTCCGTCCTGGGTCCGGTCACTTAGACCGCTCGCACTAAACAAATAAACAAATAACACACCGGGAGCGGCTGACAGACGACTGGCGTTAGTAACCAGTTTTGGTGATGGGGAGGGAGACATGGCGATCGTCAACGCCCTTTAAAACCTTAGAAATCAAATAAATAAAAAAGGCTGGCGGTCTGAGTGACCGGACCCAGGACGTTGAGGTTTAAAATATTTTCTCTCAAATATATTAGAAAAAATTTAGAAGTGGATCGTTATGAAACATTATTCCTTATTATTTACAAAGTGATTGTATCTATGGATAGTAGATAGTAGCAAAAAGCTAGGCTTAGGCTTAGACTGAACTTGTGCTTGAAGTGTGCACAATTTAGAAGATTTAACAAATATAAACTCTAGTATTAAAACCATTCAAAATATATTTCATGATTTGTAAACCATATATGGAAATAACATATAATTATGGAGACTTATCTAATTTAATGTACATCTACATAGAATATTTAGTGATATAAGATATTGTGGAGACTTGTCAAATACAATTTTAATTAAGTATTTATCGTTTCAACTCTTGTGAGATGCTAAGGACTTATATCACCTCTACAATCATAGTTATGGCTATAACACCTTTGTAACATTTAGTACATGTACATAGAGTATTTAGTGATCTTAGAGATTGTTGTGAAGACTCGTCAAATAAATGTATATACGATTTTAATTAGTCATGTACCGTTTCAACTTGCGGGAGTTGCTAAGGTCGTAGAATATTTCTACAATCCTAATTTTGGCTATAACGGCTTTGTAACATTTAAAGTACACATATATAGAATATTTAGTGACCTCAGAGATTGTTGTGAAGATTAGTCAAGTAAAATTTTTATAACATTTTAGTTAAGCACTGTAAGGGTTGTTGGATACACCCGTATTTAATAACAATTAAACAAAAAAATCAATAAATAATAATCAAAAATAATAATTATGGGAAGAAATTCAAAAACCTAAATGTAAAAAAAAAGGCCTTACATGGTGAAGGCGCCAATTTTAAAAGAATGTAAATGTGGTAGGGTTAATTACAGAGAAAAATATAAACCGTGTATAGAAGAAGTAATATATAAAAAAAGAGAAGCAGTGGGTTTATAAGTAAATGAAAAATCTGGGATATGATTTCTTTTAATTGAATATTAGAATATGATTTGACTGAGGTGGCCCTATATTATGACCTCCAAGGAGCCCAGACTTGACCCTCAGTGATTTTGTTTTTCTAGAGGCATGTCAAAAACACAGTTTATTTTCAAAAAATTCTCAATTTGATTCATCTGAAAGAAAGAATCAGACATGCAGTATCTACTGTAACAAGAGAAATGTTGTACAATGTGTGGGCTGAAAGTCTGTATGCCTGTAGATCAACAAATGGTGGCCACATTGAACAATCCACCTGTTTGGGAACTTCACATTTAAGGCATCTCGAACAATGGTTTTGTAATGTGGAGGCGCTCCATCATGCTGAAAATAAAGACTATTTACATTTCATCGAATTGAGGAAAACAATAGTTCTCATGCGTGTCCAGGTAAACATTCCCATTGATATTTTGTTCACCGGAAAAAAATGGCCCGATCTCTTGTTCTTTGGAGATACCACACCAAACTTTGACTTTTGGCAAATGTCTGTCCTTTTTCAAAATTTCATGAGTATGTTGAGATCCCCTAATTCGTATGTTATGCCTATTAACACACTAATTGATGTGAAATGTGGCTTCATCCGAAAAAATAATATCATTCAAAAATTATTCATTTCTGCTATGTCATTCAACATAAAAGTAGCAAATCCTACTCTTTTTTCATATTTTTATTCATCTGTTGGCTTGATTTTTTGAAGAAGTTGAATTTTGTACTCATGAAGATGGGGCCATTTGTGTAAAAACTTTGTGAAGTGTACATACTGATATTCCTAATTCAAGCCTTCGACAAGGGAGGTGTTAGGAATAAGTTAATATTAGGATAATATTAAGGCTATATTAGGAAGAAATCATATTCACAAAGCTCAGAATGACCCAACTATTGTGAAACAAGTAAAAAAATGTTGAAATGCTTGACTTGCAAACTCAAATAGGTTACCAAGACAACAAAAGGTATATAAGCAATCAGCAGGATTCAGAGGGCTCTCTTGTCTTTTTGGAGCTGGGAAGATACACGGCTGTGTGGCTAGCCGTGGTGGAAGATGGCCCAGGAAATCTACGCAGCAAACCGTAAGCAAGCATTTCTATACATAAAGTAACCAATAAAAACATTTATAATTTCTTTCATTTAAAATATAATAATAGTTGGAATACTTCTGGGCTTTGAATAAATAATATGGTTTTGTTTTATTGTTTAATTAAATTCCTATTAGTGTATTAAAGTTTTGTAGTTAAATTATTGTATTAAAGTTTTGTATTTAAATTATTGTATTGAAGTCTTGTAGTAAAGTATAGTACTAAAGGATCAGGCAAATAAATAGATATAAGTTTAATACCAAAGATAAGATTTAATAAAAACTGAACCACTGATCTTGATATTTAATTGAAATTAAAGAACCCAGGCAGTTTTAAGAGCCGTTCATAGCAAACCATTGCCGTCCCGGCCAATGCACCATTTGCATCGCATTTTATATACAATTGTTGTATAAACAATTTAAAATATAAGCAAAGATAAATGCAACTGTGAGTTTTGTTGAAATTCATAGGCACTTAGTTGAGGAGGAATAGATATTCTGAGTGGCAGTAAAGTTAGCCAATGGTGTCATTTGTTTAGAAAAGAATAAATGAATGTTTATGACGAAGAGTGTAGCAGTCCTTGAAAAGTAACGACAGATAGTTTAGTGAAACAAGTGAATGACAAAAGCTAGCGATTTACAGTTCAGAATTGTTTTTTATTATCTTAACCCTTAAAACCGGCTGCATATCTATGCTCGGCATCTACGAGTTTTTAACTGTGGCTTGCGCTTTGAAATGGATGGTAGTAAAACAATGTGTAGATAGAATTGTAGTTCATGAAACATCAGCGAGAGTATGTGGGGTCAGTTTTTCCTATGGCGTCTTCATTGGAGACAAAGCCTTGAAATGTGTCAGTGGCACCTTATCTGTACATTGTGTGTGGAAATGTCACTCTAAACCCGTCTAAGTGAGACCACTGCTTGCAGCTTACGTTTATAGACGCACCAAGTGTATCTGTCAACTTGTGATAAGGTAAAAATGAAGGTTTGATTAAATATTTGAATAAAGCGGGTGCAATGGTGGGGATAACCGGATTAAGTAATATTTCGTACTAAACAAAGTAAATTCTAAGATAAAAAATAGATATTCAAATCAACAAAATAATTAATAATGTATAAATTTAAAATAAATTGTTTAAATAAAGTGTTTTGACAGTACATTGGCAACAGTCTTGGAGAGAGATCTGATGTGTTTAGAATGTAGTGAAACTTTTCTAAAAATGAAGTTCAAATAGTAAAAAACAATCAAGGTAGAGGGTTTAAGGTGCTCAGTAGTGTTTTCTGTATATAAACTTTTAATAAAAAACTGTAATAAAGAAAACGTGGTCAGTTGAGTTTTGGGGCTAATAGCCGACAGACCTATGTTAGGTTGTGCGATGAATTTTATGTAGAAAGACAGAAAATGGTTTCGGAAGTAGTAAATTTGCTTTATTAATGGTTAAAAAACATTTGTAAGAGTTGCAAAGACAGTATTATGTTTTTTAGAATCGAAAGTATCTAAAATTTTGGAAATCGAACTATGTTGTGCAGTCTCATGCACGTGGTTTCAAAAGACGAACAATGAACATTTGTGTTAACTCGTTATGTGAAATGAATTTCAAGTATTACGACACGGACATTATTCGAGAATACAGGTGTATTCAACTGTACTTCAACGCTACAACTACGTTTTCAGGAACAATGGTCCTTAAAAGACAATGGGTTTCGACAGTTGGGTAAAATCATGTACCACATGTTATATTTGAACTATGTAAATTTCTATAATATATTATATGTATTTTTCTTTGTATTTAGTATGAGTAAATTTGATCAATTTCATTAAAAAGCTATATTAGTCCAGATATCACTTAGATAAAGGACAAGATTAATTTTTTTATTTTATATATTTTTTTTACTCAAGAAAAAAGAGTAAAGTTTTCACATTTAAGTTCTTAACTTCAGTAAAGTAACTTAATACTTGCAAGTTTCAATTTTTATTAATATAATTTTCAACTAAAGTCAATTTTTGACAAAATAAATGATAGACCTTCTTCAAAGGCACGGAAATTCATAATTTACTAGGATGTTAATAGTAATGGATATTTATGATATTTTATTTTTGATGTATGTTCACATTGATGATAAATATGTTTAATAAATTTTTATGTCAAAATTTCAGTTCAAGTGTATTCATTAATAACCAAGAGTCACTGTAGAGTACACAGATAAAAGAACTTGCAACCCTGAGATTAAATTCACTTAAATTCAATTTTCTTTTAAATTTGACGAAAGTCTGGCGCCCATAAAAAATGCTGTGCAAATTTCTAGATTAAATAATTAATATTAAATTCATTTTTTTTTATTATTTAAGTAACATAAATATAGGAAATCTTCAAGTTCCTCTTTTTTGAATTATTACAAACTGATCATTAGTTCGTTTGTTCACTTCCCATTGTCAGTGAAATAATGAACGCTTCATTTTCAAGTGCCATTGAGTTTCATAATTTATAACAGGAGGAGGCTGTAGACATTATCTTGAATAATATTAGTGTTAGTGAGATTAAAAATGAGATTGATGAAATGGTTACACCACAAGCAACAACTTCAACTGTGCATGACTCTGCCTTAATTTTTTGATAATTGTTTAAAAAAACATAATTTCTTAAAAAAATTAATTGTTTTTCCATTATCCTAAAAATAAAAAGAACATTGGGAAAATATTTTTATGTTTTGTTTTTTTACTAAATGAGCTCATATTTTAGCTTAGCATTTTAATGGTTAATATTTGATGAACAGTAATTTTACAACATTGTGGTAGAAATAAAAATAACTGTACTATATGGGTTCTTAAAATGTTAATCGATAAACACAAACAAAAATGTAAGCTTGAAAATTTTTGTAGCATTTTACAAAGGTAGTAGATGGGCTGTTCAAAAACAACAGCACTGGTTGTGAAATTAGGTTTTGCAATGGTGACACTTATCTTTTCTGAAAGCAAAGAAGTTTTAAAGCAAGTACGTTCTGCCTCAGAAATCATGGCCACTGTTTTTTTAAAGATAAGAATGGCATCTTGCTGATTGATTTTGTGATAAATATGTGGAATAATGCTGATGCTCACTGTGGAAACTTAGACAAAACAGAAAATGAGGTTTTCCACAATAACATTCTACCTCACACAGCATGTCAAAATGTTCAATTGTTGCTTAATTTTGGCTGCGAAATACTAATTCTGATAACACTCCAAGTGATTACCAACTATTTTTACATTTAAAGAAATAGTTTGGAAAGCTGCACTTAAAAATGATTATGAACTGAATGCTGTGGAGTTACTAATTAGTTCAAGAAAATGTTAGAGTTCCATGAAGATGAAATAAGGGAGCTGTTGATACAATACCAAAAATGTGTAGAAGTCAATGGTGAAGATGATGATAAATAAAGAAGATATGTTGATTTTTTGGTCATGTTTTTATTTGATTTGAAACTGGACATTACTTAAAAAAAAAAATGTTCAATCTTGTATAAAAATGTACCTCTGACAAAACCAATTAGAAAAGTAATAATGTAAGTGGGTTTTTTTCATTGTCGTATAGCCAACAAACTACATACTTATATAATTAGGATTAACCCTATTTTTCTTGTCTAGTGGTCTAAAAACTCATTTTGTAAAGATGATAACAGTGTCAAAACTTTTATAGTATCATGTTCAGGCTCCACTATTGTCAATTCGCTCCATGGAGGTTTTGACTGCCCTTGTTTTGACATCAGCCAGACATCTCACTCTTTCAAAAAGAGATTTGCCGAAAGAACATTTGCCGAAGATAACCTAATCTACAAACTCTGCTTTCATTGAACATCTTACTCGAAAAAAAATCATAATTACACTGACATTCATACCAATATGGAAATATTACAATTATGTAACAAAAGTAGATATATTGATTCTGTTGAAGAATTAAAAAATTTACAAAGGTGAATAATTGACCAACACAATACCTTCAACGCCATGCTATCTTTTAGACCTAACCTAATATGTGATATAGAAATAAGGACTTCGAAACTGAATGAACAAACCGATTAATGCTGGATAAGATAATAACACAAGAGGAAAGGATTAATGATGACATGGCAGTCTAGACATGACTAGCAAAGACGTCACACAGTAGTATAAAATAATTTGTCCAATATATAAACCAGTTTTTAATAGTTATATATTTTTAATGTAATAAATGTGTTTTGTGTAATTCATAACGACCTCCATGGAGCGAATTGACAATTGTGCAGCCTAAAGATGAGACTATAAAAGTCTTGAAACTGCTGTTGCTTCTGCTGGGTGAACTTTTAGACCATTAGACCAAAAAAATAGGGTTAACCCTAGTTATATAAGTGTTTTTGTTTGGTTGGTTTTTTTTTTTTATTGTAGGAAGAACATAAACATAATAATGTTAAAATATATATACAAGGTGAGATCCAAAAGTTCCTGGATTATATTTATTTTAAAATATAATACCAAATAAGAATTAATGCTCATCAAATCCTTCAAAATAGCCCTCTCCTGAGTTGATAGGCCTATCCCAGTGAGATTACAACACTTTGAAGTGCCTTTAGAAATCACTGTCGGTCAATGTGCTCAAGATTTTGGTTGTTATATCTTGGATCTCTGCTACCATTTCAAATTTTTGTGCCTTGAGTTGCATCTTCAACTTAGGAAATTTAAAAATTCACACAGCACTAAATCTGGGGAGTCCAGAGAGTGTGGAATGACAGTAAAATTCATAAAGGTAAAAAATTCATACACACTTAAGATGTATGAACTGGTTCATTGTCTTGATACAAGACTAATGACTTGTCACCCCACATCTAAAGTCATGTTTGGCAAATTCTATTTCACACATGCCTTAGAACTACGCTATAGAATTCTCCATTCACTGTCCTTGTGGATAACACCCATCACATCAAAAAATCAAAGGAGCATTGACTTGGTGTTGCTTCAAATGTGTCAACCTTTTTTGAATCTTAGGGAATTTGATGATTTCCACTGGGACGATTGCTGTTTTGATTCAGAGTAATACCCATAAACTCATAATTCATCACCAATTACGATATTTGAAATTAAATTCAGGTCAGCTCCACAATGAGCTTCACAGCTCTGTGCACACTTGAACTTGATTTTGTTTTTGGTCACCAGTTGACAAATTTGGCAGCAACTTGATGCATCCCCAGATTTTCTGTCAAAATTTGCTATCAAGTTCAGAATGACAAACTTAAAGCTTCACAGAGATCACTAATGGTCTGATGATGATTTTCAAGAATTTTTTGGAGACATAAGCAATGTTTTAATCATTTCTTCCTGAAAATGGCTATCCTGAATGTTCGTCATATTTTACTCACATTATACCCTTTTTGAACCATTCATATGTTTGTGTTTTACCTACTGCATCTTCTCTTTTGTGGTTTTCCCTGAATTTAAAACAAAATTTAACACAACCTCTGTTTTTTCAAATCACTCATTTTCATGAACGACCGATTGCACAGAGTTTAAATGAGGACTGCAACTAAAAAAACACCAACATCACTTTTCTAATGACTGATATACTTTCCAAGACCAACCAGTGGAGCTATCTAGTGGTAATGCATATAACTAACTCTTCCTGGCTATAGAGATACCTATTTGGTATGAGCAGTGAAAAGAAAGCTAATTTGACTACTGTGGTGGATCTGTCCCTAGTTCCCAGTAGTTGTCAGTGAAATGAAAATGTTTTTTGGTTCGATTTACTGGTTTATGTTAACCCTTTGAGTCCCAGGACAACGATCTATCGTTGCTCAAATACTATGTGAAAAATCCCAGAATGACGATCTATCGTCGACGGATTTGTTTTACATTTTCTATGAATATAAACACTTATCGTATATAATCTGGGCATTTTTCTGTACCTATCATTATAATTAACCAATGTAAGCTTAATTCAACTTTTATTAATAGTTAATTACTTATTCATTAGATTTTAGTAAATGTTAGCTTACACTTGAAGTTCTCCTTATCTGTACTATGCAGTTTATAAGTATAGTTGGTAGTTGGTGATTAATGTTTTTGTTGGTAACTTTGCATTGTGTTTTGAACATAATTTTTTAGTTATTGATATTTATTGTGTTTGTAAGTGTTTTTTTTTTATATTCAAGTTATTTGGTGATTATTTTATCTTTATATTATTATTTCTAATTTGTGGTAATATTTTATAACATAAAATGGATAGTGATTTTATGACGCTAAGTGAAATTGACAAACATGTTTATAATTCAGATTCTGCCTTAGCTTTTGAACATTCAGATGATTTATTTGATGATGATGTGACGCTGATCCAACATAATTATGTTCCTGAGAATGACAACATAGGCATGGAAAAAATATTTTTCTGGCAGAAATCTAAACTCTAACACCTATGTTCATAACCTATACAGTTCAAAACTATATGTGGCCCAGCCAGCCAAGGAGCCCACCATTTATAATATAATTAATAATTGATGATTAATGAAAAGGGATTCTAAATTATACTTTCCTATAATAAAGAGCACATGACAAGTAGTAGATGGATTTTGTCTAGTTAGCATAAGATGACTAAGAAGGGGGGGTGGAGGAGATGGATGTGGAGTGGCTTGGTTAGAGAGTCTGCTTTGAGAGCCGTTGGTGTGCAGTCTGCTCCATGAGGGAATGAGGTTGGTCCACTTTTGGCAAATTTGATTCTAAATTAACTGTCATGTCTTTTTCGGCAAGGAAAGTTTTTATTTATATAGATTTAACTAATAACAATATGTAAAACTAAAATAAATATTCATATTAAGAAATCTCTAAATCATTTAACACTAAACTTGCATTGTCTGTAATTTAATTATAGCCTGAGACCGCATCTTCTAGCCATCCTGACAGTTTTCGGCAACATGGATCCACCCAGCGGAGAACTTGTGATTTTTTTTAGTAGGAGTTTCCGGCTGCTATTAAGCGGGCGACAGCCACAACTGGTGTCAGAAGTGGGATAGTTTCTTTTGTCTTTTGGAATTGGCACATCAACATGCAACCCTGATAAGGAATTATGTTACTCCTAAAAATTTTGGAAGGAAAACAAATTTACTAATTTGTTAGAGAAGAAACAAATTAATTAAATACATCTAGTTTGATAATTGTGATAATATGCATTTTGGTTTCTAAATTGTGAAGAATTTTTTTTTTTTAATATTCCCTAAATATTTTTATGAATAACTAATCTATTAATAAGTCTAGGTGCATTTCCGGTCATATGAAGGATTATTGGGAGAATTTTTTCTGAAAAAAAGACAAATTCTCTATGATTCAGGGCAAATCCTCGAAGATTGGAATAGCATATAGACTTTAATTTTTTTTTAGTGAGGATCATTTTATGATAATTTTTTTGTAAATGTTTTGGGTGATAATGTAATGTAAATATGCTGACAACCTATGAAAAGATATATGATTATGGGGCTGTAAAGTATAATTATAAAGGGTATGATTAGCATATAGCATTGGAAAGTCGTTCAATCAAGGATACCCAGGTTAAAACTAAAATCATAAATAATTCAAGGATAAAATAAAGCAATAAAGCATAAAGTTTCAAAATATTTTAATAATATAAATGAGCTACAATTGTTTTGCCTTGTTGCATCATCATTGTTGCCCGATTAAAATTACACTGCTGTTACATTAAAATGCATAAATAATTCTCTAAATATGGCAGCTAACTTTAGGATTGATGGGGAGGAATTTGAACTCCAAGGGGCTTTTGACATGGTCTGCAGCAGAATCAGAGAACTGACCATGGCAAACATAAATTTGATTCAAAGATTTGGGAGACTTGAAGGGGTATATGATTCTTTATTAGGCTAAACCGTTGCTGCCACACTGAACACACAATTGATAGACGAACGGTTGGAATTGGTTTCAGGGTTGCTCCATCATTCTGTGGGGAGAATAAGAAGGAATAATTCAGCGAGTTTCTGGGTATAATTCAAGATGCACAATGCATCAGCAAATGGATGGAGGACACAATGATTCGAATTGCGAAAATGAAATACAGGGGTAGCTAGATGTTCCATTAACATTGACAGAACTTGAAAAAATACAAAAAAAAATTAATTTCAAGCCACGTTGGAACACTGATTTACAGAGAAACTACCAAGTAGTTATTTTTGATCAACTTAGTAATACAAAACAAAAAGCGAAAGAGTCAGTAGAAGATTTCGCAGACAGGGTGGAGTGGTACCAATACTATTTTTTAAAATTTGTTTCATAACAGTTTTATATAGTTAAAACCAAACCATTATTTAATGGAAACTCCATATTTTATTTTGTAAATAGTTTTTATTAATCTAAGATACCATTCACGGTCCATATTCACTTTATGACAGACAACAACAGAAATGAGATATTTTACTCCGACTAATTAAGTTCGATTAGTATTTGGTTTTGTTGTTAGTAGTGTGATAAAGTTTGTGCAATGTTTTTACAGTTTATTTGCTTTCTCATATATACTTAATTTAGATTTTTGTATTTGATTATTTTGGAAAAATCTAAATCACCCAATTACAAAGTGTTCAGTTTCCTATTTTATACTATCCTAAACCGGGCCACCTGTTTCTTCAAATAAGGAACCAATGAGTAATGTCTGCGACAATGTGTTTACTCCAAGTGAATTCGTTTATCCCTTATACCATCTGGTCTGTTGGTTGGCATTTGCAAGTCGACATTGCATCCTATAAGGCTTCGAAATAAACTCTGAGTAGCCTACTTTATTCAAGTTACATGAATGGAATTTGGTTAAAACAGCTTCAAATATAAAATAAACACAACATAACAAATTTATTAGGCCTATACAAGTTCTAAACAAATTTAGTATTTTCTAAAAAATATATGTGAATTATACCCATATTATTGTGTGTGTACAACCATACACATATTATACAGTATAGAGAAAGTTTTGTGAAGAGTCAAAAATTCGATGTTGAGTTTTTATTGGAGAAATCTGTTTTCAATTTTATAAAACATGTATGTCATCTGTAGTTTTTATTATAACGCACACAAGTAAGCTGTGGATCAACATTGTGTATGAAGATTTATTTTAATATTTTTGAGATGTATCTTTTCAATATTTTTGATAACTCGAAATTTTGATAAAACTCTTATAATTTAAAAACTAAATAAAATACTACTAGACTCCTTAAGCGCAAAATAACCCACCCCTTAAAGGTTAAATGATTTATAGTTTTATTAATATGAATAATTATTTTAGTTTTACATATTGTTATTAGTTAAATCTTCCTTGCCGAAAATGACATGATGGTTAATTTAAAATCACATTTGCCTCGTGGAGCGTATTGCTTGCCAACGGCTCTTGAAATGGACTCTCTATTCAAGCCACTACAACATTCACATTTTCTCCCCCCCCCCTTCTTAGTGATCTCACGCTAACTCAACAAAATCGCTCTACTACTTGTGTGCTCTTTATTATAGAAAATTATAATTTAGGATCCCTTTTCAATAATTATTGTATTATATGGTGAGCTCCTTGGCTGAGCCACATATATATTTAAAGCTATCCATCACAAGTTCACCATGTGCCAAACAACATCACATCTTGATCTTTTTGAACCCCCATTTAAAAAAAAAAATTAACAATCATAGACTTTTTATTTTTTTGGAATCGAATACAGGGTGAAAAACTGTAATTATACAAATCTATCTTAATTGATATAATTGTAATAAGTTACTTTCAAATTACCGGTATAAATTGCTCCACTCAACTTCCTCAGTAGGTTACTGTGATCTCAACTTCCTCAGTACTGTGATCAAGTTGAGGTGGTTATAAACTGGCAACACCATATTCGCCTAGACTAGCGCTACCTGAGCAAGTTAAAGTGGTTAAAAGTAGGCGATACGATGACAATCTAACAATAGCGTTGCCTGAGTAAGTTGAGGTGTCTAATAATATGTGAATGTAAACGATCCAGGTAAGTTGGTTAATAATATGTGTATAGAAATCGTGACCAATTTTGCTTTCATTAAAGAAATTTTTTCCTCGTGCTTTGTTATGTTGTACCATATTATTAACTTTATATACAACATTAATCTAGTTTTATTTATCGTTAGAATTTAAAGGAAAACTAAGTGGCTAATTAAATTAATTATTGACCAATTATACTTTTATTTTTGAGAACTAGTTATTTCAACATACCAAAGATAGACAATTATTATCTGTCCAAAATTGTAATTTTGTTACATAAAATATTGTTTTATATTAAATAAATTTTCATTTACTATCTAATGAAAATGTGTTTATAAATAATATTGTGTATAAGTATATGGAGCAAAATTTTACTACTGCCACTAACTTAGCGCATCATTTATTTGTTAGTGGTCTATGTCTGGTGCTCCATGTACAATGTGACATCTTAATAGTTTTGGGTAATCACTATCAATATTATACGCTTTAAAACATAGGCTCTCCTTGATCAGATGTAGGACCTATTCTGTATTTGAATGCATACAGTAGTTAATTTTTCTGGTTGTATCAGTGCTTCTATTAACCCTCCAACCGGCACGGCGACCTACAGTAGGTCGCCCACGTGCTCCCAAGTGATTTCACCAACTCTTAATCACGTATTTTGCCATTCAACGTTACGCCCACTTAAAATTGTCCCATTGCAATAAATAAAATACCGTTGGAAAGCTAATGTTCCGTAGATGCATATCATGCAAAAAAATTACCACAAAACGTTATAAATAATATTCCAAAAATTGGTGAAGTTCGAGTATTTTTGATGCGTAAAATCGTAATTTTCAACTCTGCGGCTTTTCGTATAGCGCGGCTCCATTTTTCCTGATATGATTACAACTATATTTTTCTGTCATTTAAGTCAACTAAAACACTGTTATATAGATCACATGTTTCTCTTTCTAACCATAGATTACAAATTGTTCTGCGTCTAACAGATCCAGAGATATTCGTACTTGAACATAGAACAAACCTGACAACAAGAAATTCATTTAGCATTTGATGCGCTTTACAAAAAGACGAAGTTGATATCTCTCTGTTTTTAAAATTATTTTTCTTTTTACTCTATGTTGTAGGGGAAATTCCATTCTATAAGTTGGTACCACTTGAGTTTAGGAATTGCTTACTAACAATTTGTTGTTTTGAAGTCCAAACGTAGTAAATGTCTGACGTGAACACTATAATATTTGGCGTGGCAAATATTGGTTTTGGGATTAGATTTTTGTTATTTTGAAGGTTTGTGTATACAAATTGTATATAAATTGTGTATACAAGTTACAATATATGTGTTTTTATTTCTAAAGTTTGTTTTTGAGTGAATTTCGAGTGTGTATATGGAATAACCTATAAATAACAATAGTTAGTTTAGGCTATAAGCATATTTTCTTATATTTAGTGTTTTATATAAGTATACAAGTGAATATGTGTGTTATTCTTTGTAAAGTATATTGTATTAGTAAAATCTAATGCTTTTGTTTTAGGCCTAGCTTTAGAAAAATACTAATTATGCCTAAAAGTTTGACATGTCACCCTAACCTTCAAGCGCCAGAATACAAATTTTTGAAAAATCGTCATTTTTATTTAGAATATGTAACGTATTATTATTTTTTTCCCCTAAATATATTCACAAATATATTAGAAATCTCAAGTAACAGTGAAAAAAAATGCAAAAAATGTATTAGTATGTTTTTGATCACCATTTCTGTGAAATTTCCGCTTCGTTACTCTTAGATTTTTTGGTATTTGACCAAAAAACTCCAAATGTGATACATGTAACTTTTTTTGCACTACACAACTAAATTCTATGCACTTTTCTGGACATAATGATATATAGAAGTTCTATATAAAATATATTTTACTATTTTTTATGTTTTTTGGAAAAAATAAAGAGAAAATTCAGTTTTTTCGTATATAATTTTTTTAATTTTTAAAATGTAACATTTTTTTCCTTTTTTTTTTCTAAATATATTCAAAAATATTACACAAAACTTTTGTATATCTTAGAAAAAGGTAGTAGGCTATTGATTTAGGGTGATACAGATTTTTCTGAAAAAAAGTTAATATCATTTTTGACATCTAACATACTTACTCCAAAACCGTTTCAAAAATTTTTTTTTTTATTACATAGATGAATTCTATGCATCTTCCTGAGAAAAATGATGTCTTATAAGTTAGGTTTTGTATACAAATAATATATTTTATTAATTTTTAAACAAACGAAGAATTTTCAAGACAATTAACATTGCCGGTTGGAGGGTTAAAAAAAACTCTTATAAACTATTAGAGTAAGTTTGTGCCGACCAAGTATTTCTATTAAATCTATCTGCACAGACATACCAGATTTAATTTTTACAGTGCGGCCGTCAGGTGCTGCCCCTAGCGTATCATCTCTGAAAGACAGTATCAGACCATTCAAATTGCCCCCAGGCTCTGAACCTTGAGATAACGGTAGTCAGTCAAGTTTTACATTAAAACGCACATCGTACGAGAACTCTTCAAAATTAAAAGTTTAACTTTCATCATGTGTCTTATTTCCTAAATTAAAGCGCGCAAAACTCATTTCAATCCACTGAAATGGCAGTCGTCTTTCTTTCTAAATTTAAATAACTTAAATCATATTAAATTTTAATAACAGCAATCATGTTCATCGCAATCGACTTCACGTCAGTTTTCCAAGTCTACATCACATGTGATCCAGGTAAAGCAAAATTGCTACTTAAACTTTATTGAGTTAAGTATGTTAAAATATGTATTCTATTTATAAATCTGAAATTTTGAAATCTGTTTTTAATTATAACTAAACCTTAGGTTATCTGTAATTTTTTTTTTAAGAGTATAAATTTATATAATCTTTTGAAAGAAAAACCAATAGCATTTCCTTTTATTTTAGTTATTATAAAGTCAAATCACCAATTAAAAAAAAATCATTAAATTTAATTACAACTAATTTTTAAATTGTCTATAAATTGTACAAGCTTAAATTCAAACAATCTTTTAAAACGAAAAGCTTCTCTTTTCGTTTCTACCTTTTATAAAGTAAAGTCATTCAGTAATTTATTTGAGCATATATAACATTTTGTTTTCAAGGAAATTGCATTTTAAAAAAACTTAGTTACAGAGAAATATATTGCTCATAAATCTACAACAGAAATGTTTAAACTTGTGGGTAAATGTCTGTTCGTTGACTAATCGCAACATGTATTTTCTACAGCTATTCGCTGGTTCAAGCAGGCAATATAAAAATAAGTTCTTGCTGTAAATTTCAAGTCCACACAAAGACCTAAGTACATTCCACCTAATATATAAAAAATGCAAAAGTGAAAACAAAAAGAAGAACTTAATCTGTGTATTTCAATTAGTTGAAAACTTGAAGTGAATTTGTTGAATGATGTTTCAAATAATTTTTTTGTAAAACTAAATATAATTATTTTCTTCTCAGTAAAATGCAAAACTGAAAATAAAATTCTTTTTGGATGGGATAAGCATGCACTTTTGGACCTCACGACCCCAAAGGGGTTAATTTTCTAAATTCACATTGACGTCAATATATATAATTAAAATTTCCTTTTTTTTGCTAAAATATATTCTAAAAATCTTTTTTTATAGTTGGCCAACTTATATATATATATATATATATATATATATATATATATATATATATACTTATGTATAATTAATTAATTATATTTTGTTATTTTTGATAATTTAAATTTAGAATCTTTTATAACATAAGATACATTTATAAATTGTTATCATTATCTATGTTCTTTTAAAATGTTATTCTGTAATTTAATTATATGGGGGGGGGGGGGTTTGATTAATATTAGGTAAATCTTAGTTTTTTCTAAGGGCGTATAAATACTGTTAGTTAAGTATAGATGAACTATCAATTGTTATATTACAAATTGTTCTTTTTTTTTAACTGTTAATCAATGATATGTATTAACTTTTCTGTAAATGGTTAACTCAAAACTCAAAACTGGTAAATTAAAAGAAAAGGTCAAATAAATTACAGGTCAATCGAAATCTCTAAAATTCTTCATTCAAACATTACCATTCCTGGTTCCAAAAGCTTTTATAAGGATTTTCTCCTTAAGAATGGTAACAAGTTGTTTTATTCAGAAAAACTGAGATTGAGGTTGAAACTTAAAGGATGCAGCAATTAGTGATACACACAAGATGAGACTAGTCTTGTCTTGGTCCCGAGTCTTCCTGATGTCATAAAAGTAGTTTTTAAAACCTGTGGTCAGTATATGATGTGCTCTACATACGCAAACGCGTTGACAGATTTTATTAAAATTGGTTAAGTGGGTGTATTATGGCCATATTGGGAAAACACCATTATGATCTTAAGAAAAACATCAAAATTATAAATTTCTAAAAATCAAGTCAACTGATTTTGTTGATCACATTTCGCTCAAATATAGCCTCTAAGTACTCAAACCAAAGGTATTGGTTGTCATCTCTCTATGAACATGGTTTAAATAAAACACTAGTAACATTTTTGTTTATGCAAATTGACTATTAAATTTAATGAAAAACCTAAACTTATCCAATTAACTTATAATATTTAAATTGGAATTATGTATAACCCAAAACCATGTTATATGTCGTCAATTTATCATGAAATACATTCTTATTTATAACTTTTGGGGATTAAATAAAATCAAAATTGTTTAACTTCTCAGAGTGAAGTGAACAACTGTTATTAAAAGAGAGAAATTAATTATTCAAAAATATTGCTTGAGAAACAAAAATTAAAAAATTCTTCTATCATAGACCTTTAATACCTAAAGTTTGAATTTAAAATGTCTAGTATTTTTTGATTATTGAATGAGGTCATCATAAGAGAACTTTAAATATAGTTTAACAAGATATTATTTATTTGTGATCTCAGTTTGCAACTTAAAGGTAAGAAATTTCATTTATTTACAAAAAATAAATAAATAAATAAAATAATAAAATACATAAAAAATATTTCCTATGTATAGAATGTTTATTGAAAAATAAACTTTTTTTATAAATTTTTATATAAACAACTACAAAAAATATAATGGTAACATAACAAAAATTGTAGTAAAAATAGTTCTAATCATTTTGCCAGCTCATACTTCAATATATCTTATATGGAAGAAGTTTTATGAATTTTGTTTATGAACCTCTACAGTAATGCTGGTTATAGATAGGCCTGGGCTTATTCCCATTAAAGACCCCTTAAAGTACATGTGTCATGTTTTCCAACATAATATATTTATTGTCTGGGATTCATAGGGTTAAGGATCATTTTATGTTAGAAATACTTTTTTTGATTCAGTACAATTCAAATTTTGTTGTTTTTAAAACACTACAGCGCTATTTCTCTATACTAAGCTAACTACGTAGATGCAGATTTGTCATTTAAAACTTAAACATTTACTCAACACTTCACACACAATGTATTACATAATTAAACTCGAGTCAACATTAAGACATTTTTTTTAAAGATGTGGTCATGTAGTTGTTTTGTCTGTACTGTTTTGCTTCCAGTAGATAACTATTGATTAAGATAGGAAAGTAGTTTATTGTTATCATTGAGTATCAATATTAAAGGAGTGGGGTTTTCACTATTGTTTTTTTAAGTTCGATATTATGTAATGTCGATTGGATACAAAATATGTTAGAAAAGTATACTATTTATAAAAATAATCCAGACATTCTACTTAAAGAAAAACTAAATTTTGCTTTGGAATAAATAAAAGATCATGGCAGTAAAATAATGGAATGTAAAACGTATTTGAATCTTCTTCTTTTGGGTGCTCTGACCCTTCAGTACGTCAGCCACAACGGTTAATTGTGCTTCCAAATAAAATAGGATGATGTATACAGCTGATCATTCTCCAGTAGACCTATGTGAATCTTAAAGTATACTTAACAAAGTTGTCTTGAGGCATTATCTGTCCTTTTTTCAATGACCCAAAGGTCACAGTCCTTTCCTGATCAAGGCATTTATATTTGTTGACCATTAGAATAAATTTTATAGTATTTTAAGGGAAGTCATTTTACCCCTTGGATGATTTTTCCCAAAGTTGAGACCTTTCTTAATAATTTTTTTTTTAAATCTGTGCCTTTAAATAGTAGATACATCCCATTTCAACAACACCCATTAAACCGTTATCAAGTACAAAGATTTAAACACAAATGATGCTAGTTCAACAGTTTTTTGTTTATTTTTTTTAAATATTTTCCAGTTAGCCGTTGTTTTTACAACTGTATGTAATGAATATACCAAACAATAATATCAAAAACAATGAATGTATATTAAAGCAAACCTTTATTAAAAACATAAAGAGCTTGATTATTTTATAATATGATTAACAGCGTCAAACAACAAATGTCCTAATTTTTCTGAAAATTCTTCCAAGTGAATAAGTTCATAACATTCTTGCAGCCAATTCATCTAAAGAAAAGAAAATTGTGGTCTGTATTTCAGAATAGTATTTATAAAAAAATATATATTGTAATTTATTCCCATCAGATTGTTAATACATATATATTCAGTTGAAATAAGCAACACTTGTGGAAACTTCAATAATAAAAAAACAAAAAAACCATAATTTTCCACAATAAACACTTTATTTGATCAAGATGACATTTCAATGACTAAGTCATCATTTTCAAATATTACTTAATTACTCCATGCGCTTACAGACATTTTCTTTTATTTATTGAATATTTATCCAATATATATATATACTAACCTCCATTTTATTATTGATTTCATATTTCCTGACCTAAACAACCCAATACGCTGAGTTGAAATGCCAGTCATTTTTCATCGTTTTTATCGATTCATAAAAGAGACCATAAAAATTAAGATGGAGAATATTAATCTGTGGTATGAGTGATAATTTTTACCAAAAGTTTAGGGGTACCTTACGGTTCAATTTATTTGTGTGAAACATTGTTATTATATCAATTGTCAAATTTCATTAATTCAATCTCTAATTGGAGGACCATCTCACAAAGTGTGAGAAACTAAATATGCAAACGGGTTGAAAGTCTTCCACAAACCGAGCAGGAGGAAGTAGACTACTGTGGTCAAAAGTAACACATTTAGTCAAAGGTTTAGACTAATCTCAATATAGGAGGCTAGTATGTTGAGCATGATTAATAAATGTATGAATTTAAATAGACAGCAGTTGTAGAAACAAGTGGTGATTTGAACATACGGGATTTTTACTGAACACTAGCAATAAACCAAAATTTGATTTTATCGAAACCATCTGTAAAGATTTTAATCAATTTTTGCTGAAAAGTTCCAAACTTAAGGATTCAAACTAAATGAATTTTTTGCTATCTGTAAAAAAAATCCGGCTCAGTAGTTATTAATTGCTTACAGTATTATGTATCACTAAGAAAACAATAAATATCTTATAATAGACCTAAGTTATTTTGATTAAAGTGTGAAGGGTACTTTTGGGGTGTCCCTTGGAACACGTGTAAATATTCAGTTAAATCAGATTGTAAATAAAATGCCTACAGCAAATTAAAATTTGAAAACTCTTCGTGGAACATGCAATACTACTGGTAGAAATATGTGCTTCACCTAACTATTGGATCAATACCATTAACATCACCCAATATGAGTAGAGATGATTGTATATTGGTGAACATGTAATAGAAACTCTTTTATTAGATTTGCTTTATTATAATAAACCTTCCACCTTGACCCATATATGTGCCTACCTCAATATGATTAGTAGTCGACGCGGAATTTACAATATTTTGCATCTCTGCTGGACTTAGATTAAGAATATTACAAGCTTCATGAACAGCCTCTTCTGCCTGTGGAGAGTTCAACGTAGAAATAGAGGGAAGAGGCTGACTAGCGAGTAACATCTTCAGAAACAGCTGCACCAAACAAAATATATTTAGTTAGTGTACATATTTGTTTATATATACAATATATGCGTACATGTAAATTAAAATACAATAATTGTTATAAAAACAAAATATATTGGGATATAAGTCTTAACAATATATCCCAAAAATTTTCTAATATTGTATACAGGATTTCTTGTGTAATCCCTGTACACAATAAGGGAAATAAGTCCAAAATGTTAAATAAATAGATCTATTTCACTGATTTCTCTATTTGCTAAAATTTTTGAAAAATCTATGAAATATCAGTTATTAAAGTTTTTGAATGAAACAAAATTTATTTAATGATAATCAATATGGTTTTAGAGAACGGTGGACAACTGATGATGCATTACTTAACTTCAACACTTTAGTAATGAATGGTTTAAACAATGTGGGGAAAGTTTACATGCTTTTTTTGCATATTACTAAAGTTTTTTCTCATGAAATACAGTGGTGTATGAATGGTTCAGTAGTTATTTTCAGACAGAAAACAGTCTGTCAGAGTCAGAAATTATTTTAATGATATGAAATAACCACATTCTAGTCAAGTTAAATGTGGGGTCCCACAAGGAACCATATTAGGTCCAATTCTTTCTTTTAATTTATGTAAACAGTTTTTGTAAAGGCATTTCAATGGAAGATTAATTTCTTTTGCTGATGACACAGCTCTATTACAATCATCAAAATATTGGGTTGAATCCAAATTATCAATTAAAAGTGATTTAACAGGATACCGTACCATTTGTAAAATTATTGTGACATGTTGCTATTTATATATGTTTTGTTTTAGATATTTTGTTTTATCTTAAATAGAAAATAATGATCAATACAAATTGGTTTCTAAAGTAAAAATGAAGCTTTGGGCTTATTAAGTGTCTGTTAACAAAAGTTGAATTTTTAATTTTTATGTTTGTACATCCAGTCTGCTGCAGCTGCAAGGGATAGACCAATTTGTTTAGATCTCAGAATTAAATTAAATAATTGTACCATGGAGCACAAAATTCGTCAAGGTTGATTGATGTTTTGAAAACAGACCCTTTTATTGATTGAATAGAAACGGTTGGAGAATGGTAGAAATGGAAAAATGGTTTTGATAACTCCTCTTATTGTTACTAGTTTTGTTTCATTTTTAAAGGTACTGCACTAACTGGTTGGTTAATAAACAATTTGTTTTTGTTTTTACATAGTTTTTGTTCAGTTCTATCAAAATCTTATTAAGTTTAGTTTTTTAATTTTATCAAAATTTTCCCAGTGTTAAAGTAATGTTTTACAAAAATTTATAAATAAAAAGATTTATAAAAAGTTGTAGACTTATTAAACTTACTATATTGTATGATTTTTTTAAATAATGTCTGCTAAATACATAAAAATAGAATGCCATCACAGAGAAAAGACACTAAGGTAAAAAAAACTTACTTTTCTTTCAATATGATAAAGATTAAAAAAAGGATGATATCCGTCTGTATAGTCCGTAGAACCGAGTTGAGGAGATGATAGTGTCTCATGAGTATACAATATATTTCGTATGGAGTTCAACTTTTAACTATTATTTTTGACACTTTAGACAATAAAAAAAATGGCAGTTGCAACCAATTCTGCTGCCAAAAAATGCCTATAGTTAATCGTATTTATATTTTAAAGAAGATTGTATCACAAAATATATTTATTTTATACATTACCAGAAAAATGGTAATGCTGGACGTATTACTCATTAAAGACGTATTACAACACTCTTTAAAGGTGCAAATTTGAAGTTATGTCCTAAAATTAATACACAGAAATTGAGATTTTGACCTTTATATAAAAAGAGACTCTTGAATTAATGGCTTGATAAGTAATATAAGTATTACTACATCCTGCTTGTCATAAATTACTAGACATTATTATAAACAAATTATTTAGATGAAAAAATCACATAAAACTTTTAAATCTAGTTTCTCGATTTGGTAACAACTGAAGATGATGATTTCATCAATGAAACGTAAAGTTAAGAATTATATATGTGTTTGTAGAAATTTATTTTTTACAGTGGTCGAAATTTATTTTTTACAGTGGTCGAAATTTATTTAGCCAAGTTTTTAGGATATCCATGAAAGGGATAAGATTACAAAAATAACATCTGATAAAAGAATATTTTGTTACGTTTTGAAATTAAGATGCGATTGAAAGATGAGTTAAAAATAAATTATTCCTATTATCCATCACAACAATTCTAAAAATAAGGCGTCAAAGAATATAGTTATGATGGTTCTTTTTACAAGCTTTAATATGATTACATTCAAAAATGCTTTTCCATTTTTTATGCCGGGATCAACAGTATATAGGCTATTTGATGAAAGACAAATAATTTAAAAGAGGTGAAATAAACATTTTTTATATACAGAATCAATAAATTTTGTTCCTGCATTGAAATCTCAGTAAGTAACTAACAATAATATATTTTACTATGACCTAGCATATTTATCTCCATTCTTACCTATTTGGATGATAATCGAATACAAAAACAAATAAACAAATATTTTTTTTAAATCATCATTTATAAGGTTACACAAACGTAAATGTTAAAATCCTGTTATCATTAAGAACTTGATAAATATTTTATTCCCCTAATATTAATAAAGAACCAAAATAATGTTTTGTTTGTATCCAATAAATATATTGTCTAGATAAAAGGAAAGGAAGGAAATGTATTGTATTAAAATATGTTGTTTTGTTATCTAACTATTAAGGAAATAATGTCTGAAATTGTGATATTGATTATAAACTTTTAGAGTGAACTCTGTTTCAGAAAGAGTTCATTGTATGTTTCTATTTATGTTTCCTATATACAAGTTGATATTATTAAAAAAATGTAAAAATCATAACAAAAGTTAATAATTTTAGCATTTTTTGATTATGGATTATTGAAAAACATTTTACACAATCGAGATGGATACTTAAATTGAAGACAGTATCATGTGTAAAAAGTGTGTAAATAATTTAATTTGTGCATAATTCTTTACTTTACAAAGTCGAATTTTGATTTTTTCTTGAATAGCTGGACATAGAAGAAGATATAAAACAGAATATTTTGTTACTGAACTCAGGTTTATATATCACACAACGAGGTTACCTTTTAAAAAAAATCATTATTAGAGTATAGCGGGTAAAACATTTAATCATCATAGGGTGAAATATGGTGGTAAAAATACAACAACCTACAACTTAATTTATAGATTTATTGGCCTCATATTTTCGTAGAAGGCAATTCACAATGGTCTGAAAAACGTAATGAGTGGGCAGGGATTTTTGGGTATACAATTGTTGGCCCATTATTCATCGATGGCAACTTAAATGGTATAGTGTATAATAATTTACTTGAAGAGTACATCAACCCTTTGATAAAAGACTTATTTGAAAATGCAGTGAATGAGGAAGAGGAGTTAGAGTATGATAAGCCAAACGTTTACTTCCAGCAGGACGCTGCTCCTAGTCATTACAGAGAATGAACCGGAACTGGTTAAACAATCATTTTCCTGACAGAAGTATAGGCAAGCGAGGAGCTATTCATAGGATAATTTTGAAATTTTTACCACCCAAACTCATTGTTTGTTATGAAATTTTTAATTTGATAATATCAAAAGCCATAGGAATTGATAACAAAATTTTTATTTGGGGGTTGATTTGGGGTGATAGGGATGGTTTTTGACGTATAATCTTTTCTGCTAAAGTTTACAAACAAGTTTAGATATTTTTAAGTTTATCCAATAATGAGATTAATGTATGTTTATGAAAAAAATATAACATTTTACTTTTAAACATAGCGAGCGAATGCATGGGCTGATTATATTATTTTATTATGTTCATGTTTTTCCCTGCACTTCAATTTGATATATCACAAGGTATCCATTACAAGTTTTGAAGATGGTGGTTGTTTCGGGTGGTTTGCGTTTTTTTACTAATGTTTTTTAAACTCCCTTTATGGCTAAACAGTTTCACAGTAAACATTATTTGAATTCTTTTTTTCGCTTTAAAAAGTAATTAGTGTGGGGCGTTTCGAAAAATCACACTGTATATTATTACATATACCTAAGTATAATTCTATATACCCAAAGTATATAAATCTTTAAAACACCATACTTAATTAGATATAAGATTGTATATCAGTATGTACACGACGATCTAAAATAAAATAAATGGAATAACATATTAAAACAGTTTCAAAATCAATTTATTGTACTTAGTTCCCAAAATATGTTACAAAGACAATTGAAAAAAATATATACACCAACTAATTGATTTTTATATCAGAAATGACAATAATATGTGTTGATATATTTATATCTTGAAGGAAAAATATTTAGTCGGAGGAATGTGATAATTGGAATAAAAAAATAATTATACTCAAAGATCACTGTTTAAATTAATTAATTGATGCATGTTTCAAACTGTTGTGTATTGTTGACTTAGCCATATCAGATAAAACCTGTATTTGATTTGTGTCTATTTTTGGTAAAACAGTTATTATTGACTAACTAGATAAGAAACTGTATAATATCACGACAATCTTGCATAACGATTGCAAGTTCTATTTATTTATCACTTTTTGTTTGTCTTTATTCAATTTCTTAACATTTCACTGTTTGATTTTACAATGTGCATTACCGGTCGTATGAACTCTTCTGGTTTTCAAGAGTTTGTTGATCTAGAGGTGGATAGTGCCCTAGTAGATCAAGTAAAATTGTTACGTTTTGAACTTGATAAAGTAAACGATCTAAAGTAAACACTTATCTAAAACTTAAAGTTCTTGAAGAGCATGAAAAAAATTAATTACTTTTGAGAGACCCTAGATTCGGCTGCATTAATTGTATAAACTTTCTTCGTTTCTTTAAAAATTAATAAAAAATATTATTTTTATACAAAACCTAACTTATAAGACATCATTTTCCTCAGAAAGATGGGTAGAATTTAACTATGCAAATAAAAAAAAATTGAAACTGTTTCGGAGTATCATTGAAACATTCTTTCAGTAAAAATTGAAACATTCTTCGGTATCAAAGAATGAATGTAACATTTTTCAGAAAAAACCTATATCATCAAAAATAAATTACTTATCACTGTTTTTCAAATTATATAAAAGTATTATAATGTAATTGTGAATAATTGTTGATAAAAAAAATTAATTTGTTACATTTTCAAAACAAAAAGTTTTTATGGAAAAAGGTAAAATGTTAGGCGTAATTTGAAAAATCAAACAAAATAGTAATATTATGCAAAACACAACTTCAAATTATTATTTCTTTCAAAAAGGTACATAGTATTTGGTTGTGTAACAAAAAAAATTTGAGTTATTAGGTCAGGAATAAAAAAAATCGTTAGGTAACCGAGGCAAAAATTGCACAGAAAAGGATATATATCACACACAATTTTTTTTGAATTTTTTCAAGTAATACTAGATATTTATAATATATTTGTGGATAAAATTTGCTAAAAACAAAAATCAATTTATAAAATGTTCATTAGTTAAAATTAACTTTTCAGTAAAAAGTAGAAATTTGCTAAAAATATATGCTTAATTTGAAAAAAAAAAAATAGTAATATTATGCAAAACAAAACTTGTAATATATCATTTTGCTGAGATAGGTGCATATAATTTGTCTCAGTATCTCAGAAATCAAAAATTCTTACAAAAACGGAAGATAAATTTCAAATGAAACCCTACATTTACATAAATCAACATTAAAAAAAAAAAAAAAAAAAAAAAAAAAAAAAAAAAAAAAAAAAAAATAGATAAGCCTATATAAATTTATATACATTTTGGTAAAAACATAACCAATTTATAAAATTTTCATTAGACAAAATTAATTTATATGTAAAAAAACAGAAATTTGCTAAAAAGTTAGGCCAAATATTACATAACCTTTGTTACTAATAAGTAGTAATTACATACTACTAGATAATAAGCCTGAGAAGAACATTCACTCAAAACAATAAACTATACAAACTATACACAAATTATAATAAATACATCACTGTACTGCGACGGAATTTCATTCAATGAGGGGGAGATTTTTGAAAAAAGACAAAAAATCGGATATTTCCATCTCAATGCAATTAAATGTTCTAGTAGTAGACTAGTTGGTTGTTTTAACATGGGAGACTAGCCTTGGGCTGTGTAAGGGGCAAAATCCAGATTGACCTACATGTTAAAGCGGCAATTCCTAACCATGCTAGATTGAAACGTTAAAATTCAAATTTAATGAAGTTTGGAAAATACGAAATATTATGTTTAAAGATATTTAATTGTAGTACAAGTAGTATGCAAATCAGATCTGTAACGAGTATTTCGTAGAAATTGACACAGACCAACTTGCGCAAGGAACCAAAATCGGAAAATTTTCAAAATGCATCCAAATTTTGAAAATAAATGTTTTTTGTAAATAAGAAAGAAAAATAAAGATCAATTGTTCTGAGAAAAAAATTGATTATAGCAATATATAAAAAGTTTTAGTAAAGTGACAAAGTTCACAGTTGAATAAAAGCTAGAATAAAATAAAATTTAATGAAATAAGGAATACAAGTAAGTTAAATAATAAAGTTCTAATAGTAATAAAAATAAAAAAAGTAAAATTTAAATAAAATTCTAAAGGATATAGATTTCACACCTTAGCGTGAAATCTAAAACAATTGAAGAGTTAAAACTTTCAAGCAAGAAAATAAATAAATATGATAAACAATATATGTAAATTTCGAGGAATTTGTTTGGTAAATAATTAAAAATCCAAAAGGTGTCAATAAAAGTGTGAATTACGTAGTAGAAAAGAATGCGGACAAAAATTCTTTTGTGGCCATGAAACTTGTACCAAGTGCGCTACGTAATACTGAAATCTGAAGAAAAAAAGTGTTAAAAACAATGAAAGTAAAAATTAGAAATAATGTAAAACTTTGACACGTGATTACGCAAGCACCAAGCGGAGTACGAGCATCAGTCAAGCTGGAAACGACACCTGAAAATATCGCCTATGGAAGGTATTAATTAAAAAACGAGAAAGACAAAGGGAAAAGAAGTTATAAAGAAATTAAGGAAAACAATGTTGAATTTTACAAAGGCAGGTTTGAAACGATAATCGAACAAGGTCCAGAGATCCTGACGTCGGATGGAATGAATCTACGGTTGCCAACTAAAAAAAATAAATAAATCCAATACTAAAACAACGAAATATGCTAAAAAAAAAAAAAAATTAAATCAGTAAAATTAATTAAATGAGTTGCACACAGGATTGAGAAACACACACATATTAAATTAAGTATAAAAAACCAAAGCAATTATAAAATAACATAAAATTCCCACATACCATGAGAGGGAAATAAATTGGTATGAAGAAAGGGAATATTTTGGCTATAAATAGAGTAGCATATCCTCTTGAAAACGCTCGGTAAAAAAAAAAAAAAATTCTGAAGTGTCGAGCCAGGGTAACCAATGCCCTTCGACTTAATGAGTTTAAATTTATAAATTGTAAAAAATGTAAAAAGTTAGCATATCATTAAAAGGTGAAGAAAAAATTTAAATGAAAAAAGGCAAATAAAAAGCCTAATGGTGAAGTTGGTTTGTGTAGTGTGAGTATAGTGCAATAGTGCAGTTAAATGAGAAATTCCATCTAATCTCAACCAACACGCAACACAGATTGATGAAACCAATGGCTACAGGACATCATTATTAACGGCAAGGATCGAGTCACCAGAGAGCTTCTCAGGACATTCTTCAAAATCCAGGTTTGACCAATTTAACAAATTATCATTAGTTAAAAAGTGAAGTTTAAAAAAAGAAATTAAATCAAAGTCACTTATTAAATTTTTTGTTATAAATAATTACGAAACAAATCTCCTGGGAATACTTTTACTTTTAATATCTCTGTTTAGTTAAAAATAACCATGTTTAGGATAAGTTAAATTAAGTGTGTGGATTTAAAATCTTTATTGAGTTTCAAATTAACCATTGTTGTAAACAGAAAAGAAATATTATAATACGTAATAGTCTGATAACCAGTTGCAAGAAAGTAAACTGACAAATTGGTTATTCAGAAAAAAATTTAATTTCAAAATAAGTCCTTTCTGCTCGCAGATATTAGATATTATAATTTGTGATTTTGTAAAATGTTATTTTTGTGTTAAATTTGTAAAAAAGTTTTCGAAAGAAAAAATATTTAAAGATGTTTTGATTTAAAGGGAAAAGTTAGTGTCATTAAATTCAGTTTAAAGTCTTGAGCAGTTTTTTATTAATTATCCATACACAGACATGGAATTACAGGTTATGATCGCTACATGGAACCATAAAGGTTGGATATGGTATTTAAACATAGTACTTTAAGAACTTGAGATAAATTATTCAAAATTTTGTTTGCGTTCTCCCTGAGCTAGAGACGAAAAATTAAATATAAAACTAGAAGATTTTAAATAAGGGGGGTTCCGATAGTTAGGCTTACACTTAACTGTTGAAGAGATTGGTCAGTTTTCGGCGAGACAAAGTCTTACAAAGCCCATACTTCCAGGGAAATTGACAATCTATTCTTTTGCTCGCGTAAACAGATCTGGAAAGAAAAGAAAAACATTTTCTCGTTTCAAGGTTTGAGGATAGTGCGTGATAAGTAATTTAAGGGAAATCACATGCTTCCTAACTTGCACCAAAAAACCACATTGCAAGTTTTTCTGTAGCAACAGTATTTTGTTGTACATAACAAAATAAGTTCACAATAACAAAATTAAATCGAGCCATGCACGGAACACTATCTTAGGCACTATTTAGGACAAATACAAACCATTACAACGGCAATTTCTAATAGTGTACAAATCAATTACAAAATATCAATGTAAGTAATCGATATTTCATATTTAGTAAACCGTACCGAACGAAAAGAGCACTTTTCTATATATTGAGCGTTGCGTCAGGTAAGGGGCTCTAGCAGAATATTAGTCAACTTTATCGCATTCTTGAATTTTTCTTTTCTTGAAAAGGATTTTGGTATACATGATTTTCAATGATTGATTTTACTTTTACAGTGACGTATTATACATTTCGATAAAATAATATCTACTAGGATAACAGTTGATTGCAAAAAATGTAATTTTTAGCGTGTAAAAACTTGCTAAAAATTATTGATTTTGTTAAATTTTTATATAATAAAAACTATAATAGATAGAAAGATTTGAAAAAGCACTGTTCGAAAGAGGAAGATGTGATCTATAGAACAGTGTTACGGTAGATTTGTTTCACAGAAATATAGAATTAGGAAGATTAGAGAAAGAATGGCATCATTTCTGTTTACAACCGCTCAGTTCAAATCTTTGATGTTAAGCATCAAAATATGCAAAATTTAACAATATTAAAAAATTATTTATAAAATTTTGTGGTATTTTTTTGTGCATGATTATGCATCTACGAAACATTAGCTTTCTAACGGTATTTTATTTATTGTGTGAAGACCATTGTAAGTGGGTGAAATGTTGAATTGCAATATACGTGTTTTATGGTCGATAAACTAAACCCTGTGTCATTGACTGTCAAAGAAAGCACAAATTTAAGGTGGGTTTGCCCAAACAGACAATGCAGAGTAAATACCATAAAAAATAGTGCAAGTAGGGAAGAGTTAGCTATTCAATATAGCTTTTCGCCGCTTGGCGATCTTGAATCATTTCCACCACTACAACTTCCTAAGAGTGGCTTATGCCTATAAAAAATAAATAAAAACCTAAGCAAATCCTTAATAACTTTAGGGGGAAAATTAAAGAGAAAAATTATTATCATTCAGTCATTGTAAAAACATCTCAAAAATGCTATTAGAACGTTTAGTGGAAGAGTACAAGGTTACTGGAATTATACATCCAGGTGCTCCCATAAAAAAGGTATCCGAATCAGCTAAACAGGTTGCTGCAAATTTAATGCAGCGATACCACCTCATAATATTTGGTGGTTCCAATGACATCTCCCTGGGCAATAACTTCTGAAGTACCATAAAAGAATCAGTCGGTGAAATAATCCCAATTTCGCACAAAACTAATGTTATTTTAAATACTATACCTGCTTCCGAAAATACTTTATTGAAAAAACATCTAGTGAACTCTGCTAATAACTATCCATTCTAAAATTAATGGAGAAAAATAAAAATCCAAGCAGAATCTCTATAAACTTTTTGAATGAAAGACTCTCTTCCATCCAATTCACAAATAGTGATCATATACATTTAAAGGGGGAAAATATAGTAGCAAATAGATTTGATTTTAAATACAAGGGAAACTTGTAAGAAAACCTACATTGTTGGAGAAGTGGTTGATAGCCAAACTGAGAGCTAATCAACTAAGGTTCAATATTGTGTATCAAAGATGACTTTATTGGAAAGATAGCTACTGACTGGCAGGGCCACTTCAGGAGTGTTAGTGAATGAAAAAGTGATGAAGGGAATCTCGGTAAACACAGCTTTTCTATAAAAAAACAGAATGTGTTGTGAGAGTATCAGTTCTTTAAATTAAAATAACAATATTGTTAAAATTAAGGTTCCTAAACAGGGGTTTACATGGGAATCACATCTAAGAGTTGCCAAAAGGTAAAGTCTAGGTCAGCGGTTCCCAACCGGTGGGTCGCGACCCACTAGTGTGTCTCGGAAGGGTTCCAGGTGGGTCGCGACTCGATTCTAAAACTATCAGAAACCATCGAATAAACCATCAGAAAAGATAAGAAAAATCAAAACAAATCGAATTGTGTTTTGATTGTTTTCTTGATTTTTTTGGCAGACACCAGAACCACTACATCCCAGATCTACCCCCCCCTCGGCAACACCGCTCCCCACCCCATTCTTCCGCCACACTGTCGAAGGTCACGCCATTTACTACCTCAGTTACTCAGTCTTACTGTGGACATCGTGCAGTGAGTTACTGTTACAAATTTGATGCAGCTAGTTGTACAACGTGTTGGTGTGTTGGATTGAATTTTCGCTTTGTGATTGTGTTGTGGTTTAGTAAAGTTTTTAAGATGGACAAATGGTTGAAAACAGAATCTTTTGGTAAGAGGACAATTTCTAAAGTAACTATTGATGAAGGTGATCCTGGCCCATCAAATACTAACCTAATAAATTCTGAAAAGGGTAAAGTACAGGTGAATGCAAAGAAACCAAAAACTTTCTTCAGGAAATATAGTACAGATTATATAAAATATGGGTTTACATTTGTAGGCACAGAGGAAGAACCATTACCTCAATGTGTAATTTGCTTTGAAACATTGGCAAATCAAAGCATGAAGCCTTCTAAGCTAGAAAGACACATAACTAAACACCCAGAATGTGTTAATAAGCCTATAGCTTTTTTCAAAATAAGAAAAGAGATTTGACATCGACTAGAACCAGTATAGAAAATGTCTCAACAGGACGTGAAAATAAAAAGGTTACAATGGTTTCGTACCAACTGTCACGGTTGATTGCCAAAAAAGGTGCACCTCATACAGCAGGTGAGAATATCATTTTGCCAGCTGCTAAGCTTATTGCTGCCTCTTTTTTTGACGAAAAAGAAACCAATATAATAAGGGAAATACCACTAGTGTTTCAAATAACACGGTTAAAAGGAGAATAGAAGAAATGGCTGAAAATATAAAACATCAACTTATTTCTGCTTTGAAACGAAGTGACTTTTACTCCTTACAATTGGATGAAAGCACTGATAAAGCTGATAATGCCAATTTATTAGCTTTTGTTAGATTTGAGACCAATGAATCAGTAGAAGAAGAAATGTTATTTTGCAGACCTTTACCTACCAGAACGACTGGGGCTGATATTTTCAACTGTTTGGATGGTTTTATGAAAAAAACAAAATTGACTGGTCTAATTGTGTCGGAGCAACAACCGATGGAGCCCGTGCCATATCTGGCATTTACTCAGGACTAGCAGCGAAAGTTAAGGCAGTTTCTCCATTAGTTAAACCATTGTTAACCATTTTCAAATCAGAAAACAAATTGTTTATCAATAATCAAATTGTATCTTCAAAAAAGCATATATATTTGCAATATTTGATGGTAAATTATATATACATAAGGTAGGGATACAATACAAATAAGGTTTCATACTCCACCATGGACCGATGGACCTTGGAAGTATTCCAAAGAGGAAAGGTGGGTCGCCAGCTGAAAAAGGTTGGGAACCACTGGTCTAGGTTCATTATTAATCGCCAGAATGCACAATTTTTCACCAATAAAAATTTGGAATTAAACCTGTTTTGTTCTGAAACTATGCCATACATTTTGTGTGTTCACTGAGCATGGGTTCAATAAAAGTAATATTAATAGCTTCATATTGGATCAGTATATTTCCATTAATTCATTTTCCAGGTCACATTTCAAAGGTGGAGGTGTAGCAATATTTGCTAGTAAAGGTATCAGTTTTGCCACTTCCACACCCACTGGAATATTGTGTATTGAAAAGGACTTTGAAATCATTAGTGTTAAATGTTGTGGTTTGTCTGATGAATTGACCATAATAAGGAAATATCGGGCTCCAAGTTAGCATATATACGAGTAGACTTGTTTTTGAGCACTTGGACTTACTTTTACAATTATTAACTTTAAGAAGGTCTAAATTTGTTATATGTGGTGACATAAATATAAATGTTCTCACAAAATTCAAATGTACAGATGGACCGTGGGATATTTTGGCAACTCACGGTCTTGGGTGGTGCATCGACTCTCCCATCAGGGTGATGGGGTACTCTGCAATGGCAATTGAAATCTTATATCCAATATATCTTCAGCCAATGATTGGTAAAATATATACAGTCTGGGATCTGAGACCATTATACAAAGGCCATTGTAATTTTTGATTTCTCACCCACCCCTACTATTAAAAATAATTTCAGAAAGGTTAGGGATTGTCACCCAGGGAATGTAGATATTTTAAAATACATATTAAAAAATATAAACTGGGAGTGTCTCAATTCTCGCAATAGCCTGGATGAAAATTTTAATTACATCTTTGAATCTTCTATTTTTTTTTCTGAATGTAGACCCTTTGATACAATTTAAAATAGGAAACAAACAGAATAAAAATTCACAATGGATAACCAAAGGTATTCCCATTTCTAGAGATAAACTAGTCATATTTTGAAATTTACAAGACTTAAAATAATCATGATTTTAAACAGTTCTATATAAAAGATAAAAAGGTTTACAAACGTGCGATAATTGCAACAAAATCTTACGAATTGTCTGAAAAAATTAGATATTCTGACAATATTAGCAAAATGTCTTGAAAAATTATAAATAATTTTCAAAATAAAAATCACAATAGTAGTGATATTAAGTTAAGTATTAATGGTGTGCGGTATACTGAGCCATCATGCATAGCCAATTTTTTAAATGATTTCTTCAGACAAAGTGTTACTCAGCAAAGTATTACAACTCTGTATCAGGCTGTGGGAAAAGTGGGAGATCATCTATGTTTCTTTCACATTGCGTGTTGAGGATGTCACTATGGTGATTAGGAAAATGAAGAATAAACTGCTGATATTGTTGTAGTTTCACTTTGGATCATCAAACACTGTTCTGAGGAGTTGATTAGACCTCTTCAGATCTTAATTAATTCTTTGTTTTCTGAAGGTAAATTCCCATCCAGAAAAAAATCTGCTAAGGTCCTCCCATTGTTTAAAATGGGTGATAAAGATGACAGCAATTACAGACTTATTTCTTCACTGCCAGTATTCAGTAAAATTTTTTGAAAAACTTTTCTTAAGGCAACTATTTGAATTTTTAACAAATCTAATATCCTATATAGTGGCCAGTATGGCTTTCAAAAAGGTAAATCGACAATAGATGCTATAGTTGAGTTAATGGACTTTTTAGTGGAGGGTCTTGAAAGGAAAAAAAGTAATGAGTATTTTTCTTGACCTTTCCAAAGCTTTTAATTGTGTTGATTACAATTAATTACTTAACAAATGTGAAAGGCTTGGTATTAGAGGAATATCACTAATGTGGTTAGACTCATTTATTATTAATAGAACACAGTGTGTTAATGTTGCAGGAAGGCTGTCTAATCAGACCCTACTGAGATATGGTTTCCCTCAGGGATCAGTTCTCAGTCTGGTGTTCTTTTTAAGTTACATCAATGATTTTTTCATCATCAATACATGTCGATAGTATAATTTAGTTTGCAGATGACACAACTTTGATTATGAAAGGAAATTCAATGGAATATTTGGAGCATAATTCTTTTTTACAAGTTAATGAAACAGAATAATTTGACAGTAAATCCAGCCACGACAATCTACATGTATATTAATATTTAAAATAGCCAAAATCAGACGCCAAGTGTCATATTGCGTGAAAATTTGCTTGAAGAAATAAATTCAGTCAAGCAGATGGGTTTTAATATAGATAATAAGTTAACCTGGAATGACAAAAAATTATCAGTATTAGTGATACATTAATTCAGGGATTTTTGAGCTAAGAAATTAAAAATTGTACTGTGATTTGTCTATTCTTTTTCTGCTTATTATGGGTTTATTTATCCACATCTGAACTATGGAATTCTCCTGTGGGGAAACTCATCAGTTCAGAATATGCATAGACTATTTGTCATGCAAAAGAAGGCAATTAGGCTAATAGCAAGACTGAAGCAAACTGAAACATGAAAAATTGTTTTAGGGAGGCTTAGAATACTTACATTTCCATGTATATACATACTTGAAGTATTGCTATATTTTAAATTTAAGTGTGATCATACAGATTATGGATATACACGACTACAGCAACAAGCTTGTAATTATCATGCTAGACAGCACAGGTTAAATGTGTACAGTAAACTTCCTTCACAAGCAGGTGCTAAATTGATGAATAATCACCCCTAAGTATAGAAAGTTTGTAAAATTATACATCTTTTAAAAACAGCCATAGACTACTATTGTTTTCTGGATCTATTTACTCTGTGGAGGAGTTTCTGCATTGACTCTGTTTTATAGATGGGTGTGATTTCCTGCTGAGTATCCTTGTCATTTATGTAATTTTTATTGTATTTGTTTCTTAATGTATTGTAAAATTGTATTTAATTACTAATGTTTTTATAATATTTGGATTGTTTTAGATATTTTATTTTTGATATTTAAAAATACAAAATGATTTTAGACACTTTATAAATTAATATTAAATTACTCTGTACATATACACATTATATTGTTTTTATAGTTGGATGTTTTTTAATCAAATCTGCGGATTATTTAAAATCTCTTGTGTAATATAATTTAATGAGTTGGCTTATGCAATGTATATTGTCAGGAGGACTAAATAAAATGAAACGAAAAGTATAACACAAATGATTAAGGCTCTTGAAATCAGGAAACTAAATAAATGTAAAATTATAACAACTAATGAAACGAAATGTAGAAAATAAGGATATTGAAGAACATCATAATTTCAAATAATAATATGGTAACTCCTAAGCACAGATATAAGATAGTTTTAAGATCCTAGATCACAAGGATCATTGTGAATCAACAGAAAATGGAGATGAAATAATTAATAACAAATATATTACTGGATTTTTTTTTAATTATAGGGTAAATAGTCAATATTTTTTAATGAAAAAAAAATAATGTTGTAACATTACAACAGGAAATTACACAGGACAAACCTTTTTAACTGCATTGTTTGAGTTGAGCATAATAGAGTTTGTGAACATGCTAAATAGTCACATTTAAACAAATGCTAAAACGAGAAAGGTTACACAATAGATGGAAGGATGAGGTAGAATCTGACTTGAGGAAAATGTTGATTATTTCCTGGAGAAACGTGTTGTTAAATCATAAGAGAAGAAGGAAAATGTGATAGAGGTTAAGACTCGCCCTGTATTGTAAAGCTGGAGGGAGAAGAAGTTTTTGTAAGCATGAAAATTTATTTTAAAAGCTTACGACAGACCTGTTTATAACATATCCACTTACCAATCTCCAAAATTTTAATATATTACTACGAGGAGTTTTGCATATTGGTTTTCTGAGGAAATTACACTGCAAGAAATTAAAAATTGTATCATAGTTGGTCTGTATATTTTAAAATAAATAATTTTACCAACCTCTATGCCTCCAAACAGTTCTTGAATCTTTATATCTGCTGAAGCTATTTTGTAACTAGCTTCCTTAATTCTGGAGACAAATTGTGTTCGTAATTGACCAAGTTTGTTTTGAAGAACTGTTTCAGATTCTTCACTCGAAGAAATCTTTTTATGGAGTGTCTCACTTAGTATGTTTAACTGAAAAAACATAAGGGAAAACATATAAGTAGAAAATATGACTTGTGTACTTTTTGTTTATTTACTTCTAATTGTTGATGTGTAAAGTTATCAAACCCTTTTTATCAATCTGCAATGTAGATAATCTTCTTTTGTGAAGGTAATGTCTTACAATTATGAATAGACATATGATTAATGTCTCTGAGCCTCCAGTTGGTATGATGGTTAGAACTTTGACTTCTCAAATGAGAAGTACTTCAACTACGTTTGAAGTTTGAAGTACCGTGAGAGGTTTGAGTTCAATTCCAAAAAAAATATTAAACATATTTTTCCCGTTTTTTTAAATAACGATATTAATGTTTCCCCCTTCAATTATTCCTAAAAAGCGAGCGAGTACAACTGACGTCATATAGTGTAGCGCCCTTTTTTAACTTCATTTTTTAAACTTATTACATAAAAAGTGAATTCTATTTCTGTTCATGTTACACAAATTTTATTATGGAGTTACAAAAATATGAATGATATTTATATCTACTGTGGTATGTGTTTTGTTTTTAGTAGGTGATAATGAATATGTTTAATTGGTTGATTTTCATGTTAACCATGTGTGATTGTATAGTTGTTTTAGAATTTTGGTCTTGTTACAACGCTTTGAACTGTAGAGCACTGCACATAAAATAGACGCAGAATGGTAAGTAAACAAATATTTATAGTTGAAAAAGAATTGGGTAAAATCAAAATCAATTCTTCACTGCTGTCAATATAAGTTCAGTTTAATCGTGTACAAGGATTGTTTATGGCACAATCGATGCAAGTTTAGGGTCTTATATAAATATATATCTAACTCAGTATCCTTGATTCATTTTCACTTTTTGATTAATAACTACTGAACTGACATTTTTCTTTTTAGTATTGATTGGGTTATATTTAGTTTTGGGGATGATTGAGTAGGGAAAGTTAACGCAGTATTTTTACACAGTTCATTACATTTATGTTTAAGGCAACTAAATTCATAAATATATACAATAAATTACAGTTATCCTTTTTTTCATTAGTATCCTGGCTGCCATTTCAACCTTATGGTGTTGTTTTTAACTTGATGCTTTTTTTTATTCACATTGCACAGATTCACTATGTCATCCAAATATAATATAATAGCAATCACACAGAAATAAGATGGGAACATATATTTTGGAATAGGGGCATATAGATCTTTATTAAAATTTAAAAAATCTAATTGAAAATTTAAAAAAAAGGTGGACATTTACACAGTTTTTTGTTCATATATCGTGTGTTATTCAACATATATCACACTAACTTAAATAAAAATTTGGAAACATCAATTCAGCATATAATGGAACCATCCCCAACTTTCTACGATGACAAATAGCAAAGTTATTGTCAAATATATAATTTAGAACCCTGACATAGAAGAAAATATCATATTCGTATAGTTATGAGATCATGCAGGGCGAAGTTAATAACACGTATTGAAATGGTTTGAGTTTTCACCAAAATCGTTCCAAAAACAAAAATTTCAGTAAAACATAAAATTTTAGTTAAAACATAATAAATATCAAGAATACATAAATAAATGGTAATATCCATAAATAATTAATAATGTGTACAGAAAAAATTAGTTTAATATGAAGGCAAGTAGAATTATAAGAGTTTTGTCAATTTCATTAAAAAAGAAACATTCAAAGCTAAGCGAAGTGGGATGAGAGACTGGACGGACAGGATCTTACAGGTCGAAAGAGAACAATAAAGTTATTGATCACGTGATACCTCAGGTGCAGACTGGACTAGATAATCTGATTCAACTTGTTACAAAATAATTCACATGCAATTTCCTACGTTAAATTTTAAATTGTTTAAATTTTGAATATAAAATCATATTATGATAAAGAATAACTGGTTAGCATAGGAAATACAAGAAAATATTTATTAAACCGAATAGTTTAATAGTTATTGCAAAAAAAACATGCATAGACAAAAAACTAAAATTTTGTCTAGATAATAAGTTAAAAATTTTATAATGGAAATAGGTTAAGGATATGTGACATAATATAATGAGACCAAAATAAGTACATATATAATTAATTGGGGGGGGGGGTGTTTGACCATCGAAAAATCGACAAAGTTCAACAATGAATAACTTATCAGAAAATAAAAATAAATGAAAAACGTAAAGAATTCCTTCATTTCTACAGAAGGCTACAAAAACCAAAAAGAAGAATTAAGAAATTCCGAACTGATCAAAAGTTGGTCAAAGAAAAAATCACGAAAAACAAAAAAGGGTACATCTTAGAAAGTTATCATCCTACAACTTTACATCAAAGTTGTATGGAATCCAGAAGTCAAGAGGAACAAAATGACATTGCCAGATTTTCAGAATTCCTGTTAAAACCAATGATATGGGAATTTTCAAGAAAGTTTACAAATTAAATTCCAGAAAACCAGACATTACAGGAATCAACCTGCAGTAACCCCTACCACACAATAGGGGAGGAGTCAAGTGTTTGGATTTTGCAAAAGCAGTGCTGACAACCCATGTACAAATAAACTAAATAATAATTAGTTAATCAACAACTAATTAAAGTAAAACAAACATTAAAATAACCAAAAGGGTTATAATAAAAACTAACTAAAGTGAAATCTTGAAGAAATAAACCAAATTAATCAACTTTAAACATCATAAATCAAAGGGAAATGTTCATAGAAATTGGTACCAGTGGAACAGGGAATAAGTTTTGGAGGTCCATTTCAACAGAATTTTTCTTCACTCGATATACAGCTCCTAGAAGGAGAACAACTCTTGATCCAGATCCTAGTAGGAGAACATCTCTAACCAGCACCAGGAGGGGAGTCATCTACAATCATCTTTATGTGATCAGCACTATACCGATCGTTTTAATGGAAACGACATGGCATTTCAAATGGTATAGCAAGATACAACAAACAGCCACACTGATTCAAATTTGGACTTCATCTTTAAACTTTTCGACTACAAGATCTTCAATCTGTAATCATTCAACTTTAACAACAGCACAAATGATTTCAACGTAACTGAGGACTGCTAGCTGACATCAACTAGACTTCAACCTTCAGCAGAACAACTATAATCAGCCTTTCCTAAAAGGAGCCGAAAACAACTATAAATATGTTTACATGGTACCACAGTTACATTCTTGAATAAATATTCGATTTGAAATAAAAAATAAATTACAAACTTTTTGGGGAAAATTATCAAATTTAAATTTTATATACAGTGTGAGTCAAAAGTATGGATACACCCTGTTAAATTTTAAATGGATAAAGATAGAAAAATGAAACTCAGAACACCTTTCTAGGAAATAAAAGTGAACTTTTTAGCCACTATTACAACTTTGCCCATTTCCCCAAAATGGGATTTTTGGGGAGCAGCTCAAAAATTTTAAATATAAAGACCCATTAAGTGACACCTCATTTTAATGTCCTTGATTAAAGAAGAAGAACAGTGGAAACTAGAGCTTTCTATCTCAACCCAGTACAAAATGGCAGCTCATTGAAATTAAGTAAAACTTTATTGAGGCACCTGTGAGTCAAAAGTATGGATACACCCTGTTAAATTTTAAATGGATAAAGATAGAAAAATGAAAGTCAGGACACCTTTCTAGGAAATAAAAGTAAACGTTTTAGTCACTATTACAACTTTGCTCATTTCCCCAAAATGGGATTTTTGGGGGGCAGCTCAAAATTTTTAAATATAAAGACCCATTAAGTGACACATCATTTTAAAGTCCTTGATTAAAGAAGAAGAACAGTGGAAACTAGAGCTTTCTATCTCAACCCAGTACAAAATGGCAGCTCATTGGTTGTCTATTGGGGTTATTTACCACCTGAATGTGGATGTTCATATTTTGCCTCAATGAGGTTTTACTTAATTTCAATGAGCTGCCATTTTGTACTGGGTTGAGATAGAAAGCTCTGGTTTCCACTGTTCTTCTTTTTTAATCAAGGACTTTAAAATGAGGCGTCACTTAATAGGTCTTTATATTTAAAATTTTTGAGCTGCCCCCCCAAAAATCCCATTTTGGGGAAATGGGCAAAGTTGTAATAGTGACTAAAACGTTCACTTTTATTTCCTAGAAAGGTGTTCTGAGTTTCATTTTTCTATCTTTATCCATTTAAAATTTAACAGGGTGTATCCATACTTTTGACTCACACTGTATATACTTTTTAAAGTCAATGTGTTTTTAATTTTAAAGTAAGTTTGATTTTAATATTTAGTAAAGATATATTCCTTTTAATAATAATTAGAGAAATAATAGTCATTGATATTTATGTTAAATTTTTGTAAGATTTTTTAAAGAGAAAATTTATGATTTGAAGTCTTGAATAATATATAGAATTAAAAAAGGAATTTTTAATTAAAATATAAATTTTATTTCTGGATAACATTTTGTTGTGTGGATTTTAAACTAACCCTATGTTGTTTTCAGCTTAAAATTAAGTGTGTTTTTTTAAAATAATTTGTGCTCTCATAAATTTCACAATTTTAAATAGATTCTGCAAAATAACTCTTTCAAATGACACTCCCCGAGAATGAGTTGTAAAGTTAAAGCAATAAGAGAAAAAAGAGCTAGTTTTGATTAAATAATAAAGGAATTTTAAAGTAATTCCTAACATCTAAGAATAAATACTAAAGACAGTATTTTATTCTTGAGGCATTGTGGTGTTTGGCAGAATAAGGACGTTAATAAATAATTTATCAAGCAGTTCCCCAAAGGTGGGACTTGAATAAAATTAAGGGTTTATTGGAATTGTATAGCATTAAGTTCAATTTCCCATTTACAACCTTCTGTTGTGAATAACATCAAAAGAAATAAAGGGTTAAAGCAAACATCACACTGTTTCAGCATGTCGCCCGTATATTTTATAGTTTTAAATGTGAATAATTTTTGTAGTTTAAGTATTTGTGTAGTATATTTTATATGTTCATTTGATAATGACTGATAGATAGTCAAAACGCATCATGTGAAGAAAATACAAAAAAGATATCAAAACACGGATTGTTCGGCAGCATCACCATGAAACGGGTGGCGTATTTGATATAATAAACTAATCATTAAAATTCCAGTAAGGCCACAAATGTAATTAAATATTAACTTTGTCTAGCTTAATTCCTTAATATTTATATTATAGATATGTAGGCATTAACAGTAGTGCACCCTCCATATACATGCACAAAGATTTCTTGATTAATATGATCAGATATATTAAGAATCTATCATTAGCATTCAATTAATTAATTAACAGTAATTTTACACTACTGTAACTGATTTTTACTAACTGAAATTTAACCAATTTTTTAAAAAATGTATAAGTCTAACCTCAAAACATTTAGAATACATTTTTTATTATATAGGCCAATAAGTTTTCAACAATAACTTAGTCAAACGACTAAATATTAACTTCGTCTACCTTAATTTTTTAATAATTTTTATTCTTGATATATAACCCTTTCAGTGCCAGGCATTTTTTGGTATGCACTACCCAAAAGTGCCAGGCATTTTCTCCCATAGTGTATCCAAAAGTGCCGACCTGTTTTTAGCGAATTTGTAAGGATTTTTTTAAACAGCTGTATTTTTGTTTTTTAAAAAGATATCATCATGATTTTTGTTTTGTTTTTCTTCTAATAGATCTATAAATAATATCTACTACTCCAAACACATTCATAATATACCAAAAATTTTAGAAAAAATAAAATTGCTTACGTTAACAAAATTTTTTGATAAAATTTCCAGTTTTTATGAAGAAAACAGATGGAGAAAAATATATTACTTAAAAACTTGCACATCACTTTAAGACACATTTTGTTCTATACTTGTGTTCAAAATTTTGGGCCAATATCTTGCTAAATAAAAAAGTTATGCTACTTTTTCGAAATAAGAACGTTTTAATGTTTTCTCGGAAACGCTAGCTTAAGTAGTAAATAACTTTAAAAATAACTTATATTTCAAAAATATTTAGCACATCAAACAAAAATAACAAACTAGTAAAAGAATAATTATGAATTAAACCACTTAAGCACTATTTAAACTAAAATATTTATAATTGAGTTGTAAAATAAAATGTTAATTTAGCACTTATGTTCGGTAATACATTTGTCACTATCACTACCACAGAAATATCAGACACAAAATTATCCTCAAGATATTCTTCCTCCACTAAGTTTCTCACTCAAGGGTGATCTTGATCGATCCATTATTACATATATTTACACAATTTACATAAATACAAAACAATCAAACATAACCTACGTACAGAATTTGAAACAAAACAAAACAACCATTGCGTCAAGACTTAAGCGCAAAGAATAATTGTGAAGCAGCTGAGTTGACAATGCACAGCCAACTCGATTGAATTATCACTCTCATTATCGATCTTTGCATTGATTTTGTATACTATACTATATGTGAAACAAAGAACTATTCTTTCTAAGCAGATTGATATAAAATATTAACAAAAAATATCATTTTTCGATTTTTTATGATTAGTTTAACTAACGTCCGGCGCAATCGGACGTTGGCATTTCTCACACATTTTTAAACGTCCGGTCCAAGCGGACGTTGGCACTTCTTGCATATTTTGAAACGTCCTGTTAAACAGGACTTTGGCACTGAAAGGGATAAGTATCAACAATGGTGAGTCAGCATAAAGATCCAAAAGCAGTGATTACATAATTTAAAAAAAAACTATTTAGCAATTTCTTGTCAATATGGGACCTAGCACAATCGATTTCTGTCATGAAAAACTACTAGACACAAATTGCTCAAAAAATTGTCTCAAACTTTGCCCATGTTACTTCTTTTTCTTTACAAACATCAAGAAATTACTTAGGGGGAAAATATTTGCATTGAATGAAGTGGTCATGGTTGAAGAAACACATACAAAATTCAAGAAATCATATTCTTTGGAAGGTTTAAATTTGGTAAAACCATTGGAAACAGAGTATCAAGTTTATAACAGAATAAGATGAAAAATAAAATAAGTTTTAATAAGATTTTTTATTTTTTTTCATATCAGGCATAAACTTATCAAACAGCCCTTGTTACCCTTTAATTTTGAGCTATTAAAAAATCAAAGATGTTTCATAATATGGTTGACATTTGTACCAAATAATAGAAATCTGTCTACCTGTTTGGACAACACTCATTAAAACATCATTAAAAAAAAAACTTTTAGCAGACCTTTAAACTGATATTTCCAAGAAAAGCACCACTTACATTTTTGATGCATTATATAAATTTTTGTATACAACAGATAGACAAGAAAGTAAAAAGCATTTGATAAAGTTAATAATTTAAAGATCCTTCTTTCTTATACAAAATAGGAAAATAATAGAATTAGGCCTTCTGCCATTTTCATTATTAACAGCTATATCGAACGAAACAAATTCAAAATAAATATAACTCACCTAAATTCAAACATACTTACTTTATGTTCCATTATTGCTTTCATTTCCGTGAGATTAGTTTCACATTCATTCTTTTTCTTAATCAAATCGTCATATTCTTGATTTAGGTTAGTGATCTGAAAGATAAAAATATTTTTATAAACCATGAAGCAACAAATGAATGTACATTTGCAATTTCAATTTTTATGCCATTCCCAGGAATGAATTTTTTCTCTGAAATAAAAAATAACGACCGATAGATAATGTACTACCAATCTTCCGATGTCAATTGGTCAAATAACAATCTAAGTTGGATCAGAGAAGGTCTGGTGAGGGAACATCACAAAATTGATTGTCTAACTGGTGGTATATATCATACACTGGTGGTTCTGTTATAGTTTCAACATTATTTTCATGAATTAGAATAAATTATAATTTAACACTCTCTACGTGTAATCATATTTTGTGTTTTTCGTGTACAAGTTTGGTTTATTAGAACAACTGTCCTCCACATCAAAAGATATCACGCCTTATTGCCAAAGTAATGATTTATTTTCCTTCTTTGGGGTTCCATGTATAACATTTCCTCACTGAGGTCAAAAATAAATCTTTGTGTAAAATATGACCCAACTAGATTTATTCTAAATCCTACCTAGGGTCCTTATAAAACCTATTGAAGAGCTTGGACTCAGCGACTATAAGACTATGGAGCCCCTAGAACTAAAAACTTCCTCCATGTCTGATGAATTACAAACTTCTATCATCTCCCTTTCATAGGAGTAGAACCAACAGACATCTCCTTCTATCTATCCTTTTTACTTTCTCACAAATATGTAAAAAAGTGTAGCTTTTCATCTGTTGTAATGATGTTGGTGTATTACTCTACAGCCACGGGCGTCGCCACCATAGGGGGGACATGGGGGACACATTCCCCCTAAATTGTATCTGTTAACTAGTATGTCCCAAGCTATTTTATAATTAACAGTTATTTTAAGGTTTTTAATTAAAGATAATACTTCGCCTTGTAATGTTGACAATAAATACTGAAATCGAGTTATAGGATTCAAAGTTGGGTTATTGTTGATAGTAGAATCAAATAGAATGTAATCCAATCTTCTGTTTTTTTTCCAGAACATGTTTTAATTTCTAGTTTAGGCAGTTTTACTATGAAAATTGGATTAAGTTGGTTGAAGAATTTTCCTTTGACTTATTTTTTTCTTTACTATCAAGGTAGAAAACATTGAATACAACTTTAATGGTATTATAACATTCAGATATATTGTTTTGAATTTTAAAACTTTGTCTTGATCGTAATCATCAGGCAAAACTTAAGAAAGCAAAGTATTTAATAAAGTACTAAAGCTGTCATATTTTTCCTTTGACTAGTCTAAATAACAATTAAATTTATTTATTTGATATGTATTTGTTGCATCAACTTTGATACCTGCAGTAGTTGATCTAACAACTTCCTTGATTTTAGATAAACATACAGATAATAATCTGTGATTGTCTCTTAAAATAAACAAGCCTCATTTTGACTTATACAAACAAGATTGTTTACTTGTTTACAGAAGATTGAAAGGGCCAGTTTCAACAAAGCAATCAATAAGCATACATGATATGAAACATACATGTTATCCATTGACACAATACACCATATGAGCAATGAAATGATGTCATCGTGCATTTAATCTAGATTGTTCTTTAGTATATTATTCAATATAAAATGGCGGTTATTATTTGTTTCGGATTCAATTATTAATCTATGTATATGTAGAGGAACAATTACAAAAATAATTTTGAGCCAAAATTTGACAGAAGATACAAATTAGAAACAACAAAGTAGGACTAAATAAACGTTGGCACTCAATAATAATATAATTATATGTCCAAGATAGAAATATACACGTGTGTACAAGCACAATCCATGGCAGAAAAAAAAACCTTGTTACAGCATTGACGAGGTTTATACAAAAACTAAACAACCTAAGAAAAGAAAACATGTTCACATTTTGGGACCAAGCCCACAAGTCTTGTTATAATTTCTAAATTTCTAAAGTGTTAAATTTTTTACCATTGACATAACATGGAGAATTTCAAATTTAACATTAGAATATTAATTAATTAAGGTATGATTTTTTAAATGACTGGAAAAACTAGAATTGTTATAACCTAACTACCAACACCTTTCATGTTCACTTAGTTTACAATTAAAACTACGTCCTTTTGGACCAACATAAGCAGCATTACAAATACTAAGTGTTAATTTATAAAGTCCACTTTTTTCCTTTTCCATTTTTTCGATTTCATCTTTAGAATTTATTGTCTTTTTTTACCACTACTTCAACCTTTGTCAAAACATGTCTAAAATTGTTTATAACTTAATGGGTTTCCCAACTACAGGTTTCATTGTCATGTTGTGGGACTTGGTCTTAATATGTGTACAATATTGTCTTCTTAGGTTGTTTAGTCTTTGTATAAGCCTTGTCAATGGTGAAACCATGGTCGGCTAGACCTAGTAAATGTAGAATGTATGTGTTTTATTTGAATAACATGGAATTGTACCACCGGTCATCAGTATAAACAATAAATATATTATTATTATTATTAACAATGTTCTCATGTAATTTGAATATCTAATGTGTACTGCAATTAAAAAAAGTAAAATAATATAAAAATAAATTGTGAAATTTACCAAATTTTTCATTTAGGACATTCTGCCATTTCCAGTTATATATTTAAAAAATTTCTGAAAAACACCCTAAAATATTATATATTTCAGTAATTAAAAAACATATACTACCTAAATCTTATTAGCTGGCGAAACCTAGGTCGGCACAGGTCAGTTAAAATTTATTGTGGAGTAAAATTTCTTTAATTAATTTATTTATATTTCGGTAATTACAAACAAATGTAACTTGTATATTCAGATTTTTTTTTTTTTTTTTTTTTTTTTTAACAAATTTTAACTTACAAATTGTAAAATTAAATATTGTTACAATTTAAAGCCAAAATTGGGAATAAAATGTTTAAATTTTTGTAAAAAAAGTTTTTTTTTTAAATTAAATAATACTTCCATATTTTTTTATTGCACTATTATTGTTTTTTCAACTTTTGTTAACAAAATAATGTATAAGATGAGTTTTGTTTGATTAAGCACGAAAACGGCCAAAAAAACTAAGATGGTAATATGAAATTGGATATGAGATTATAGTGTGCTCATATAGAACCCTAGTGAAATTCAGAAAAATCCAATGAAACAGATTTTGTTCAAATTTCATGTGTTATTAATCTATGTTATTTAACACATTAAAATAGATAAAAATCTGCAGATTTCAATTCTATAAGTAATAGTACCAACTCCACCTATTTACAATGACAAATAAATATAAAAAATATTGTCAAAAATGTAATTTCAAATTGACAAGAAAATGTGATAGTTATACAGGTGAAGCCAAACTCCGAGAAATGATTCTATATAACATATTGATGAAAAAATGTCCAATGAACATACAGTACAACCTCGTTTATCCGGACTAATTGGGATCGGAAGTGATCCGGTTAATCAAAAATCCGGATAATCCAAAATTATAGAAAGATAAATAAAACAAAATATAAAATGATAACTTACGATTTATAAGTCATGAAAAAACACAATATTTACACAGTCATTCAATTTACACAATACACGAAATTACACAATGTACTGTAAATGACAAAAAACATTTTATTTACACACCTGAAATATTTACACATGCTTTTAATTTACACAGGGTTTAGTTGTTATTTGCAAAAAAGTCATTTATCTTCCTCTGTTTTAATTTGGTGTGACGTTTCAATGCGGCCCTGTCTATACGATTCAATGCGTCTAACTTTTGGGCCATTGTAAGCACATTACGTTTTCGTTTCGTCGCCATTTCCACGCACAAACGCTAACACACGAATATAAATAAATAGCAGTAACAACGCCCCCCTCTAAATACTATGCCGATTCTCATTCACGTCCTCGATACTCCTGACTGGGGATTTGATGTGCCAACTGCCACAAAAAAATAACGGGGGTTCCCAAAGCTGGCGGCACTGCTTTAAGATGTGACAAAATGTTCACATTTACTGATTTACACCCTTGAGTCTTAGCAACCCGACAACAATAAAGTTGTAAAAATGACATGATGATTTATGATGATTATGATTTGAGATGGGGTGGAATCCTAACTCGAGAGGGATTCCCTGTACGTCAACCATTGGCTTATTGTACCCCCTGTATACCGTTCCTGGAAGATTAGAACCCTGTACCTCGAGCGAGGTTCAGGATTTTTTCCACCAGGTACGTATCCTCTTCATCTCCCGGTTGCTGGATACCAAAGAGCTCCCTCCTTCTGCGCTCCAGCATCCCGCAATCGAATATGACATGTCTTGCAGACTCCGCGGCTTGCCCGCAGAGCCGACAGCTTTGGTCTCCTTCGAAGACTCCCACTGTTGCAAGATGTTTCCTGAACTGGCCATGTCCAGTGATGAGTCCTACAACTCTTTTAAGCTGTAACCTGTCTAGCTTGATTAATGACTTCGTAAGGTAAGTACTGGGTTCTTTAATCAGCTGTTTACTTAATGTGAGCCCGGGAGTCCTGCGCCATCTCTGGCGTTGCTTTTCCTTGGCCCAGTTGTTAACTGCGCTTTTAGCCATACTGCGGCTGATACAGCACATAGGTTCTGGCCCCATAAAGGGTGTAGCTGCTCCTTTCTTTGCGAGGATATCTGCCATCTCGTTACCTTGGATGCCACGATGACCTGGCACCCATCTCAATTCCACCATGTTCCTTGTGGAGAGCTTCTTAAGTGTAAAGAGGCAGTCCTTCACCAGTTTCGAGGTGACTTGTACTGAGTCTAGCGCTTTTAATGCTGCTTGACTGTCTGAGAGAATAAGGATTTGTCTGTCTCGAAAGCCTTTTGACAATCCCAGATGGGCGCATGCAGAGATAGCTAGTAACTCTGCTTGAAAGATTGTGCAGTACTTCCCAAGACTTACACTAATGTTTGTCTTTGGTGATGAGCTGTAAATACCATAACCTGAGTTACCCTCCATAAGAGACCCATCGGTGTACCAGACAAGAGTCCCTCTGGAGGATCCCGGTTTACTGTTTCCTTCCCAGTCTTCTCGGTTACCAAGGGTTACCGTGAAGGGTCTGTTGAAGATGTATTCGGTGTGCATTGCGTCTGGCACCATGTCTAACACCGAGTTTTTGAGTGCGATGTCAACTATGTCAGTATGTCCTGCTCCAGGCAAGCCCCTCCGCCATTCGTTGACACACGTAAGTCTGTAAGCGGATTTCCTTGCCTCCGACATTATGTAAATATCAAGGGGCAGGAGTCCGAGGAGAACCTCCATTGCAGCTGTAGGGCTACTTCTAAAGGCTCCGGTTATGCACAAACATGCAAGTCTTTGCAGGCTTGTTAGTTTGTTTCCTGCAGTGGTTTGGCATGATTTCTTCCACCATACCACCGATTTATGATGGTTTATGATGCGTTGTAAACATGCACCTGGTTTGTATTTATTTCACAGTTGTACATTTTCTTTAAGGACCGTTACAGGCATCGTCATTGTATTACACTTTCTAAAATATCAGGCATTCTTTATTTTTTCCCGGTTTTTTTAAAAAATCCCTGACATTTCCCTAACTTTTCCAGAAAATTCAAATTCCCTGACTTTTCCCGGTTTCCCGATTTTCCCGGTCGCTAGACACTCTGAAATTAATACTATTAACCGTATCCGATCAAAAATGTAAAGAAACTAAACACAGCACAGCACGATATGGTAATGATGTATTCCGGTCGCTAGCACGTGATAGACTACTCGCCGGCATAGACAATAGACAAGGTCACCGTCATGCCGCATCGGGGTAGGGGGATGGTGACGCAGATGTCATTGCTCCTCCACTTTCTCTTCCCAGTACATCAACAACCCGCCCTAATACTTCGAGGCAACACTGTAGTGATGAGGAAATCACTTTTTTATCAACATTAATGTAATAGCAGATATTTCTTGTTGAAACTCCATATTCAAGGATAAAATAAAGCAAAATCTTAAAGTTTCAAAACATTATAAATATTATTCAAAATACAGTAATTATTAAAATATTTTGAAACTTTAAGCTTTATTTTATCCTTGATTAAATTTTTTATTTTTTGTTCCGGATAATCCGGACATCCGGTTGAATGAGGTCCGGATAAACGAGGTAGTACTGTAGGCCCGGAAATGCTTTGTTTTTTAGTTATCCGCCATTTTTTTTTTTCAAAATACTTAATATTTTTGCAAGTAGAAAAGATATCGAGCTCAAACTTTGTATACCTATTTATTGTGTAACCGTTTATCACTGTACGAAAAAACAAAACGTTCTTTTGAATATTTTCAAAATGGCAGCCGTTTAAATTTTTTAAATCAAATATTTCAAAAACCAAAAAATTACAATAGACCAAAACATTTACACTGTTAATAACAACACGTTGTTTTTTAAATTTTGTCTGTAGCTCAGAGGATAACAGATATTGGAAAAAAAAAATTTTAAATGAAAAAATATATTTCTAGGTAGTTGTCAACAATACCCAGAATTACTCCAGAAACAAAATATTTTAAAATTATTATGAACTATAATATAATTTTTTTTTAAATAATTTACTATTGATATTTTTTTTTTTTAATGTAATAAAAATGTGTAAAAAAAGAAATTATGGAAATAAGGTAATAATTATTAGACCTTATAAATTTTATTTATTTAAATAAAAAAGTTAATTAATAAATACATGAAAATACAAACTACAACAAATGTCCAATGTGTCCTCCATCAACTCTAACATAAGTAACCACACGTTTCATTAGTGACTGATGTACACACTCTACAATGCCAGGCTGCTCCCTGATTGTTTGAAAAGTGCGGAGAATTTTATCCTTCAACTGATGAATATTGACAATTGGAGTTGAATAAACCAGAGACTTTGCTGGTCCCCATAGATAATATTCTAATGGGTTCAGATCTGGGGAGCTTGCAGGCCAACCAATGGGAGCGCCCCGACCGTTCCATCTTTCTTGAAAATGATCATTTAATGTTTGTCTGACATTATTTGCAAAGTGAGCAGGTGTACCATCTTGCATGAACCACATGTTTATTACACTTTGCAAAGGATCGTCCTCTAAAATTTCGGGTAGTATATTTATATTGAATAGCAAATAAGAGTCAATCTAAATGGCAAATAGAAAGACCCAATTACATTATCCATATTGCTGCCCAAACAATCAATGATATTCTGTGTTGGCTTCTTGAATGAAATACTGCATGAGCATTTTCACCACACCAAACATGTCTATTGTGAAAGTTCTTTATACCATATATAGTGAAAGAAGCCTTATCCGTAAAAAAAAAAAAAAAAAAATGATATAAACTGTGGGTTATGGGTATGCTTGTTAAGTAACCATTGACTGAATGCAATCGTATGTTGGTTATCACCTGAGAGTAAAGCTTGTACACATTGCAGATGGTACGGATACAATAACTTCAAGTGTAAAATATTCCCTACTGCTGTATGAGATATGTTTTAAGTCATAGAACTCTTTGCAAGATAACTCCAGATTCTGTAACACATTGTTCAACACCCTTTCTTCTACCTCTGATGTTGAAACTGTTTTAGGTCTACCATTACAATCAAGATTGTCCAGTTCCACATAAACGTGAATGAAGATGCACAAATAATTTTTTATCTGACTGACGATGGTTTGGATATTTTTCTTGATACAGCTGTTTTGCCTCCCTTGCATTTCTATTGGCTTAACCTTATGTAAAATGCATATCAGCAAGTTCGTTATTTGAGTAATTTTGATTCATATTTAATGGCATTATTTAACATGATTAATGACTTTTTCAGTTTTAAAAATCTTTTCACAATTACGAACACACTACTTATATGGGTGTAATATATTAACTGTTTACTTTTCAAAGGAAAGAGCAACAATGAAGGTAACAGTTGTAACAATTTTACTACTAAAACACCTGTTTTTTTTAATAGTCTGAGTATTGTCAAAGAACATTCACTAACGACAAAAATGTATTGTTGACCATGTGTTTTGCGTTACCAACTTAGGAAATCATAATTTACATAATTATGGAGTAATTCTGGGTATTGTTGACAACTTCCAAGATTTTTTTTTTTTTTTTTGGTCAATATCTCTGTTATCCTTTGACCTACAGACAAATAAAAACTATGTGTTTGTTATTAACAAAGTAAATTTTTTGGTCTCTTGTAATTTTTTGTTAAAGTTAGTGGTTTTGGAGATATTTGACAAAAAAGATTTTAAATGGCTGCTATTTTGAAAATATTTTAAAAAACGCAAAATTTAGCAAAGTCAATGTTACTGACAAGAATGTAGCAAGTGGAGAATTCTTCACATATGTACAGCTTTGAAGCCCACTACAGAGGACTAATTGTCACTTGACTAGCCAAGCAAGTGAAAACTGTTTAATATGAAGATCATGAAGGCCTAATAAGTCAAATAAATACAGTAGAACCCCTCTTAATTGGTCTAGTCGGGACTGACACCCGGGCCGGTTGCCCGTTTGGCCGGTTAATCTGAGGTTCCCGTTAAACTCGTCACAAAGCTTTTTTACAGATTCCCCTCTGTCAAGTTTTTTTAACACATTTAACCGCATCTCAAACGAAACCAACACATGCTTCCGTTTTCGTAACTCACTCACTTTTATTTACTGTATATACTGTAAGTAGATCATAACCAGTCAAAGACAAGAAGAAAACTGAAAAGAAATGTTATATTTTCCATAATGTATACTAAATTGATACGTGGAAAAAAAGCGGCCCATCAAACGTTTTTGCCGGTGTATGTCTGCTATACCGACGGGTGCCAATATCGCGCTGTTTTTACGCCGCCGACAATGGGAAACCACTATTGACAATGTCGTTTGACTCGTCGCCACTTTGGTGCCACAGTGTTTTTACGCCGCCGACAATGGGATACCGCTATCCGACAAAGTCGTTTGAATCACCGCCGCTTTGGTGCCACAGTGTTTTTACGCCGCCGACAATGGGATACCGCTATCGACAAAGTCGTTTGACTCGCCGCCGCTTTGGTGTTTCAATTACAATTTATTTTCGGAAACTCTCATCGAACCAGTACACTACGAAATAGGCCGGTTAATCCGAGGACCAGTTGACCCAAGGCCAGTTAACAGAGGTTCTAATGTAGTAATATACACAATTATTATATACAGAAAACCTGTATAAAAACTTTTTTAAACAAACCTAAATATACTGGGTAAGACTCCTTCATCCACCAATAGAATTAAACATTTCTTTCAGGCTCAAGAGACCAACTTTTGGGGATTACATTTAGAGGATCTGCTTGTGTAGTTACATTGTATGATGGGGCTGGGTAAGTACTATGATGGAGGCATCAACTTGTTTAAAGTTCTCTATTCAAAACATCAAAAAAAAGTAGTGTACCACCATAATGTATTATTTTTTTTGAAAAGAAGCTTGTTAAAATTGTAGCAACTAGGCAGATGACATATGGGTGAAAATCTAAAAAGTGTCTGCCAAATATGAAATAAACCAATAAAACTCACCTGAGAATTCATTGAAGAAATTACATTTTTCAATTTTGACACTTCAAAAATTAAACTTTTATTCTTCTCCTGTTCTGCGACTAACTTCATCTCCATATCTGACTGTTGTTTCCGCCAAATTTCTGCTAAGGTTTCTCTTTTAGTGCTCAATGCTTCCGCTCGTGATAATCTTAGCAACATATAATATTTTTAAATCCAATAAGGCTATATATTGTATGATAATTAATAATAATTTATTTTTCTTCTAAATGTACAAACATTAAAAAAATGAATTTAAAAAAATAATAATAATAAACACAATTATTAATTCCCCAAGTGTCTTTAAATATAATGGTAGGAAAATTAGATGTCTATGTAAGAGAAAGCCTATTTTGAGGTTACCAATATGTGGTCAGTAGCAGTCATTATACCAGGTGATTCAATAAGGAAGCAACCCTATATATAAGATAGTTCAGTTCATGCAGAGGTAAAGTTTATGTCACAATTTGTGTGTGATGGGTACACTGTACTAAAGCTTGATACTCCCTAACCAGTGAAATTACCTTGCCATACACTAGTCTTACCTAAGCATTTATTCCTTTAGGTTGTGTCAATAATTTCGCTTTCAACATTATTTTGTTTAATTAATAAATTTCATAAAGCAGGTTTCGTACATGAGTCTAGGTCGCTCATCATTATTAACTACCGATATTCTCGATAACATTTCTAAGCATTTGAACTCTGAGACTCTTCACAAGTGTGACAGCAAACATGTCTATGAGAAAGTTAAATTTCAGGACTACAAGAAAATTAAAACCGCATGGTTCTGTTATTGGTTTGTGAATTTGTTTCAGCTAATTGAATTAATATATTGGATTGTGTTTATTTTAGTGATGAAGCTTGATTTCACTTGGATGGTTTTATAAACAGTCAAAATAGTTGAATTTAGAGCAATGAAAATTCTTGTGATTTTGCAAAACAAACATTACATAATCATGAAATCAGTAAGTGGTGTGCAATTTGCCGTAGTCGTATGATGGGTCCTGATAGGGGGACTGTCACTTTCAAATTTTATCCTTTTTTGGATGTTAATGAAAGACACCATTGGTTTCAGCAGGATTGTGCAACTGCCCACACTTCAAATGAAACAATGTTCTTATTGTATTAATTTTTTACCAATCATTTAATTTCAAAAAATATATTATAGCCTCCGAAATCCTCATCTCCACTGATTTTAACTGTTATCAAAAAGCGTAGTAATTCAAAACACCCCAGAACACTTGAAGACCTGTAGGCGAATATTGAAAGAGAAATTTTAAACGTAAGTGCATAAACATTATGACAAGTGCCTGCAAATGCCATGAAACATGTACAAACCTCCATACATGTTAATATAAATCACTTTTAGTATCTATTGTACAGGTAAGTGTTTGTTTCTTTTATGAAAATAATTTTATATTTTATAGTTTTGGATAACATATACAATTAATGTTATATATATATATATATATATATATATATATATATATATATATATATATATATATATATATATATATACTAGCTATTGTGCCCATTCTTCACACGGGTTGAACTAACGTTTTCATAAATAAAAACAAATAATACTAATGAACAATTTATTTTGAAATATTAGAATTAAACCTAGGTTAAAATTTTAAAGCCCCTTTGGATATGACAAAAATTTTAAATGCTTTACTTTCGAAACACTTCCTTATAATCAACATTCTCCGTGTGACCCTTTGGCTGAAGAATGGTCAGACTGTCTGAACAGCTCACTCTAGAGCAGGCCACGTAGAACTGGCCATGGGAGAATCAGTCTTCTTTTCGGTTTACTCCGTCTTGCTTCAGAGACTGTCCTTGAGCCTTGTTAACTGTCATGGCAAAACAAACTCTTACCATAAATTGGTTCCCTATGAACTGAAAGGGCATGTCAGTTGGAATTAATGGGATTCGAATGATAAAAACAGATTCACCTTTTCCACATCCAATGAGAATAACTGCCTCAATTTTTTAGCGATTTAACAATCAATTTATTTTACCAGTTCCTCCAGGTGCGTCTAGAAAGAATAATTTACCAGTGGTGGACGCTATTGATGAATTAACTATCTTGTACACCGCTCATTGGTCATCATTCAGTTTCCTTGCGTTTGTTTTCACTGTGATTGCAAGTTCTGCAGTGTCATTAGCCAGCTCACAGACATAGTCTCTGTTGATGTAGTCTAATACATTACCAGACACCTCGGGCAGACCGTAGTTATTAAGACGTTGACCGCCCATTGAAAGTACTAAGTCCTCAATAAGTGTCAAACAATGATTACTTATATGTCCAGTAAGGTGCTGTACGTTTATGCCTTCACATTCCTTCTCCATTTGACGTCTTAAGTCCTCTAATAAACTCTCTTGGTGCTTTTGACAAAGAAGAACAGGGTTCGAAACCTGGCAGAACACAATCATCATGGCGTAGAGCAGACGGATCTTACTCGGAGATTCTGAGAGAGATGATTCTTCAAGCGTGTGGTCCCAGTGTATATCATCCTTGAGCAGACCAAGCGCGCTGCAAGCAGATTTAAAGGTTGGATGCACTGTATAGTCTTAAGATATTCAAATGATGATGGCCCTCTTACTTCATGTAATAAAAGCCGTAGGTAGTAGCACTCAACATTGTTTGGGTGAAGTGTGTATACTCTGCCCAAAACATGGTATTTTTTTATCCCTATTTGGCCGGGGACAGGAACTCCTTGCTTTCGTCTTACAAACTTGTTTGATTTCCAGAGATAGTATGCTGGGACCTCACTGTAAAGAAGACCTCTGGAAAAATCATCATGTGCTCACACAATTCAAAAAATCTCAAAAGAGTTGTGTTAGATAGGTTGTTTATTCTATCATTTAGCCTCATTTTCCGACGTGAAATACACTCTTTGCCCATTTTCAAGATGAACAGCAAGATGAAATACAGGGGGGGGGGGGGACCGTTCGTGTATAGGAAAACAAAATATTCTCCAAGCAGCTTCAGAGCTACTAATTTAGTAAAAAGTTTTCAAATTTTAATTCACAGTTTTCTTTCGTATTTCGCAGAAGGTAGAATAAAGCGAACTATGTAACTAAACCGCATTGTTTAAATATTATTCTGGTTTTAATCTGGGATACTGGATGAGATGATTAGTTGGCTAGATTTAAATCAACTAACTTTTATTTCTTTAACATAAAGAAAAAATACATCTGATCTCGTCCAGCTGAAAATTCCAACAATCATCAATATTGAAGCAATAGCAGTCCCAAGCTTTGAGTTGCCCGCCTTCTGAATCATGTTTTTGTGTGTGTATGTATTTGTATACCATAGTGTAATATTTGTCATAATTAATTATTAGTTTTTCTTTTTTTAACCATTTAATTTTGAATAATATGACTCTAGGACACTAAATAAACTGAATTCTACTCATAAACAAACAAATAACTCCTTTAGTACATTGAAATATTACTATCTAATTTACATATTTTAATTAATACAAATTGCAATGAAAATCCAAAGTCACACCTTTTAGAATTTCATCTGCCAATTGGAACGTGAGTTTCAAAAGTGGGCGTGTCTGTTGATTCGATATTCTAAGAAGACGTATATTATCAGCCATGTTTATTTGGGACTTGGTTTTGTTTTTTTAATTTATACTGAATGACTCGTGAATACTATATGTTTTTCCAAGCAACCTTTTGATGTATTACATTCCGTTCTATCTATTAAAAATATTAGTTTCTTCCGACAAATTCTTATTTTCTTATAATTCTTGCGATTCTGCGGTATCTTATCTATGATTCTCATGCTAAAGTTTCAAAATGATATTTTAAAATTTATTTTCAGAGGTCGAATTATGGTTATTTGATAATTTTCCTATATGAACTGATTAATTTAGAATAATTTTGTGGTGGGAAACATAGTCTTCACATGTCGGGAAATAATTTTAATTTCCAATTTTCTTTTGCATTTCTAGGCCTACCAGTTGATGGTTGAATATTGAATTGGAGTTGATTGTAATGATCGTGTAAGTCGCTCCTCGTTTGAATGGCATTCCTTAAATATCAGTTCTTCATATATTTTTCCCGAATTGTTTTAAATAAGAAATATTTTGATTTGTTTCAATACATTGTTAGGAATAAGTTAATATTAGGTTAATATTAAGGTTATATTAGGAAGAACTCATTATTCACAAAGCTTAGAATGATCCAACTATTGTGAAACAGTTAAAAAAATGTTGAAATGCTTGTCTTGCAACTGAACTAGGACAACAGAGAGAACTAAAGGTATATAAGGGGTCAGCATGATTTGGAGGGGGTCTTTTGTCTTTTGGAGCTCTTGATGATACCGGCAGGTTGATAGCCGTGATGCAGGAATTTAGCCCAGGAAGTCTACTCTACAAAAGTAAGCAAGCATTTCTATATTTATAAAATCACCAATAAAATGTAATCTCATTTATTAGAGAATAACAATAGTTGGAATACTTCTGGGCTTTGAGTAAATAATATTGTTTTGTTTTGTTGTTTAATTGAATTCTTATTTTTGTGTTGTATTAAAGTTTTGTATTAAAGTGTTGTATTAAAGTTTTGTATTAAAGTGTTGTATTAAAGTATCAGGGAAATAGACATAAGTTTCATCTCAATGATAAAAGTTAATAAAATACTGAACCACTGATTTGATAATTAATTGAAACTGAGAACCCAGGCATATTTTGAGGGCCGTTCATAACAACATAATAAGCTTCAAGGAAATGCAGAAACATAAAAAACAGATGATTTCATAAAACTACCTACTTTTAATTTAAAGATTCTTTTTTGTTAACCTTGATATAGTTAAAAACAGATATTTGGTGCAACAATGTGGTTTGTTATTATCAACAGCTGTTTAATTTTTGTATTTAATTCTTTCTATTAATTCTATTAATTTTATACCATATGCCTATGCATATGCTAATATGGTAACTTTGAAGGCATGTGGGGCGGAGCCCTATGGAGATACCGGCGTTTAAATTGCTTAGTTGTCCTATTTAGGACCTAAAGAATCAGTGTACAAAATGTCAGCTCTCTACAAGGTGGAAATTAGTGATGAGTGAGTCAGTCAGTCAGCCAGGGGTTTGCCTTTTATAGATATAGATACTATTTATTTATTTATTTATTTATTTATAATATATGTCTTACAGTCATACATATCCTAATGTCATGAAACAGCTGTCAATGAAATAAAAAATATTAGGATACGTAAAATGGCAAAACATATAATATATAACATTAATGATTAAAAACATTAAAAAAAATATGAGATTACAAAATTACCAACATGATAAAGAAACACTTATCACTTATCCTTTATGAAACACTATGTATAAATTTATCTAACTTAACCAAAACACTAAGATTAAATACAAGCATTATATTTCTTTAAATGTTTTTCTCCAAAAAAATCCTCTTATTTTGATTGTGTGGATTATGCATGGTGCGCCATAAAACCTTCCTATATTTAAAGGTTAATATAAAAAGACCTAATTTTATAGGAATTAGAAACAAATTAAACTATCTGAAATTACACTTTTCACTATTTTTTTCCAATGCTTCAAAAATGTATAACTGGTTTTTCTTAGTTTTAAAAATTATATCATTTAAATGAATAATTTTTATTCTCAATACATAACTGCAACCTGGCTCAAAAGTTATGTACAGCTCTGTTGGTAATATCTTGAGTAATAGCTGTGAATTACGATGAATTGCAGAGCCTAAGAGATTGCAACTTTCAACTCATTAAGTGTCCTCGATCTGTCTTGAAAACTAGAGATTTAAAGTGTCTCCACAGGAAGAAATCATATTGAGTAAGATCAGGCTAATGTGTTGACCACTCAATATTACCATATTATGAGATCAGGGAACTCTAGTATTTTCATGGGCACTCTTGCTATGTGAACAGTGACAGTATCCTGTTAGAACCACAGTTGGTCCCGATTGCCAATCTGCTCCAGTTTTGACTGCACAAAATTGCATAACATTTTAGCATGAGAGGGTCATTGAGAAAGCGTAACAATTTATGAAAACCATAGAATTTAGAAAAAGAGAAATTTAGATTTATCTTACTAAATTTATTGTTAAACATTAAGATATTTTATTGGACGCATTATGTGTGAAGCATAGACACTATTAATATAATAAAAAAATTCGGGATCATGGTTCCTAGGAAAATGTACTTAAATCACAAACCAAACCATAGTTTTGGAAAGACACAAATTTAATATCTTTAGGTATATCTCCATCTTTCAGTAGCTTAGTACACATCCAGATGTGATAGTGAAAATGTATTAGATGTGATAGCGTGGCAGTTCATTTTCTCGTAATAACCTTTCAAAATGAGCGCTGTAATAGAAAACAAAATGCAAAGTGAGTGCTGTGATAAGATTTCTCTAATGACAAAAAATTTATCAGGAGTAACCATCCATCATGAAGTGTGTGCTGTATACAGCCAAAGAATGATGAGTGTAGGTGTTAAGTCAAGGGTTCATTTGTTATAATCTTTTATTTGTGAAGAATGAACATTCAAAATGAGGAAAGTAGTGGCAGGCCATCTGTAGTCAGTGATGAAATTGTTCAAAATATTGATGAAAAGGTCTGTGAAAATTGGTAATACACAATCTCTGAATTTTCTGAACAATCTCATAAATTTCTCACAGAAAATTTCGACTCCTATTCTATGTTCATTGATTCCTGAAAATTCTTTATGAAATTTACAAAACACAATCAATGGGCTCTGCCTTAGAATTTCATTCACGTTATGACACTTAAGTAGAAGGATTTCTCAACAGAATTGTGATTGCCAGTAAGACTTGGAGTGTCTTATATAAATGCTGGGAGAAAACAAAAGTTTTCTGAGGTCATACTGCTTCACCAAGCAAACCAAAAAAGTATGCAAAAGTTAGCAAGTGTTTTAGGATGGAAAAGGAGTAATGCGTGAAAAGTTTATGGAACATGAAATTATCATAATTTCTAATGTATATTTAAAAAACTAAGAAGAATCATCCAGAACAAACTGTAATTTACTGATGTCTTTACACAACAATGCTCGCCCACACATCGCTTGGCAAACAAAAGATCAGTCAAATGAAACGTTTTTGATCATCTACCATATAGTCCGGATTTGGCTTCTAGTAATATTCACCTATTCATACACATGAAAAAGAGGCATGCATCCCAGTGCTTTGATGACAACAAAGAACTTCAAGATGATAGGCTAGCTAAAATCCCAAAATGGCAAAATTTTATAAAAAGGGATTTCCAAACTTTTTCATCACTGTGATAAATGTTTAAATTTATTTATGTACAAAAATAGTGGAAAACTGTTGTTTTAAGATGTATATAATAAATATCTCTTTGTCAGTTTAATTTATAGTCAAATGGAGGTTACTCTCCAAATACCCTTTGTATTTTATGTATTCATAAAAATACACATTTAATACTGTGTTGGTACATAAGACTCTACCAGTAGTTATTCCATCTGTTATTGACAATCATTAATAATGTACAACTGAAATATTTTTAAAAAATCAAATTTTATATTACCTCTTTTTAATATTCTCCAAAGCTGTTCTACTCTCCTGACATTCTTGCTCCGCCTGTTTTATCTGTTTGTGTTGTTTTGCCATAACCTGAGAGACTGCTTCTAATCTTCCTTTTAACAACTCTGATGTAGGCGACCGTACTAATTTTTCTTTCAACTCTCTAAATAAACAAAACTGTTCATCAGCATGTAGAAATAAAACTTCTATTTACTTAAAATATGCAACACTTGTAGAAAAATAAGCAACAAAAGATACATACATTTTTACAACAAATATTTTGTTTTCAACAAGATGGAGTTTCAAGGACAAATTTTCAGAACAAATCGCCTTTATGCCTTTTAGTAGTATCTGATATCAGCAACATGCTGGCAAAAGGATTAGGTTGTACAAATAAATGCACTTTGTAATTCCATTTAAATAGTTTGATTTCTTCCAATGTGGTTGCCATATCCAGATAGTCGTGGATTTCTGTGTTGCATGCTGACCAAGGTTCACCAGCAATAACTCTTAGAATGTTATTTTGTAGCCTCTGCAACCTTTAGATGTTCGATTTACTTACAGTGCCCCATAATTAGATGATATAACTCTAGATTGCCAACGTCAAAAATATGGACAAAAACAGCTTCAAAATTATCAAAAAATGCATTAGAGAGGATAGAATGGCTCATAAATTTCCAAAAAAATTGAAAATTTTCAATGCCACTTATTGGTAGTGTCTCAAGGTAAAGGTATCATGAGGCGAGTTCTGCATTACTGCCATTATCCCAGCACTTATAGTGTCGTAGAAGTGGAAAATTATTTGGAAGTCATTGATGTATATACAAATCATTCTGATGTTGATTAAGAGGCTCCAGTCCAGTTATCACGAACATAACGTTACTCCATACATATAGATGTGTTGATCAAATCTGGAATTGGTGACATATGATTGATGAACATTAATTACTAAAGAAAGTAAAGCTAGACTGATCTTGGATGTACATAAATTCATCCCACAGTTTTATTTCCGATTTGAATAATATATGGAAATGTTGCTGTTTTTTAAGGCTACAAAGAAGATTGTGAAAACATGAAGTAGATGCACAAGTGCCCAGCATAGTTGTAGGAGATTACAATATTATGGCAAACTGACTTAAACACTCTAAGTTTCATCAAAATGAATTTCAACCTAGAATATTTGCCCACCAAACCTCTCACAACTCTGGGTGATACAAATGTAGGTTTAATATCACCTCAGTCATAAATAACAAAGCCATAGATGTTGTATTACACAAATTGATATTTCGTTAATTATAAACTAAACATATAGTAAATTTCACTGCACTGTTTGAAACACTGGCTGAAAAGTATTGTGTACAAGAAAAAGTTATTACACCAGAAGAGTTAATTGCCAAGGATAGCCATGCTAATTGAGGTGAGCAACACAAATCGAAGGAGAGCTGGAAAATGTATTGAAGTAGAAGGACATATTTTCGAACAATTACTGTAAACCTAATTAAATGTAGCAATGATTGTTATTTATTTTATTGCTGTATCAACTGAATGTTAAATTTATTTTGTTTTATAAAAACATATTTTGTTTCTGTAGTAATTCTGGGTATTGTTGACAATTACGAAGAAATACATTTTTCATTTTTTGTCAATATCTCTGTTATCCGTTGAACTACAGACAAAATAAAAAACTGTTATGTTTATCATTAATAACATTAATTGTTTGGTCTCCTGTATTTTTTTTTAAAGTTAGCGGTTTTAGAGATATTTGACATTAAATTTTAAATGGCCGCCATTTTGAAAATATTAAAAAAAAAGTGTTGGTTTAAAGTAGGCTACAGTGATAAACGGTTATGCAAGAAATAGGTACGGTATATGAAGTTTGAGCTCAATATCTTTTTTTACTTTAAAAAATATTAGGTATTTTGTAAATAAACAAAATGATGGATAACTCGAAAACAAAGCATTTCCGGATTTTTATTTATATGAACTTTTTCGTTATTTCATATATTGTAATATATGAATTAATATATTTATTTTCGTATATGTTGACAAGCCTACTGGTATGTGTAAGGACTGTTTTAACAAGGTTTTTTATTAACAAAAAAATAATAAACAAAACTTTTAAGAGAAGGATTGAAATAAATATAAATTATTCATATATTCTTAAACTATACTTACTTAATAATTTCATCTTTTTTTATTGTATCAATTTTAAACTTTTCTTCACTGTCTCGCAGCGCTGTGCATGTTTCACTCAAGTTTACTATTTCCATCTTAAGTTTCTTAAAACTTTCATTTTTCTTCTCCAAATTGGATTTTAAATGAGTACATTTTTGTTGAAGTTTTTTTAGCTTGCAAATAAAAAAATTTAAATAAATTAATTCATTGACTACTACGCAAATTTACAAACATACACTACTGTGTATTTGTTTACTTGGATTTACATAAATTGTTACATATATCTCCAAAAACGCAAAACAATCAAATTATAAGAATAAAAATAACAAATTTCTTCCAATCATACAAAGTTCACATACTTTTTATAGATAGAAATAAATTTTAAATTCAAAATTTCAATATAACTAAGTTTCAAAACCATGGTAGGAAGAAGGGTACTGCTTGTAATCTACTATGTTTTGAACTTCCTAAAACACACATGTATTCTAAGTAACTTAAAAAGCAAACTCTACAACTTTCTAAAACAATATTCGTTGGTTTCTAAGAGAATTTTTCAAATTCTATCTGATTGTAGTAGAAAAATAAAATTTTTACAATCTGGGAGATGTTTGGTTGATGGGCTATAGCCAAGAGCAGTAAAAATGTTAAAGTGGCAAAATTGTGAGTGAAAAAAGAAATGAGAGCAGCAAAATGAGAACAAGAAATTCAACAGGTAAACAGCATGAAAGAGTTAAACTCTAAACTAAGTAATATGATAGCTCAACTGTTATTTTGTTGCCTGACTATCTTAGTTGAGTACATCTACCGCATCCCCTAGCAGAGAATTTTTATCTTTAAATAGTCGGCAATAATTGATCAACTGAACTGCTCCAGCAAACAAATTTATGCCGGTTAGGATGTATGTTTAGATTTACAAAACTATTGTTTGCTTTTTAGTATGCTTGTTTCAATGGCATATCCTAGTGTTCCACGGAAGTTATGCTATAAGGTTGACAATGTGTGGTTAAATTGAGGCTTTTTTGTGAGCTTAATACAGATATTGTTTGATACATGGGCAATTTACTTAGTGTGAATAAATAAATACAATTTGTTATATAATTTAATTAAATACTATTTATTATATTACACAATAAAATAGTTTCATTTCTTATAATAATTGAAACATTGTTAGTAATTAAATAATAATGAAGTAATATTTAAAAAAATTTTTTTTAATGAAATAAGCTAACAGGTAAAAACTGACAAAACAATTTCATCTTTATTTTGTATTATTTTAATTCCTACAAAAACAAGCAGTTTGTGGGACTGAAGTCTTAAGCAACCTAGTGGTAGGCCGCTGTATCCTCACCACACTACAACTGAACAATCTCTCCATTATAATAGTGTTGGAAGTTGATACAGACGTCTTCACAGCCCGTCCTTGGCTACTACAATTCACACCTCATTACAGACATTCGGTGATATCGATTGTTCGCTTGATTTTGTAATATTTAGCTAATGGATTATAAAATAAAATTCATCCTTTAAATAATAAATATGCTTTAGAAATGTCATACGCATATAAGAATTATGTTAGCTCTAATACATGTGGCTCACACATAGCACATTAGAAATAAACACTACGGGTTGTATCCTTTTGATCGCAATAGAACACTAACCTACAGTTTTACCATGTGTAAAAATTTAATTTGGGGAACAAATTTGATCGCGTCCGCAGCATACTTTAAGCTGTATGTGTTTCCTGGGTAGTGCTAAATGATGGCTAATGCTTCCCAAAGCCAGAACCAAAACATAGGAAGAATGAGGAAAGGAAAGAGAAAAGAACAAACTGTTCTTATCAGGGCAGACAAAGTCTCAAATCAGACAGCTAACAATATACACCACAATATAAGTATAAAGACATATCACTGGAATGCAGGTGGATTGACTCAGGCAAAAAAACTAAACATTATGAGATAGTTAAGCAGACATGACATTGGTGACATCTTTATTACAGAAGCCAACATTTCAGAGAAAACCCAAAGTTATTATAAGTTTAAAGATTATAAAATGAGTTGTTTGTACAAGTCTAGACAGATCGCAAGTGGCATTTTGGTGGGTGTGAACAACAGTCTTACTCACAACTTTAAAGTCCTCAAGGAAATGACGGAGAGAGACAAGTCAGAGATTGCACAGGTGGAGGTTTGGAAGAATAAAATTAGATATTTTGTATATGGAATCTATAGCCCACCCAACAACTCCAGCCTGAACATGGATGTGATGAGAGTGACAAACAAGACAATTATATCAGGTGACTTTATTGGACATTCAGTGCGCTGGGGATATCGGGATGGAAACCCAGCAGGTAGGGAAATAGAAAACTTTATCGATGCCAATCCCATCCAGCTTCTGTACCATTCAAATGATAGGAAGACATATATCCACCACACAGGAGCATCATCAAACCCCGATCTAGCAATGGTATCAAGTGACATCTATATCAGTTCAACTAAATATGTCATGGAAGATGAAGGCAGCGGACACAGGGCAGTGGCTACCAAAACAACAACTAAAACACAGAGTGTACAAAAGAAAATCCAGCGTAACTTATGGAACTTAAAGGAAGCCAACTGGATGAATTTCCAAGATACTGTGGAAGAAAGTGTGGATAAAATCAACATGGAAGCCAGTGCTGGAGTGAGGCTGCAACACCTCTTCAGCATTATATTGGAGGCGGCAAAACAGCACATACCCAGAGGAAAGATAAAGAAATACAAACCTTTTTGGAACAAAGAGTTGGAAGAGCTGAAGAATAGGAGAAACATACTGAGGGACAGAGCAGAAAAACACAATGACACGAAAAATGTTCAAGAGTGGCGAAGAGCAAATGCATTATTTACCAGACATGTACAAGAGGCAAAAAGAAACAACTTCTCCAGGTTCATTGGACAGTTGAATTATAGAACAAACAGCAACAGAGTTCATAGACACATAAACACTCTAACAGATAAGTGGGAGGACAAACCTAATGCTCCAATAAAAAGTACATCCAAACCACTGAATTTTGATAATGAAATTGCAAAGAAATTCAACATCCACTATAAAGAAGAACATAAGCTATCTCAACAGAACAAGAAACATGACAGAGTTGTCAAAAAACAGCTCAAAAACACCTCAACTGAGCAATGCCTTGATATCTTCTCAAAGGAGTACACCATTGCTGAATTGGATAAAGCGATCTCAAAGCTCAAATTAAATAAATCTCCTGGCCCTGATAATATCCATTCAGAATTCATCAAAAACTTGGGGAAAAGGGCTAAAGTAATATTAATTGAAATTTTTAATGAAGTATGGACTAGAAAATTTGATATGCCATCAATATGGAAAAAAAGCAATCATCATCCCCAGCAAAAAACCCAAAACATCAGGTAATGAAATGCACAACTACAGGCCAATCTTCCTGACTTTGATAATTGCAAAAACAATGGAAAGAATGGTTGCTGCAAGATTACAGTACTACCTGGAAAACAACAATCTAATCTCCAACAACCAAGCGGGATTTAGGACTCACTATACACCTATGAACAAAGTGCTAAAGTTTACACAGAGTGTGAAAGACTCGTTCAATAAAGGAGAATCGGTTTAGGCCGTCTTCGTTGATTTCAAAGGTGCCTTTGATACAGTATGGATATCTCAACTGTTAAAAAAGATTAGAGACCTACATATAACAGGTAACATGTTTTATTGACAAACACTTACTAAGCCAAATGTGGATATGCACCAAATGGAAAACAGCTGTATCCAAATACAAACAAACACAAGTGGGCCTCCTACAAGGTGCTGTTCTTAGCTCACTGCTGTTTAACATATACATAAACGATCTCCCCAAAGCGCTACCATCCAAACAACTTAATTATGCAATGTATGCGGATGATGTATTGGTATGGTTGGTAAACAGCAACAAGGTCAAAAACATCTTTGATTGAATGTGTGATAGGATGAATGAGGCCATGAGTGATTTGACCAGATGGAGCAAGAATAACAACATGAAAATTAGTGTCAAGAAAACAAGTCATCAGCTTTTCTTACTGAAAACAAAAACACAAGATATATCTCTCCAAGTAGAAAACACAGTAATCCAGCAGCATTGCGGTACCAAATACTTAGGAGTCATCCTTGACAAGAAGCTCAATCTGAAAGACCACACAAACTACATTACATCAAAAATTTCTTCCAAAAACAATATACTAAAAAGATTAGCAGGAATAAAATGGGGGTGGGGGGGAACGCTTGACCTACTATGCCAAACCTACAAATCATACATCAAACCAAATTTCCTTTATGGTGGAGAAATGCTTGCTTTGACAGGCAGCGATGCCTTGAGAAAACTTGAAACAAGTCAAAACAACTGCCTATGAATGATAACAGGTGCCGTGAAGACTACACCAACTTCCGCACTATATGCTTATACAAATACCAAACCATTGCATAATGAGTACAAGTACAAAGCCATAATAGCATACAAAAAAATTCTTCACAGGAGACACAATAACCCGTGGATCTTGGTACCACCAGCAGAACAAACATTACAAATGTAAACAAGCTTCAAACACCTAATGCTTGAATGGAGACCAAATAATGTGTTGATCGAGCAACCAACACAACTGAAGAGCCCGTTGGACTACATCAAGTACAACATAAGCACTCAACTTGCAGAGCCAATAAATAAAGTAATGGATAACCCAGTCACAGTTGCTCAAATAACCTTGGAAACTATTAACAACTTGTACCCACCAGACGATTGGTTGCGAATCTACACTGATGGTTCAAAAATTAAATACGAAACAGGAGCAGGAATATTCTGTGAACATTTTCCCCACTATTTTGCGCTGAGCTCAGGCTCTACCGTATTTGAAGCAGAACTATTCGCAATCAATGAGGTATTGAGACAGATAATAATGAGGCAATGGTTGAATAACAACACTGTGATTTTGGTTGATTCTAAGTCAGCGCTGAAAGCAATTGCTGGAAATACACCAACAAGTTCCTTGACTGAATCAATCCAAAAGAAGTCAAATAAAATAGTCAAATATATTACCAAGAAAATAGTTCTGTAGTGGATCCCATCAGATGTAGGCATACAAGGCAATGAGCAAGCACACGAGCAGGCCAAGCGAGGAACTCACATAATACAGAAACCAAGAAGAGTACACACCCTGGAAGCAAGGATTGGTGAACTGAAACGAGCATCTCATCTTGAGTTCACCAATAAGGTCAAAGAGGACATAAGGAACAAGTCCTATGAAGATGTATTCGACTTGTATGAGAAAGTCAAGGACTTGCAGAGGAGGACATCTGTTGCAATTTTTCGACTTACAACTGGACACGACTGCCTGAATGAACACCTGAGGAGGATGAAGATTTTGGATTATGACAACTGCACATTGTGTGAAATCCTGGACACTGTCATGAACAAGAACCATCTCTTGGTCTGCAGAAAGCTGGATAAAGAGAAGCAGAGGAAAAAGACCTCCCTGGTCTCTCCTGGGAAGCAAGATCAAAGATGGCGTGAGCCAGCAAGAGCCATAGGACAACAAAATTTTACTTATCGGTTGTAAGTAAATATAATCTTATTTATATTTTATGCTTAGGTTATCTTCAATAAAGATGTTTGAAATCAACAACCAGTGTGCCATCTAGTTTCAAACACCGTGAAGGAATTTGAGATGGATTGGTAAAATTACTATAAGATGGAAGAAAATATTACAAACCAAACACTGTATTGGAGGTCATATAGAAGAATCAAGCCAAAAATTGCCTGAAGGCAAATTCTTAGAAAAGAGCTTGTGGCTGTTAATATTACAACTTGAAGAGAGGCAAAGGTAGCACAGGACAGAAGACCTTATAGCAATTTTGTTGAGCCTTGTATTTCAGTTAGGAATTAAATCGTCATATTTTTTTTGCTACTCTGTTGTTTTCTTCTTACTGTGTTAATTTTTCATATCTGTTAAATTAACAGTATAATATTTTGTATATTTTATATATATTCCTTAATTTTTTTCCTACATTATAATATTTATGTCTATAAATAATTTAAATAAACTGCTCTATTTTACAGAATCTGAAGATCATGCATAGTACTCTCGCAAACAAGAGTTATGGCACGATGCATAATCATAATAACTTCAATTGTGGAAGTTTCTGAACTGTTTAAAAACTCAAAAGCTCAGAAACCTTTTTATAATGGTTTATAAAAAAAGGAAGAAAAGTGAATAAAATAAAGACCCTCTAGAATAATAATAATAATTAATACTCTAAAAGGATCAGGGTTGGAAAATAACAAGATTTGGATAAGAGAGACCTGATAGGAAAGCTGAAAGAGAGGTATCTAACCCAAGACTACATGGAAACCAATGTAGATCGAGCTAGGTTCCCATAGGATTGCCTAGGCTGTAGGTCCAATTTATTAAATTATAATAAATCATTGTTTATTTGTTGGCCTATACTAGAAAACATTTAAATTAGCATACACCAGATAGATAAATAAGTATAGCCCAGAAGTGGCAGAAACATAAATCTGTCCAAGGCCTGACTTAGGGCTTAGGCTACAATCCCACATCCCAGACACTTATGTCTAATATACTTAATGAAGTGGACAACTAACATAAATTATTGTTTATATCTCATTTTATTTAAATGTGACCATCATATTTCAAAATACTATAAACAAATGTATGTTTTTAAACCTAACACTTTCTGATAATGATATATTTTGTTGTTATTGCATGCTATTCTGCTCACTGAATCACCTAGTTATATGGCAGAAAGTTTTGTAATTAGTTCAAATGTCAATTCTAGAAATACTAAAATAGCCATGTCTTTATTAGTTATACCACTGTTATGTTTAATAAATCATTTACAGTGACAGCATATAGCCTTTAGAACATGTTGTCGGAAAATATTAAAAGCATAAAGGATCATGCTCGGTTTAAAAAAAAAATTGAAGTGTTGGTTTCATGATAGTGTTGAATTCATCGCATCTGGGTTGTTTTCGAGAAGTGGTTTAAATGCATATATGTGGGGTTGTTAATTTCGTCAATTATTATTTGTTTTTTGTTTCTGACTTCCTGAAGCAGCCACTCAACCGAAAATGAATGTGAAGTAACACAGTTTTTAGCAGTTTCTAAATAGCTTAGAACTAAGTGGACTACTACCACATTGTAACGTGCTTTTAAATTCAGTAAAATAAATCTGTACTTTGCTATCAACAATCCACTCGCCGTCCCTCTTATTCCGTCCCTTGACAGGTGCTGGCGCGTAGCGACTCTCTCTAAAAGTTAAGCATCGCGTGATCCATGGAAGCACAAAGTACAACTGCTGGTCAGGGGACCTGATCTAAAACTCGTTGTCAGTCTACCTGTATTTCTCAATATGTACAAGAAACCTTCATAGCTCCGCTAGTTTTTTTTTTCCTAGTCACATCAAAAATTCATGTCTCAAGTTCTTCGAGAAAATGTAATATGTTAGTCTACAAATGAGTGATGTGTTCTTTAGTGTTCAAAAATAGTTGAGTAAATTTTTATTTTTTTTTTTACGGCACAAGTTCACGTAAACTGCGACAGGATTTCCAGGTATTCAAATTTACAGATTTTATCATATCATAAATTTTTTTGTTAATGGTTTAAAATTTATTCATTAAAATATGTATTTCATGTTTTATTTAATATTCAATGTTTTTCTTGAAACTAAATAATTATAAAAATTTTCATTTCTTAAAACATACTTTACAAAACCTTGAGCAGTCACATTTTAAGTTTTGAGCAATTATGTGAAATTAGTGCAAACTAATGTTGAACATTAAACAATCAGAATATCTTATTGAACATGTCAAATATAAAACTATTAAAGAAATCTCTTCTAGATCAGAATATTAGTTTTACAGATTTTTACATATTTTTGCAAGTTTCATACAAGCTTTGTTTTAAACAAAACTAAGTATATATAAATAGCTTTATAATCAGCTAAGAAGCTTTTAATTATAAGCTTAATGAATTTATGTGATGCAATCAATATTCTTTAATTTTGACAAATAACCAGATATTTTAAACAAAGAACATTAATGCTACAACATGTCTGATTTTGCACAAATGCTAGTGAACGTGTTTTTTTTGGTATAGCTAACGCTGGTTGGAGAAACCTACCAAAACTTGTTTCATATTGCATACACCAGCAAAAGCGCATAACATGTTTCTGCCTGTTTGCAAAACACGTTTCGTATAATAAATCAACAAATTTTCAAGTGCACAAAAGTGATGTTTTCCTTAAAACTGACTCTACAGAACTTTGTTTAAATTTATATTGTACATGTACCTAATTTGCTTCAGTGAAATGTGTTTCTTAAAGCTGTCATTTAAATGTAGTTTGTATAGCTATTTATAAATTATATAAAAAAATAATCATTGGGTGGTGCTTGCATGCAAACTTTTCGGTCCTAACAACCTCCAAGAGGTTATTTTCTAAATTAATAAAAAAAATTGACGTCAATTTATAAATTTCTGTATTCAAAATTTTCTTTTCTTTTATAAACTTTTCATATCATAATAAATTCTTTTATTTTAAATATATATGTATATTGGCCAATCTAGTATTTAAGAAATTTAACAAACAAATCATGATGTGTAATATTTAATCTAATAATGAACTTGTTAAAATTAATATATTTTTTTTTTTTTTTTTTTTTTTAATTTAAAATATCAACTTCATTTATATAATCTTTTCATTGTTAAATTCTGTAACTGTTGTTAAAAAAAAAAAAAACTATTATTTAATAAGCTAAAAAGGGGGGATAAATATCAGAATCTTTTCATCTTTTTTTTTTATATTCTAATTTTACATTAAGGGCGTATAACCTTTTTCTTTTAGGATTAATTATAATCCTGTTAATTATTAAGCTGTGCTCATTGTCTTTTTTTTATTGTTAAATTTTGTAACTGCATATATAAACTAAAAAGGGGGGATAAACTTTCAGAATCTATTCATCAATTTTTTTTTAATTATTATATGTTACATTAAGGGCGTATAACTTCTTTTGATTAATTATAATCTTGTTAATCATAACCTGTGCTTATGATAATCTATCTCAGGATGTTTTTTTTTATTTGTAAATGATAAAATCTGAACCATCGAAATTTCTTTCTTGTAAAATAAATTTGAGCCTTGTTAATTACTAAATTTGTCTTTGTCTTTTTATTTTCTCTTTTTCAAACATTGTTACCATTTGGTTCCGCCTTTGTTAAATTTAAGTCCCCTGGTAACAACATAATATAAAATAAAATGTGGAGCAATTGTAATTTTACAAAGAAATATAATTTTATTTGTGATTTATTTAATGGAACAAGATTAATAGTTAGAAATACGTATGAAAATTGCTTAAAACCTAAAACATTTTGACACGACAAAATACAGTTCAAAGGGTTCCACTATCTCACATTGACCTGACACCTTCCGATACAACTGTTCCTTTTCATTTTAGAAGGTGATGATTCCCTGATTTCTGTAATTAAGGCTCAAAGGCAAACTTTTGATTTTGTTGGACTATATTTATCTGAACCTGTTTTTAGTAACGAACAATTTTAAATGGCACTATCAAGAGCGTGTTTGTACAAAAAGTTTGAAGTTCAAATAGTAGTACAAAATAACAGAACTGTTAAAGAAGTTTTTTTTTTTTTTTTTTTTTTAGTTTTTTAAATTGTGTTGTATGTTAAAAGGAAAAACCTCTCTTGAAATATTATTATTTTTAATAGGTATGTAAAATTACAGTAAGTTATATTAATGTATTCAGATTCTATAAACAAAGTTTATATATTTTTATGACCTATAATTTCAACAGCATTTCTGCGGGGGACCAGCTGGTATGTTTTATTTGATTTTATTTATAAATAGGTAGACAATTTTTTATTTGTTTGTTTTTTTGTAATGACAATTTTTAATTTGTATGTTTTGTAATTATTTTTTTATTGTATATATATATATATATAATTTGAAAAAATATTATTTTATATTCTGTAATCACTATGTTTGATTTGATACGTAAGTTTTAAAAAAAGTATTTTGTAATTGTTGAGGTTAAGTGGAAAAGAAGGCCTAACTTTGCCTCAGAAAATTAAGATTTTTTTATTCCATTCTATTCTAATCTATATCTAACCAAAGTTTGGTAATGTAAACCCTACACCTTTTACCAAGTGTGTTTCCATTGTTCTCCTATTCAAAATCTTAATAATTAATATTAATATTTAAACATTTTTTCATATGATATTATGAATTGATTATAATATTACTACCGCATGTTTACCTGTAACAAAAAAAAAAAATTTTTAAATATTTAACACACCCTACCTTAAATTTACATTCTACTTTTCTTTTTTTCACAAAAAGATATTTCTTTTTCCGTGGTCTGAATGATGATAAAAGAGGACTGTCATTAATAGAAGACCTACTTGATCGGTGGTATTTTCCAAGTATCTTCTCCAAACTTTTTCTCATGCTCCACTCTCTCTTGTACCTAAATATATACAAATATGTATTTGTATTATTTATTATCTCAGTTAGGTATAAATATGCAGCTAAGCTACGGTACACATTTTATTTGTCATAATTTATATTAAATACATTTTTATATAAATACTAATTTTATGAGCAGTAAAGCAGTTTTATAAATAAATATAAACATAAGACACCAATAAATAACACAAGACACATTTTACATGAAATTTTTACATCTCCAAATACTCCTTAAAACCTTTGCACTTTGAAGGGTAAATTAAGAATTGTTCTCTCAGGTCAGATGGCCATCACTGCTGGCCAGACCCATAGCCCAATCAGATCAACAAATATGTTACAGTCTTCACTGTCCCAGGTCTGAACCTGTTTTTTTGTACCTACTGAAAGTGTGATTAGGTCTGGGTTTTAACAAATTAAAAACCCTAAACATATTTAAATATTAATTGATATATTTTTTTATAACTTTGAAAAAATTAAGGATTACACTGTATAATTTTACTTACTAAATTATACAATATAAATAACATTGACAACTAATGAAAAAAAGACAACAATTTCTTTTACTGAGAGTGTGTTTTTTACTTACATCTTTTTCACTAAAACTAATTTTTTTAAGATACTAACATAAATTAAGATATATGAAAAAAGTATGTATATTGACATTCATTTTATTTGTGAAATATTAAATGTTTTGTTATAAATAATTTATAAAAATCATTCAAAAGCCTAAAACAGACTTGACTTAAATGTTAATGTTTTTATTTTTTATAACTTTGAAAAATGAAGGATTACATGTGTAATTTTACATACTATAAACAAATCACTAGATCACTGTGGTGACTGTATATGAATAGCTGGATAGCTTTGAAAGTATGTATATTTCTAAAGCTGAAGGTGGTTTGTTGTTGAATGCAGATAAAGGGCATATTCCTAGTTCTCCTTTGTTCTCTTTGTTAAAGTTTAGAAATAATTGCTAATTATATTTTTTTAAGATTTTTATAACTTTATTGTTTATCAATAGTGGACCAATATGTTTATGTTTTGTTTTAGATAACATATGTTAATTAGTTATATTAGTAGATGTATTTTGTCATTAGTATTTCTCATTTGATGGAGTAGGCTTTGCCACACCCCTTTTATTTTAAGTGGGACGAGGCCAGCTGTGATTGGCCGAGTAGGATTAGGTGACCTTGACGTGGTCAACTGTGGTTGGCGAGAAGGTTAGGTAAGGAGTGGGGGAAACGCCTCGGGTGTATATATTTGTTGTTATTATATTTAGTATGTAGTGTACCTCTGAAGATGATAGCAGAGCTATCTTAATGTACATAAGGTAATATAAACGCATTATACAGTTTTGTGTAGTTGTGTTATTTTGTGGTTTGGGGTTTTTCCTTGTTCACTTACTTACTATACTATATATGGTGAGCACTTTCTGAGCTGATTCCACTTGCAGAAATAATGAAAAACGTTCATATAAACGTAGGTCCGGAAATGCTTTGTTTTCGAGTTATCCGCCATTTTGTTTTTTTTACAAAAGCCTAATATTTTTTAAAGTAAAAAAGATACTGAGCTCAAATTTTAAATATTTGTTGCTTAAACGTTTATCACTACTAAAAACCTGAAGGTTCTTTTGAATATTTTCAAAATGGCGGCTGTTTAAACTATTTAATGTCAAATACCTCAAAATTGCTAACTTTACAACAAAATTACAGGATATCAAAAAATTTACTTTGTTAATTATAAACATCACAGTCATTTGTTTTGTCTGTAGCTCAGTGGATAACAGATATTGACAAAAAAAAAAATAAATAAAAAAAAAAATAAAAAAATGTATTTCTTGACAGTTGTCAACAATACCCAAAATACTCTATAATTAGGTAAATTATGATTTACTAAGTTTGTAATGCAAAACACATTTTTGTTATTAGTGAATGTTCTTTGTTAAAGCCTTAAATTCTTTCAATCAGTGCAGTGCAATTTACTATGTGTTTATTTTATAATTAGTGACATCAATTTTCTGTAATACGACATCTATGGCTTTGTTATTTACGAATGAGACTGAGGATTATGCAGACATGATATTTATCTTAGGCGTGTGTGAAGGAAATGCAACGGATTCTTCTGCAGAATAATAAAACCGTTTTCCTAACCCCAGAATCCCAATTCATAAAACTATGAGTGGAACATTTTGTACTTTAAAGAGGTACCCTTCGAGCATAAGTACTCACCGTGAACGTTGTGCTCACCATGAAGTGGATATGGAGGAAACCATTATATCGGGGCTACTCTGCATTATATTCAAAGTTATCTAGTCTATGGTGTGGAGGACTCTTCGTTGCAACATGTTTCCTTACCATCATCAAAAAGTGCAAAAACCAAGAGATCCTCCTCTTTCTTTGGAATATTGCAAATGGTTGAATATAAACTGCCAAATGCTCAGATTAATTTTATTTACTTATAAAGCTCAATTTACTCGGGATGGCATCAATAACCTTCACAACCAACACACTTGTGCAGAAGTCAATCCACACAACACAATCAAACGTAATTTTCAAAACATATTTATAAATGTATAGTTTGGTCTAATTTACAATCAACTAATAGGACCATTCGTTTTTGCAGGACATTTAAATTCAAACATTTATATGGAATTCCTGAGAGAACAATTGTCACTGCTATTACAAGATGTTCCATTAGCAACAAGGTACTGCATATACTTTCAGCCCGACAGAGAGCCTTCCCACTTCTCATGTGCCGTATCAGCATACTTAACATATTCACTGCTGATGCGAAAAACGATCTTTCCACAGGTGCTGATTTGTAAAAATGAAAAAACTCTTTACATTTAGTATATAACTACTATAATATAATTAAACAAAGCTAAAGTATATAATTTTTAAACATATTTCATGGAAAAAAAATGGACGCACTTGTGCGTCATTAGCATATAGCATCCAGTTTTCAGTTATATGTATATTTAGAGAGGAAATAACTTTGAATCATCGAGAGATAAATTCTTTACCTGGGCTGTACACACATAACATTTTATTATTAAAATAATCAATAATTGGCCTTATTTTAAGTAATCTGTCAGTATTATTAGGATCATTTTTGGAAAAATGTAAGCAACGTAAGATTAGTAAAAATCTGTCGCGAGACATGTATTCTCCAAAACAGGTTTTGAACAGCTTATCTTTACGCCAATAATCTTGTAACCTAGGCATTTTTACATTTCCTGTGTGGAGAAGAAGTCCGATAAAAGTGTTCAATTCGGTAAAAGTTAGATCTTTCCACTGACATATCTGTGAATTCTCTTTAGTTTTGTTGATAAAAACAATTCTTCGGCATACCGATTTGTTTTTCTAACAACAGAGTCAAGAAAAACATTGTCAACTAATAATTGAAAATAATTTAATGGTTTATTACTACCAGGTAATGGAACACGCATTCCACAACGTTGTGAGAATACATATGTTTTCATCTTATCAGGGTTATCAATCCATACCGCAAGAGACGGGTTAGATTCAGTTGGAAGAGATGAATCCTCTTCACTCTCGAACTCAATTTCGGCATCAGTAGATAAATCACTTTCACTTTATCTATAACTGTCCCCACTACTATATGCTTCAGACTCTGAGTCAGATTGATTAAATCTATCTATTTCACTTATTGTTAAAAACGTACTATCACAAGAAGGTCCAGGTGTTGGATCAGACATGTTTACTACTTGTACAAGAAAAAATATTATTGGAAATTAAAAACGAAACCGACAGGAAGGTAGCACACACTGTTTTTAGATATGCATGAAGTGAAAGAACACAATTGGTTAACTAATAAGGTCAGGATTTAGCTGGAACTAGTTTACTGATAACAACACACAAGTGCGTCATACGCATGTAGCTTTGGAAACAACTGATGCACATGCGCGTCATTCGCAGTGAACGTGTTAAACAAGCAATTTCCCGTGGGATGGATTGGTAGCGGCGGACCTCACTTTGGCTGCCAGTACACCAGACCTAATGTCGTTACATTTTTGCATGCGGGGTTGGCTGAAAAATATTGTGTAGAGGAAAAAAATTAATACAAAAGAAGAGTTAATTGCTCGTATTACAGAAGCCGCCACACAAATCAAGGATAGCCTTGCAGGATTGAGGAAAGTAATGGTAACAATTCAAAGGCGAGCTGCAAAATATATTGAACTAGAAGGACAGATTTTTGAACATTTAATGTAAACATTATTAAATGTAGCAATGATTGTTATTTATTTTATTATTGTGTCAATTGAATGTAAATTTTATTATGTTTAATAAAAAAATATTTTGTTTCTGGAGAAATTCTTGGTATTGTATGTACCAAGAAATACATTTTTCGTTTTTTGTCAATATCTTGTTATCTGCTGAGCTACAGACAAAATAAAAAACCGTTATGTTTATAATTAATAAAGTAAATTTTATTATCTCCTGTAATTTTGTTGTATGGTTAGCAGTTTTTGAGAAATTTGACATTAAAAAGTTTAAACGGCCACCATTTTGAAAATATTCAAAAGAACTTTCTGGATTTTAATATAGTGATAAACGGTTATCCAACAAATAGGTACCCATACAAAGTTTGAGCTCAATATCTTTTTTACTTAAGTATTTTGTTAAAAAACAAAATGGCGGATAACTTGAAAACAAAGCACTTCCGGGCCTACGTTTATATGAACTTTTCTCACTATTTTTGCTAGTGGAATCAGCCCAGAAGGTGCTCGGAACCTCATACGAATTACCCTTTATAAGTGACATTAACTTCTAATGATAAAAAACAATATATTTATTTACTGGCAGTGTGTTTTTATTTACAATTTTTTTCAAAAGAACTATTTTTTGAAATCTTTCTTAGTGTGATCAACTTCTGCATTTTATAGTTTGTCTCTTATATCATCATATTTATCAATAAAACTTAATAAATCACTCATATTAAAAATGTATGAGTGCACATAAGCACACATACAACAAAACAGCAATTGACTCGTCCAGAATAGCATATGGAATAAAGTCAAACTGGATATTTCAATGCATTGTACAACAGACAGGAGTCTATACAGATTTGGAAGAATTAGAATATTTGTAAAAATTTAATTTTACTTAATATACATAGCTTCAGTAGTCCAAGTCGGTTTTTTCAGGTTCTGAGCTGTAGGAACTTATCACTAAATGTGACCTTCACTTTGTGATCTGTTTCAAACTGTGTCCCTAACTTAGAATATTTAGCAATTATTGAAACTAATTTGATAAATTTAAATTTATGAAAAAAACAAAACTAGTTTTGAGGTTATCACAGTATATTTTTCAACGTATACTTTTGATTGCTTCTTCACATGTCTTGTCTCGTTCATAAGTTACATAACACTAAAGTTTAAAACTTTTCTAAAAATCTCAAAATCCAAATTTTTTAAATTTTTCTAATAAGAAAACCAATACAAATAAAAAATTAAGAATGAAGTTATTTGAAAAAATTAATCCAAAAACAAAATTAATTTTGTAAAATATTTTAAAAGAAATTAATCTGTAAGATCAAATAAAGGGAAATATTAATAAAAATTAAGTTTAAATTATTTTATGGAGGGGAGTTAAATTACACAATAAAGCAGATAAATAATTAGAATAAGGTACCAATAAAATATGTGTAGAAAGAAAATATTATGTAGAATATTATGTTTAATAAGTGTTAAAATTCAAAAAAATTATTTTATATTAATCTATAAAATTGCAAGTGAAAAGAAGATAATAGTGCTGGTGCGATAATCGTTGAAATGTGTTGCGTACGTGTTTCGCAGTACGGGCATAAACTATTGTTAGAGACAATAGCCAAAATGAAGTGACGTTCAAAACCAAAACTATCAAGGTGTGAAAATAAAATTACTAGAACAATGGGTTGTGACAAGGAGTAAAATTTCTCAGCTACAAGAAGTCTCACGGGAATCAAAGTTCCACACATGCAACCAAATATGTGAAAGGTTGTAAGCTGTTTCGCTGACCGTCGATTTCTTGAAAAATTGTAAAAACCCGCAAATAGTTAGAAAGTTTCTACATGGTAGAAGTTGAAAAAAATCAAGTCGTCCAACAAAACCACTGGTCTCCGGGAACTAAAGAAGTGCCGGGACAAACATTAATAATAAAAAATAATTAATTAAAAACTTAAAATTAAAATCAAAAAAGCATAAAGACAGTCAAAAAAATTTAAAAATTGTAGTAGTTTTAAGTAAAGAAAACAGAGATAGTAAAACAGGGAACCTAAATACGAGCCGTGGAGATGAGATAATGCTTTCAGCACAAGTCTGGAAAGTAAAGTACAATTTTCGAGGCCAAGGTCTCTCCAATTCTGGCATGTGCCAATTTAGGTATAACTAGACGTTATAATAACAGATGTATAGTTATACTATCTGACAGTCATAGGCTACCTTAAGGCTCTTGACTCGAAGGAAATTTTCTCCAAGCTGGTGTGGGAGTGCTACTAGGCTCTGTATACACTAGGTTCCACTAACTCTGTAACCCTAAGCTGGGTACCAGGCTACGCAGGCATTCATGATAATGAATGTGCAGTTGAACTGGCCAAGAAGGGTGCAAAAATATTAATCCACATCACACAGTGTGTGGGAGCAATGACATGAGCGATAGGGGGTAAGTCTTTACTCTCATATATTGTAGCACATAAACTTTTTACATTTACTAAAGAGATTTTGTTTACACCTACTTTTGTTACAAATTCTGGAAGTGAGAATTTGTATCTTATACTCGGAACTAATGGCATAAACACAGTTTTAAACGAGAGTTTTTGGTGAGCTGCCTATGTTTAATTACAAACACATTTTTATTGAACTATGAGCAGAAAACAGATCTATTGATACTTTTCGTAATCCTAGGATCACTAGCCCCCAGGCATATGAGGATAGCTTTAAAATTGAATTTAAGGTTTTAGAAAGATCAATCGGTAATACATATGAATTGGAGTTAACAACTAGTAAGTTGAAGTCTGCCATTGTAGACTATTTTCATGAAAACTGTCCTTTTACGAGGAGGGTGATGGGGGGGTGTAAATGGTAGACTTAATCATTTTCCAATCAAGTGAAACAAGTTAGGAGGCTGTTTAATTCATGAGGTAGATGGGAGGTGCATAAGTAGGCTATAACTAAGGAACTAAATATTCATAAGATTTTTGCCTCCGATCCCCTAAATCTAATAGGGAGTTTTCTTGGTCCAAACAAGAAGTATATAGAGACTGGGAAAAGAATGGTCAAAGTTTCACTCAGAACACATTTCTTGACTTGGCGGTCAGGAATGCAGGTGGTGTGCTTACCCAATTCCTACTAGTCTCCTTTTATATGTGAGAATATCAGATTTGAGATTGTCTCAGTAAAGAAGTTTCATGTCTCAGAAATTACTTAGGATTACTCACCCGCATCTGTTTACAGAAATCTCTTGTCAAGATGGTATTTGAGTATTTCCACGTTTAATCCATCGGCGGTCACTTGAGTAAATTGAAAACCATTTTTAAAATTTAAAAAATGTTTTTTTAACCTGCCCTAACTAATAACATATACCAAAGAATAAAACATTGTCGGTCCTGCACCATAAGCAAAAATGTGCTCTACGTAGTAAAATAGGGTTTCTGTCCTCTATTACTCCACAACGTCCCATGAAGGAACTCCACATTGATTTTGTGGTGAAATTACTTTGAACTTCTAAAGGTAACACCATGATATTGGTTGTAGTTGACTGATTCTCAAAATTTACCTAGGTAATCCCACTTTGCACCAACAACACCATTCAAGCCTTTATTTCCATCTTTCAAAATTTGGGTTTTCCTAAAATAATAATTTCCAATAATGCAAACTGCATTACTTCAAGAGTATTCTGCAACTTGTGTTGTACCAGAGGTATCAAACACACCACACTATCACCCTATCACCCACAAACTTCTAAAGCGGAATGTTTTAACCAAAATCTTAAATCAGCCCTCATAGCATACCATTACCATAGCCAGACTACTTGTGCCAAGACTGTACCATGGCTATAGTTATCGTTTAACTTTGCTCAATACAAGACACTTAAGAGTTCTCCTTTCACAATGTTATTAAATTTCATTCCAGTTTCACCCCTATCCCTTACCTGACATGTAGACAATCTAATTCCGGGCAATCAATTTGATCCTAGACTAATGTGGTGCATGGCTAGAGAGAATATCTTCAAAGTCACAAAAGATAAGCCACTTATTATACTAAGAGGATGTATCCATGTACTTATAAAGTACATAAAGTGTTTATGTAGACTCATCCCTAGAGTTCAGCTATTGATAATGAGGCTAAGCTCTTGCCTCAATTGTCGGGCCCTTTTAAAATTCTTAATTTCATTATTCTGTCACTCTAGGAGACCCAAGTAATAATTCTTTTGTCAAAAAGATTCACGTTGAACAGTTGAAGCAGGATCTTTTTAAGCTTCTTATCTAACATAGTTAATGTTTTGTTTGAATAAATGTGATGGTCTGATCAAACTCACAAGTACTACCAAAACTGAGTTACACACACTTCTCAAAGAAGATTCACCAATTTCATACGATTTAGAATATTTTCTCAGCATGAGCACTCTTATATTAGTTTGAGATACAGTGAATAATGTTTTAGATAAGATTCATGTTAAGAAATATAATTAGTGTTTATTGAATAATTAATACTGTATATGTTTGCATGACATGTATATGTTGCATAGATATAAATATTTACTATTCCTTGTTGGATTTATTCACTTCTTTTCATGACAAGTGCCTCTAATTGCATGCTTAGGCATCCTCTCATGGAAGGATATGTGTAACCAAGACTTGTTTACACTCCTGTTCATCTTACTTCCTTATAAATGTATCAATTTCCTTACCTCCACAAGGTTTTTGTTTCATGGGGGAGAGCTGTAACGATTATTGCAAACCTCACATGCCTACTTTCATTAAATACAATATACTGGGTGAATAAAAAGTCAAGACCCCCCCCTCTAATATTTTTCTAAGTAAATATACAGAGATATCCTTTTGGTAGTCGTGCAATCTTAGCAGGAAGTTTCATTTTATGATTTTGAAAATTTCGAGTGTCCCCCAAAAATTGGGGATTTTGGGGGCAACTCAAAATTTTTAAATGTAAACCCCCTTCAAGTGACACCTTATTTTGAATTGTTTACAAAAACTTAAAGAACGGTAAAAACCAGAGTGTGCTATCTCTTCTCTATCAAAAATGGTAGCCCGTCAAATGTTATTGAAGTCTACACTTACATTAGTTTTCAATAATAACCCAGTTGTTTCAGAGAAAGTAACTTTACCTTGAAAACTAATGTAAGTGTGACTTCAGTAACATTTGACGGGCTACCATTTTTGATAGAGAAGAGATAGCGCACTCTGGTTTTCACCATTCTTTAAGTTTTTGTAAACACTTCAAAATGAGGTGTCACTTAGAGGGGGTTTACATTAAAAAATTTTGAGTTGCCCCCAAAATCCCCCATTTTTGGGGGACACTCAAATTTTTCAAAATCATAAAATGAAACTTCCTGCTAAGATTGCACGACCACCAAAAGGATATCTCTGTATATTTACTTAGAAAAATATTAGAGGGGGGTCTTGACTTTTTATTCACCCAGTATACTAAACTGTACTGCATGAAGAGGGTTCAATCTGCTATCTCATCGATAGCGCTGGGTTCACTTTTTTGAATACCATGATCTTGTCCAAACTACACATGCACATACAACACTATCAAAAAAAAAATTAATATCAATATTCTCATAGAACTTAGAAAAAGTTTATACAAAACTGTTCAGACAAAATAATTAAGGATAAAGACCTTCATATGGCAAGATAGTGACTCGACCTCTGAAACAAAATAATCAGCTACTACTGATGTAATCAAATTAGAAATTTTTTTTCCTTATGTTAGTTTTGCAGTTTTTATATGACGAAATGTTCCTGGACAAGTAATGTCTGGAATTTTTTCAAAATTGAAACCTTCCTTTGCTCTCACAAAGTTATGCAATAGTGTTCAAGTTTTTATTATTCAAATTGCTAATTCAGCATTTACATCTAAAGGCTGATATAATATTCTCCACTTATTGGCCAAAATACCTAATCCACATTTTCCACGAACACTTTAGCTCTAGTCAAGCGGTAATTAAATATATATATTTTTTTTATCAAGATGAGTTCCTCCATATGGTCTCATTAAATGTTCATGTATTGGAAAGTTTTGTCTCCAACCAGGACAAAAGGCACGTTCGGTACTTATTGTTCACTTAAAGAACTCAGTTCTGATAGATTCAGAGAATTTTCTGTTAAGTTTTTCCAAAACATTGTTTGTTTGGAAAATTGCAGAATCGCAATCTTTTCCATAAGATCAACATGCATATACCTAAACCAATATTTCGAATCGACGATGGCTAATAATACAATTGAGAAATAGTCCTTATAATTAAAATACATTGAGCCACTCTTTGATGTTTTTTAAAGTCTAATATGTTTACTGTCTACGGCACCAATACAATAAGGAAAATTAGCTTTGGTTTGAAACTCATTACATATTTCCTGCCAGCCGTGAGGTGAATATGGTAATTCCATTAAATCAATGCACAAATTGTTCAATGTAACTCGTGTTACTTCTCGTTTAATGTTGTCAATTGTTGAAATGGCTACTCAGAAAGAATAATGTACATCTTTATATGAACATTATGATGCCAAATGGCTGAAAAAAACCAAAGTAATATCATTTGTCTCAAGTAAACTTGTTCTAAAAAAGTGGATCTATATAAGAGATTCATGGATGAGATCCATCAAAACAAACAAAAGACATTGGGTGCTTTTGCTGAGACCTCAGAATTGTATATGTTTCACAAACAGATGAGTTTCTTAAAAATGTAGCACATACATCATCTGTGAATGAAAATGTGAACGGAAATAAAGAAGAAACCAATATTAATGAAGGAAACTCATTGAAATATCTGCCAGAACGTCAGTTTCTTTTTGAAGGCCTGCTGAAAAGAAAAGCAAAACTGATCAGAGATATGAATTGGACAACAAAATTATGAAATTTATAGATTAAAAAATGAATGTTATACAGAAAAACCAAGAAGACAACCACCACCAGTATTTAAATGTCTTTTACTGTCTCTATCATCATTAAATGTTGAACAGACCTTGGAGTTCCAAGGAGGCATTATAAATTTGTTACAACAGATAAAAAGGAAGGCTCAAACACCACTAACATATGTACAGCCTCAAAATGTTAGATGGAAAAGTTATTACCAATGGGAACATCCTGGTTATCTTTCACAATCACATATTAATATATCTGTACAAGTGATGAGTCTAACCAATGAGAACCCATATTTATCAACAGAAACAATGTCCACTTCAACTCAAAAGAAATAGATTTCGTATAATTTTGATGATTTGCATGTCATAATTTTGAGTATTCAATTTTTTATATTATTATAGCTTACTATCTATAAGGAAAACCGTCAAAAACTTAATAGTTCAATTTATTCTACATATCTTTTTTGTATTTTCTTTCATGGAAATAATGGGTAAGTGTAAGAATTGTAAGGAATTAAATGTAAATAAAAAGTACATACCTTAACATATTATTAGTTTTTCTTCTAGAATAATACGTTTACTCATAGTTGTAACCTGCTTTCTCAAATTTTCTTTCATTCTTTTTAATAGATTATCAAATGTATGTATCGTCATTAGGAAGTACTTGAAAATTTTTGATTCATCTCTTCTTAATTGAATCATAAGGATTAGAAAAATTCGAAGACAATATCTGTCCCTCACAATTGCATACTATTACTTATTAAAAATTTTGCTTCAATGACTATAATGATTGCAAAGGTGTTCTGTGCAAGCAGGGAAAATGTATACGGCAATAGAAAACCCGAATTGTGTGAACACAGTTTTCGGTTGACGCTGAAATGATTATAAAACCGAAACTGTGTCGTGTATACAATGCCTTAGGATGACGATAATAAATAGTTGTAATTGGCTCTTAGTAAACTGTCGTAAACTTGGCAAAGTAGGATGAATCACTGTGTGACTATTTTTCAGACCAACTATATAAATTTATACATTTTTCGACAAATTTATGAAACAAATTATTTTGTAATTTACATGCAACAAACCCATGTCTCTTTCATCAAACTAAATAGCTTATTCCTGAATCAAATCTTAATGTGTGGACAGCTCCAATAACTTATTTCTTATGAAAATTTACTATAAAACTAACCTTTCATCAGTTTCTAGAATATTGTTCTGAAGATCCACAATTGTCCGTTGTGCTTCCAACAATCTACCAATAATTTGCTTCTTATTAAAAGATTGATAATTAAAGTTTTGGCTGCTCTGGTTATGGTTCAGTTTGTTTTCAGGTGGAAGCTGTAAAATTGTATTAAATTAAATATTATTTCATAACAGTTTATTTTTTCAGAAACAAAATAAAAAATAAATTAAATGGGGACACAATGTGAATGAATGAAGAATCATCAGAAGAGATGACAACATGGGGGTATACTTGTGACGCCATTTGTTGTCCAAGAGATAGCAAAAAAATCCAAGTGATGGGATTATGCAGAGTGGAATACCTAGAAATTTGGTTTTAGAGGAGAGGAATAAACACTATAGATTATATAAACTCAAGAGGACTGAGAAACAAAAATGTGGCTTGTAAATAACATACAAAAATCATTTTTAGTCTATACAGAATGGCATGTTAATTTAAAAAAATGTAATATGCATTTAATTATACCATTGCAGTATTTCAAATTACAACAATAAATATGGTTGTTACCATTATGAAATGGAATTTTAACCTACAAATTAATCAAAGTATTTTTTAAACCCTCTAGAAGTTAGAATATTTTGATTACATTTAATTTTATATTTTATTGACAACTGTTTCTCAGTTGTAAACCTGAACCTTTTTTTAGAACTTTGTGACTGTTGTACTTGAAACATCTAGTAGTCATTTCAAGTGAAAAATATACGACCTAGACCGGGAATCGAACCCAGGACCTTTGGCTTTACGCGCCAACGCTCTACCAACTGAGCTATCCTTGATCGCTTCCCAGCATAGGGCATAACGATCAAGGATAGCTCAGTTGGTAGAGCGTTGGCGCGTAAAGCCAAAGGTCCTGGGTTCGATTCCCGGTCTAGGTCGTATATTTTTCACTTGAAATAATTATTTAATCAATAATACTAGCTTGGTAAAATAATGTATAAGCGTTAAAATCAATAAATTAATAAAATCTAGTAGTCAAACACATATTTTGGACTTTGTAAAATGTTTTTTCTTATATTTCATAGGCTGATTGATAGCCTATCTTACGAATATATGTAGTAAGATACCAGTTTCATTCAACTCTTTATCTTATTTACGAATGTTATTTTTCCTGTGGAAGCTCTTCAGAATTAAATTTTGGAAGCAACTAAGTACACTGAGCTTTTCTTTGTACGATTGTTATGTTTATTATTTCTTAGATGCAATGGACGATATGATTAAATGTCAAAACAATGAATATCCAAGTATGAACAAAAGTAAAAAAAACATCTGTTTCATTCACCTGTAATGTTTTCTTAGTGAGTCATAACAATTTGAAACCACACCATAACTTATAGACACACTGAGACACTTCAATCACAATAAGCTTTTTAGTATTCAAACCTCAAAGACATATGGGTTGATAGGAGAGAAAGAGAAGAGAGTAGTGTTATCACAAAGCAAAGTAGAATCAATATAGGGGCACTCATAACTTGCCCAGTGTAAAAAGTTATTTGCCTTGAGAAGTAAAAAAAAGTTATTTTTGACATGTCGTCTATCCGTCATTGTTGTTGTCGTCTGTATGTAAGCATGATAGCAGCCATAAAAATTAAGATAGGGACATGAATTTAGGAATAGGAGACTATAGTGTGCTCATATTGAAATTGGTAAATATATAATTCAAAATATTTGGCAATCATTTTAAAGGAATGATTTAAATATTCATATCTTGTTTGTTATTCAATTTGTAACACAATAAATTACATATCCTACAAGTTTTCAGATTTCAATTCTGCATGTAATGGTAACAACCTCACATCTCTAATACAAATAACAAAGTTAGGATAATTTCAAATCTCTCAAAAAATAAATTGATATTCCAAGTCACTGACACGAGTATAATGAATGGAGACTCCTTCACATATAACTTAAGGTTAAGACACTGATGCAAGCTAAGCTAGTGGAGACTTTTTAGTACATACCCATTAAGGCCTAGTCGACATGAAATAAGTAGTGATATACACAATGATGAGATTGAAAAAACCTGTGTAACAACTGTTTTAAACAAATTTATCCTTATGTTTTAATATTTCCTACAAGGACAAAGAAACAAACGTTTAGTCATTACATTTAGAGGATTTGCTTGTATTACATTGTATGATGTGGCTATGTAAGTACCATGATAGCACCCATCAATTTATATTCCTGTTTGGTTAACATGATTCTTTGGTAGTCTGATGAAATAGTTTCCAACCACTTGGCATGACCATGATGAAAGTTTGGCTATCAATCTTATACTCTACTATAGCTAGGTTCAGGGAAAATTTCCCTCTATCAGTCAAAACTTGAATAAAAGAACTGATACAGGACAGCAATAATTGACTCCCAAGTATACTGTCACTGTTTATTTTCCCCCAGCTTTAAAATTGACATAGTTGTTACTAATGCATAATATATATCAGTTATTTGTGCAAAAGGAAACAAATTGTCTCATTATGTGGAATAAACAGTGAAACGCTTCCAGTAGACTTTGGAGTCATTCAAGGATCAACATTTTGTTTGATCTATATTAATTATTAAACTAGAATTAATATCGAAGAGAGTTTTTAACTGTCTGCTGATGACACAGCTTTACATTTTGAAAGAATTATTTGAGAAGATATAAATCAAAAAGTGATTTATCTGTTATGAAAACATGGTTCAATCAAAATTTGAAAACAGTGAATATTTTTAAATCAAAATTTCATTCTATAGATCTAAGAATCAATATTGATTGTTCTTTTAAGATCATATTATACAGTAACTCATGTGGAAATTATTTAAACAACCATTGTTCTTGTGATCAAATTGAAAGTGAAGATTCGTATAAATATTTAGGTATAATGCTTTATAAGAGATTGAATTGGTTGGTACTCAATTATAGTCAAAGCATGCTTAGAAAATTAATATTCGTTTTTAGGAAAGTGAATGGAATTTTTAATTTTTTGAAATATGGCAGTATTTTTTTTTTTTGTACTTTTCAAAATATCAGTCTTTGCTGCTAGGAGGAATAATGGTTTGGGATTGTGTCTATAAATCCATAAAATCATTTAAATCTATAAATCATCTATAGTTATAATTCATAATTTTCTAATGAAAGTATATGGTAAGTTTGGTAATCAAAACAATAGTCGACCTCTATTTTTTAATATTTTGACTGATCCTCATGTTCCATGTCCTGTGATTTTCGACATGCCATCCAACCACAATTTTTGTTGTCTGTACATAAGCATAATAGCAGCCACAAAAATTAAGATATAAACATTAAATTTGGTACAGGGTACTAGAATTTGCTTATATAGAACCTCAATAAATTTCAGAAAAATTGAATAAAAATGTAGAAATGCCAGATATTGTAAACGGTTTTTAATTCAAATCTTGTGTGTTCTTCAATTAATAATATACTAAATCATATACAAACTTGCATGTAACAATACCAACAAGTAGTGACAAATAGCGTCTCTACAATGACAAATAGTCAAGTTATTACAATATCCAACGAGCCTTGTGGTTAACGATATGAAAGAAGTAATCCCCAAATCACAAATAAAACACTAACACAATTAAAGATAGTACATTTAATAAAATTTAATAAACCCTTATGTAAATTTCGGTAAAATAGCAACCATCGTCAGAGGAATATAAACCAATACTGAGCTAAATGTGACAGTGAGATGACTTATAAAGTATCAAGCGTACTCTTGAACTATAAAGTGTAAAGTTTTAAGTGTTTGACACTTTATATGCTGCCTCACAGTTATATTTAGCTCAGTATTGGTTTGTATTCCTCTGACGATGGTTGCTATGTTGCCGAAATCTACATAATGGTTTATTAAACTTGCTACCGTTAATGGTGTTAGTGTTTTATTTGTGGTTTGGGGATTAATTCTTTCATATTGCTAAGGTATTACTAAATATAAAATTTGAAACATAGATATCACAAGAAAATGTGATATTTGTACAGATACAAGATCAGCTGTCAGGGCCAAGTCACTGACACGAGCGTAGCTAATGGAGGCTCCTTCATATATGTACAGTTTCAAGGCCTGCTAGGACTGAGACAGATACACAGGAGAAGCAAGTGTGGAAACTTTTAATCACCAACTAACAGGCCTATCAGGGCATAGCCAATGTGAAAAAAGTAGTGATGTACACAATTATGAGGTTTAGAAAACCTGTGTAACAACTGTTTTAAACAAACTTACCTTACTGGGTAAAAACCCTTTATCTACCAATACAATTTAACATTAACTACACAGCCCAAGAAACCAACTTTTGGGTATTACATTTTACAGGAACTGCTCTTTTTACATTGTATGCTGGGTAAGTACTATGAACCCACCAACTTGTTTCTTTATAATATTAATTATTTTCTTGGAATAATAAATTAATCAATCTGCACGACAAATCTACAAAGAATATATTTCTTAAATGACAGTATTTAAAAAAAATTAAAACAATTGCTGAAGTTTTAAATAGATTGCTATTTATAAAAATGAATTGTTATTCTAACCTGTATATTAAGAAGTGATTTACTCTTGTTGTTTGGGTTTTGATTTAATGTGTGCTTCAAATTCTGTTCACTGTAATAAAAATAAATCTTAATTAGTTTTATTACATTTGAAATATAGGTACCTAAAATATATACTGGGTTGGCAAAAAATATATAACTGTAAAATAAATTGGTTTATTATTAACACAGCAATATTAAACTAAGCAATAACATTGGTATTACACAATTAAATGTTCCACATGTTTCCCTCCATTATGGACAACATATTTAATGTGTATAAACATTACAGTGACCATGTTGTTACATTGGACAGGGGTAACATCTCCAAGAACAGATTCTATGTTTTGACGGAGCTGTTGCAGGCGTCTTGGAACCAGTGTAAGCACTTTTTTTTTAACAGTCCCCATAGATACGCACCACAAAGCGTGAGGTCAGGACTATAGGATAAATAGGGAAATTCTGTTCCTCGAGATACAAGCCCTCCAGGAAAAAGTTCCTCCAACAGCTGTTTCTTACCATGACCCACATGTGCAGTTGATCCATCTCAATGGAATATCAGTTTTTCAGATTCAAGACCATGGAGGTTACCAAATAACTACAAATAATAGGCTTGAAAACTATTGTTCTCTGTACACTACTGAAGTAATTGTGATTACCTGCCTATTGGCATCTTTAATAAAGTATGGTCCAATGACACCATATTTCGAATCTGCAGCCCACACAGTCAATTTTTCTGAATGTAGTGGTCTCTGGTCATATTCATCTGGTTTTTCCCAACCCACAAATGCATATTTTGTTTGTAACATGACCATTAACCAAAACATGACATTCATCTGACTACCATCAATTGTCCCAAATAGATTGCCTAATACTCGACCACAGTAACGTACATGGTGAGGGAAATTATGAGGTTTCGGATCTGTATTCGGTAAGAGCGTGCACCAATTTCTTTAATCATGTGGCGCATACTTCTTGAATCAAGGTGTAGCTCTTTCGAGATGCACCGAATGCTCTTGTTAGGAAACTGTAACAATTTATCAAACATTCAACCAACATTTTACATTTGTTCTTGTCATACATGGTCTTCCAGATCGCCCTACATTGTGATTCTTAACAGACCGTATAGTTCTAAACATTCTAACCCAAATTAAGATGGTTTTGTTTGGAGGTCCCTGTCTTTGATAATGTGTTAAAAAATTTACCTTTACAATTGCCAAGGATGGCCTACCACTCCGAACTTCACAGTAACTACAGAAGTAACATTCCACAAAAAACCATGTTCTTCTTCACTATACTGTGACATTTTTCTCTTAAAAATATGCAACTATACAGTTCCTTATTTGAAGGTGACAACAATGGTTACAATAAAATACCAAATGTAAAAAAAAAAAAAAAAAAAAAAAAAATCAGCTGTTTATATGAAAATAAGAAAAACCATCGTTAAACACTAATAACTACTTTGATCTATAAACATACATTTTGTGATAAGAGTATAGAACCTGGAAAACCGAGCATTGTTTCATAAAAGAAGTTGAATGAATAACAAGTTTTATATTTCATTATGTTATTTCCAAAATTTGTAGTATAAAACAAAAATCATCAAGATTAATGTAAGATGAATTAATGACACATTAATTAAGAAACAACATACAAATATAAACGAAATGATACATAACTTATGAATTTAATAGACAAAATTGTATTCTCTTTTAAAATTAATATACATAGCATGGTAAAAATATAGTCTGTATAGCAAAATGATGTTTCTATAGATGAAATTGTTTGCAGATAGATCATTTGAACACCATTCAACATTATAATGCTATTAGGTGGAAATTAGGTGTCTTTATTCTACAATGTCCCAAAGAAGATTATCAAAAGTAGGGAATTTAAATTTTGAGCAATCTTGCTCAACTGTTACATTTTCCTGAAATAATTTACAGCTACTTACCTAGATTAGAGTAAATTTGGTAACCAAAAATAAAAATTCTACTTCTGTTTTTTGACTGATCTTCATGTTTCTTGGCCTCAGAAAATAGAAAAAGTGATTTTTGACATACTCTACCGTACATTTATTATTGTTGTCGTCTGTATGTAAGCATCAAATACACAAGAAAATTATAAAACAATCATTGTCATTCATTTACCTTTAAACTCCAAAAATTATTCCACTCAATAAAAAATACTGCTCTGTTAATTATTTTTTTAAATTTCTTCTTAAATTTGGTAACATTTGAGCTATTTTTGATATCAGACTGAAATTTATTGTAGAATCTGATTCCCATATAAAATGCACCTACCTGGTAGACAGACAGGCGATACTTGGGATACTGGAGGACATGTTTGCCTCTGGTTTCATGCTCAGGTTGTAAAATTCTATCTTGAAATATAATTATGTTTATTTACATAAACAAAACTCAGCAACTAATAACATGTAAAGCATTGATATAATACAAATTACTATTAAACAAGGGCTCACAACGATTCTCCTGCTCCTACCGTAATTCTAAATATACGATTTCGAATTTTAATACTAAATTGGTCCATAATATTATGTCATAATTTAAAAGAGATTGTAAAAAAATATCCATAATAGACAGATTTTAGTTTTTTTTTGCCACTCAGTTAGAGACTACCTATATGACATAACAGAGACTATTTATTTTCTGATACTGTGCTTTCACATCTTATATTTTTAATATTTATTTTTTAGTCTTATGTAGAAAATTTACAGCATCGGCTGATAAAATATTACTGTTTTCTAAATTTGTGTTAAAATCTAAAACTAAGAATATTAATTTATTTTGTAAGCCATTGAAGGTATCAATTCTGTAATTGATCCGAGATACTCTGAAAAGGATATATAATTTTTTTTGTATTCCCATATCTGTGCTGATGTATCATCTACGAAGAGAACCATTTCTCCAGTTTTCACAGCATTGGGTAAGTCATTATTTTATTATACAATACAAATAGGATAGGACACAGAACTGAGCCTGGAGGCACTCCCTTGTGGTTTATAATTGGCTGTGAAAAATATGATACAAAATCCTCTGAAAGGCTTTGTAAATTACAGGATGACTTACTTTGTCTCTTCCTTCATTCCTTGCAAAACAGAGTTATTGTCCCCATCAGGTTTACAGTTCCCCCAGTACTGTTTGACTTCTTCCATTGCCGACTTTACATGACATAAAGCTTCTGTAACACCAGCCAGAGCATCACAGTATTTCTGTTTATCTTTTAATCTAAGTTTATTTTCATGTTTTAGATCTGTGGGGAAAAAAACAAAAAGGTCAACAATGACATCATACATATTATTAAGAAAATTAAAACAATTAAAGTTGGTGTTTGTGACAAAGTTTAAGTTATTTTTGTAATAGTCACGGGAACCTAAAAAATGAATCACTTTTTATTTTTACCTGCTTCCAATTGTTTGTTGTAATGTTCCAATTGCTCCACCACAGTCTGCCATCTATCGTGACATTCTGACACTACTACATGTTCTTTCTTTTCGTGTATCTGTTAAACAAAGTACAATTAGAATTGTAAATTAAAAGAAACGTCATATACCTACTTAAAACATTAATTTATTATTTAATAAAACATTTTTTTTTTTTTATTATTGGTACAGAATGTCTCAGAAGTCAGATAATTAGATGAAAACATGTTTTTTAATAAAAAAAGTTTGTGAGATCAGATCATAGTATTTAATTTACTTTGGGGGAAAAAACGTCAAATTTGAACATAGCTAGTTAAAAAATATGAAAATGGGTTAAACAAAAACTGTCACTGTACTTTTATGTATTTTTTTAAAGAGTGAATATTCAGGACAAAGTATTAATTCCAATTTAGCGATCCAAAAACATACAGAAGCGTCCCTAAGGAGAGGAGTGGTGATAATAAACATGACATATGACATAACATTTTGGAGGGCATTTTACTTCCTCACAAATACCTAGTAAAATGAAAGTTATGTGATGGTTAACAAACAAAAATCAATATGGGTTTTGAGGTCTTCTGAATAAAAAAAACTGGTTTTCAGAATAATGTCTGTTAGTCTTCCGATGCCTGTTGTATGTACAGTGCGCTCTAAACCTAAACACGTCAACTGAATTCAATAATATTTAGTACGCATATATGAGCGTATGTTCTATACATGACTATATTTTATACAATTTTAGCGAAGTTACGACATCAATTATTATCAAATGCTCTATACAAGTTGTGATTTTGTTTTGAGAAGAAGAGATGTTATTCTTATAGATTTTGTATAAAATCGTAAATAATTTGGTTGATGATTCGCATTTATTAAGTAAAATTAACCTCTATATATCTTGTAATCGAAGATAGACCATTGTTTTTATATTTTTAGACGTGTCTCATAATTTTCTATTTTTCTGTATGTTAAGATTTTACAGGGTGTTTTAAAAAAAACATTCCAAATCTTCAGTAGCTTATTCCTCAGATAAAAATTAATGAAAACATTTATGCAAACATAGCCTATTTCCTACTATCTAGCCGCCATTTTGTGTTTTCAACAAATAAATTCATATCATTTTAACTGTAAGTGATATGGAGCTGAAATTTTGCATTCTACTTAGTAATTTAAAGACCCAATTTGAGAAAATAAATTCAACTGATTTCCTTTTCTCATTTCAAAATTTCATCTATTTAAAGTTTTTAACATTTAATATCTCGAAAAGCGGTAATTAAAAATATATTTACAAAAGATAAATTATTTTCATTTTTTAATAACAAACAATTTTTTAATTTTTTATTCCTTCTGTAGCTTTAAGGTGAACTGAGTTATGGACCAAAACTGAAAACATTAATTTTAAGAAATTGTCTACAACACCCAAGATTAGCATAGAACCAAAATTGTCTGAATTCTGTAAAATTTTCTCTCTATAGCATATCTTCCGGTAACTCAGGAAAGCTGAGTTATCGACCGATACTAATTTGTAATAATATCTATTGTCCCTTGTAAATATTTTGTAAAATATGGTTTTTGAGATATTCAACGGTAAAAAGTTTAGGTACTCGCTATTTTGAAATAACTAAAGGAAATAGGTTGATTATTTTCTCAAGTTGGTTCTTTATAGAACTAAGTAGCATGCACAATTTCAACTCCACATCATGGCCGTTTAAAAGATTAAACAATAAAACACATAATAGCGGTTAGATAGAAAACCAAATATTTTTGGACTTATGTTTATATACACTTTTTCATTGATTTTGATGTGAGGAATAAGTTCCTGATGTTTTGGAACGATTTTGTGGAAAACACTCTGTATAATAATAATTATGATAGTTTTAGTGATAGTATGTATGTTTTTTCAATAAGTGCATTGATCCGAGTTCTGAAGATATTATTTTATAATGTAATAATTTATTTAGCTTATAACTACACTGATTTATGTATTTTCTTCGGTTAAATTGTGCCGAGTTGTGAATAGTACGTATATTATGTTTAACATGACAGCTGTTTTAGGTGTAACCTGTAGATATAATGTGTCAACAAATAAATAAATAGATTGACCGTAACTATGGACCTATTTCCCTTCATATTTTAGGTAACACAAAATTTGGGAGCAACTGCCAAAAGAAATATCAAAATATGTTCTAACTGTTACAACATAAGTGATTTCTAAAAAAAATGACTACCAATTTCGTTCAAATTTGAGTTAAAATTGAAGATTAATAACAAAAAAAAAGACGAATAATTTTGCTCATTTTAGGGATGTGTGAATGAGAATAGTCGGTACAATTGTGTTGCAATGTTTATTTAGTTTTGAATTATTCATGTATCTTATATTTTTAACGTTTAAAATTTACATTTTAAAATCCCATTTCAAGATTAAACAAATCGTTTTGATTTTACTAATTTTTACTAAATATAAATTGGTACAATATAACCCTCTGGATGTCAATATAGCGAGTACGAGCTTGGTAATCTTGAGGGAGCCTAGCTGGATCTACAACTTTTCCACCTAGTCTTGAGTTAGACCCCCCTAAGCCTTTCAACAACTCTTGTTCTTTTCCTACCATGACGCTATTAGAGTATTTGAGGACTGAGTCTTGATTTTATGATCATTTTTACTTTTTCCAAAGACGATGATGACCGAGAGGTTTTTGCCCTTAAACAACAAGAAAGAGAATTGTTACAATTTATAATTTGGAATATAAACTTCTTCTTTGATAAATTGAGTTTGACTTTTGAGATAATATTAGATAGAAAAAAAACTCGAACACAATATATCACAAAAATTACGTTTACTTAACCAAACGCGTTTCAACGACAAAGTCTTCGTTGTAGACAAATACTTTGAAAATATTTCTCTTTTAGTTAATTTTTCTGTTCAATAGAGTAGTTTTGATGTTGGGGAATAGGAGCATCCAAATTAAGGAATGAAGGAGAGCCCTGCTCTATAATATTGCAATATATTAAAATTAAAGTAGTGACCTTACTTTGAGAAACACGTATTGATATAGTTAAATATAAAAAAGTAAACTTTTGCAAGAATATTCCAAGTGTTTGGTGTAGGGAGGGCAGGATTTGTTACAAGTAGAAGAGTTGACAATTTTACTATGCGGGAAATTTCCACCATAATGTGGGGGAGGTAGGTTTCCCTTTGCATATATTATACAATTTTACCAAAACGTTCTTTATGAATATATTTTTCTTAATTTTAGGTATAATCATTTAATTTTCATTGTTGTCGGCGTTTGTACGTAAGTAGGAACAAAAATTTAGGGAGAAACATGAAATTAGGTATAGGGGACTATTGTGTCCCCTACTAAAATTAAGAAAAATGTAATGAAAAATGTCAGAATGATCTAAGGAAACCGAAAACATAACACATGCGTCCGTCTGTCGTTGTCGTTATAGCGTGCTCAATCCTACTACAATTATTCAGAACTACGAATTACAAACGTCAAAGTGGCGCAATTTAAACAGTTTTTTGTTCACATCTCGTATTTTATTTAACTTATTGTGAGTTCAATTACATCTGTTAGTAATGGTAATCTACCAACTCCGCCTCTCTAGCTGCATCTACGCCTTTTTTCCCCGTGTAGTCTTGGGTTAGATACCTCTCATTAATCTTTCCTATCAGGTCTTTCTTGACCAACTCTTGTTATTTACCGACTATGACTCTATGATTCTATTAGAGTATTCCAGGGTTAAGTAGTCTTTATCCTTTTCTTCCTTTTTTTTATAAGGCGATGATGACAACAATAAGAAATATTGAAGTATACACGGATACAAGTGAATTGTTTTGATTTTAGTTGAGTCAGTTCATTATTATTTTTGTTATGAGTTTTATTTATTTATTTTTAAAATCACGCGCGCGCGTGTGTGTGTTTGTGTGGAAAATAAAATAACTACAAAAATTTAATAATATTCGTACTGGATTAAAATATAAAATCGAACTAAGTTATAGTCCGTCTCTAAGCAAAAAAAACAAAAAAAAACAAACAATCAAAGAAATGGACAGACAGGGGTGTGTTCTAAACTATTCAAGCGATGTTCATTTCATTAATCTTGTTTCACCCAGAGCCAAAACGAGCGTCGGGTATCCGATTTACAATAACAAATGGAACCATTTAACCCGGCGTGGAAGGGTGTAGTGTCCAAATATTTCTACTGTTTCCTTTATTATTTATCTAGAACATGCAGTATAGAAGACGCTATGTATGCATAATACGCGACACGCGGTACACTAACGTGACAAGACGCCAATTTCGTTTAAAAGTGCCCAAAACGACGATGAAGCTGAATCGTGCAGTTGTCTGTAATCTTAGCACTTTATTATGAAAATATAAAAATTAACTGATCAAATACAAATACATTTGTTAATAAACATATAAACTACCATATCTAGTAAACATAAATTTTAAATTGTCCAAGTTATTTATATACTAACAGGAAAAAAACATTAGTTTAAGTTGAAGCAGTTGAAAACAGGAAGTAACGATTTTCTGATACCTACGAATTAGAGTTTAGTCCAAATTAATCGTTTAATTTTTTTTTGTTGTTGTTTAAATGCGAAAAACGTTTCGTTCATCATCACCATATAAAAAAAGGAATATGGAGTCACATATCGTTCTGTTGTTTTACTAAAAAGATTAACACAAGGCATCGGTAGATCTTGTGTACTGCGCTCTAAGTGTGACAGATTCCAGTTTCAATCCTCGTGTTGTCTCAAAATCTACTGGATAAATTATGAACAGTGACCAAATCGGTTGTGAAAACTATAATTGCGGCGTTATAGTTGGTAACTTGATGTGTCTAGCATGTGCTAGAAAGTCGTCTAGGTAGAATTGGATTTATACAGGTTGTATGGAGAATTACAGTTATTAATAAGAAGAAAAACTTCAGGCTGGCGCATTGAAAAACAGCTAGATCTCGTAAACATTTCCTCTTTCTTACGAATATTAAACTGAAGTTTTGTTTAAAATTTATCGTTGAATATATGTGTCTAAAATTGAAAGTAATTTCAACAGATTATAACACGAAATTATCCAGGCGCTGTAACATAGATTGCAAATTCTATCTGATTCTCTCTCGTTAGGCATTAGAAATATAGGGATGTTCACAAGGATGGTTACAGAGCACTGTTTTTGAGAAAACATCTACACAGTTTGAGCACGCAACTGGCGAGCTTCTGTGCCAGGAAATGTAAGAAGAAACTGCAAAACACCTGTTCTGCGAAAGCATCGATCAGGAAATAAATCAGAACCTTGGATCTTTGAGAACGGTACACACAACACTTTAAGGCAACCTTGTAGGAGATTCTGAAGTTTCTGGACCTTCTAGATCTTGTTGGGTATCTTTAACAGTAAAAAAACTATCTCCTATTTGGTAGCTCAAAAAGCCCTTGTGGTTGATGTGTAAAAGTAAGAGGCTGTTCAGTTGAAGAAAAAGAAGAAGAAGAACATGGTGTTGCTACATTGTTCTGGTGTTTTATCCTGGTGGTAATGTACAACCTTGCGACCTATGATTGGTGGGAGGTTGGGGGGGTGTAGGTTGGTGGATACCTAAGTTGTTAAAATCTACCGACAAGCCTACTTTATCCCCATTAGTTTGGAAAATCGTGGTTTAGTCCATATCCATTACGGTATCGATCCCGTTGCACAAAATACCAAACCCTATGGGTTGCTATGCAAAAGTCCTTCCACTAATTTGCACTCACATTTCGATATTCGGCATTACAACACGGTATTGAGTTTTGGGCCTTCAAGAGAACTCGTAACGCCATTAACCCAATTAAATTTAACACAACGCTGGCCACGCTAATTTCAAAAATACAGTATATATGAAATAATTAAAGAAATACTCGGAGATAGCAAATCGGGTCATAATGCTAAACAGTATATACAACGACTGCCCAGCTGATCGGCTACTCCACACGCTACAGGTCTCTGCAGAAAGGAGATTGATATTTAAAAACCCTTGATAAACCACGCGGGATCGCAATCAACGCAAACCAAATCTGGTTTCCGTGACTTTAAAACGTCATAACCTTAATACGAATTATGGATCATTGAAGATCTTTAGCAAATCCTTGGCTGAATAAATCAACTATGAGCTAATGGAAGATCTACAAGGAAGAACTGTAGATCAACAGCCATAACTGAAAAAACAAGATCCATTAAAAAATTTAACAATCTTTATATTTACCTGACAAACTTGTTATTTTCAAAGATCCCAAAATTGTCCAGAATCTGACTAAAATACCTGTACATAGAGTTCTCCTTGTATGAGGTTTTGAGTTGGATCTTCGTGGTGGGTGTAAAAATATTTCGGTGTTGACCCAGTATGTTGTAAAGCATTGAGGAAGTACGATCTATAGCTATCCTGTCACAAAGATGATTTAAGAAGAAGGAAATTCGATGTGCTGATGAAAAGCCGTCTGGCCGGACAAGGTTTAGAACCGGCCGTTACGCTGCAGATTTATTATTATTATTATTATTATTCCCTTCCCAGGTTTGTAGGTTAGTTAAGAATATTTAGGGTTTTCTTTAAAATAACTTTCTCAATTTTAAACTCTTGTACGGATATGTTTGAATGAATTTCAAGCGGGGCTCAATACTTTCTTATAAGATATCATAGACACTATGGGGAAACGTTATTAAAAATTTGAAAAAAAACTATTTATGACTGCTATCACTTTGAAATATACATTTCGTCGTATATTAAAGAAATATGACCATCAGGGACTAGGAAATCCTGAGGGAACTGTTAGGATCGGATAATTATAAATTACATTAAATATATTCCTAACAGAACCTAGCTGGATCCACACCCTTTTCCATAGTCTTAATATCACGCCTCTCTTGACCAACTCTTGTTCTTTTCCTAACCTGAGGCTATTAGAGTACCCGAGAGCTTTCTTTTATGTTCTGTTCTTCATTTTTTTATAGGGCGATAATGACCGAGAGGTTTTTTGCCTTTTAACGACAAGAAAGAAATAATTAATATCTTATTTGCATATTTTTATCGGTACACACAAGATGGTATAGAAACTAATTGTTACCATAAGTTGGGCTACAATAGATACCATGCTTTATTATTACATTTAATGTTTTACGAAAACAAAGCTAGAAAAGTGATCAACGGCTCACAAACTGGATTTATTCGATTAAGGTAATCATTGACTACAGTTATTTCTTAAAGGAAAATACAATCAAAGAAATGGACAGAGAGGGGTGTGCTCTAAACTATTCAAGCGAAGTTCATTTCATTAATCTTGTTTCACCCAGAGCCAAAACGAGCGCCTGGTGTCCGATTTACAATAACAAATCGAAGCATTTCGCCCTGTGTGGAAGGGTGTAGTGTCCAAATATTTCCACTGTTTCTTAAATTATTTATCTACAACATGTAGTATAGAGGACGCACCCGTGCTCCTTACTGAATCTAACTATCTTCCATGTAGTCTTGGATTAGATACCTCCCATTTATCTCTCATTTCTGGTTTATTTTGACTAACCCATTCTTCACCTGCGATCCTATTAGAGTTTTTTTTTCATGACTAGATATCTTTATTATTTTCTTTTCTTTATTTTTTTATAGACTATGATGACCGAAGGATTTTACGCCTTTAAACAACAAGAAAAAAAGGAGGTAAAGTACGGTTAGCTCAAATACGCAGCTCAATTGTTAGCGTGTGAATTATCCTTTACGTAGTACAAGGACAAAACTGAAAATAATGTCTTCTGCGATTTTACTTCTATCTTGTAAAGATAAATTGATCTAATAGACAGGAATATATTCATAAACATTCAAACTATCATTTGTAACAAGTTGATCGGTGTCATCATGGTATTTGTAAAGTCCAAATTCTTTCATACAAGCAGAACCTTTAAATATAATGCTCAAAAGTTGAAATTTTAGGCCTTGTAGGAAATGTTAAATTGAATTAGGTAATCAAGGTGTTGTACAGGTTTCTGAACCTCATAATTGTGTATATCACTACTTTTTTGACGTCGGCTAGGCTCTAACGTGTCTCGTAGATGTGTATTAAACTGTTTTCACTTTTGCAAGTGTCTCGGCCCTGGAGAGCCTTGATACTGTGCATATGTAAAGAATCCTCCATTCGCTAACCTCGTGTGGGTGCTTGGCCCTGGATTTCGTAACTATATGAATATCACATTTTATTGAGAAGCCAGGGTAGGAATTTATAATTTTTACAATAACTTCGTAGATATGGTACCGTTCATGAGGTCAGCACTTATACATACAGAATTGAAATATGCAAATTTTTAACTAACTTAGTGTGTTATAAGTTGAATAACACACGAAATATGAATAAAATACCGTTAAAAATGATTTTTGACAACTTGCATAGTCTTATCGAAAGCTGAAAGTGTTACTGTGACATTGATATCATCCCTCGTAGTGATACAAGTGCAAGACTTTGGTAATTCTGATCTTTCTACAAGAAACTTCTTTATTTTCTCTTCTTACTGTGAGAATAATGGCTCATTTACGTTGTAATTTGTGTAAATATATACAGACATAGTCAGAAGATTGAAAGACATCTTCAATGTTTGAAGTTGATCGTTTTCCGGGCAAAAAGTTTTGTTACTCTTATTAAATAAAACAATTAGATTAAATTAGATTTATTGGGGAGGGGGAGGATTTGGACTCGAGGCCAATGAACGTCAAACATGATTTGTAGATCAGTAGATCTAGCTGATTAGACTTCAAACCTTTAAATAGACTCAGCAGCTTTTGTCTAATACTGGGAGCGTCACCCTCATCTGGTTGAGATTGAGATGCTCCAAAAAGCTTCTCTTTCAGTCTCTCACACTCCAGAAGAACGTGACTGGTAGTCTTATCAGTCTATTTGCATATCCTGCATAACACTTCTTCCTCAAATATGCCCAATTTAAACAGTAATAAGCACAGTTATACGTATGCTTGAGATGTCTTTGACTCAAACTCATTAGTCAACTGTTAAATTGAACACTTACGGCTTATGTTTGTCCAGAGTAGTTTTTACTTTGACGAAAAGTTGGTCTCATTATTAATTGTGCTAAAGGCAGATGATCTGCTAATCCCACTTGTAAGGTTTGGCCCCGCGAAAGCCAGCCATGTACCCTTTCTGTCCAGTTTGCCTGCACTCTCGTTACCCTTGACACCTCTGCGTCCTGGCATCTAAATAAGGTCCACATTGTTGAAACAGACAACTGTGGAGAGATTTCAAAAACATTTCCACAGATTGAGGAGGTTTTTTTAGTTGAATCAAGTTCTCTGAGGGCGATCTGGCTATCTGAGGCGTTTAGGAATCGATAAAAATTCTTTAGTATATAGATTTTTCATTAATATTAAAAAATGTTCCATCTTCAAATCTTCCACATCTTTTAAAAAAACGAAAAATGTTTCGTTTTCGTTACCTTAAAAAAATGATTAAATTAACTATATGAAACCAAGTATTTAGAGATATTTTAGTTCCTCTATCACTAAAATATTCATCGTGTCCTCGTCACTCATTGTAGAATCCAAGCGCAGAGAACTGGTAGCATTGAAATTAAAAAGAACGAACACAAAACATAACTAAAATAGTGAACTTTATAATACTTTGTTTACGGCGAGTTACCAATCATTTGCCACACAATTTTACTACAAGGCTGAAATGCTGATTCAAATTTAATCTATATACAAACGCTTTTCTTGGTGAGGGAATGTTAATTCTTAAATGTTGAAACTCTCTCTTACTTATAAATTTATATGGTTAAAATTGTATAGTACCTATTTTTATTGAGACACAAAACCATACAATTTGTATTTTTAACCAGTATACGAAGTAAGTTCCCAAGATAAGTTTGGATATCGACAAAATTGTCTACTACTTTTTGATAAAATTTGGTGTAAGTGACTAGAATGTGTTCATATAGAAACCTATTGTAAAACAGAAAAATTCCTATTTAAAATGACAAACAAGCGGCCATTTAAAAAAAAAAAATTGTTCATATATCTTGTGAAATTCAATAATTAAAAATAGATAAAAATTTGCCGATTTCAATTTTTGCACGAGGGTAGAGACACTGATAAGAACGAAGCGTATGGATATTGTTTAATTATACAACTTTTAAGAGGCATAGTAGAATCTAGACGATCTCAAGAAGGTAGTATACTTCAGACGTTCGTTCTTTGCATTTGCAAATATCACAATCTGGCAACGTTGCTTCGTTGGCTCTGTTCCAACTGTGATATTATACGCGCAGTTTGGGTGTGAAGCTAAGATATGCGCGTAGAGGGGCAAAGCGAGACGACGACGTTGCCATTTCCACTGCCTATCCGGTGCGTCACCAAAAAATCCAAATGCAAAGAACCAGCGGCTGTAGTATAACAATGTATACACAATTACAAGGTTTAGGAAACCTGTGTAGCAATTGCCTAAACGAACTTACCGGATACAATTTAACTTTTCCTACAAGGACCAATAAACAATAGTTTTAGCATTATATTTAGAGGATCTTCCTTGTATTATATTGTATTATGGGGGTAGGTAAGGGTGGCGCCCACCAAATAGGTTTTTTTAAAAAAATTAGTTTTGCAATTAAAAATGTTAAAAAAAATCGTATCTTTTAATTATTTTGTAAACCAACTGCTTTTGAAGTTAAAACATTTTTATCGGCAGCCATTTTGAAAAAGTACAAAAAATTTTGGTTTTACGTAGGTCTATATTTGTAAAAGTTTATATATTTTTGAAAAACCATATCTATTCTCACTATACCATCAATTTTCGAAATTATAAATAATTTTAATAATAAAAAAATAAAAAAAACTGAAAGAAAATGAAGCATTTTAGGAGACATATTTACTAAAAAGTTTTTCTTTATTTGACGTCGGAACTCATTTCTGAAATTTTGTACCAGTTTAATGACTCACCTTGTTGAAGAAAGTAAATTCCCCCTATTAAAATAAAACACTATCTCTATACTGGGTATACACAAAAAAAGAAGTCTGAATTAATTTCACCCAATATAGGCCACCTGCTTCTTCTCTCACCCCATAATTTCCCTTAGATATTAAAACACCCCAACCCCTCCTGATATGATCCTTAAAAGATTTTAATGACAACGTTCGTCTCCAGAGCAAAGAAACGAATGTTTTAATAATTCCTCCCCCTCCTGTACTCACCCTTGTCGCAAATATCTTGGGCTAATGAAGCACCCCCCCCTCCTATACAAGCTTAATCCATTTGGGGTCGCACTTTTAAATTCAACTTTTAATATAAAACTAAGACTTTCATTAGATGCCGTAATGCGGTGGCGGGTAATTATAATTTATGGTGTCAATAAGACATCTGTGGTTGCTGTGGTGATTCAGTAACGTCAAAACTTGTTTTAAATCTTATTTAAGATGTTTCTTTTCTTTCGCCCTTTAGGACCTTTACTTTTTAGTAATAGTGCCGACATTAGTATTAGACTAAAATATAATACTTCTTCATCTGTAGTGCGCTGATGGTTTGAAAATATATTTACTCTCCAAAGTTAATCAAATTGGCAGTGCAGTGGTCATATGACATCAACATTATCGTCTTATGTGGTGAAGTGCACGATTTAAGACTGCAAATCAAAGACTCAACCCATTATTATAGACTACTCCTGACTAATAGACACAATAGTCTTAGTCTCTCTCTTTCCAAACTTAACATCGACTGGTGACTCACCGTCAGGTGCTGACCTATAGGTAACCTAGCTGGATACAACTTTTTTTTTGTAGTTTTGGGTTAGACTGGGTCAACATTGTACTTTACGATGTTGGACTCTGAAACCGGGGGAAAGCGATCTGGTGCCCTGGTTTGCTTTCAGCTTCGGCTGGTAGACTACCCTATCCCATGTAGGTAGGTAACGGTCTTGGCCCTCGGTATATGATGTGAGGTAAGGTATCGCGTGAGCGACTTGACGGCTACTTATCATACGTAGGTCCGAGAACTTGCTAACATGAGTTCTATGAAAAAGGAGCTTTCCAGTAATCGGGTCGTACACTATACCCCACAGTGTCGGCCCAAAAATACTGGAGGAAAGCGATTTGGCATGCCGGTTTGCATCCAGCTCCGGATGGAGGGCTACCCTATCTCATGTAGGTGGGTAATGGGCACCGCCCTAGGTAGGTGATGTTGTGGGAGAGGGTATCGAGTGAGCGACCGGTCAGTGACTCATCAAACTTGGCATGGAGACCTACCTTGCCGAAATGAGTACCATGGGAGCATGCTCAGCCTTTCCAGAGGTTTCGACTTCTGGCACCATGTGCTGATGAAGGTTTAGTGGTATGCTAGTTAGTATATTCCCTCCTGGATTTATGTTAATGAGTGGGGGGTCATTTGTTGTGTCGAAAGGTTATAGGTGCGCCACCCCTCCTAGTTTTCGGAGATTGTTATATTCTTAAACTTCAAACTTACAAGTACATATCTTGGGTTAGAGGCTTACTTTCAGCTTCGGCGGGTGTGCTAAACAATTCCATGTAGGTGGGTAACGGGGGCAGCCCTCGGTAGATGATAGAGTTTTGGGTGTGCGACCCCGATGACGACTCATCATATGACACTGGTGAACCTTCTAGACATGAATACCATGCTTGGCTAGTCCGGGAATTTTGTCAGGGCATACACTTAGGAAAGGTTTTGTGGTGTACTGGTGGTGGATATACTTCCTCTCTCTTATCTTTTGAGTGGAGGTATGGCGTTATGCCTTAAGGTACAAGATGCAACGGCTCTCCTAGTTTTTTGGAACTAGTATTAAACTCATCTATTCTGTTTATATTTTGGGTTAGATCTCTCTCTTTCATCTTTCCTATTAGGAATTTCTTGACCAACTCCTGTTCAAGTATTCAAGGGATAGGGGTCTTTGTTTTGTGTTATTTTCTTCCTCTTTTTAATAAGGCGATGATGGCAAAGAGGTTTTTTGCCTTTAAAGAAGAAAAAAAAATTATTCTGTTTCACAGTCACCGAGGCACTTCTCTCTCTCTCTCTCTCTCCCTCCCTTCCTCCCCCTCTCTCTCCCCCTCACTCTCTGCCTCCCTCCCTCTTTCTCTGCCTCCCTCCCTCCCTCTCCCTCCTACACTACCTCTCTCTTCCTCCTTCTCTCTCTCTCTCTCTCTCTCTCTCTCTCTCTCTCTCTCTCTCTCTCTCTCTCTCTCTCTCTCTCTCTCTCTCTCTCTCTCTCTCTCTCTCTCTCTCTCTTTCTCTCTCTCTCTCTCTCTCTCTCTCTCTCTCTCTCTCTCTCTCTCTCTCTCTCTCTCTCTTTCTCTCTCTCTCTCAAATACTTTCACCCTCTTTCTTTCTTATTCCTCTCACTCCCACTTACTTATTCTTTCTCTTTTCCCATTTTTCTCTCCCTACCTCCATCTTTCTCAATTTCCCTCCCTTCTTCTCCCCCTTCTCTCTCTCTCACACACTCCATATTTTCTCTTCTCAAGTATTTCTTTCTGGACTAGTTCCTAATTGTTCGCTTTAATTAGACCTACACATTTCACATCCCCAACATGAAGCAAAACAGCGGCTTTTAGTTCGGGTAGTTTTTTTTAAAAGCTATATTAACTTCCCAAAATTTCGATTTTGATCGAAACCTCGTACCAAAAAAAAATTGTTTTTTTTTTACACCAGATGCTATTTGTGTCATATCAAATTATTATGTTTACTATTTTTAAAAGTTATTTTACCTTTCAGGAACTTTTCACACACCCAGTACAATAATGCATTATATGAAATGTTATTTATTAATATATTTGCATCATCTCTACCACCATTTTGTTTCCATTACCGTTATACACAAACAAAAAAGTACAGTTTTTAATTATATCTTGAAGCACATTAAACTGTAAGAAGAAGTAACACGTTAAGCTAATGTTTTCCTTGTGATAATCCGTAGCCAAGTAAAAGCAGAGGGAGAGAGCTAGTAATTACAGCGTCGGCCACCTGAGCACGCCACCGTAACTCATCACCATGATGACAGCTGTTCTACTTCTTGTTGATACCCTCTTCTTTTTTTTTAAGACAATGGACGAATTTTGAAGAGTTGTTATTCCCCAACCCTTCAGAGCAACTAATTAAGGATCCAGGTGGAAAATTGATGACGGTAAAACTCGTTTTTCCCTCCGAGCTGAAAAGCTTTTCCTCTAAAGTTTTTAAAACAAAAACACACAACGCAAACAGCTGTCTTGATGGGATTGGATAATTAAATCACAGACTAAATAACTTTTTAAATAAACAACACGTTATCACGGAATTATGTTGGACATTTTGTTGATTAATTTATTACTGGATTGCAACAACAGGTAAAAAGGGATGGAGACTTGTGACATTATATCTTCTTCTTAGTTTCAGCAATGATACGGCTTCTTGATTACATTTAGCGAAATTTTATTAAAAATTATTTTATCCAACCATTCCCTTGACAAATTTGCGTCTCATAAAGCACCGATAATACCTCCTCCCCCCGCAAAAAAAATCTATATATATATATATTTTTTTTTTACAGATAACTATTGATATCTCCGCAACCGTTAAAGATAAAAAAGAGTTTAAATTTTTTAATTTTTAAGAAATCAAATTATGGTTAAAAATATTTAGAAATCATCATTTTCATATCAAAATGACTTTTTGAAAATGTGTTAAATGGTAAACTACAGGATGAACAATTTTAAACTAGCCCACTGAAAATAGGCCAGCCTATCACACGAAAATACTTCTTTTTTTTAAATATATACAGATCAATTCAATTATACTTACATTTTATCCTTTAATGTTTACTCCTTTATTTTTAAAATAGATGCAAGAGGATATCGCTATGTGCAGTAATGAATTTTTGTGCTCGAATATGTACGTGAAAAGAGAGATTTATATCATTTCTACATGATGGAAGATGTATATCCAGTTAAGCTACCTCGGGGTTGGAACTATAAGGCAGAGAGAGAGAGAGAGAGAGAGAGAGAGAGAGAGAGAGAGAGAGAGAGAGAGAGAGAGAGAGAGAGAGAGAGAGAGAGAGAGATTTATATATATAGAGAGAGGTAGAAAGTGATTTATATATATATATATATATATAGAGAGGTAGAAAGTGATATAGAGAGAGCGAGAAAGTGGGATTTCGAGTCAGAGAGATATGAAGAGTAGGTGTGAGGCGAAAAGTCAGATCACGGAGAAAATGAGAGGGAAAGAGAATGATTTAGAGGAGAGGGAGGTGGAAAAAGATGGAGGGAGAATTATAAATAAATAAAGTGCGTGAGTGAGGAAAGTAGAGAGAAAGTGAGGTAGAGAAAGATGGAGATTGGGAGATAAAAAAGTAGAAAGAGAGTAATGAAGGAGGGAGGGAGAAAGGATGAGATTGGGAGAGGGAGGTAGAGAGTGTGTAGGAGAGGGAAGTAGATAGAGGATTGTAGAGAGAATACTGGATAGGGGGTAGAGAGAAAATTGGAGAGGGGTGTGAGAAAGTGGAGGTAGAGAGAGGGAGAGAGTGGAAGAGGGCGGTGAAGTGGGATAGAAAGAAATTGAGGGAGAAGGATAGAGATAGGAGAATGTGAGACAAGGAGAAAAAGGAAGACAACGGAAGAAAAGACGGAGATATAATGAATGAATTTTAGCTAGTTAAAGCTTTTAGACTTAATAAAAGAACAGGTGCTTACAAGACTTACAGGGTCTTACAGGGCTACGAAGAAAGGACTTAGAGTGTTGGATGGTATTTTTACAAACCACTGTTTCGAACAGGGATATTTTGATTATTGTGAAGACAACTATTTTACTACGATCGATGTGGGTTGGAGTAAACGAATGACTATTTTGTTGCCTCCTGTGAAGGATATGGCAGAGTAAGATATGAAGTGCAAGATGCGGACACTCTGAATATGGAAAAGTTGCAAGTGATAGCATTTACTATTCTTTGAGTAAGGCAAGAAAACAGGTAGTTTTATTAAAGGTTAAAAATAAGGTGTTCTGCTAATGATGTGGTACCTAGAGTGACCCTAAGGGCGGACGTAATCTCCGCTTCATTAGAGAACATAATAGAATAGCTTTAAGACCTGAGATCGTATCATACCCATTCCATCAGAAATTTCATTATACTTTTCCTATAGTTTTTATATCCTAGGAATATTAACTTACAATCTATATCGTGCCATTAATTAAATCGACTGTACCGATTTCAATAAAAGAAACTCAGACAGTTCCTATACATGTGTCAATTAACAAATCCAAGTACACCATCTGACATGCAAGGTAACGTTCTCCCCCATTCCTTAGCGTGATCACAACAAGCCTAACGAGTTTCTGGGATTGGATCATGCTAACTCTTCATCAGCTGCTATCACTAACACATCAATCAAAAGACAAACTGTTCTACCTCTAAAACTGGACATTCTTAATAGATCAAGACTGAAAGTGAAATTCATTAAGCTTGTTTCTAATAATTAGTGTGATCATTATCAAAAATTAATTTATATATCTCTTACTTATTAACTTTAGGAAAAGATAGATTAGTATTAAATAAACAATTGTTGTATTGTTTTATTTTTGTAAATTTTAACTTACAGGTTAAGAAACCACATCGTTAAGTTTAAAATAAGATAATGGGCGACATCGTGGTACTTCTTTGTCCCATCATGCAATCTAATACAAACAGATCTTCTAAACTTAATGTCTAAAAGTTGGTTCCTTGGTGCTTTTTTAAAATTTTAAATTTGTTTGGAATGTCAAGTGGTCTTATCAAGTAGGGTAAGTTTGTTAAAAATGTTATTAAGCAAGTTTTCTGAACCTTGTAACTGTGTATATCACTGCTTTCATGACGTCGTTTAAGATCTAACTCGCTTCGCTCATGTCTGTGTCTCGACCCTAGTGGGCATAAAAGCTGTACATATATGAAGGACACCCAATCTCCACGCTCTTCTGGTTGACTTGGCCCTGCCGGTTCTTATAATTATACGAGTATCACATTTTCATGGTGGGTCAGTGTTCGAAATTATATGTCTGACAGTTACATTTGGTTGGTACGGTTACATGAAGAATATAAAATCTAGGAATTTCTATCAAATGTAGTGTGTTGTAAGTTGAAGACAACATACGACCGTAGAAAAATACTCTTTACATACACTCTTTAAAATGGCCGCAATTTTAAACCTTTTATTTCGATTGTTTTAACTTCGATAGTGTTTTAACGAAGTTAATCGACGTTATCGAAGGGTTAATTTAATTTTCCTAACTTGAATAACACACGAAATATGAAACTGTTTCATATGGCGGCCATTTTGACTTTTTCAATTTTTTTTTCTGAATTTCAATAGGATCTACACGAGGCCACTACCAAATATCATGTTTCTACCTTGATATTCGTGACCGCTATCGTGCTTACGTACAGACGACAACCACAACGAAAACGACGACGGATGGGCGGTATTTTGAAAATCATATCCTGAGGTCATGAACGTGAAGATCAATCAAAAAACGGAGATCGAATTTGTTGACGATAACCAAACTTACCCATAACCTACTTCGTATTGGGTAAGTAAAATCAGATCTCCTAAGTACCAAATGAAATGTTTAATCATGTTAGTTCATTTTCGAAAAAATTTTTTTTAAAATATCTATGTAACATAAGTGTACAGTATCGAATTTGTAGAGTGTTCCATATGTACGATATATTAATACAAAATAACGATTTCTTCATGGGACACTCTATATATTGGTGCGTTTGTGTGTACGAGTGTCCAAGAATATTACTTTCAGGTTACAAAGAAAATAACCAGGGCTTATGACGGAGGTAAATTTTTTGTTCTTTTTTAAAAGCGAGAAACCTTTCGGTCATCATCGCCTTTAAAAAAGGGGAGAAAAGCACATATAATAAAGACATCTATCTATCGTATACTCTAATAGCGTCAGGGTCGGAAAAGAACAAGAGCTGACAAGAGAAGCTTTATAGGAAAGATGAATGAAAGGGATCTAAACCAAGACTACCTTAAATACGGTGTAGATACAGCTAGGATTTCTCGGGTTTGCCACGCTTGTACTCACTATAATTATTATCCCCTAAGGGTGATAAAGATAAAACCTATGTCCTTCCTTATACACTTAACATTCTGCTTACTAAAGTACCCAATAAAACCATAATCTCTGTGAACTTGAATAATAAATCACTACTTGGTATTGCTTACTCAACAACTAACTGGTCAAGTTGATTTCAGTTACCACAGCAACCACTCCGAAGCCGGTGTGTGAATTACAATTTTTTTACGGCGGTCGCATAAAGTAATGAAATATCGCAGGACCGCTAGCTTTTTAATGTCAAAGGTCGCATCGACATCTTAAAGTTATAGAGTTGGGAAAACGTGGCGTGCTTAACAATCTATTCAATATGAGTCATTCTTTAAATAACATTTGCAACACTGAGCATGGTAATAACTTGTTGTTTTATTGTTAATTAAACAATAAAATTGCATACAAAATGTTCATTGTGATGTATAAATCATTGTTTTGAACTATTTCTCTTGAAATTGATATTGTGGAGGTTCGTATTTATAATTTAAATCTCCTCAGGGTCTTACTATAGATAGTACAGAATTGGGAATCCCGAGGGATCTGAATCTACACATTTTCGCATGTAGTCGTAGGTTAGATCCATATCTTTCCTACCAGGTCTTTCTTGACTAACTGTTTTGCTCATCCAACCCTGATTAGAGTATTCGAGGACTAGGGGTCTTTATTTTATGTACTTTTCTTCCTTGGTGATCATGAGCGAGAGGTTTTATGTCCTTTTTTTTTATAAGGGGAAGCCCACTATAAAAAACGGTAGTTTTGTGTTACCTTTTTGATGTCAATTCATTTACTTCATTTTGAAATAATTAATTACTCGAAAATTCGAAAACCTGTCTTAAAGAAGAACACGGAAGTTGGTATTTTCTAAATGTAAGGGTATAATTATTTTATTAATTTAAATCATCAACTGAATTATTTTCACTTGAATTTGTTACTTTAACAATCCTTTAAATTTTTTCAATTTCAACGGCGATTACGACACCAATATTTTCTTTCCAGCAAATGAAATAAAATGTGCAAAAACATTGGGCATAGTTTTTCACGCACCCTAAAGTGTTCCCTTCTGACCCTGAGGCTATTAGAGTATCTGATGGCTAGGTGTCTTTATTTTATTTTTTCCCTTTTTGTTTAAAAACCGAGAGGTTTTTAGCCTTTAAAAAGTAAAAATCAGCCATCGATACTGAAAATAGTTATATATATATATATATATATATATATATATATATATATATATATATATAATGAGGTTTAAAAAAGTTTCATCTATGTGATAATACAAGATAATATCTAGTTTAAATGACCGAGTTCCCGGTTAGTATTCGTATTTAAAAAAAAAAAAATATTATTCCTTAATGGCAATTCATAATATTGACACTGGTATGGGTCAAGCATCTTCACATTTTCAAACAAATTTAGAAAATCGGTAGAATAGATTTTGAGAATTTACGTATTTCATGATAGATTGTTTCTTTATTGATAATTCACGAAAATGTATTTATGCAGAGATGGCGACCAATTTGCTTTTTGGGTACTTAGGAGAAACGTTTCAGCAAAATTTGATCAAAATCGTTTTAGAGTAAATCGGAATTTTGTGAATTTATGCTAGTTATGGCAGGGAAACGCAAATTTTTAGTTATGGTAAAAATGAAGAAAAATAAACACAAACAAATAAATTAACTTCTTTAGGTTGAGAACACTTTACAACGATAGACACACATCATTCCCAAAATTACGTTTCGGGATTAGAGGACCTCAAAACAGACACTTGACCGACTCGAAATCGGTTTTTTACCTATCACATAACTTTTTCTATACTGCGAAGGCCTATATGTTAGAAATTAAAAACAATTAAATTGGGGATTCACCACCTGTTCTAATATTTTAACAAATATAGAATCATGAAAAACTTATCAGTCATAAAATTAATTTCGACAAAGAGATGTCCTAACCCAACCTAACACATCTTTTGTTCAACATTGTGCTGAAAAGAGTGATTAAGTGTTGTATATTATATATATCAGGTAAGAAATATACCTGATAGTAAATAAAAGAGAGAACTCTAACCCGAGATGATATGAAAATGGTGTGGATCCAGTTAGAATCCCTATGAATTGCCACGACCGTACTCATTATAGGTGACCCCTTAGGGGCCCTTTTAGACATAAATAAAATTTCAGCAAAGACAGGGAATTCATTTAGGCTGAAGAGCAAGTACGCGGATAGACAAGAAACAAACATCATTCAAAAGAACATTTTATCCTTACACTTAATTCGCAAAAAAAAACAAACATTTTATCAGCAAAACACTTTATCCACAAAAACACTTATTGCGAACTTACTATCCACAAAAAACACTCTACCCGCAAAAACACTTATTCGGCCAAACACACTTTACCCTCAAAGAACAGTTTTGATTCGCAAAAACACTTATTCCGCCTTAAAAACTATTATCCAAACACTGTACCCGAAAAAAGACTTATTCAGCAACAATATATATATCCGAAAAACATCAAATAATTCATGACGTAACTTTCTCTATATTAAAACAGAAAGTAATATAACTGTACAAAATTGCCGGATTTTTAATACCCTTTAGTTTCTAAGAGAGACGAATTAATGGAATGGATAAAGTGGGAGTGGGTTGGTTAGAAGGGGTGAACACTATGCTCTTCCGAGTTTTTCTCTTCATTAATCTTGTCCCGTAACAACCCCCCGAAGCCAAATCGAATGCCGAGTGTCATGTTTACAAAATAACAAATGACCATCATTAAACAGGGACGAGAGTTCCGCGGTAGATCAATGAACGTTCAATGTTTATTTAATTTTGGGGGACTTTTTTGTCGATATTTTTAAAGTTTTAACTTTATATCCAGTAACTTTGGTTTAAAACAGTTTTTCACTTATTTACTGAACCTCGTAATTGTCTCTAGCACGAGTTTCTTAATTTCGACTATTACAAAGTCTCCACTCGCTTCACTCGTGTCATTGTTTAGCCTTGAAGCTGTACATAGGTAGAAGACGTCATATTCGTTACGCCGTTCAGGTGACACGGGCCTGAAAACTAATAAGTATACGAATATTATATTTTCTTGGGAATAATATATTATCAGGGTTCGAAATTACATTTTTCAAATATCATCGTAGATATGGGCAGTTGGTGCAAGGTAAAATTGATATCTGGAAATTTTCACCCAATTTAGTGTGATATAATTTAAACAAAAACTGTTAAAATAGCCCCCTTTTTAACATTATCATTTCGATTTTTTGAAATTCAGTAGGGTTCTATATGAGCACTAGAGTCCCTTATACCAAAATATTCCTATTTTAATTTTATGGTCGATATTATACTTACGCACAAACGATAACGACAATGTAGTAGACTTATATACCAATTTTATATATGTATATATATTTTTTAAATAAACAAATAAACTTTGGTAATCCTACTAGCTTAAGATATAGTTGTTTTTACGTAGTTCATCCTAAATAAAAATATTAACTGGTTGTGTGGGACCTTTTGGACACACGGTATATATTAAGGTTGTAGACATGTGAAGAATCCTCCTCTCGCTACATCTATGCCCTCGATTTCGTAATATTAAAATATCACATTTTCTCGGGAGGTCAGTATTCGAAATTGCATATGTCCTCTTTACAACGTTCCATAATGTGCAGAATTAAAATTTGCAAATTTGAATCTAACTTAATGTTTTATTATTTGAAATAACACGGAATAAGAGAAAAAACTTTTTACAATAGCCGTGATTATTATATTTTTAATTAGATTTTCTAAATTCAATAGGGTTCCATATCAGAACACTATACTCCCCTATACCGAATTTCATATTTCTATTTTAATTTTCGTGTTTACTCACATATGACGACGGACTTGCGGTTTGTCGAAACCTTTTTTTGATTTTCTAAAACAATGGAACGTGAAGATGAGTAAAAAAAAATAGAGGACAACATTTTGTTCTATTAATAAACTTACCCTTAAACTCCGTATACTGGTCAAGTGAAATTAGGAAAGGTCAGACATCTACTATCCATCCTGATAATACAACCTGTTGCGTATTAATAAACATATAACACACCAGTATACCAGTAACTCCATGACATCATGCAAACAATGCCCGGCAGGTAAGCAACTGAGATGACATATAAAGGCAGTGGTTGACTTTCCGATAAAGAAATGTCAAATGATTGTCAGTCGGCCAGGACAAGTTTTCCACGACTATTCTTGGAACTCATTTAGAAATTATGCAGAGTTGTAAAATAATTGAATAAATAATACGACATTAAGGAAAGGATAGAATAGTATTTCCCACGTAATGTACAATAGTTGTAATCACAGATTTGTCATTATAAGTGTATCTTAGTTGACCTTGTCCTATGTAGTCAAGGTTGATCACTAACGTTAACACTGGGAAGAAGGAACTATAAATGTCAATAATAAATTCACTATTGAACAAACGGGAATCAAAATGTCACTAACAAATGCATCACTAGTTAAAAGCACTTAAAGAAGCTAATAAAAAAAAAGGTCAACTGGTGCTAAAACCACACGATGGTAGTCATTTAGGGACAGTTATTTTTATAAAGTCGAAGTCAACATATAAATTTCTTCGTCAAATGAACACAGATATTCGTAACTATAATAACTTGCAGTTTTATTTGATAGCCCAAACATAACATATCAAAAATAAACATTTTAAATCCGATAGCTTTTGCCCTTTACCCACCGTCATTATTTTGTTAGCAATATAATTTTCCTATATTTGGGACAATACGAAAAATATAACGCATAGTTTGAAATATATAGGATTTATTGTCACCTCTGTGTAGACTGGTTGCGACTTATACGTGCGTATGAAATTAAAGTTTTATCCTTGGTCCTTGTTTTTATCTACTAAAGAGAAATCGATGTAAATAGTCGCCTTTGAATGGCTATTGAACTTTTTGTCTCACATCTCACAAAAATTGCTTTTAAAACTTATGCGCTACGCATTTCTCATTGTATGATCAAATTAAATTGTATAAATTATACAAAAAAAACTTAATATTTTTTGTTATCGCACTGAAATTTAATTCAAATATTTTTTTTTTCAGATTTGTGGATTAAATTTAGAATGGGGGGGGGGAATAATATATGACACTTTAAATATGACCTTATTTACGTTTTAGTCATCTTATTTTAGTTTATAAAATTTACTTTGAAAATTTTAAATAATAACATTAATTGAAAATTTAATACAGATATTGTTTTTAAGCTTTTTCGGAAAAGATTTATTCGAAAATGTTTTATCGTGTATTAATATAAAAAAATTAAAAAAATTAACATACCACGTTTTTAAAACGGACTAAAAAGTATAAAATAATTTTTCATGACCCTTCTACAATTTTGAGGGAGGATTGTTAGTGGCTTTGGATATATTTGGAATACTTGGAGAGAAAAACGTGGGGCGCAAGCAATCTATGATAGTTAAGGAGGAGTAAATAAAATAAATTACAGTGAATCTCATTTCCGATTCACTGAAATTAGCAGTGAATTCATAAGATTGTCTACTTGTATTATTTACTAGCTGCGGCCCACGTTTTTCTCTCCAAGTATTCCAAATATATCCATAGCCACTAACAATCCTCCCTAAAAATTGTAGAAAGGTCATGAAAAATTATTTTATACTTTTTAGTCCGTTTTAAAAAAGTGGTATGTTAAAATTTTTTATTTTATTTGATTTATTATTATACTTTTCAGTTCGTTTTAAAAACGTGGTATGTTAAATATATATATATATATATTTGATTTATTATTAATCCAATAACTCTCACAAGCCATGAAAAAATTGCCTCATCCTACTTCAATATTCCGGTTACCATTCAAAGGCGATAAAAAGTTTAAGCCAATAAAAATCTATATTGGCCAGTTTTTTTTGGTTTAAATAACTATTGTTTAAACAAATGTAGAGACAAGAAACCAACTGGATATTGTATTGTCATCCAATTCTGACATATGTTCAAAATTTCAGGTATCTAGCTTATCGGGAAGTTAATTTAAACTCGAGAGCAAAATTTGACCCGGACAGACTGACAGATATGACGGAAACCGAAGTAATAAAAACGTGGTAAAAATGTTGGCCTATGCTATGCACCATTGACAAACGTAATAAACTTTAATAGAGGTTAGGCAGAGCGTCAGTTAGCAACATGTACGAGAGTGCAGGGAGCAAAATAACCTCTAGACCTATCAAACCCTTCTGACCCTTGTCAACTGGAGATGCGGCTCTCAGAACACTGGGCACTCGGTGGACACTACCCAATACACCATCTTACAAAATAAATAAATAAACAAAGCTACAAACTTTATTTGATTGTGTCATAAATACGTCCTCAGCATGAGTCGTATTGGATTTAATAACAACTGTTTGAATTTATTACGGCTTTCTATCAATTATTTATTCCTGAAACGTAATATTATTTTATTTAGATTTTTTACACGGGTCATTAATCTTCACATTTCACTAAAATTTGAACGATTTGAAGAAATTTCGTATTTTACAACAGGTTTATAGTTCATGTTTTGTTTTTTAACGATAACTCACAAACTTGTATTTCGTTTGTGCCCTTAAAGACTAAACTTAACCAAACTCTATCATTACAAATAATTCATGAAAGTTTTGTTATTTTGAAAAGATATTTCTTCTTTTAAGTGCATAGAAAACTCCAAATTTCAGATGAAAATATTGAATCTAAAGTATAAAAATCGTAACACTTAACTTTGATGTTTCATTTTGATAAATATTATTCTAAGAATTAAATTATATTTATTTTGTGTACTTTCAAGTGATATATTATTTTAGAGGTTATGTTCAACATTAAAATTAACGTTGTGGATAGTCGGCTTTATAAATTAGTTGTGCACTAGTAAACAATTTATATTTAAAAAAATATATAAATAAAAATAAATAAATAAAAAATAAATAAATACAAGATGCTTATACATTTATTAATGAAAATACTTTATGTGCAAAGTGGTTCTTAAATTGGGTGAAGACCAACGATTAAATATCAGGGATTGGTTAGATATTAATAAACAGAGCGCAAAAAAAGATATTTATGAAGTTCTTTACCAGAAATGAGTCAAGAATATTCTATGAACTTCTTCCAGATTTTAAATTATGTTTAATTAATAGCAGATATCTGGTCTAACTAAGACAATGGCTTATGAGTAACTTATATACTGTTGATGATATCTTATAGTTAGTTTTACTTAAATTATTAATTTTAAATAGACTTTAAAAATTGTTTTTTTTAATAATAATTGTGCCGTGAAAAGGTTTATTTGAAGATAAAATCAGTACACTTTTTATATGTTTTAATTGTTAAGTAGACTCCGCATTTGACGAAAAAATAGTAAATTTATATATTGTACTAAGCAGTTGGTCTCAACTCTCTTTCCGGACAGTACAAAATATACATTAGGCTATTGATTGATGGTGCCACAGAACAGGTATTGTCTTTGTTGGTCACCAATCTTTCACAATATTAATATGATATAATAGTTGTAACTATTGTCTTCATACAAAAATCTAAAAAATTGTATTGATTTGGTTATTTTTTAGTTTGTAGCACTGTATATCAATATTTGTCAGAATTTTGTTATACTTAGTACATGTTAATTTTGTTTGCTTTTGTTGTGAAATTATAAATATTCACTATTCATTATATTTTGATCAAAAATTTAGTGTGCTGATTTCTATTTTTTTTCTTGTTGTTTAAAGAAAAAGAAGTCATAAGAAAAGGAATATAAGATAAAGACCTCTAGCCCTCATTTACCCTCTAATAGGGCCAAAAAAAAACAAAAAAAAAAAAACAAAACAAAAGTTGTCAACATATATCTGATAGGAAAGTTGAAAGAAAGGAGTCTAACCTAAGGCTGGATGAAAAAAGGATTTGATCCATCTACTTCGGGTTTGCCAAATTCGCACTTACTATAGTGAGCTTCCAAGGGGGGTTTAAATTCGATAAAAGCATTTCGTAAGGGGATATGTTTGATGGATTCCTCCTTCGTATTTTATAAAAAAATTGTGTTGTTGGTTTCTATTTTTCTCGTTGTATAAAAAAAAAAATCTCAGTCATAATCGTCTAATATAAAAGGGAACATAAGATAAAGATCCCTAGCCCTCAAATACTCTCTAATGACCTCATGATCGGAAAAGAATGAAAGTTCTCAACAGATATTTCATAAGAAAGATGAAAGAAAGGAATCTAACCCAAAGATGGATGAAAAAATGATTTGATCCAACTACGTCGCTCGGGTTTTGCCAAATTCGCACTTACTATAGTGAGCTTCTGAGGGGGGTTTAAATTCGATAAAAGCATTACGTAAGAGGATATGCTTGATGTGTTCATATGTTTGTCAAAAATTTGAGTTGTTGATTTCTATTTTCCTCGATGTTTAGAAAAATTTCAGTCATAATTGTTTAAAAATAAAAGGGAACATAAGATAAAGATCCTTAGCCCTCAAATACTCTTTTATATCGTCAAGGTCAGAAGAGAAAAAAAGAATTGAAATCTACATATTTTTATCTAATTTTGAACGTTTTTATTTTTTGTTTAAAGGTGAAAAATCTCTTGGTCATCATCGTCTTATAAGAGAAAGCGGTAAAGAATATAAAATAAAGACCCCTAGCCCTCAACTACTTTAATAAAGTCAGAGTCTGAAAAGAACAAGAGTTGATCTAAAGAGACCGAATAGGAAAGAGGAAAGACTACATGAAGAAAGGTGTAGGGTCCAGCTAGGTGCCCTCGGGATTGTCACGCCCCGTACTCACTGAAATGACAAATTGAGCGTTTAGCTTGTTTCAAATTGCATAACATACGAAATATGAACAGAAAGCTCTTTCATATGGCCACCATTTTGACATTTTCAATTAGATTTTTCTGAATTTCAATAGGAGCACACTATAGTCCCCCAAATTTCATGTACTTATCTTTATTTTTGTAGCCGCTATCATGCTTACACACATACGTCAACGAGATAGACGAACGGCATGTCGTAAATCATTTTTTTCGGTTTCCTGAGATGAAAATCAGTTCAAATTTTCGTGATCGATTTTTTTTACTATTAACAATCTCACCCTATACTTCGTATACTGAGTAAATAAACACTAACAGACTCGTGTATTACAATATTTGAATGTTTATTAAATAGAAAAGTATAAAAGTGAAATTTTTGTACTTGTCTAGTTCACAATTTGACGCCATTGTTATATCCTTCTTCTTATGGACATAACACTTACTGCATATAACTGCAATTATAATCATTAATAACACCACCATTGTAATCTATTAGGTGCACATGTATGCGGAGCGGCGAACAAATTACGCTCAGGAAAATGAATTTAAATAAAATTATTTAATTAGTTACTCACAAATTGTATTGAAATATAATTATAAAAAATTAAGTTTGCATTTAAAGTAGACAGAAGAATACAAGACAGTTATACTATATTTCTCTTTGTTGTTTAAAGGCAAAAAAATCTTTATAAAAAAAGGAGGATAGAACATAAAAAGAGCTCTAGTCCTCGAATAATTTAATTGCGTAAAGGTCGGAAGAACAAGAGTTAGTCAAGAGGAACCTAATAGTTCAGGTGAAAAAAAGGGTTCTAACCCAAAACTACATGAAAATAAGTATAGAACCAAGTAAGATCCTTGGGGATATATAAATAAACAATACATAATCATAACTAACTTACACATCAATCCAGAAAACCAAATACTGAGCAAGATAGAAATTTAGCTGGGAAACCCATAATTCAAATTTCATTATTTTAAAATCGGTTCAAAGGTTTTGACAAAATATTGTTAAAATATAGCTTTTGCCCCTATGACGCTAAAGCCCTAAATCACTTTCAGTTTCTCAAAAGTTAATCCTAAGTCTCTATAACAAAAAGTGTTCATAACTTAAATTTCTACATATAAAAAATTCGAATGGAAGTTGAACGAAATAGGTTAACAGTGTAATATTTAAAAAGAGAAACAAATTTTTCGTTTTTATTCATATTAAAGTTTTCAATTGTGAGCCGAAAATGTGATTTCGTAGGATTTTTTAGGTTACAATTTTTTTTAAATTTTATTTTGTGATGTTTGTTTTATTTATTATTATAATAATAACAATAAATTGTCTTTACTGTGCATACCGGGTGACCCCCAAAGAGGTCGGTTTTTTGAATTTGAAGGACACTCTACAAAGTTGACACTTTAAAGCATGTGTTACATAGATATGTAAAAAAAGGACACTAGAGTTTCATTTGTTTATGGCCAATCAAAACAAAATGGCGGAATAACAAAATGAATGTTCTACCTTATTGATAGAACCCTTTAATCCCGCAATGCAATTCAATTAAAATGTCATTGCCATTTGTTGAATCTCGATCAACTGTTGTTTTGTTAACACACAACAATGCAACAATTTGGTAGTTGTGTTCAATCAGTTTATGTGTGATATCTAACCTCGAAACAATGAATTTTCATTTGAACAAAAAGATAAATGTTGTTCTTGGGGTGTTGCTTTTGAAAATGAATATGAAGCTCTAAGGTCTTCTGAAAGAACCTACCCAAATGTAGTTCCTCCATTAAAAAAAAAAATTCAATTAAACGTGGAAAACTATGGTACTGGAAACTGTACCAGTTTAAAAAAAAATACCATAAATTTTATAACGCAGAAAATTGAAGAGCTTACATGTGCTACTTTACTGAAATCTCTAAACAGGCCTAATTCACTTAGAAAAGTTTCATCCGCTACTTGGATAACACATTCGTCAGTTCAAAGGTATGCCAAAAACAATGTATTTTTTTAACACTTTTAATTCACGGACTGCTGGAAGACTACCCAGAAAGACAAGTGGAATTTTGTTCGAAGGTAATTGAAAAGTTTGACGAAGATGCCAAGTGGTATGAAGGAATTGTATTCTCAGATGAAGCTACATTTTACCGAACAGGATCTGTTGACATAATTGTAATTATTTAACACACATATCCACATTTTCTTACACGAAGAGAGCTTGAAATCAAAGAGTATAACTGTTTGTGCTGCCGTCACCAAGGATGGTGTTTTATCGTATGACATATACCATCAGACAATGACTGGAGACAGATACGCATCAATATTAACTGATCACATAGGTCCTCATCTTACTCAGCCGGAGATGAGAGACTTTTTATCCAACAGGATGGAGCTCCTCTTCATAATGCTAATGTGAGCAAAGCAGTTTTAGATCGAGATCTTCGTGGCAGTTGGCAGATCCAAAGCAGTTGGATAGGTCGTGGCAGCAACATCACGGACTATCCTCCAAGATCCCCAGACTTCACTGCGATTTTTTTCCTATGGGGATTTGTGAAAGTAAATGTTTATTCTCACCCTATAGCAACAAATGATGACTTTAATGAGGCTGCTTGAAAAGGAATTACTATTGATACCTCAGCAATTTTTCAAAAGCGCTTATGACTCTTTTTTGTTTCGTTGCTATTCTATTGATGACATCAATTCTAATAAAGGTCAATTTTTATATCATTAATAATTTATCATTCTTTCTTTCTTTTCTTTATTAAGTTTTACAAACATTTTTATGTTATATGTATATCAACTATTTGTAATGGTTATGCAAATAAAATCATTTTTGTTACAACGTACTATTATTTTATTATTCTGCCATTTTGATTTAATTAGCCATAAAAAAATAAAACTCGAAGGTACATTTTTTACATATCAATGTAACATTACATTAAAGTTTCAAGTTTGTAGAGTGTTCTTTATGTCCAGCATATTAAATTAAAAATAACGACCTCTTCCTGGAACACCTCGGAACATTATTAATCATCATTGTATTTTCCGAAACAAAATCAAAATTTTGTCTACAACAATCATGACAACTAACGGTCTAAGTGGTTGTCTTTTATATTGTAACTGAATATATTTTAAAAAAATTTGCCCGTTTTAAAATTATTTAATTAAAACCAAATGTTATTTTAGATTATTTAACGAAATGATTATGATATAAACCAATTTCATCACACAATGTAATGCAAGGAATTCCTCTAAATGTAACGCCCAAAAGTTGATCTCTTGGTAGTACAGAGTAAGTTTCTGTAAAACAATTATTACGCAAATACTCACAAGACACTTTTTTTACGTCAGCTAGGCCCTAAAGTGCGTTCTAAATATTTAACAAAAATTATCTTTAAGTACATTTTACTTACTCAATATACGAAGTATTCTCACATAGAATTATATTGAAATTATAAAGGTTTAAAATGGCGGCCATATCAATATCTCGTGTGTATTGATAACACACTAAATTAGATAAATATGTGCAGATTTTAATTCTGCATACAATGGTATTAACATCATCTCTATACGATGTCACATAGCGAAGTTATTGTCAAAATGTAATTTACAACCCAGACCTCCAGAACATATTGATATTCATATAGTTACGAGACGGTCGAATCACCGGCACTGGAGTAGAGAGTGGATGTTGATTATTAATTTGTACTTACGAGGCCTTTCAATGGCCGAATTGCCCTATATGATCAACTAACTTATTAAGACAACGTGTATGAGGTTACCCGTAAACAAATTTACATTTACATACAAAGCCCAAGATACCAACTTTTGGGCATTGACATTTAGAGACCATACTTGCATTACATTGCAATATGGGCTGGGTAAATACTATGATTGTTAATACTACATCGAATTGTTAAGGAAATATTTTTGCAATAAATGATTAAAGATGACATATTAAGAGCGACAATAAATTTTCTTAATAAAGTACAGAATTAACTTGTATTTACAGACCTAAATACATTTACAAAAAGATAACTTAATTGGCGCCAGTTTTCAGTATTTAGATAGTAAACTCATTTATTTTTACCCCATTCTTCATCAATTTTTTTATTCTGGAAGCACCGGGTATCTATTGATTAAATTTAATTATTTTTATATGTTGCATTCATCATGCACTGTTAAGCTAAGACAAAATCAAGTGACCTCGAACCATTAATTTTTTTTTTAAATAACTAAAGTGAGGTTTACCCCATACATATCACATTTTTTCGGCTCTCATTAATAAACAAAAGTTAAATTTATTTTATGGTTTTTGAAATGCGATATTTGGTTCACCTCCTATTGTAAAAATTTGAGAAATTTACAAAATTGAGGTTTTAAAATTTAGTACCATATTCCTCATAGTACGATTATAGAGTTATTATGAAAGATGACCCGATTAGTATTTATCCCATATTAAGATCGTAACAACCATAGGATCAACATTTCTAAAATTTTCAGGCCCCATAGATGTCCAACCGAATGTACTAAATGTTCGCCGAGCACACTTCACAATGCCACAGAAGGTGTTCTGCCAACCCCTTCTCTTTGGAGCAGAACCAAGGGGTATCCTTTACTACCAACCCCATCTTTTTGAGGTAATATCTTACTGGGCAGTGATAAAGATGTTACAGCTTCCGCCTAGAAAAATCGGCGGAAACTCTTTTCACTTATAAGCCGAGTAATGTCGTCCCAATAGAAGGACCAGTACCTCTTTATCCAAGTCTCACTCTAGTGACTTAGATTGTTCTTGGGATTTCAGAAACAAGGAGGTATCTTTGAGCTTCAGGCTCTAGCAAGGCCTTGTTCCTATTTATACCTGTATGATCAGGCACCCATTTAATGGTGACATTAAAATCACCCTATCCATATCACTGACTACATTAGAGCCATCCACACTAGCATGGATTCAAAGGTTAATGATTCCAATCCTTTGATGACATTCTGCGAATAGATATCATTGAAATGGTGTCAGAGATGTCTTATCAACTCTGTTAACAAAAAAAAAGAAAAGAAATTTATCTCAAAGCAAGCCTAACTCTCTGAAGAATTCACTCATTTATACACAGAAGTATTTAAAACTTCCAAGGGTACTGGATCAGATGTTTACGATGTTAGACCTAGGGAGAGTGTCAACCTAAACCTTCAAAACCGACAACTGTATTTCATGCGGAAGTAATTGTCTTGAATGAATGTGTAAAGAACAATATAGACAGGGGATATAAAGAAAAGACCTTCTATATCAACTCCTACAATAAGGCAGCACTTCTGGTTTTGCCAAACCACAACTACACCTTCAAGATAGTATGGGATTGTCATATCGCCCGAAAAAACATGACAAAAATCAACACTGTAAAATGTCCTAGACATAAGGCAGACAGGTGAGTTAAAACAGAGGTTAAATGTCCACTTACCACCACAGAACCTGAGTATGGTTATCTTATACTTTAACATGTAGGTGTGTTTTCCAAAGGGTCTAGAAACAAAATCAGAATAATTGGGAGAGAATCGAAGACGAAATAAGTCAAAGAGAATGTTCAAGGGTCCTTCGAGATTCAATACAGAGGAATCCCTTAAATTGTCATAAAAGACGTACTGAAAGTTGTTGGATTGTTGAAGAGTCACGTGATGTTCCATCGTTATCTTTTCAGAATGAGGTTTCATGGGGTCTACTTTGTATGTAAGAAATGTTGTGAAACTAAGGAGACAGTTCACCACGTAATATCTGACTGCCCAGCCTTGAACAGGAAATGTATTGTGTCATAAGGCGTTCTGTGAAGTCTACCTCCAGGACAGATAGAACAGGAGAACATCATCTTGTATCTCACGGTTTTATAGAAACCTAAGATTAGATTGAAAATAACTCTAAACGAGTGTGTAAAATAAGCTCCATAGCTAAGAGGAAAAACCATAATTGGAATCCTGGTCCTCCTAGCAATAAAAAAAATGTAAAAAATCCAACGTTTTCAGAATGGTTTATTTGTCTGATAGTCTAATGCCCAGCTTTATATCTATCCATCTGTTTTCTCACACAAAGTTTGAGACGATGGTCTAAATCACAATGCATAGACTATATATGTATTTTTTTCTAATGGATACGCGAGAAATATAGTGCAATGTCTTTGAAACGTTCATTAATTTTTATGTTTTTCCTAAGTAACAATTCAAGTAATTCCGGCAGCACGGTCCTACGACCTTCACTATCTTTGGAACTATAAAAATAATAAAATTACAGGTTTTCGTTTCGTTCCTCATTGTAAATAGTAGCATACGTTCACACGAAAGAAATAATTCCAAAATATTCCTCCAGAGGTCGTCCTTATGTGTTAATTAGTAAAAAATGATTGTTCGCATCCGTTTTGTTGTAAAAGTCACACAGAATTATTGTCCAAGATGGCGGTGCGAAGCAGTGAGTAAGAAACTAATTAGTCTTAACTAATTCACAGCTAATGAATTATTCAAGATGGCGTCGTTAGATGGGACACTGTGTCCCTGACATATGCTTAGAACAATTATTATTGCAATGATAATAATAGAGAAAATTAAATACGAATCCATTAGGTACAATATAATTGTGGTCTTGTTTGAGTAGGTCTTTCTGTTAAATTATATAGGTACAGTCACTCACTGATAGTTTCTCATTCAATACTCATTGTAAACCAATTTTCCTTTTAAATTCTTTTCACTTTCATAATATTTTATTGTTTAGGTGTCTAGCAGAAGCTTTGTGCTTATCGCAAATGTCGACTACAGACAATAGACGTTGAGAATTATTTTACTATTTGTGTCAAAGTTGTTGTCGTTGTCGTCAGTACGAAAAAACGATAACAGCCACAAGAATTAAGATAGGAACTTTGGTACACCGGACTTTATTGTGCTCAAATGGAACGATATTGAAATTCAGAATTGAAAATGTCTGGCTGCCATTTTAATTAGTTCTTCGCTCATGTTATTCAACTTATATAACACAATAAATTATATACAAATTTTAAGTTGTCAATTGTGCATCTGAAACAATGACAAATAACAAAGTTATTGTAAAAAATATAATTTTGAACCATAACCTCCCATGAAAACGTGATAACTTTGTCTCTATAATAACGTGATAACTTTGTCTCTTCGTCTAACTTTGCCTCTAAAATATAGATTTTTGTTGTTATTATTTTTATTATAAACCTCATTATTTTGTAAGTAGTTTGTAATATAATATTAGGATTATGGTGAAAGAAAACAACATTGCGATTTTTGTTAAATTAATTTGAGTTAACAAAATAGAAAATGTGTGTTTATGTATTATCACCAAATTTCCCATCCTACACTGTTGAAACGATTTTTTTTTTTTTTTTACTTGGAATATATTAGTGCGTATTAATTCAAAAGTTATGAGTAAATGTTGTAAGACGAAAGGTTATAGATAATTCAAATTAAGTAGAACAATTAGCGCAGACCTAAATTTTTGTTGTTGTTGTTGTTGTTGTTGTCTAGATTTTTATCATCCGAATTTTGTGTATTATCGCCTTATACAAAAAAAGAACATTAAAAACTCCTAGCACTCGAATACTATAGTAGCGACAGGGTCGAAAAAAACAAGAGTTAGCCAAGATATACTTGATATGAAAGATGAAAGAGATCTAACCCAGGACAACGTGTAGAAGTAGTAGATGCAGCTAGGCTCTCTCGGGATTGTCATATACTCACGATAGTGAGCTTCTGAGGGGTAAAACTTTAAAAAGTGAAGACAATGAGATGATATATATTTAGGCCCGTAAATCAGTGGTATCCATAACACCTAAATCCTGTGATGAAATCTCACCCCTGTCATGCCTATGCCTCTGGCGGTACAACTCTGGATGGTTTTCTCTAAGCACTTCCTCAATTTCCTTCTACCTTGGGCGATCTTCCTCCTTCTTCTGACAACACAACTATTATATTTCCCAAGTCTTTAACCGTCTCTTATTTCTGTTGTTAATGTCCTGATTGCCGCTTTATAAGTTATCACTGGTCATCAACTCCCTGAGCTACACTTCCAGAATCTTCCAAATATTCTTCTAACTACTAGTCTGTAAACAAATTTTTTTACAGTACTGCATGTTCCCTTCTTTCTAAATTCTCTAACCACCTAAGTCACACTTCTTTGACTTAATCAACACAGGCTGTTCATTAAACTCCCTTAACTTTTTATTTGCATTTATTCTCCATACAACGTCATCGAGGGTAGACCAAATATTTCCTAAATCTTCCTGTACCAAGTTTCCAGCCTTCCCTTATTTTCCGTTGTTAGTGTCCAGGTCACCGCTTCATAGGTCATCACTGGTCTTTTTACTACTTTCTAAATTGTTTTGTTCTTGACACTGACTTTTATCTAGATTTAAACATTACCCCCCCCCCCAACACAGTAAAAAAATCTAATCTCTTCATTTTTATGAAAAGGACCTCATCAAAGAAGATCATCTTCAATATATAATAGTATTTCGTTTTCACACGCTTAGAGGCTCAATATCGCGAGAAAGAGTGAGGTAATCTCGAAGGACCATAGCTGGATTTACACGTTTGAAGTTGGACCTGTGTTTGATCCGTCACTTTTATATTTCTTTTAGAGTGTCTTTTAAAAAACTCTTGTTTTTTCCGAACCTAAAGATATTAGAGTATTCGAGGGATTGGGGTATTTTTTTTATGTCCTTTTCTTCCTTTTTAATAAGGCAATGATCACCGAGAGATTTTGCAAAAAAGAAAAAATAATTTTCACCTTGTAAAATATTTGAGAAAATAATACATTATAAACAGTTTTGTATTCTTTGTGAAGTAGTTAAAAACATCGGTTTTTTTTCTGTAAAGGTATTCCAAATCTGTTGTTCTTGTGGGAAACGATCGTAAAGCTACGAAAAACAATTTTCTTTTTGAGTTTTATTTATAAATATCCAAAAATTAATATTTCTCGAAAACAATACAGCCAACAATAAATTTTTTTATATCTCATTGAAATATAAAAACAAATTGATGGTGCCACCACGGTACTTACCCAGCCCTATCATACATTGTAATACAAGTCGATCTTCTAAATGTATAGTTGGTCCAAACATTGGTCTCGAGAATATTAAATTGTAATGGTGTATCAAAGAGCTTCACCCAGTAGAGTAAGTTTGTTTAAAACAGTTGTTACAAAGAGTTTTCTGAACTCGTAATTCTGTATATAATTATTTCAAGAAATTGGTTAGACCCCAACGGGTCTAGTATATTAGTATATAATAAGAAGTCTCCACTCACTTCGCTCGTGTCAGTGTTTCGACCCTGGTTTTGGTCATCCTGGAAGATGTGACGGAGCATCCACTTGCTATGTTCTTTCGGTGACTCAGACTTACAGGACCTCCTAAATATACGATTACATTTTTTAGATCACCGTTCGAAATTGTACTTTTGACAATAACATTGCTATTTATCATCGTATAGAGGTGGGGTTGGTATCATTACATCCAGAATTAAAATCTGCACATTTTTATAACTAATATAGTGTGTTATAAATTGAATAACACATGAGATATGAATTTAAAAAAGTGTTTGAAATGACTGCCAGTTTGACATTTTGAATTCGTTGTTTTTGAATTTCAACAGGGTTCTATATGAGCACACTATAGTCTCCTATATGGATATACATGGTCATATCCTAAATTTTGTTATGGTTACGCACAGACGACATTCCTGATGAACTGGATCGGATGTCTAAAATAAATTTTTCGGTTTCTTGAGGCCATAGAAAGTTTCAGCGATTACCAAACTCACCCTATGCTAGGGTAAGGTTAGGTTAGGTTAGGTTAGATTATGTTAGGTCGTATATATAAAAGGTCGTATGAGTATAAATAAAATCAACTCAACTATAAATTCATATTCTAAAGAAAATAGTTATTTATGTATTAAGAGTTTAAATAGTGGACGCGTAGCGGAGGGCGTTAATTTATCGAGACAAAGACACTTTACACACGAATTAAATACAAAACTTTTCGTAAAACTGCAGTATAGATTAGGCTATATCTCGTACTATTTTAATCAATTTTAGATTAAGTGAGTCCTTGATTTTCTAGGGAACAAGTCTAAAGCTACTTCTTTAACTGAATCAGTTATATCCGGTGAAGTGTTTGACCACTCAAAACGTTCTCATCCATTTCAAAAACGTGTTCCGACACCGTATTGAACAACTAGCCCTATTTGAGGTTAGTTGAGTTTGTTTTATTGTTCAGTCAGCGGGCGACGTGACAATAATAAACCTGAATCAGCTGATTTATTCAGCGTGCCATAAAGAATTATATTTAATCAATGTTAATTTACGTGCAATAAAATTACGGAGTAGTAATCAGCTGTTTTAGGACCTGTTCTTTGGTCGTAAATGAATCCTTTACACATGGTTGTAGGAATATAATAATATGGCTATTTACCGTAAATCTTTTCGTTAAGCGAGACATGAGTTTTCATAAGTTGGAACTTAGCTAATGAGTTTTCAAGCAGCCAAAAATGGAAAATTTGCTCCATTTTAACAAAATCTATTAATCGGCTTCGAAGATAAAATATAAAACTGCTTGTTTAATATTATTAGATGAAAATTTTAGGAAATGTTACTTTCTGGTAAAAATATTACAGTTATTTCAACAATCAACATATTTTAGAAAACCGAATAAGGGAAACCATGAATGAACGCAGCTTCTGAGTTTTAGGCTACACGTGATTCCTTACAAGGACAGAGAACAATGACCGCTAGGAAAATGTCTGATTTAATTGTTTTCAAAATAATTTTAAAAACAAAGAATATTTAATTTACATGTAATTATAGTGATACAATCTTTTGGCCACTGTTGACGGGACAATTATTGTGGTACTTTTCGTTTTTCCCACGTCGTGCATTTGGCCTTGGATTTCCTGAATATTTGACGAGTCCTCAGCAAATTCATTATTATTTTCCTTCAGGTATACAGATGATCATTTTATTGTGGACATTATTGGTATCTCGTAAACCTTCCTATAAAAATCTGTTTTGCAAACTCTGAAAAACGACCGGTGCATTCCAATATGGCAGCCAACTTTTTAATTTCTTATTAGTATTCCTATTTTGTATGGTGTTTTCGGATTCTGTACACAATTTTAAAACATTTTTATTCTCCAGTATTGTTTGATAAACCTACTAGTTTAAGAGTTATGGAAGCTTGAAATTTAAAACATTTAACATTAAATAATTTAAATGATAATTGTAGCCTGAACTATTAATCCAGTGTTTCCGATATGTATTTTCATTCATCCATATTATATTAACAGAAATTGTAGTAGTTGTACAAAAATATCTTTTATGAAATTAAATAAGTATAACTGTAGTTACTTATTGATAGCAGAAATTCAGGGACTCAGCTGTTTTATTACAAATAGTGTGTATCAGTTGACCAGTCAGCTGTTAATTTATAAATATAAAAAGAAAAGAAAATAATACACCATTACAATTTAATATTCTCGAGACCAACTATACATTTAGAAGATCGACTTGTATTACAATGTATGATAGGGCTGGGTAAGTACCGTGGTGGCACCATCAATTTCTTTTTATATTTTAATGAGATATACAAAATTTTATTGTTGGCTGTATTGTTTTCGAGAAATATTAAATTTTGAATATTTATAAATAAAACTCAAAAAGAAAATTGTTTTTCGTAGCCTTACGATAGTTTCCCACAAAAACAACAGATTTGGAATACCTTTTCAGAAAAAAATTTAAGGATGTGTAAATAGGCCTACTAATGCAGGACTACAAATAAAATTGAATAATTTGCGGAACAAATAAAAACTTACCAGAACCTACCGTAAGCTAAGTAAGGAATGAAATAGCCTAAAAAATGTCATTTTGTACGATTAAATTTGGTTAACAATATAATTACAAACCTAAGAGATTACAGTCTTTAGGCTACCGTATTCAATTCATTATTTAGCTTATTCTACAATACTACCTTACTTAGTTTATATTAAATTCTAAATTTTTATTTTTTTGCATAAACTATTTGTTTTATTTGCAGTCCTACATTAGTATTTACACTCCTAGACTATCCCTACTTTCATTTTTATCTTGACTGAACAAAGACAAGTTTGGAAAATCGCCTCCTGAAAATGTTTTAATGTTAAATGTTCGAAAGTTTAAACTTCTATAACACTTAAACTAGTAGGTTTATCAAACAATATTCAAAAATAAAAAAGTTTTAAAATTGTGTACAGAATAAGAAAATAACCCCATTTAAAGTTTTTTTAATCAGATTAATAGCTTACGATATACCAATATTACCCACGATAAAAGACTCATCCGTAGGAATATGTGTGTATACTATCTTAATAACAATTATCTTAAGTGTTTTGTTTATTTTACAATTGTTAAAATATTATTATTATTGTTTATTATTTCATATACTTGATTTTTGTATCTACAGTATATCATGTTTACATTTGTAATAATCCGTTTTTGACCATTAAGATATGAAGGGAATTAGAGGATAGCCTCAAAACAGATCTGGTTTGGTACAAACGTTTTCTTTGTAAAGTGGTTTTTAGTTTTAGTTTTGTTTTCTATATTGAGTTCTGATTTAATTTATAATAAGTATGTTTTCTTCTTTACAGAATTATTTTCCATATGTGTATTTTCAAACAGTGCTTTTATTTTATTTTAGTTATATCTTATTATTATTTTTTTTTTGTGAAATATAAAAAGAAAATAAATAAATATAAAATAAAATAAAATAAAAAAGAAAAGTTAAAATATATATATTACAAACTAACTACAATTTGGTGTGTCTACTCTTCGACCGAACAGAAAAACAGGGTAAAAGTAGCTTGCAAATTGTTTAAGTAAATATTTTAAAATTTTAATATATTTATAATTATTAAAATAAAAGTTGTAACTTATAAAATTTCAACAAGATTTTTTTATTGTCTTTCGTAGTACACAGTTTTTGGTAAATAATTAAAAATCAATAATAGATAAAAAAAAGAATTGCTTAAATTTAAGTTGTGCGTATGCAATAACAAATATTTGTTTTTAATAGAAAAATAAGTTATATTTTTCTTTTAATTAAAAATATAATTCTTCGTTATTATTAAGTAAAGATTTATAAACAAGTTTTATTTTGCCCCCATTATTTCATAATAAAATAATCATTGAAATAACTTTCACTTGTCCCCACCCCCTAAAGCAAATAAAAACTAACCAAAACTATTAAATTCTTTACCAAAAATATCATTTCAGTATTTGTCAGTAAAAAACTGATAATGATCAAAATTCAAAAATGTTTAATTTTATCCAATTCAGTTTATTTTACCGGACTCCAATAATTGGATCGGTAGACTTTATGATCTCAATTAGTCAACAGCTAAACTTTTAGTTTAATATAATAGAATATTTTCCCATTTCAACTTTGCAAAGAGCATGGAAAGAACGCGTGCGGACGTGCGAGCTCGCGAGGTCAGTACAACATGCCCAGTGAACGGGCAACCTGCGTGTTACAGGAAGACAGCCTAATCATCGCATGGTTGACAAACCATCTCGATGCATATTCATGAAGAAGTCGCTTCCGTGCGGACGAAACGTCGCTCGGCCGTGGCACAATAGTTGAACCTTACCTTGTACAAACCGACCTCAACTTTCCACGGGAATTCTTTCGTGTGTTAGGCCTAATCTGTCGCTAGTAATGAGGCGCTATCTGACGAAGAAATCTTGTAATTAGCGATGTGGTGTGGATTGGCCGCGGAGTGATATCCGATGATGTATCCACTATGGAAACGCGTTGTGTGGTCGCGAAAACAAAGTATTATTTATCTTCTCTACTCCTTCCCACTACACATCCAACAATCGATCATTCACTTCTAAACTGTATAAAAATATGCCGTTTATAACGAAAACATAATATTAACAATATTTTCAAATATTAGTCATGTTGATTAAATTTTCTTTAATTTGAATTGCGGAATGAGTGAGATCACGTCTATCATTGATATGAATATCGAAGTCTTAAAATTGATGATATCAAGCAGTGAAAATAACGAAAACTAAATAAAAAAACGAGATCAGAAAACATAAATCACAAAACTAGCGGAACCGAAAAAACGAAATCTTAGATTAAAGATATACAGAATGTATCCCAACTTCCGTGGGTAAAATGAAGCCAAAAACTGAATGAAACAAGGGGTCTATATCGTTTCGTTGACCGTCTGTCCGTATATGTTTTTTACAAAATTTTTAATAAAACAGCTCTGCAGAATTGAACCAAATTTGGGTGAATTTTTGCTATTGTTGGTTTCAGTTAATAGTTGATAGTATTGATTTAGTTTCATTATTAAAACCTAATTCGTTTCAAAGCTTTTAAATTTAAATAGTTTTAAAACTAGCCATTTTACAAACAATTTTCAAGTAAACTTTTTTTTAGCAAATTTGATGACAAATGTATAGGTGTTTTTGTCTTTCAAATTGGGTAAAAAAATGGAATTTCTTGTTCGGCTGTACATAATCATGTTCTTGTCTTCTTCAGAATAGGAACAACAATGGAATGAATATATGAAGTTCATTTTTAGGTGTACATTTTTACTGGAGTTTCATTCACATTTATCTATAAAAGGTAACTGTTTATTAACAGAAATTCTAGTAGTTGTACAAAAATATCTTTTATAAAATTAAATAGGTATAACTGTTGTTACTTATTGATAGCAGAAATTCAGCGAATCAGCTGTTATTATTACAAATAGTGTGTATCAGTTGACCAGTCAGCTGGTAATTTATAAATAATGAAAACATCTGTTTTTTGCAGTTCAACAATCAACAGTTTTAAAGAAACACTATAGGGCAAGAAAATAGCTATGCACAGTCTGAAAAGTAATTCCTAATTTCGTTTATTTTTCGCCCAATTTTAAAAACAAAAGCAGCTATAGATTTGTGATAAAATTTACTTAAAAAAAGTGGTTGTTATAATTATTTTTGTAAAATGACTAATATTACAGTCGTTAAAATTTCAAACGGCCGCCTTTTTGAAATTAGTTGGATTACAATAATGAAGTTCAACATAGTAACATAAATTAACAATTGCAACAATTCACTCAAATTTGGTTCAATCTTGTAGTGCCGTTTTTAGGAAACAATTTTTTCCTTACAAAACACGTACGGTTGGACAGACGGACAACGAAACTAGATAGACCTCGAGTTGTATTAGGGTTTTCATTTCTTTTTACCCAAGGAACTATACTCCGAAGTTAGTAAGAGTATTCGGTTACACCCTGTAGATTTAGTTTCGAACATGATAACGGAGGTTTATTTATATTCTCGAAACGTCTTGTATTAGTTTATATATATATATATATATATATATATATATATATATATATATATAAATGACGCCTAGTTTCAGAATAATTATATGAATAATCGATCATTATACTATAAATTTTAAACCAAATATTTTTATAATGTTTATATCTATCGTAATGTATGTTGAGAGATCCCCCTCCACTTCCACAAGCACAATCCAACACCAATTTCAACGCCTTAAAACTTGATAATATTTTCATCAAAGTCACAGCTGACAATTTAATCTCAAAAAAGGTGTTTTGTAAAGACTTTCAAGACAGTGCAGTAAATCCAACAACTTGTATTATTTAATGGTACAAAGTCTACAGTGACACCTTGATCCTGTTAATCCCGTTGTTCCCACGGGACGCGTCCCTTTCTTTCCGCGTCTCCGACGTTCTAAATTATTTAAATTTAATCACGCTGAACCCCCCAACCCTTGAAAACAAATTCAATTATACTCCTATTAATGTGCGAAAACTTGTTTATTTCAAATATTTATTAACTTGGACTTTGTGAGAAGGAGCTTGTCAACTTTCGTAGTCTAATTTGTGGACCACCATAGGAGACTAAACGTTAAGAAAACATATTCTTGAAAGAAGTTGATGTGTTCAATCATGGTACTTACCCAGTGTTATACAATGTAATGCCTAAAAGTTGGTTTCTAGTGTGTTATATTAAATTGTATTTGTAGATCAAGAAATCATATCCAGTAATATAATTTTGATTAAAACAGTTGTTATAGAGGTTTTATGATCCTCGAAATTGTATAAACTCTTTTGTGTATGTATTAAAATGTTTCTGTAGGGTTATGCGCGGATATTAAAACCATAATAAACTGCATAACATTATCACTCAAAGATTACAATATTCTTAGACTTTCAAAAAACCTACGATTCGATAGACAATTTTTTTTAAATCCTAACTCTTAAAGAAAATAACAAACATAATAAAACCCACCCTAACAAACATTTTATTCAAACTAAAATTTTTCCAATCGAAATCAAGAGTGAGTTATACAAGGCAATTAATAGGACTTCGTGTCTCCTCTTTACTCGAAAAGTCATTAGTGAAGAGCAAAAAATTTGAATCCCAAAAGAGGAATCTAACTCGGAACAAAAGGTCCAAGACGTGTTTCTTCGCTTTCGCAGATGGAATCCGTCACCTATAGTCGGACTCAAAATCTCTTTCAAACTAAAATATTAAGTAATATTAAAACTACCTCAAAGCACTTCGAAGTACATAATCACTTAAATCGAAATAACCTAACGTACCCTAGAATAAACTGTGAACTCGAAAAACTAAATAAAATACACTTCGAATAAAACCTAAATATGCACTATTCAAATTTAATTAATTAACTCCGTTTGGATTGTGGAGCATGGTTTCGTTTGGGAACAACAGATGGACAAAATTCCCAAAACTACATTTTTTTTTTTACCTTTATGACATGAGTTATATTTCTGCAAAAAACAAAAAACAATACCAATTTGTTAAACACTATACGGATCAAGTTAAAGAACATAACAGAATATTTGTAAGATATCTATCAACGTAATATATTTATACTGTATTTCTAAGCACATGTAAGAAAGTTCGTGCAAATTTTTCAACATCGTTCTGGCAAAGGAAATAATTACTTTGGAATCCCACCATGTGACATTATCACAACTCGACACACATAAAGTACTCTGTACATGTAGTATAAGGCCGCCTACATGGCATGTAATGGGTTCGACTTGTTCTAATAGCGACATAAAGATAGCCCTAACATCTTGGGACAACCACGCGCCCCTTGTCCCGTGTCCTGTGTCCCTGTCGTTTTGTCTTTCTAGTACAGTCTGCTCTTTTAAAAACTGTAACCAATACGAAAGTATTTAGTTGGCCGTTCTCTTGACTCGATCATGTGGTTTTTTTTTTCGTTGTTTAAAATCGAAAAACTTCATCATAACCGTATGAAAAGAGGAACAAAAATAACATGAAATAAAGACCCATTACTCTCGAATACTCTAATACTGTCAGGGTGGGAAATGAACAAGAGTTGATCAAGAGACACATTATAGGAATGATGAAAAAGTGGGATCTAACTAAAGACTAATTAAAAAGATGTAGATCCAGAAGTGAAGCCTAATGGTATGACTATTTGGTATTTAGTGCGCAGTTACGGCTAAACCAGTCTACCAATCGTTATAAAATTTAGATACTTTGCAACTAAACCGAACGACTTATGTACAAGGTTTTTAAATTTTATTTTCAAAATGGCTGCCATTCAAAACAGTACTGCACGGTTTCAAGGTATGAACACGGATGAACCGATAAGGACTCCAGCGCGTGCTCCGAATTATTATAATGGTGTGTACGACGCATAACGAGCAGTCTTAAAAATAAACGGTACAAAAACATTACACAAACTTTCTCATGCATCGATCGTCAATAGAAATACCAAACAAACAATTAATCATCGCAAAAGAGTCAGTTTGGTAGCTGATAATAAAAATTTAAATTCCAATTTTGAGTTTTTCTCATGTCAACTATTCCCAAATTAAAAAAAATATATATATGTTAAAATCTGTCTACACGTTTTGGCTGCACATTCAACTTACGATAGACAGAAAACACGTACGTGCCATAGAGAAATAATTTTTAAAAATTCTTTTTCGACGCAGAAAGTTTTATCACAGTTAAAAATCGACATAGATTTTTGGACCCATTACATAACTTTGTCTATACTACTTATACTATTAACTCTGAACAATATCCATTGGAATTACCCGTTAAAAAGGGTAAACGAACCCATGTGGATGGTCGTCAAAGTTCGGCTAAACAAAAATCAGAGCAAGAGTGTTCGATCAAATTTTAATGAAATTGTGATATTTTTATTTCGGTTCGTGAATAATTTAGAAAATACAGAAATAAACTCAGACTGCTGTCTGTAATATGTTTATTATCTGTTAGAGATAATGAATTCTTATCAACGGTCAAAGTTTTATTATTTAATTATAGTTAAATCGAAAAAGAAAATTCAAAATACATTCCACGTAAAATAAATATCCGTAACTTTTGAACCTTGAACATGTGGGAGCAACTCGAGGCTTTACAGACAAAGTCTGTTTAATTTTACATATCACACAACAAAGGAAGAAGAAAATTGACAAATTATGTGAGGTAGCCAAGGAAACTGGAGTTAAGATAAGGACTGACCAAGCAATAATATAAATATCAACCGAGACACTAGCATAAAAGTGGACGCACCCTCAGGGGCTTACTATGGTGGTATGGGCATGGCACACCCGAAAGACCACATTTTTTTATGTAGTCTTTGGTTAGATCCCACTCTTTTATTTTTCATATCATTACTCACTTGAACAACTTTTGTTCTCTTCTGACCCTGATGTTATTCGAGTAATCGAGGGGTACGGGGTTCTTTATTTTATGTTCTTTTTTTTCAAAGACGAAGATGAGCAAGAGGTGTTTCTTAAAAACAAGGGAGAAAAACAAGTGGACATGGAAGAAGTGGACAGATTTGTCTACTTAGGTAGTGGTGAAAGTAAGTAGTTGATAAAGATGTCCGGAAAAAACTCGGCAACGTTTTGAAATATTAAACAATTTGTGGAGATCAAACCAAATATATCTGTAATCTCAGAATGTTTACTACAAATGTAAATTCGGTGTTTTTTTACGTTATAATCATGGAAAGTAACAACGAAGATTACACAAAAGTGTTTATACACAATTGTGATGCTTGCGTGAAATCTTAAATATATATTGGCCTCGAAGAATTCCTATTGAAAATAAGAACAGTATAAGAACCTATGAAGAGAAAAAATAGAAATGGATACTATACGGAATGCAGTGAGGGACGTCGAAATATCAGCACAGGATGGAATCCGGGAGGAAAAAGTAACAGAGAACACATGGTGACGAACTCTAGTTGTGGAAGTTAAAAGCAATGGAAAATATGTACATAATAAAAAAGTAACTGACTTTGATAAAATCGTGTTTTGATAATTGTACACTTCAGAAGAAGCGAAGGGGATATGTAACGTGAGGTAACTTTATAAAGCAATTTCATTAGAAATATTGGTCCGAATCCCGTCGGTGTACTTACCCGACCCTCCAACATACAATGTAGTTCAAGTAGATGCTTTAAATATAATGCCCAAAAGTTATTTTCTTGGGCCTTGTAAGAAATGTTAAATTGTATTGGTAAATCAAGCAGTCTTACCCAATAGAGTAAGTTGTTTAAAACAGTTGTTACACAGGATTTTTGAACCTCGTAATTCTGTATATCACTACCTTCTTGACGTCGAATATATATCACATGTGTATATAAACAATACTTGTTTTGCTTCGCTCGTGTTACTATTTGGATTTCGCGAACTCACACAAATACGAAGAAGCTTCCACTCACAACGCTTATGTCGGTGACTCAGACCTAGATCTTGTAACTATACAAATATCACAAAATATATAATATTTTCTCAGGAGGTCAATGTATGAAAATCGTATTTTACAATAACTTCGCTATTTGTCATCGTAGATACGTGGGGGTTGGTACCATTACATGCAGAATTGAAATTTGCAAATCTTTATCTAATTTATTATGTTATAAGTTGAATAACACACGAGATTTGAACAATAAACTGCTTAAATGTCCGATATTTTTACATTTTCAATTTAGTTTTTCTAAGTTTCAATAGGGTTCTATATGATCACACTACAGTATTCCATATCAAATTTTGTGATACTATTTTATTTTTGTGATCGCTATCGTGTTTACTGACAAACGACGAACGGACGCCATGTTAAAAATCATACCTATACGTCATATACTCTATAAGTATAAAGTGAGACACCGACTCTCAAGTCTTCATGAGAAATATTGCATCTCATTTTCTACGTACACAATTAATTAACAACAAAATTTAATTAGTACCTTTTTGTTTAAGAAGTAAGAGGGAGAGGTCAAATAAACGCAAAAATCTCATATTTCTCTCTCACTCACACTTTCAATAAAGTCCCACAAACTTGGAATACATTTATCTTAATCAAGACGCAAATGTGTAAGAAACACAACCGGCAACAAAACTAATCTTGGCTGTAGACGTATACGGTTGTCATATCCCGTGAGAAATTAAAAATTTGGGTTCTCCGTAGCGCCGAGGTGTCGAGACTGAAGTGTTGCATTAAAAAGTCACTTTGCAATTTGTCTGCTTTGTGAAATATCAAGTCTCAATTTGCTCTGACGTTACACCCTTCTTGACGTTAGGGGTGGTCGTCTAAGGCGGGGACAAAATTAACTCCATTATTCGATGCTACTTTTTGCTAGGTCTTTCATGTTTAGAATAAACACAAAATTTCTCACTCGTACTTTGAATAGAAAGTTTGTTTATGATAATTCATCTTAATATTAAACCAAAATGTTATTGAAATCGATACCGTTTATTTTGAAAAATATTAAATCTTTAATGAATGTTATAGATAACGGTGTTTGACAGAAACTACATAACATGGTAATTTTTTTTTACATATGGTGGCTGTTACGTTTCTTTTGTGACCTCCTCTGCAACATTTGAGCAAAATTTTTCTTATTACGTAAGTCTAGCTAAATTAACTGTCACGATTCATCCTATAGATCTTCTAGGCAGTAACTTTGGAGTGGGGAATAGTTTAAAAAGAGATGCTCGATTCTCTACGACATAAAGTTCTTTTGTCAGTTTGTCGCCTCTCTTACAGTCCAAGATCATGTGGGACAAGGTTTTGAGAGGTAAACAGCCTTGCCTGCAAAATGGATAATCCAATATACTAGATTTTTCGTGAGAAGATGCCCCAAACTAACTATGACAGCAAATGTATGAACCAGTCAGTTGAACTCTTTACACAGAAGTATGTCACTTTTAGATTTTTTGTTTTATTGCAAGGAGGACTAAGATTCCTGCCCTGGTTTTGCCTCTCAGCTGTAAACTATATTGTGCACCGTCATTCGCAGGTTCAATACAATCTCAGGTTTTTGAAAAAATGATCCTTCAGATGATGTTGTCCTATTCCTTTATCTGTCATCCACAGAGCGCCTAAGGACGCAATCCGCTTTACCATATTTCTACTCAGAAAGTCTGGTATATGAAACCCAATCTGTCTGCATAACTACGGAACATCCATTGACAGGTCAACAATAAAACTAATATATTTTTATAGGTCTAAACTGTTCCGCTTAAGGGCTTAATCTGACTTTAAAAGCCCTTGAGCAACCTCTTAGACTGAAAATTGCTTTCAGTCTATTCCAAGTCTACAGATGTCCCTTTGTGATCCATTGGGAGACACACCAACGTGTCAAAGTATATGAAACCTCACATATAGTTCTGGGCCGATTCCCAATAATGCCATTAAGTACAGGGGTCCACAAAAGTTTATGCTAGGGTTTCCAGGGTAATATCACATTTCCACACTAAAGTTGTAATCTGTCAAAGCCAGAAGTGGTGCCTTGCTATCGGAGTTTATATAGATTGTCTTTCCACAGTAGATCACCTGGTTCTTTCTGAATCTCAAACAGTGCTCTACCGCTGTCACCAACATTCAAGACCGAACCTATTCTATTCAATATTCTCTTCTAGACCTTTTAGAGCAAACACTGCAATCACTAGGTGTTTAGGGAGCATTCTTGCAATGTTATCCACATTTTCACTTCACATTACACCATTGTGCGCTAGATTCCATTATACATTATTTCCTTCTTTGTGTTATGTAGAATTTCCTGTATTTCACGGTAAAAATGTGACGTCTGACTGCTTCAACCCCACCAGTATCCACAAGAAAGACCTCGAATCAGTTAGGATGAAGATTTATTCTGGTGTGTTAAGAAATAGTTTATGGTGTTAGTTGGGGTCTTATAAAAAACAAAACAAAAACAAGTTAGAAAACCTATTGTTTGCAGATCACATCAGTCTAGTATCTCACAGCTAACATTAGACAGAATTGAAACTCCAGGTACTCGTAAACTGTGGAAACGTCATTGGGTAATAAATGTATGTTAATGAAACCAAAACTATGATGTTAAATGCCAAATTCGACAGTTACTTCAATGTCAACTATGAAGAAATAGATGAGGTGGATGCATTTAACCACTTGAAGAATATAGTAACTAGAACTGAATGCAGAGGATGATGTGTAGTTTGTATATAATAATCAAATGGTGTTTTTGTGCAGCTCAACCCTGTATGGATAACTAGGGCAATATAAAATAAACTTAAGGATATGCAATAGTGAAGTTAAATCGTTGTTACTCTATGGTTGTGAAAGAAAGACAGTGACAAAAATAAACTGCCGGTGTTTGTACGCAGGTTTCTAAGAAACTAGTAAAGATTTACTAACAAAATGTGTTGTTCAGCAAAATGTTAAGACATAGAACAAAGGAGCCTTTGGAAATCAAATCAACATAATCGGTGGACATGATGTATTTTCGGGTGATGAAGTTGGCAAGATGTGTATCGCATTAATTAAAGTATCAATATAATAAAACTGTTATATGTATACGTAGAACCTTTCTTTAAATACATAAAATGTGAGCAAATTTGTCATCTACCTTAAATCAGGAAACTAAAAATTCTTTAGAAAGGACGCGTGTAGAAGTACTGAGAAAATCTTACCTGAAACAAAACAAAATAAATATAAGTTTATAAAAAGTAGCATTATGAACAGAATATTATTAGGTTTTTCGTTTTCCTAATGCCCTGTGAATAAATATATGTATTTGGATTTAGGAACATCGATGGGTATACAATATTACTACCATATTACAAGGGTGAATGTGGGTGAAGACCTCGTCTTTCATCCACGACTTCATCAATCCGTATGCCAGCTACAGATAAAGATTGATCACAATTACTGGATGAAAGATCGATTTGATAATTTTCAACCGGAGTTTCTAAAATCATAGCTTCTCTTATGTAGCTATCAATGAAACCAGAAGAGAGGTTTCCACTATCAGTTTCATTATCGATATTATCAGGCATAAGTCTATCAGTTACAAAACCCTGTTTGAAAACACAATCAGGAAAGATATCACGATTAAATGGTAACTGAAACAAACATATTTGGAGTCATTACCAAAGGATAGCCTGAGCTACTGTACTTGGAATGTTGTAGGTAGACAGTCATAGTTTTTCCAGGATTTGTGAGCATCTCAGTGTTACATGAATAATAAATTAACTATTTTAATGGTCCAAACACAGACCTAACTAAGACTTGTAGTTTATGCCTACAGCGAGTATGAAGAGAAAATATTAGAATTCCACTTGAGTTTGCATAATTGCACCATCAACACTTGGGTGGTAACCATGATAGTCCAAACGTAGCAGGCTTATCAGGTGAACGGTTCTTATGATTATGAAAACGCTTCACAAAAATCTACAAAATTTGTGTATCAAGCATTCATGAGGGATTTAAAACACTGAATGAACCAGTTGGGCCTTTGTTTACAAAACATCCTTATAATTCACAGGCGAGAAGATGAAGAAAGGAGGGATCAATAGCTGAAACAGCACATGCCAACGTCACAAGATATCCTCTTTAAGCTGATAACATACTACTTATCTGTTTTAAATCCACGACGTGCTACAACTTTATCGAGGATTTGGAATTTGGACAGTAGTAAAGCCAGTTCCATCCATGCTCCATTATCTCTTGTCTTTTGTCGTATCATAACATCTCAGAAATTATTGAAAAATGAAACTACTTTTGTTTGATTAAAACTCGACGCTCTCCCAGACTGGTTGATTCAGGTTTCAAAATTGATAACACTGGATTTCCTTTTAGAAAACGTAGTACAAATGAGTTCCAAAAATTTTAGTTTTGCGTCATGGTCATGTGATTCCGTTAGAAAAAGCTATGTGATATACAAGTTTTTTCACTTCTTTCGGAGATAATGAGTAGGAAATATTAAATTTTAATGGGAAATCAATAGGTCTTGTCCAGTGGATAACTTTGTTTAAAACAGTTATTACACAGGTTGTCTCAACTACATAATAATTAATTGTATATATCATTACATTCTTGACCTCATAGATGAGTAATAACTAAAACGTCTCCATTCGCTTCACTCGTCTCAGTGTCTCGGATTTAGTGGACCACGAAGCTGTACATATGTGAAGAAGACTCCACTCGCTACGCTCGTTTTGGTGACGTGGACCTCGTAACTATATGAATATATTTTCTTATGAGGTCAGAGTGTGATATTACATTTGTCGATAACTTCTTTATTTGTTTTCGTGGTGAAGTGGAGTTACTACCATTACACGCGGGATTGAAATCTACATTTTTTAATCCTATTTAATGTGTTTTTGAATAACGTAGGACATGTGAATAAAAGGCTGTTAAAAATGGCCGCCATTTTGATATTTTAATTTAGATTTTTCTAAATTTCAACAAAGTTCTGCATGAGCACTATAGTCCTTTATACCAAATTTAATGTCCCTATCTTAACTTTTGTGTACGCTACCGGGTTTACGAAGAATGATGACGGACGGACGGCATGTCAAAATTCACTTTTCCTGTTACCTGAAGCCATAAAACGTGAAGATAAATCAAAGATATGTAGGTAAAAATTGTTTGCGATTCTCAACTTACACTACATTTTGTATACTGGCTAAATAACAAGAAGATGAAGTAAATACCCCGAGCCCTCGGCTCGTTAGGCAAGAGAACAATGTTGGTCAATAGAAAAGCGTAAGGAAACATGAGAAAGTGGGATCTAATTCAAGACTAAATAAAAAAAGGTGTAGATCCAGAGAGAATTCGTCGGGATTACAACTATTAGTGACCTCTTGAAGGTGGGTTTCGTTCCAACATAAAACTGTAAGCCCTATAAACGTTTCACTTTAAAAAATGGCTAAATTAACCTTTTAGGTAGAATCGGTAGTCTGGAATGTTGACGTTTTCACAAGATAAGACACTAGAAATTCCAATGTATATTATATATATACATATAAATTCCAATTATATATTAGGAATTCACTAATAGTGCAGTTACGCAAAACATAATAATTCACTTACGCCAGTAAATTCTCCAATGAAATATGTTCATCACATATGTTTATCACCGTACATGAAGGAAGGTTGACGACTACATAAATGGATGTCATTGACTGTGGGACTGTGTGGGATTAAACCTGACATTTAATACTTTTTAAAGATAAGAACAAAAAGTTGTTTGTACCGTTTGTACTCTGGACAGATGATAGACAGCGAGTAGGTGCGCGCGCATACTTAGTGCCATCTCGTTAAGATATAAAATTTACCTTCATATGACATACATTTGTTTTTTTAAACACGTGCACCAGATTGTCGTGTTTATAAGCTGACGTGAAGAGACGAGAAATTATATTTTCTTGTATAAATAACAGATTGCTGATTTTAATCTTTTTATGAAGATAGTACCTGAAAGACCGAGCATACCTGACGGCATTACTATTATTAAACTTTTAATATTTATGTTTTTTCAAATATCGTAATTTTAAATCAAAATCAACAATACTAATATTTTAAGGCGAATTAATCAAGAATCAACATCAAAACAAAGATGTTTATACTTTTCCGTATATACATACTGTATATAGATAATTAAATGTCTTTAATTAAAAGGCGAAGTTAGGACCATGGGGTCCTTTAACACTTACGTCATTATAAAAGTACAATCAAAATATACATAAAATAAATCTAAAATTACAAAATTAAGTTTATATATATTAAAATAAAATATTAGACTAATAAACACACTAACACACACACACACACACACACACAAATAAATTCTCTGTTTGAAAACAACTGAAAGAATAATAACAATAATAATAAACAATATATATTAAAAAAGAGATTAAAAATAATTTAAAACTTTAAGTTATTTGATAATAATGAATTGTTCATATTATTATCTTCAATTCGGACATTTGCCATCATTTGTGTATATAAAAACTAATTCACGACGTTTCGAGAGTATAAATCAACTCTTATTATCAAGTTTTAGACCTAGAACATAAAGTGAAAAACACAAATATAGCCTAGAGCAGAGCTAATAATATTTGTTCTGAAATCCTATTAAAGATAACTTGGTAATATATATATACACGATTTTTAAGGAAAAGAAAGAGTCTAGTCAAAGACTCATCCTTATCGTACATGACGATCACTTATGTGCTGGAATTGTGGAAAAAGTTAGCCATGTTGCTAGTAAGTATAAAATACGCACTGCATTTATTTATCAAAACACTGTTAGGGAATATATCGTCAAAACCAAACCTAAAAATAACACTCAAGAGATTAAAAACTGTACTTACAAGTATAAAATCTGAATGTGAAGGCAATATATTGGCGAAACCTGTAAATATAAGAATTAATGAACATAAAAAAGTACACCCGATTAGATTAAACGGATACATCGAAAATAGCAAAATATTTAGTCCGAAAATTTAACTTAGGAAGACGCAAAAATAATACACAAGGGAAAAAACTTCTATAAACAAAAAATAATATAAAGCTATCGAACAATCCTACACCAGCGTAGAAATAATGGAATTATAGATTACGTTAATATAAACTATATTAAAATAAAAATAAAAATTCTTCTACTTTCAACAAGGCTGAAATTTTGCCGCTTATTCCATAAATGGGAATTATGACGCGATCTAGGACTAACTCTTGAAGTTAGGTGGGATAGGTAGTACTTTACACCGATAAATAAAATATGACAAATTTCTCTTGATTTAACCCCTTTAACAGTGAGTTGCTTGCCGCTCTTTGTGTAATGTAAGCAATGTATCTAATCTGTAGGCTTTATCCAATCTTGTTTGTATTTAAGTCTTAGTTTTCACTGCTCAGACCTAGCTTTAGGATTGAGTTCTTTTCTTAGATTATAAATTAATTTTAGTTTCCAACATGGGCTTGGTTACTAAGCTTTGTTGGTGTTTTTCACTTGTATGCTCTAGATATGACTTGATAACGAGAGTTGATTTAGATTCTCGAAATGTTGGCTATTAGTTTTCATCAACACAAATTATGGCAAGTGTCTGATTAAATCATATTAATAATAATAACTAATAAGTGTTCAGGAATAATAATTAATCAAGTAACTATAAATGTAGAAAATACGAAAAAACAAAGTAAATTATAAAATATATTATTTTAAATTCCTGGAAAAAAAATACATATATTAGTATATATTAATTCACACATGTACATAAATAACCTGCATATATGTAGAATATGGGAAAATCATGCGCCGAGTTAAAAAAATCAATATCGTACTTTTTGTGGATATACAAGTTTGAGGTTCTTCCAAGTCGAAAAAGTGATTTTTTTAATGACATATGTCTGCTGTATGTGTAGTGATCTACAGCCCAAACGCATGGTCCGATTTTAATGAAATTTGGTATGTGGGCATATTTACACCATATCTCGAGAAGTTTAGTTTTTAAAAAATATTACTCAAAATTTTACTGTTGCTGTCATAAATAAATGACGTTTTTCTCAACTTAATTTAACCACATAATAAGTAGTGTATAAGTTTTAAAAGAAGGTTTTGTGAAATGTGAGACAAACATTTCAATAGCCATTAAAAGATGAATGGCACTTTTTTGATTTATTTTTATTAGGATCCTAAGGTAGAACCAAGGACCCTTAAATTTCAAGAGCAGTATGTTTGTTTGTAAGTCGCAACCAGTCTACCCAAAAAATATAAATCCTATATACATTTCAAGACAGAAACTAAGCATTTTAGAACATTAAGTTCATAGGAAATTTTTTACTTTTTTTTACCCAAGGAACCATATCCTGAAATTTTAGAACGTAGTCTGGAAACACCCTGTATATGCCGTATTTTATATAGACCTACTATTCTAGATTTTTAAATGAGAGACTTTTTTGTAATTATTGCCTAATGTCTTTTATTTTATTTCACCAGAACTCCTTCACCCTTTACCTTCCCTCTTCGGATATGACCGTCCTTTTTTTTCTGTTTTCTTTTCCGTCAAATCCTTCATCTCTATTACTTTTATGCTGAACCGATTTCAGTCGTCCGTTTCCTCTTTTCTCCGACTTCTATGTTTCGGTGCATTTCTTTCACCCACGCTATTTTTATCTTTCTGTATTCTTGGTAGTTCAGTACTTTGTTTGCTAGCCTGTTTAAGTCCGTTCTCTTCATGTGTTCGTAGGTCAGTCTTTTTAGTGTCCTTAGGTAAAACGCGCGTCTCTGCTTTTTGTCTGTCTGTAAGTCGCAACCAGTCTACACAGAGAAGACGATAAAACTTATACATTTGAAACTTTGCTTTTATATTCTTTGTCCCACATACAGGAAAAATATAAGCGTAACAAAAAAAAGATGATCTAAGGGTAATCAAGGGGAAGGAAATATTTAATTGATTTTTTTGTGGAAATCATGGACGTTCTTGTCTGTCTGTATAATTTAAATTGGCTTAAAAAACTTCGACTGAATAAAAATAATTGTCCTTATATCCCTACGAACCATAAATCCCGTGGTTTTAGAACATTGTTGACCCATTTTTTTTTGGAGATGGACGAGTGGGAAAGTTTATTCAGCGCTGTTTATTCTGTATTATAGTAAGAAATTTTGAATCTTTCGTTCGTGTAATAAACCGTCACTATATCGATTTATCATGAACAACAAAAAGTCACAAAATCGACTATTAGAAAAACACTTGTTTTAAAGACAGTTAAGTTAATTAATAAAACCGACTTGACCGACTCGTGGCATTGTAGCAACATCCGGTTGTCTAGCAACTTCCTGTCACCAGGCCTTTTGTTTATCATTAGCATTTAACTTAACAAATTAACATAACAATTTAATTAGATTGACAAAGTGTGATTAGCGTCCAAGCGTGTCGGTGTGGTGGATGACATTGTTTGTTAGGAAGGGCCAATGCTTCCGTTTTTGTCGCTGGGCTCTAGAATATTGCAATACATCAATTTTAGAAATTACAATCCTCTTGGACATGCGACACACGCTACTGTTGCTACTAACTATCCACCGATCCTGTCCATAGGTTTAACTTTTTTAACAATCATACTTTTTTACTCACTGTAAGACTATATACAGTCTAACACCGGGTAGTAATAGTGTCCTCTACCCACTTTTCCCCATCATTTGCATTGGGTGGGGGGGTGGAAAAAATCGTAGTCATCATCGCCACAACACAAAAAACTAACAATAGTAATACACAATTAAAACAGACAAACTAATTTATGATAAACTTTAATCAAATCAAGAGACAACATAATATATTACAGGTCTGTAAAGATACCCTGGAACTATCAAATAACAATTATTTCTCATCTTATCTTAAACATTCAGACGATGCAAAAACTACAATAACCAATCGAGGATCCCAGCATCATCCTTCAACATATACGAATCGAATTGGATAGGACAAAAGTCCTACGTATACCTCTCAGTACAACACAGTCAATTAGGATATATTTAAGAGAACGATTTGACGGAATGAGCATTGCGGACGATTCCCGTGAAAATCATAGAATGACTGAAGCGAAGACAGACATGAACAACTTTTGGCACGAGTTGATGATCTCCACAGTTAGACACTTTCTACAGATTATTGGACTATGGCGTGAAGTTTTCCTGATCACTCGTACTACATTTTTTAATGTTAACAATTTTTGATTACCGTTTTGGAGCCACAATTTTGGAATTGAGTTAATTTTTAAAATGGTCTCATCGTGTGACACATTAATAAACATTACACTCTAAAGCTAGGTGAAATAGTACGACATTTTTTTTAAAATATCTGTTTCCTATCTTCAGCTATTCATGAAAAAGTATTTTTTTTCTAAAATACTGTCAAAAGCACATTTAATGTGTTAAACTAAATATGATACCCAAATTTGAGAGATATTGCTTATGCTGATTATGAAATGCTTTGTAAAATCTAACTGGGATTTATTGTTATTTTAAATGATACTCTAATTTCTGAAAAAGAAATTCAAGCCCAACTGTCGAGTATCACTGAGGATGGCGACTTTATCGTTGAAACGCGCTTAATTAAAGTAAACATAATTTTTGTGAGATCTTGTGTTCAAGTTTTTGTTCTATCTAATATAATCTCTCAAGTCAAGCTCAATATTTATTTATATGTCGAGTGTATTGATTAATATTAAAAAGAAAAAAAGGAAAAAAAAGAAGATATAAGTCAAGCAGACTTTGATCTATTTTGGGATTTTATATGAGCTGCAGATATCTCTATTACCCTCTCCCCACCACATGTAATTAGAATATTATTAAGTATTCGTGCAAACGTTTTCCATGTTTATATTCAGAAAAATATCAGTCCAACTTTCTAGAAATGAAGTCAGTAAATACATTTCATTAATTATATGTTGATAATGTTCTTCCTTTCTTCAATGGATTGATTGATTATATTTGGAGTTTAAACGGCCTTTTAGAGACCAGCCCTGGCACCGCGAACAATGGCCTATTGTGGAACTAAAACCTCCTCATTCTAGTTCAGCAGATTTGTTCACCTTACGAGTTTCAGTGATCCACTAACTATCTCTTCCACAGATATTCCTATAGCTTGCTCAGGTCCTTCAAACTCTAATGCAGAACCCCGTTTAGCTAGTTTGTTAGCCATCTTATTTCCCTCAACCTCCTTATGCCCCTGCACCCGGTGCAAAGGTTCCAGATTTTCCTGGAATAGAGCGTCGAGGTTCTCCCGGCTTCCCATACCAGATTAGATTTTATTGTAGTGCCTCCAAGTGAATTAATTGAAGCCTGAATATCTGTATATATTTGGATAGACTACTGTTTTTCTTAGAGCCATCCCTCAAATATTAATGTAAACAGTCATTTATGGGCATAATCTCGGTCTGAAAAACTTTTTCAATGGATGCTTCAATTCTCTAAATTCTCTGAATAAAGAGACAGAAACAAATAAGTTAGTGTTTTGTAGTCTATCTAAATTTTGAAGAGAAACTCTTCAACGTTAAAGTGATAAATTTAGAAAAAAAGAAAAAATTAAAATTTATAAGCATTAATAAAATTAAAAGATTAATTTAATTAAAAAATAAATAGATTTATTAAAATAAATTCTAGATGTTTAAACAGTCAATTTATAGATTTCTGGAGCAAAACCTTAAATCCCCAGCAGTGAGTGAAATAAATTATGGGAATTCTTTCATAACGGAATATAGGGTCTTGAAATTTTGTATACGGAACTTTAGTGCTCATACAGAACCCATAGCAATTAAAATTTCAAAATGGCGGACAATTTAAAACAGATTAAATTAATTACTCGTATGTTATTCACATTATAACAAACTAAATTACATAAAAAATTGCGAATTTCAATTCTGCAAGTAATGGTTCACATCTATACGGTGACAAAATGTATAAATATTTTTATTATAATTACGAGACAGTGACAAGAGCGAATCGATTGGTGACTATTTAAGGCTCGTTAGTCTACGTTAAGCAAGTACTGTAGTGATATTCGCAATTAAGATTTTCAGAAAACCTATGTAACAACTGTTTTAAACAATCTTATCTTACTGGGAAGACGCCTCGATCTACCAATACAAATTAATTAATATCAAGATACCAACTGACCGTTGGACATTACTTTTAGAGTATCTGCTTGTATACATTGTACAATGAGGCTGGATAAGTACCACGAATGGAAATCACCTTTAATATTAAGTTGATATTCCAAATGTGTCAATTAATTGTTAATTACAAGTAAAAAAACAAACAAAAAAACATATGAATCTAACGACACTTAGCCCCGCTATTTTCCCCTAATGGTTACCTAGGGACAGAAATAAAAATTGAAAATGCTAATCCCAAGGAATAAAGTAAAAATGGCTTCTATGTAAAAACGATTGATAATTTTATTGACGAAAAAATGACATTAAATCTGTAATTTTGTAGGTTTTTTACGAAGTAATTCAGGTAAATGCTGGACCTCAATTGGCAATGTTTTTTCTTTTTGGAATTTGTTTAGTGAGTAATTTGTGGGATTATAGTGTCTGTAGGGAGTGATTTATACGAAAGAGAGAGAGAGAGATAGAGAGAGAGAGACCACAGTAATATATATATGCAGTAAAGTAACATCGTATATATTCTCATATAGGGAAAATGATTTAAAACTGCGCCGTACAGAGTCTAAGGTAGACTTCCCGCTCGACAACACGGTAAACATATTGCACGGGGCTGGCTATCTGTCTTGCCTATAGTAGGTTTAAAGTAGGATGTTGGTTTTTAAAAAAATGAAAATATATTGTAATAGTTAAGAGTGAAAGATTTTTAATAGCGACGAGAGATATTTCTGTCGCCAACAAAACGATTTAAATTGTAAGATCTTGATTTGCGTCCATTTTGTGTGCACATATCCTATCATTTAAAACAATAAGTTTAAAAGCTACAGAGACTACAAAAGTATCGCTTTATTGAATTTTCCACTTGTTGTTTTAAAGGCGAAAGATTTCTATCACGATTGCCTTATAAAAAAAAGAGTATAAAATGAAGACCCATAGTCCTCGAACACTCTAATAACGTCAGGGTCGGAAAAGCTTGTCAATAGAGACCTAGTAGGAAAGACGAAAGAGAGTAATCTAACCCAAGACTACTCGAATAAAGTGTAGATCCAGCTAGGTTACCTCGGGTTCACTATCCCTCAAGGTGTATCTGCTAATAAAAGTCGTTCAAATCAGTGTTGAAAAGTTTTTTGTAATTTTTAAATGTACATAGTATAAACAAAATTATGTGATAGGTAAAACAATCGGGTAAGTTTTTTGAGGATATATCCATTTTGAGGTCCCTTGAGTCTAAAAAAAGGTGTATTTGGAATTAATTATGTTTCTCTCTGTTGTATATGCAGTGTTTGACATCCACAACACCACAACACCGATTTTTATTAAATTTCGCCCTTCAGTGGCTCACAATAATAAGTACGGACTTAGCAATCCCGATGACCCTAGCTTGATCTACACCTTTTTTCACGTAGTCTTAAATTAGATCCCTCTGTTTTATCTTTTCTATCAGGTCTCGCTTTACCAACTCTTATTCTTTTCCGACCCTGACGCTATTAGAGTATTTGAGGGCTAAGAGACTATATTTTATGTTATTTTCTTTACAAGGAAAAAAAATTATCAAATTTGCTATGTAGGCATATGTTTGCAATATGGGACATTATATATATATATATATATTTAAATAACTCAACAATTGAGGGCAGATGTCATAAAAAAAAATTAAAAAATTTCTAAAAACTATTTTGATAAAATTTTGCTCTAATGTAGCCTCTAAGAACACAAACAAAACGTGTTGTTTTGTTTTTCAAAAAATATCGGTTCATTAAAAAAATGTCCCATCTGTCTGTTATAAAACTCGTAAATTCTCAAAATCGGCTTTACATATTGCGTTCAAAAACTACTGAAATGTGAAGAATTATCATCTAAAAGCGTCTGCAAAATCGCAGCTAAAAAAATACTATGATTCAGGAATAATTTTATAAAACCTTTATCGCCGTCATAAGCTAGTTTTTGCGAGTGTTTATGACACAAGTGAAACAAGTTTAGACCCTAATTAAATATTTTTCAAAGACAGGGTCCAGTGTTTATTTCCACTTAACACTGATATTATTCGTGGTGAATAGTTTTGGTTGGTTTGTATTTGTTTTTTTTTTTCGGAATGAAAAAGTTTTTGTATTTTATTGAAATAACGTGTCTCTGATTCATGTTACATATTAGCTTTGATGATTTGGACTTCGCATTACAAATATAAACAACAAATTATTAAAATTTATCACGCCCTCATTTATTACTTTAAGCGATCAAATTTCTACTGGTTTATAAGACACTAAGCTAAACTGTCCCATTAATTAATAGCCATCGAATGAAACGTTAGAAAGTTAAATTTATGTTAAACAGTTGTACAACAATAGAGACTGTGTAGGCGCAAGGTGTAGGTGTCAACAATAGCTGTAGTGGCGGCTTTTCTCATGCTAATGTACAGAGGCACCTTGACAATATTTGTACACAGTAAAGTTTGACATCTCTTTATAGCGACATATTCTGTGGGTGGATTGAGAATAATCTGTCGTCATAAGTTTGTTACTACGATCGACAAATAGGCGTTTCCGACCGACTTAACAATAAGTAAAATTGCTTTTAAAATTATTGTAAAAAAGGAATTTTTCGTATTATTAATACGGTTTAATAGGAAACTTGCAGCCATTTTCAACAAGATGTTATCGATAATCCCGGTGCTTTATGTGTCGGGATTATCGAAAAAAAGTTAGCCATGTTGCTAGTAAATATAAAATACGCACTGCTTTACTAATCAAAACACTGTTAGGGAATATCTCGTTAAAATCAAACCTAAAAATTCAGAACCTAACAACTCAGAAGATTAAAAACTGTATTTACAAGATTAAATATGAATGTGACAGGCAATACATTGGTGAAACATCTAAATATAAGAATAACATGAAAAGTACACCCGAATAGACTTAACGAATACATCGAAAAGACCCGAACAATATTGGTCTAAAAATCATAGATTTAATTTGGAAGAGGAAAAATAATACACATGATAAAAACTTACACAAACGAAAAATAATGTGAAGCCTCGTGGAAACTACCGGACTATCCTATCAACCACACCAGCTTAGAAATAAAGTCATATGGCTAAAATCTCGCAGCTTATTCCATAAATGGGAATTATGACGCGATCGAGGACTAAACTCTTGAAAGAGGGGTAAAAAGATTGTTACCCCCGATAATCAGTTAGGGCAATTTATGTAGGCACCACCACTTTAAAAGCTAGTTTCCTCCATTATGTAGTGTGGTGGCTTTATCTGATTAAGTTTATATTAACCTGAGTTTTTACTGATCAGACCTAGTTTTAGGCCTGAGTTCTATTCTTAGATTATAGATAATTTTAATTTCCAACGTGGCCCTAGACTACGCTACGTTGGTGTTTTTAACTTTGACGCTTTAGATTTAACACTTGACAACGGGAATTGATTTATAATTTCGAAACGTCGCGAGATACTTTTTACATACAATAATGATACCGAATGTTCAATTAAACCTTATTATGGATATGGACTCTACTCCGCGTCACGTAATGCGAATTACGGTATAATATCATCTAGTAATAGGATAGAATAAGGTTCCACAGGGTCACCAGCCACCGAGGACCACAAAGTTTTTAACTTTTGAAGGACTTAGTGTCAGGTTATTATCAGATCAGCAATGTAATAGTCCGAAAAAAGTAGATTACGAAAAAAGCACGAAAACAAAATTACAGATGTACAATTCAATGGTAGTTCAAATAACGTTGTAAGGATGTGTGATTCTACCACTTCTGGACTTGAGAAGACACAAGTAAAACAAGAGATCGCCTGAGAAATGAAATGATACGGGGTGACCAATCGAATTAAGTTCTCGAAATGGCTACCATTTACTTCTTAGCAGAAATAGATTCTGGACTCAAAAGCATGTTGTACATTTCGTAACATTTCCGGTGTAATTATTAATGCAAAATTCACAATTCGATTGGTCGCTATGTTGGATAGGATGAACTTAGAGACCTCTAGTTTGCGCCATTATTCTTATTTTTAAAAGACCTTTAAAATGAGGTAGCACTCAATTGAGGTTGCTATTTAAAATTCTTGACTTACCCCCAAACTACCCCATTTTGGGGGTAAGGGTTGAAAATTTTGATACTTCAAAAAACTCCTCCTTTGGTTATCTAAACTTTCCCCAAAGCAAATCTGTTTATTTCCATTAATAAAAATAATAATAGGGGGGTAGGACTTTTAGGACACTTGGTATAGGAAATAAGTAGCAAAAGGCATTTTGCCTTTAAAAAATTACGCTTATCCCGACTCGATATTTTGACAGAAATTACCAGTGCTTTTTTAACACGATTTAGACATAAATTTGAAATAGAACGCGAACTATCTGAAAAGAGGTTTATCTATGTTAGAAATTTACTCTACTCAATGTACTGGTCCCAAGGCGCCAATGGAAGGCTTTAAATTAATCCAAAACAAAGAAATACTTTATTGCAATGGAAAGGGTTAAACCCTACTTCTCTTACTGTTTTTATGTTTGTTTTAATGCAGTTCTTGATCTTCCATCAAAGCAGAATTAAATCACAAATTCAATTTCATTTTATACTTATTGAACTAACTAAAGGAGTGCTCTAAAAGTCTTTACACAAACTGCGTGTAGTTAATTTACAATTTATACAAAACATTTAACATGTTTTTCCTCCTTGTTTTAAATCGAAAAACCTCTTGACCATCATCACTTTATAAATAAACAAGTTGAAGGAATACAGCTTTGTACTTACTCAACCTCATACAATGAATTGCAAACACATCCTTAAATTAAAAGCGTAAAATTTGATTTCTTGGGCCATATAGGAAATGTTAAATTGGTAGATCAAGTGGTCTTATCTAGTTGGGTAAGTAACTTATGTGTAAGACAGTTGTTACACAGGTTTTCTAAACATATTAGTTTTGCATATCACTACTTTTTCGACGTCGGCTAGGCTCTAAAGGGTCTTTAGTTATTAAAAAGTCTCCACTCGCTTCGCTAGTGTCAGTTTCTCGGTACTTCCGGGTGTCGTAACATTTTTTACAATAAATTAGCTATTTGTCATCGCAGAGAAATGGGGTGATACCATTACATACGGAATTAAATTCTGAAATTTTCATCTAATTTATTATTTTGTAAGTTGAAAAACACACGATATATGAACAAAAAACTGTTTAAAATTGCTTCCATTGTGGAATCAGTTTTACTGAATTTCAATATATTTCTTATTAATTAATTATTTCAAGTCGCTTACTATGAAAATTAGTTATAAAAATGTACAAGTATTATAACCAAAAATTAAAATTAAAAAATATTTCTATATAAGTACAGTAGAGTTTCCTATACAAATTTCAAGTTTTTATCTTGACTTTGTGGTCACTACGTCCTTACGTACAAACGACAACCGCGACGGACGGCATGTTGAAAATCACTTTTTCAACTTCCTGAGGTCAATCGTGAAGATCAGTAAAAAACGCAGATCGAAATTTTTGCGATTAACAAACTTAGTTTACACTGGGCAAGTAAAAAACAAGGAAAAATACGCATAGACCTCCAATAATCTAGAAGCTTAACGGTTTGAAGAGAACAACAGTTGGTCCAAAGGAAACAAGATAGAAAAGATGATAAAGAGTCATCTAACCCAAGACTACATGAAAAAAGGTTTAGATCCAGCTAATGAACCTTAGGATATTCAAGCCTATCAAAGTATTTATACTACATTAGTAGTCTAGTAGTCTGAACAGTAATCCATTCAACCAATTTTTTTAAGCGTTATCCTAGTCCCCGCTATGACACACGACAATATTCACGGAGGAAGAAGGAACAGTAAAAAATACTACAACTACTGTAAACTTGAACAAAACATCTCACAGTGGGAAATATAAAATTAAATTCTTCGTGGGTGGTTTGTTCTTAGCATTGTGATTGTGATTTATCATTCATTGAGATCACGTGGTAGTAAATATAATACTGTAATCATAGATGTGTACAAACTGTGATGTGATGACTTAACTGGAGGGCCTCGGTGGCTGGTGACTCGTTGACAGGGTAAACAGTCTAATCCACATAGATTCATATGTACAATTTACATGATTATTATATATAGTTTTAGAGGACATATTAGGGATAAAAACAGCATAACTGATATGTAAATAATAAAACAGTTTTTATTTTATCCGTATAAAACTGGAAAAAATTAAAATTCATATAGATGAAACATACATTGCATAATCTTTTTCATTCCTATAACAAAACAAAATTGAATATATCTAATCTTCATCAAAAATGTCATTTCGGCAGTCAATAAACGAAATGAATGGAACATCAATTTCAAAAATATTTTTGAAAACTTACTACTTTTATTATTTAAAAGACAGAAAGAAATACTATGCATAATATTTCTCGGAAGAGTTATTCAGCTTTAGGAAACCTATTTTACAAAATCAAAAACCCTCCCTTTCTCACCACCTTTATCTCAAAAACGTGTATGGACACATATGGCTTGTGATACCTCAAATTAACGTCCTTTAAAACAATGAATTTATGTTGTAAGAAAATGAAATCTACCAACACATTCGGTCCTTAGTAACATGCAACTTCATATAGAGGACTATACTGTGCTCATATAGAACCCTATTAATTATTATTTTTTAATTAATTAAAAATCTCGACCATTTAAACTGGTCGTATATCATGTAAGAGAACCAACTCCACCTCTCTACGATGACAAATAATGAAGTTATTGTCAAAAGAAATAATTTATATTACTGAAATTCCATGAAAATGAGATATTCCTATATTTAAGAGATACTTCATGGACACCCGAGCGTAGCAACTGGAGGCTTCCTCACATAAGTACAATTTTGAGACTCGTTAAAGACGAGAGAATGACACGATAAATGCGAGTAGTGTCTTTTAATATATATACACATCTAAGAGGTGCGTTAGGGCCTTGCCGTCGTCTAAAAAGTAATGATATACACAGTTACGAAATTCATAAAACCTGTCTATTATTTTAAATAAACTTACCCTACTGGTAGACACTGTGACTTTTGATCCAACAATACAATATAACGTTTATTACAAGATCTAAGAAACCAACTTTCGCGCCTAACATGTAGAGGATCTACGTGAATGACTTTGTATGATGGTGCTGGGTAAGTACCATGATTGTCCGTACAGTCAATCGCCTAATACACATCGGAATGTCCTTTTCATATTGGTGTAATTTTCAACTCCCGCCCTTCTCTCCACAGTGAACTCTTTCGAAATGACTTCATCCTTAAATATTAGACAAAGCACGAAGGGAGGCGAGGAACAAAAAAAAAAACCGGGACGGTGTTTATGTGCGATAGGGGTAGACGGGAATATTCAAAGACGGTGTTAATTTTTCAAAGCCTTCGTTCGCTAAGGAGTCCCTTGCGGCCAATTCTCGCTGTGAAGGTTCTAGATTAATTATTTGAACATTGGGAGTTGCTTCCTTGCATTCCTTACAATGCATTCGGCTACTGAGACAAACAGTTCGGTATTACCCACTGTTTTAGCGTGACTCCGTTTATGACGCTTCAATAAAGGGTGATCAAATAGTCTGTATATACCAAACATAGACATGTTTGATACAGCAAAGAAAACATGACAATTATTTAAAGCACCTTACTATGATCGCGTAGTTACGATGTTGAAAGTGTTTCCCCGAAATTGTGTTCTCGACAACTGTGTTCAGTACCCTCTGGGGCTCACTTCTAGTGAGTACGTATGTGGCAATCCATAGGGACCCAATCAGTACCTATAACTTTATTAATGTAGTTTTAAGTCAGATCCCTTTCAATTCATTTTCCTCTAACTGGTGTCTCTTGAACAACTCTTGATCTATTCCAACACTGACGCTACTAGTGTATTCGTGTGCTAGAAGTTTTTATTTTATGTTCTTTTCTTTATCTTTTATACAAGGCTATAATGACGAGAGGTTTTTTCTTTAAAAGAAAGAAGAAAAAATAATACTAGACGGGAATCTAATACGATCAGTCCAAAGTAAAAAAATTCAACATGGTGCACAATCCGTATGTATTATGTTGTTTTTTTCCTGATATTTAGGGTAAATTATGAGACTTGTTAAAATATCTATTTCAAGTGTTAAAGTCCAAACATTTTTTTAAAATTATGTCTGTCGTATGTACAGGTCGCTACAGCTCAAACGTTAAGACCGATTTTAGTAAAATTTGGTACGTAGGCATATTTAGCCATTCTAGGACACAAATAAAACGTATTTGTTGCCATTTCCCAAAAAAATGTCGGTTCAAAAGTTACCGTTAAAAACCGAAAAACAAGGCTGTTATAAAATAATTATTTTTAAAAGTGGCTTCGTTCAAATTTTATTGCAAAGTGCAAAATCGCAACTTCATAAAATATTACCGTTCAGAAAAAATTGAGAAATAAACTGAGCCTTAACACTGTGATTAAAATCAAGTTTCTGAACATACGCTTAGATATGACTTACGCTTAAGACTTATTTAAGGTACAAACGTCTTTGGTTCATTTCAACTTTTTGATTGACAACAACCGATAAAACTACATATTTTGTGATGATTAGTTTTGTTTCATTTTTATTTGGTTTTGGGAATGGGAGAGTGAAAAAGTTGGTGCAATTTTTTTTCCACCGTTTATTGGTGTAACTGCTAGCTCTTAATCTTGTCATTAGTATATTCAGATCGACTGTTGAACAAAATGAGTCAAAATATACCTAAATATACAACTGTTTCAAACGCAAAAAAAAATTATAAAAAAGTAACAATTCTCTAATACCCTTTAAACTGTAAATGAAAGGGGGAACAAATACTTTAATCTCTTCCTAAAGTATAAAAGGATTATTTAATTATTTTTGTGTAGAAATTGATATAATAAAAGAACAACATAGAGGATGTAACTTAATAAAAGTAAAAATGAATAATTATTGTTTAAGAAAAAGAGGGATTAACCTTTTTCTACAGCATGAGGTAGTTCCAGAGTTTCTCAGCCAGTGAAAATTTGGTCTAAATTTCCTTGTGGAAGAAGGCTAGTTATATGTATCGTAATCACACCCTTTCACCAACAAAACATATGCTTTCGACAAAGATTTAAATTGAATAAAGAAAAAATAAAGCTCTTTCACGAAACGGGGGAAATGCCAACGATCGATATTAGGATTCGGCGGAAATCGCAAATCACATTCTACCGTTTACCGATCTACGACGAAGGGATATCATTCAGAACGAAGTAAAAATCATTCCTCTAGAATCCCTTTCCCTCATTCTAGACCATCAACACTATCAAGATGTCGGAAACTTCTATTCTGGCCTTTATTTTTGTTTTAACTATTTAACTAGTGTTATAGATTTAGAATGGTAGAATAAAATTCATTGAGAAGTGGCGACTGGGTTTTCTAGGGGGCCGAAACATTATTTGACCAGCCAGTATCTCGGATGCCTACTGTCCAATGAAAAATGCTTACCGGACGTGAGGATGAGTTTGCAACGCTCAACGAAGATATCCTTAAGGAAACTGAAGCAACAAATAAAGTTTTACGGAATTCACAAGTTACATAAAATTAAACAGGCTGATAATGCTGCTAGACTAAGCTACTACAATTAGTTTCAACTATTCACCCGAGAATAGTTTTAATAGGATAAATTGTACACGAAGCATGGTTCCACTTCTCTCAATAACTAAAATAGTCGTCACTTAAAAACCCTGATGAGATCCATCCACAAACTTTTCACGGTCAAAAGATCGGGGAAATGTGCGCATTGTCTCGCAACTGCAATGTTGGTACAATTTTTTAAAATCTAAACTCAATGCTCTAACAAAAAACCCTGCAACAGTTCGTTGGAAGTAAACGAAAGGTACTGGATCTCAATAAGACGGAGCAACATCCACACAGCGAACACAACAATGACGGATTTAAAAAAGTCTTTTGACGAGTTGTAAGAAATATTGGAGAGGGTTATTTTCAATTTAGTCTCTACATTTTGACCTATTAGATTTTTTGTATGGGGCTATTTAAAACAGAAAAATAATCCACAAATATTCAAAAGTTCAAAAAAAATAATTAATTAATATTATTGACAGAATCGGGGAAAGCATTTTATAGAAAGTTACTAATAACATGAAATAAAATATCAACTATGCATTTACATAAATGGCGGCCTATTGGATAATCGGTTATGAAATGCATTTAATTAACTTGTTAAAAACTTTGTATTTAATTATAATAAATGTTTTTAGAAATAAAAATTATGTTGATGTGATATTTTTATTTGTAAAGTCTCTGTTGGGATTTAAAAGAAACACCCTGTATTAATGAAAAGGTTGTGGTCAGTAAGCGAGCTAAACAAAAAAACATTTAAACAAATTCGCTGCGTATCATGTCGGCGTATCAGGTACCTGTTGAATAGTTGAGAAACCAAATTATTTCGCAACAGTTATTTTGTACGCTTATAAAACCGCCGGTATAATTTGATGGCACATTAATTGCTATGTGTGGGAACGTTACGGACAAGGAGAGACATTTTGCAGAGCGAAGCGTTTTAACGGCTGACAGGTAGGCCTCGGTAATTATCAAGTCGTGTGAAATATGGTCGAGTGCTTAAGAATGATCGATAGCGTAATCACGACCCTTACCTAACCTACAATTGCCGTCATTATTTCGCCGCACAAATATAAATCTTGGAGCAGTAGCGCCCTAAAATCCCTCCCTTTCAAATTGGTTAATATCAGCAATTTGAGGAGAAATATGTATTTTAGTAGAATCACATTTTTTTTTCTTTTCCCAGAGATTTGTTTTCGGAATTGTTGGATGAATTTGGAATGTCAAATCGTTTCCTTTATGAATTAGTTCATTAAGAAAAGCATCTTTGGAGTTTGGCGGCGAACGAGGTAGAATTTTTAAAATTATTTATACGTAAAAACTATTATTGTTTAAGGTAGGTTTTAAATCGATGTCAAGTGTGTCACGGAAATATCAGTATTGGAGTTGTCTGACCTCAAGTAAAAAGTGATTTTCTCCGTTGTTGTCATCTCTACATAAGTACGATAGCGTTAAAAAAACATTAAGATAGGAAAATTAAATTTAGTATATAGGACTACCAGTGTGCTCATATTAAAAATAAATAAGAAAAATGTCAAAATGGCGGTTATTATAACAGTATTTTGTTTATATCTTGTGTGTTATTAACTTTTAACAAAAACACAATTGCAAAAAATTGCCGATTTAAATTCCGCACGTATCCTGATCTTTGTATGATGACAAATAGCGAAGTTATTTTCAAAAAAATAATTTGGTAGTCGGATCTCACAAGAAAATGTGAAATTCCTTCCACGATAAGTAGGGCCGATCAGTAGGTCCGAGTTATCGGCATGAGCGTAGCGGGTCACAACATATCAAGCCTACGCAACGCCAAGAAAGTAGTGATATACAAGAACACAATTATGAGGATCAGCAAACCCATGTAACAACTGTGCTGGGTAAGTACTATGACAGCGACTATTAACTTGTTTAGAATATTGTCTGTCTGTTGTCTTTGCAGTGCTCTATAATCCACACAGGTAAACAAATTTTCATTATTTTGATATTGGGAATATTGTTTTGCCGTATCTCGAAGCATTTTTTGGACAAATCGAAAATTTGAGAGTAGCTGTTGTAAGACAAAAAGAGAACGATTTTGATAAAATGTTAGGAAAACTTAACCGGCACACGTCCAAACAAAATGTATTAATCGACATATTTCTAAAAATTTCAGTTGGGGAGTTATCCGATGTTATAAGAAGTCTAAAAAATTGATTTCGATACTTTTTAATAATTAAAAATGTAAGGGTAAGAAAAGAACAAAAGTTTCTCTAACCTCGAATGATCCAAATAAAACGAACCTCCCTCAAAATTTCTGTTCGTGAGTTTACGGTAAAACCTAAAATAAATATTCAGTTAAGTCATCTTCTTACATTCATACATACATAGAATAACCCCTGTATGAGTTTTTCGCGGACACACAATTTTGTGATTTTGGGTGTCTGTCAACCATCACATTCTGTAGTCTGTGTTTTGTCGTACAGCTCAAGCAAGCAAGCCGGGATTTCTAAGATAACTCAAACTTTGGGGATACTTGCCATAAAACAAAAATATAAAATTACAAATTTCTCAAAATTGGGTGTGACGTTTTTGAACAGATTTTGAGTTTTTTTATATTTTCCCACCTGTGTTTTTAAACTTTAAGTTTTAGGTTCTTGTCTTGCAGAAACACAAAATTCTGATTTCATCAAAAACCGGTCTATCATCAAAACATTTTTCAAAACGAAGAAGAAGAAGAAAGTTATGCATATTATATTTTTGTTTCAATTCAAAAACTCACTATTTACCCTGAACAAATATTTATCACTAATTATCTAGATTATTTCAATTTTAGACCCGTCAATAATTCTTGAATTACCCTCTAGTCTATTTTAATTACACAATTAATAACTATTAAATAATAATAATTACTTTCGATATTTGCCCTCGTGCGTTAAAATTCCTAAACCACCAAAATTACATCTCCCAATAAACATTACCTGCAAACCCATACGTTACAGAAATTGCACCCTTCTGACATCGTGTAAGGAATGTACCCACCCTATTATTACCTAAACAACCATCCCTTTTTTTCAAACTGCAAATTAAATGTTCACTTAATTAGCGAAAGTTTTCGTGAGGGGCATCAAACATTCTTTAGCAGATTGGTGCCTCTGGCCAGATGCTTGGGTTTCAATGGATAAGATAGACATTTAAACGGGAGAGTCCGTGTTACCTAAATTCGAATACTTATTCTAATTTACAGGACAAAAATATTTTAAACGAGAAAATTCCTTAAATAAAACTTTTCATAGAGAACGTGTTAAATCCTATATTTTTATCATTGAACTGAAAGAGTAGGATTGAGAAAGGATTGAGGTAAGATTCAGTAGGGGGTAAAAATTGAGTTTTTTGCAAAACTACTGATTGTGGAGAAACGTTTATAAATTCTGTTTAAAACATTTTTTCTTGTTGTTTGAATGCGAAAAACTTCTCTGTCATCATTGTCTTACAAAAAAGAAAGAAAAGAACATAAAATAATGACTCTTAACTCTAGAATATTCTAATAGTGAAAATCACGAAAATCTTGGTGAAAATTCAAGTTTTCCTGCTCGATTTGGGGAAGACTATATAACTCCAACATGTCTAGATAAACAATTCCGCTTACAGAGTTTTTTTTGCAAATAAACAACTAATAATGCGGATCATGAGCACCAAACTTTGACTTTTGACAACACTCATGTTTAACGATAGTGAGGGACTTCATTTGGCCAAATTAGACATTGTGGTTATGTACATGTCCTTGAGTATGAAGTTCAGTATCACTAAACATAACTGAGTTCAGAAAAATTTTATCAGCTTCAATTTCCCAAGAATGTCTACAGCAAAGGTTTTAAAGTTATCTCCTGACCGTAGAGCATGCAATAAACTTAAGTTTTTAGTCTGTAAACCGGAAAGGTTTTTCAAAAACCTCAGGAATTGTTGTTTATGGAACACCTAGATCTCTAGCTGATTTTCAAACAAAATTTTCTAAACTTCGTAAAAAGTTTTTGTACGTTTTCAAAAGTTTTATTGCTGATTGACAGCCTATCTGAATGATTTTTGTGTAATGAGCTAACAGTTTTTTTCAACTCTTCGTCCCATCTACGAATGTTTCGATGGGAAGTTTTTTATGAAACACACTCTGATACTCATGTTGTACTATAATTGCAGATTAGAGTTTTGCAAGTCATAAAACATTTGAACTTTCCTTCTTAGATATATCATGTTTATTTTTTAGATGAAATCATTCATATGATTAAAAAAGACAATAATGGTTACCCAATTATAAATCAAACTAAATAACAGCTGTTTTATCCTCTTACGATATTTTCCTAGGAAGACTACAATTTTAAACTTTTACAATTACCACTTTAAGGACACAAATATATGTAAAATAATAACAATATTAAAAAGTACAATGGATTAGACAGTATCGCTTGTAAGAAAAAACTGGATTGTGGATTAAAAGACAAATTTTACCTTTAGCAAATTTTTGCGGAAAACTACGTTTTCAACCAAACGGAGGAACATGCAATAAAACTATGCAAATAATAAAATAAAGTTCTGAGATATGCAAAAATTTACATTGTGTTAAACAGTCAGATAGATATCAAGACTAGTGTTTATTTTGAGACAAGGCTGATTTGCCATTGTTTGCATATTCTTTAATCACCGGCAAAAACAAAAAGGTTACGTTACTGTTGATCCCTAGGCATTCAGACTCTACAGAAAAGAAGCAAACCACCTAGCTAAGAAAACAGCAGTCGAAGATTTCATATGATCTGAATCATTCTTTAAAGTAGTTACTTTATAAATATCATGAATATCTGAACACAACAAAAAATCAACTTATTGGAGACCACCCACGCACGCCTGGTCCAGGCAATCTAGATAGTTTGCCGTCTTCCCTATCAAAAAGATTTAGCGTTTCATATTGCTCAGTAGAAATGAGTTGGGCTGATAATGGTTCTGTTCTATGAACTTTATTATGAAGTATCACCTTAAATACAAGAACAAAGCCAGACAAGCTGTTACTGCAAAGTCCTCTAGCAGAGAAATGCTTAACACTTGTTGTGTTCCTAGTGTATGAATACTACTTACTATAACATGGTGGCGAATTCTCCATCGCCATAGAGATGAAGAAAACTTGAGTATGATGTTACCAGGGTCGTCACAAAATATCCATCTTGTTCGGGGTGATAAAAATCATATATTATAGATATAACTCGGAACCATTTTTTACTTCGAAAAATTCGGATATTACAACGAAAAATTCAACATGGAAATATTTTAATAGATACATACTACGTATACAGGGAAATTTATAATTCCCTCGAATATTTCAACATTCAACAACGCAGAAACCAAAACATACTAAGGACTCACATAGTAAAATGTACTAGTTTTATTTTATAGCTTTTTTCTTTTGTTTAGAGAGGGGAAATTAATGTTATAACTTTGTTTATTTTTATTTAATCTTCGTAGCCGTAAATCTGTGACAACAGATAAGACAAATGTTTAAAAAAAAATTTACAACAAATAACTTTTTGACTTTTTTACGCAACTCATAAATATTCGATATATCCTCCCCTGGTGACTCAGCAGACGTCAGTCCGGTATTCCAGTTCTTGTGTTCCAACATACCGAGATTGAGAGTAGCTACTGGAACCACAATTATTTTTAAGAGTTGTGGTAAATCCTCTGGAATAGGAGGAACGTACGTACGATCTTTCACAACACTCCACAGGAAGAGATCACTCCGAGTGAGATCGGGTGACCTTGAGGGCCAGCATATTACAGATTTGTTTTAAGTGAGTCCAATTCAGCTGTTAGGAAGAGTAGTATTAAAGGTAAGCATGTACGTCTAAATATACATGTGGCTAAATATCTTCTTGTAATTGTTGCATTGTTCCAACATGTCAAGGTAAGTAACGTCGGTAAGAGTTCTCTCACCAAAGTAAAATCGTTCATACGGTTTACGAGCTGATATTGCTCAAAACAAAGTTACTTTCGGAGAGTCACGGACGTGTTTCATAATTACGTGATTTTCTATGCCCCATATATGCACGTTGTAACGATGGACCCTACCACAAATATGAATTATCTCATCACTACAATCAAGTTTATCGGCAAATCCATCATCCTCTTGTTTTTCTTGAAATTACACAGATGTACGAATATTATGATCTTGATGAGAAAGTGCCTGTACCAATTGCAGCGAGTATGTTTTGAAGACAAATCTTTTACATAGTATACGCCAAACAGTTGATTGAGGCATTTGGAGTTCTCGACTTAAGCGAGACACATTGATTTTTGAGGACTCCTACTGAACGATTCTCGCTCATGGTTCATAGTTTTAGACATTCGCTCCGGCTGGTCTGTCCATTTTGCGACACACAAACAGCCAGTATCTTCAAATTTTCTTATGCCACGTTTGGATTTTTTGTCCGTCTTTGTGTTTCTTGCTACGAAACGCACTTTGAACCGTTATAACAGAATCAATTTTAGCAAATTTTAGAATACAAAACGCTTTCTGCCCCCTAAATGTTTTCACACTACTGCCTCCTAGCAGTAAAATTCACAACTTATCACAACGACGCTTAAAACATTTTTCTTGTCTATTGGCATAGTTTTGGCAATAAATGTGTTTTAGTTGTTGCGCTGTTGATTGTTGAAACACGGGAGGGAATTGAGAATTGCCCTATATATCTATAATACATATATGTGACACATAATAAATTATGTATATTATATTATATTATGTATAATAATCTAACGTATAAGTAATTATTCTAAAAAGGCGAAATTTAGGTTATGTGGTTGTCACATCAACTACTGTCATGTCACTGTGATTGAGGAACCACTCGAGATGGGTGTTCAACTCCTATCTGACATGCGCACAAGGTAGGCGATGACAATTCGGAATGTGGGAACAAAAGGTGTATTGTTTATTTATATTGGTTGGGCGCCTTACACTTATCCCAGAAGGCAATTTAAATTACATTGTTTCACACATGTAAATATAGACTTGCTGATTGGTTTAGGTGTGTGTGTGCGTTTATTGTCCCCACAAGTCATGTAGCGTCTTTGTTGCACAAATGAGGACACTCTTAAGGATAGTGTAGTGATGGCACTATAACTTCGATATCGTGTTTTAAACCACTAGGTACATTTTATAAGAGTCAAATATTTAAACATTTATTATAATTTATATTTGCTGTCTGTCAGTCAGTATATGTGTATCTGTCATCAAGTATTATAAAAAAATCACAACAACAAAAAATGTCTTTTAATCTTTTCTGATGACAACTTTAAGTTTGTGGTCTTTTTTCTTCCTCACATATACGTTGTATAGAAAAGGTTATGTGTTGGGTTAAAGGTCAAAATGTCGGACAAATCCATTTTTAGGCCTACATAGTATAAAAAAGTCATTATTGGAATGATGTCCCTCTGTTGTTGACAATATGTTTGTGCAATATTTAAACCGTTTATTTTTAAAAAATGTATTCTGTTTATTTTGAAATATGAGTTATACTACTATGATTTTCCAATAATACTTTTATTCAGCCATTCATTTAAGATTTTAGTCATTGGAATTCTTATAAGACTTTTAGTCAGTGGCATTCTTATAATAATTTTAGTCAGTGGCACTCTTATAATACTTTTAGTTTTTGGCATTCTTATACAACTTTTAGTCAGTGACATTCTTATAATACTTTTTGTCATTGGGATTTTTCTATGACTTTTAGTCTGTGGCATTCTTATAAGACTTTTAGTCATTACGATTTTTGTAAGAATTTTAGTCAGTGGCATTCTAATAATAATTATAGTGTGTGGCATTCATATAATAATTTTAGTCAGTGACATTCTCATAAGACTTTTTGTCAGTGGAATTCTTATATGACTTTTGGTCAGTGGAATGCTTATAATAATTTATTCATTGGGATTTTTATAATACTTTTATTCAGTGGCATTCTAATAAGACTTTTAGTCAGTGGCATTCTTATAAGACTTTTTGTCAATGGAATTGTTATACGACTTTTGGTTAGTGGACTTTCTGAAATGATTTTTAATCAGTTTGTGGACACTCCCTTAAAGTCCACATTACGAGATGACTTTTAACGAGATGGCTGTTTCGATAAGACTTTCGTTGTTTGAACATTGTAAATTGATTTTCTGAAAAGCTTTTTAAATTGTGGAATATCATATTTGGCGAATTATTGACGATGACATAATGCTGAAATTCGCTATGTAAAATACAACAGTGCAAATTCTACTGCTGTACCAATTGTTTTATTGCTCTTTTGGAAATTACATTTTTAGAACATCTCTATAAGTGAAAACTTCTATTGGCGCGTTGGGTACTTTATGGGATGGACTTTTTCAATAGAAATCGCGTCACGCACACTACCGTAATGCAACTTTTGGGATGGACTTTTTCAATAGAAATCGCGTCACGCACACTACCGTAATGCAACTTTTGGGATGGACTTTTTCAATAGAAATCGCGTCACGCACAGTAGCGTAATGCAACATTAATATATAGACAACGGATACGCGCGCCCCATACGTATTAAAACTAAAAATCTACGAAAAATATTGCACTAACTTTCTCAAAATTCACATACAAAGTTAAACTAAAATCAATGCAAAAATATCGCACAAACTTTCTCACATCCTACCCATATATATTAAAACTAAAAATCTAATATTGCACTAACTTTCTCAAACTCATATACATAGTCAAACTAAAAACAATGCAAAAATATTGCACAAACTTTCACACATACACAGATATATTAAAACAAAAATCTACGAAAAATATTGCACTAACTTTCTCAAAATTCGCATACATAGTTAAACTAGTATAAATGAAAAAATATAGCACAAACTTTCTCACATACCCATACATATTAAAACTAAAAATCTACGAAAAATATAGCACTAACTTTCTCAAACTCATATACATAGTCAAACTAAAATCAATGCAAAAATGTTGCACAAACTTTCTCACATACCCATATATATTAAAACAAAAATCTACGAAAAATATTGCACTAACTTTCTCAAAATTCGCATACATAGTTAAACTAGTATAAATGAAAAAATATAGCACAAACTTTCTCACATACCCATACATATTAAAACTAAAAATCTACGAAAAATATAGCACTAACTTTCTCAAACTCATATACATAGTCAAACTAAAATCAATGCAAAAATGTTGCACAAACTTTCTCACATACCCATATATATTAAAACAAAAATCTACGAAAAATATTGCACTAACTTTCTCACATGCCCATACGTATTAAAACTAAAAATCTAATATTGCACTAACTTTCTCAAACTCATATACATAGTCAAACTAAAATCAATGCAAAAATGTTGCACAAACTTTCTCACATACCCATACGTATTAAAACTAAAAATCTACGAAAAATATTGCACTAACTTTCTCAAAATTCACATACATAGTTAATCTAAAATCAATGCAAAAATATCGCACAAACTTTCTCACATACCCATATATATATTAAAACAAAAATCATAAGTATATAAGCGTTACATACTGTTCAAACAAGTTTGCACTTCTAACGTGTGGTCTTAAGCACACCCAAATATATATATTTGTATTTACCCAGTATACGTAATATAAGGTAAGTTTGGTAATCGTCAAAAATGTAGACCTCTGTTTTTTTACTGTTTTTAACGTTTCATAACCTTAAGAAACGAAAAGATACATTTTCGACATACTGCCCCGTCCGTTGTCGTTGTAATTGACGTATTTACAGAGGGGTAGTGGTCACAAAAATTAAGATAGGAATATAAAATTTTGTGTAAATAACTAAAATGTGCTTATACAGAACCTACTGAAATTCAGAATATTTGAATTGAAAATATTAATAACAATTTTTTGTTCATTTATCATTATGTTATTCAACTTATAACACACAAGATTGATAATTTTACTTCTGCATGTAATGGTACCAACCCCACCTCTCTACGATAACAAATAGCAAAGTTATTGTAAAACATGTAATTTCGAATCCTTATCTCTCAATAAAATTCGTATAGTTACGAGATCCAGCCGGGCCGAGTCACCGACACGAACGCAGTGAGTCGAGGCTTCAAGGCCTACGATATATTGATTCGAAACGTGTGGATATTTTGTAATATATACTGTACACCACAACTCCCGTTAGTTCCTAGTCTTTAGTCAATGAAGTAGTGATATACACAAATATGAGTTTCAGAAAATCTGTGCAACACCTGTTTTAAACAAACTTGCCCTATACTAGTTTAAAACGAGTAAGACTCCTTGATCTACCAATACAATTTAACATTTCCTACAAGGCCCAAGAAACCAACTTTTGGAAATGACTTTTGCAGGATATGCTTGTATTAAATTGTTTTATTGGGCTTGGTAAGTACGATTATGGTCCCACCAACTTCCTTATATAGTAAATTTAATATTGCATAAACACATGGTTTAAACTATCCCGCAAAACTATTAAAAAATGTTAATATTTTTTTACCATACGTTGTCTGGTTATCAAATTTGTCTGAGGATATCTCAAAACCAAGGAACCGGTTAAAATATTTACTTACACTCATTTACAGAACAAAATACTTCTCTAAGGCATTTTATAGATGGAAAATGCTATAGATATATAGAGAAAGCTATTATTTAGGAGTCTGGACACAAATTATTCATCTTGAAGGAATGCACACGCTTAACGCGACCAACAAAGTCGTCTTGTGAGAACATGTCTTGGAGCGTAATTTCAAAACAACTTGTTAAAAAGTCCGGCACTGTTGAGGACAGAGCGGTAGCGCCGGAGGGACACACGACTCTGGTGCCAAATAACAGTTCTAGTGGCTCCACACCCACCTACTGCCATTACTGTGGCATGCAACCCACTCTTCTTGTCCTAACACAAATATTCTGTTACAGTTTTCTTCTTACATTTGAATACTGGTTAGTATTCTTTGCAAACATTATTATTGTTATTTCAACAATTTACAATCACACAAACTACTAGACCGATTGTAGTGAAAATTCATATTTTGTTCAATTTATTGTAAATTATTAAACTTTGACTCAATTTTAAAGACAGACTGGTAAGAAAACAAATTGGTGGCACCATCATGGTACTTACCCAACCCCTTCATACAATGTAATACAAGAAAATCCTCCTAAATATAATGCCCAAAAGGTGGTCTTTTGTGTCACGTAGAAAATGTTAAATTATATTGATAGATCAAAAATAAGTTAGTTTAAAACAGTCGTTAGACAGTTTTCAGAACTTCGTAAATGTGTTTGTTTATTATTAAAAACTATTCACTCGCTTGGTTCATGTCATTGACTCTGTTCTGGTGGATGTCTATACACAATTGAAATATGCAAATATTTATCTAATTTAGTTACAAGATGAACACCAAACGAGGTATGAAAAAAAAAAAAAAAAAAAAAAACTGTTTAAAACGGCACCCATTTTGACATTTTCAATTCGATTTTTCTGACTTTCAATAAGTCTCTATGTGAGCATAGTAAAGTCTCCTATACCAAATTTCATGCTCCTATTAATTTTTTGTTTGTTTTTTTGCCGTTATGGTTAAGTAGAGACGACAATGATGACGGTCAAACGGCTTGTCAAAATACACTTTTTTGAGTTCCTATATATAGAACTATATAGAAATTCAGAAAAATCGAGACGAGAATGTAAAAATGGCAGCCATTTTAAACAGTTTTTTGTTCATATCTCCTGTATTTTACAACTAATAACACACTAAATAAGATACAAAATTGCAGATTCTTATTCTACGTGTAATCGTACCAAACCCATCTCTCAAATAACAAAGTTAATGATACTACAGTTGCAGATCCTAAAAGAGTACACTTGCAGATCCATAGAAGCTACACTTGCAAATCCTTAGAGGCTACACTTGCAAACTCTTAGAGAATACACTTTAAGATTCTCAGAGGGTACACTTGCAGATCATTAGAGACTACACTAACAGATCTTAGGGGCTACACTTGCAGATTATTAGAGGCTGCACTTGCAGATCCTTGGAGGCAACAGTTGTAGATCCTTAGAGGCTACGCTTAAAGATCCTACGAGATTACAGAGGCTAAACTTATATAACATTAGAGACTACACTTACAGAACATTACAGGCTACACTTGCCGATCCTTGAGACTAAACTTGCAGGTCCTTAGAGACTACACTTGCAGATCCTTAAAGACTACACTTGAAGGTCCTTTGAAGGTATACTAGCAGATCCGTAGAGGCTACACTTGCACATCCTTAGAAACTACACTTACAGATCCTAAGAGGCTACACTAACTGACCTTTAGTGGCTACACGTGCAGATCCGTAGAGGGTACACTTGCAGATCCGTAGAGGCTACAATTTATGATCCTTAGAACAAACGACATACAGACAGACCGACATAATTCCCAAAGTTATTTGATAATTATGGATTTTTTCATATTGTTAATATGATACATTCGGAAATTTGCCATCGTTGGTGTGTATAAAAACAAATGCACTACGTTTGTTGAGAGTATAAATCAACTCTCGCAATAATCAATTATGTACTCGTATATCTAAAAACGTTAAAACAATAAAATAAAATCGAGTTCTATCGCATATTTCAATCATTTGGTTACAAAATAAGGAACCACCCTGTATATTTCTTTTGCTTCGTTCATTTAGCAAACTTTCACAAGGTCACAGTTGTAAGTAAACAATAATATACTTCGTCATGCTGATTGTCCAGTCCAGTGTAACTAGATATTGTTATCTCTGTCCCACATCTGGTTCACACATGTCATTCCCTCTCTCTTTCTCTCGGTTGTCGTGATCAACTTATCAATGAACATCATCTGACAGGACAGCGCTGTCCATTGCATCAACCAGATATCTATCTTGTCTAATTAACCGTCTAAAATATGACGATGAAACTTTGTCGCCTGGCGTTTGTCTCAACAGCTGAACAAAAAGCACGAATTACCAAAACATTTTTGAAAGTAAGACAAATAAACAGTACAAAACATCAGTATACAACTTTCTCACAAACATACACTAACAACATGTTGATGGGCACAATTTAAGGCAGTTAGCCATCCGTTTTATAGAATGTAATTCAACCAGATTCACTAAACAAAACGCCAAAAATTTAGTTTCTTGTAGGTAATGTTAAACTGTATATCAAAGGATCTAGTCCAGTAGAGTAACTTGGTTTGGTTAGGTTAGGTTGTGTAACAGTTGTTATATAAGTTTTTTGAACCTCTTAACTGTGTATACCACCATTTTCATGATGTCGTATGGAAGTGTATATATTGAACCGTCTTCACTCGCTTCGCTTCATTCCTAAAGGTCCTCGAACCTGTATGTATGTGAAGAACCCTCCACTCGTTGAGCTTTTGTCGGTGACTCGGCTCTGCTGAATCTCGTAACAATAGGATTAACACATTTTCTTGAGAAGTCAGGATTCGAAATTACAATTTTGACAATAACTTCCCTATTTGTCATCGTAGAGATGTGGAGTTAGTACCACTATGTACAGAATTGAAATTTAGCATGATATAAAGTTGAATAACACACGAGATTTGAACGACAAACGTTTTTTTTTTTAAATGGCCGTCATTTTAACCTATTTAATTTGATTTTATAAAATTTCAATAAGTGTTTATATAAACACACTATAGTTCCCGATACCAAATCTAACGTTCCTATTTTAATTAATGTAGCCCCTATCGTGCCTACGTATAGCGACAATCACGACGGACTAACTAATGGCTTGTCGAAAAATTTTTTTTTCAGTTTTTCAGGTTATGAAATGAGAAAATCTGTCAAAAAAAGTAAGCGAAACTTTTTACGACTATCAAACACTCTATACTTCGTATATTGGTTTATTTAAAGTAGACTATCTGTCGCCAATTTCCCATAAACGCGAGTTCGAGAAATAAATTATCATTTATTTACTCTGTAGAGTAAGTTTATTAATCATGAAAATTATGACCTCAGCTTTTTGATTAATCTTAATGGCCTAAGGAAATCGATGAAGTGATTTTCGACGGGTCGTCCGTTCGTCGTCGTTGTCGTCTGTACGTAAGCAAGATGGCGGCCAGTAAATAAAGAGAGTAACATTAAATTTGGTATAGGGGACTATAGTGTGTTCATTAGAATCCTAATGAAATTAGATAAAAATCTAATTGAATATATTAAAATTTCAGCCATTGTGAAAAATGTTTTGTCCATATTTTGTATGATAATCATCTTATAACACACTAAACTGGATAAAAATGTGCAAATATCAATTCTGCACGTAATGGTAGTAACCACAAATGCTAAAATGATAAATAACGCAGTTATTGTCAAATATGTAATTTCGAACCCTAACCTAGTAATAACATTTGATATTTGTATAGTTACTAGATCCAGGAGGGCCGAGTCATCTACATGAGCGTAGCGAGTGGAAGTTCTTTCACATATGTATAGTTTCAAGGCCGGCTAGGGCCAACGCACTGACCCAAAGGAGTGGACACTTTTTAATATACCGTATACACAACTATGAAGTCCGTTAGAATCTAGCCGCGACGTCAGGAAAATAGTGATATACACAATTAAAAGGTTCAGAAAACCTGTGTACCAAATGTTTTAAACAAACTTAATCTATCAGATACCTTCCTCTTGATCTACCTTTACAATTTAATATTGTCTACAAGGCCTAAGAGACCAACATTTGTGCATCAGATTTAAAGGATCTGTTTCTATTACATTGTATGATGGGGCTGGGTAAGTATCAAGATAGCATGGACAAATTTTATACTGTTCTGGTTTCGAACAAGTTCGTGTTCTTCACATTTATTTGATTAATAATAAAACAAACACAAAGTTAAAACATTCTTGTAATTATTTAAGAAATGAAATTATTCACAAAAGAATGTCGTTGCATCGGACATTCTTCAAGGACGAGTCAAAGAACAAACATCGAGCGGAGCAAACGAGGGTTTAGACGTTTGATCTGAAAGATGCTTCCACAAGAAATTATTTTAATTAAAAAACCGTTGGGTACAAAGAGACTGGATTAAAGTCAGTTGAAATAAGACTGTTTCAAGATGGGATATGTTGATGACATCATAGGGTGAAGGAGGGGTAGGGCTTCGTCTCAAAGGAGATTTGCGAAAACCTGCTTTAATTAGATCACTTTTATTCTTTAAATATTTTATAACTTTGTCGACATCAAAAGAAATATAACTTATTCGAAACAGGCAATTTCAATGAACACCCTTGTTGTAAAATGACTGTTAATTTTTTATTGTACATCATCCGATTTTTTGTAAAATTGATGCAAGGTGTTTATTAATTAACTATAGTCACGGTTTAATTACCTTTGAACGAACAACAGTTGATAAATCATAATTGATGCTATACCAATGTTTGAAACTGCATAGAAAAAAATAAGAAGAACTAAAGGGAAAGAAAATTACAGACAAAGGAAAATAAAATAATTATGGATGAAGGAAAAGAAAATAAGGGACCGAAAGAAATGAAAATTACGAATGAAGGAAATAAACTTGTGGATGAAGAAAAAAAAAATTATGGACAAAAGAAAAGAAAATTACGGGTGAAATAATAGGAAATAATGGACCGAAAGAAATGAAATAATCGACCAAAAGAAAAGAGAACTACGGACTGAATGAAAAGAAAATTACAGACTGAAAGGGAAAAAAATACGGACTGGAAAAAAGATAGAAATTATGAAAAGAAAGAAAATAAAATTATGAAAACCATGAAATGAAAGTTAAGAAAATAACGAACAGAAATAAAGAAAATAATGGACTGAAAGTAAAGAAAATTACGAAAAAAGAGAAAACAACGGACCGAAAAAATAGAAAATAACAGACCGTAAGAGATGAAAATTATGAAGAAAAAGAAAATTACGCACCGAAAGTCAGAAAATTACAGACAGAACGGAAAAAATTACTAACCAAAAGTAAAAATAAAATGTGGATAGAAAGAAATAAAAGTTACGGCCGAAAGAAAAAAGGACAGACCGAATGAAAAGAAAATGACTGACCGAAGGAAGCGAAATTTACGCACAAAAGGAAAACCAAAAAGAAGTAAATTAAGAAAACGACGACATGTAATTTTTTTTTGGGTTCTAAGAGCTATATTTTATCAAAATATTTTGAAGCGATATGAAGAGAATCGCAATTATGAGTTTTGAAATTATAATAGCAATCTTAAAATTTGAGTTTTCCAAGGAGGAAAATAAAACTCTTTTTAGCTCGGAGTACCTCAAACGGATGTTTCCTTAAAAAATCAATATCCATTTTTTGACCAATCGAATTACTTTCTTTATACTGCGTATATGTGAAAAAATAAAAGCCAACAAATTTACCCTAGCCACCGTAATCAGCAAGCGAGCGTACTTATCATGGGGAGGGAGGGGGTCCTTTAAATTCCTCAGAACCATTGACTGCACAACTGATTTGCATACTACTTTTCACAGTACCCATTCCTTTGAACCGAGCAAAGAAATTCCAGCGTATGTTTTTTTAATCCTCAGCTTATTTGACAGAATACGCAATTATCTTATAATTGGTGTATATTGAATTGTTCGATTTCAACCCCTCTTGTTTAAACAAGCTGAAACAAGGGTTGCAAAGGGGCTGTTATTGTTTCTGTTTTTAATTATTTCAACTCTTTGATAGGACCCCTTTGCCTTTGTGATTTGTTTCTTTTGTATGACCAGTCATTCGGTCAAATGTCTGAATTGGAATATATGTTTGAAATCAAGCATTCTTTAGTGGGCAATTATAGAAAATCCATACATATAGGGCATAGGATTATTAATAAAAATACCCGTAAAATTTCCAGTAGGTGATTATTTTATTCAACAATATTAGTTTTTAATAAATCTTGTTCTCTTTATTTGCTACTATTTATTAATTAAAATATTTTATTCAGATGTGAAGAACATGGGGCTGGAGTGGGAGAGTAACAAGTGTGACAATCTGTGGCGTTGTTCTGTCTGGACATGGATGTTTACCGCACACATCTGCATTAAGTGTATCCTTCAGATACCTTATATCATGGGACCGAGTCAAGTTAACCGGAGAACATCTTCTAGTGGGCAGGATTATGGTCAATAATTTAAAAATATAGCACAACTACTGGGATGACATTAGGATGATGTACCAAGGTCCAAGCTAACATAGGGAAGAACAACATCATTTTAATTCTCTTCTGATTATAGCTAGATAAATTAAAATTTTTTAATAAATGAGTTTGTTAGCAATAAATAATCATTGTAAAGGAGGTGAACCACCTTAACGTTGTCGTCTTGATGGAATCTTACTTCGTATTTGGTAGTAAAACTTTTGTTACGCGTTGCATATCATCGACACCAAGGTCATGTTGAATATTCAGATATTCAGGATCCATAATTGAAACAAGTGATGAAATTAAAGCAGAAATAAGAGAAAGAATTTCAGCTGTATATCGGTACTATTATGCCATCCAATCAATACTGCGATTATTTCTGATTATAAGAACAACAAAAATTAGAATATATATGCTAGTTATCAGACCCGTAGTCCTACATGGGTCAGAAACATGGGTTATAAAAATAATTAAAAAAACCAACTGAAAGAAGGTTAGCAATATGGGAGAGGTCCTTAAAAAGTTTATAGAGGGGTACAGGGAGAAAACGATCAATGGAGGTTTAGGACAAAGGGCCTGATGTTGAAGGACCTGTACAACAACCTAAATGTTGTATCGGAAATAAAAAGAGCACATATAAGAAGGTTGGGATAGCTGGAAGCAAAGGATAAAGAGAGTACAGTGAAAAAAGTGTACGTGGGATACCCAGAGGGAAGAAGAAGAATAGATATACTCAGGACGAGGTAAAGTGATGATGTGGTGGTCTAGAATTAATTTAAGACCATGCCCATCAATTTCTCTCACATATAAAAAAAAGGTTATTCAATTTTAAGTCGAGAAGTGTCGTGCGTATAATGCTCGAAACTTAGTGCCCCCAGTACTTGATCGCTGTACAAGATAGGAAGCAAGTAACCTGTCAATAATATTCATATTTTCAGCCAAGTACTATGGTATAGTATACATTAGTTTGTTATTAATCTGTGGTATGCGGAGGGAGGACGCACTATAAATAAACGGTGATTAACTTGAGTGGAAGTTGAGAGGGTTGGTGAGTATCGAACTGCACAGATCACACCTATTTTGTAAGTTTTATTTTTATAGATGTATTAACTATAACTAAAAAAAAAAAAAAAAAAAAAAACTGTAAAATCGGTGCATTGGGCGTTTGTCAATGTTGTGTTTAAGATAAACCATTTAAAAGCAAGTAAATTCATTCAGAAACTTTTATTTTTTTAAACTAGACCATAAGCTTGTGATATTTTAATTAAATTTTACTTATAAATTTTGATTTATTCATTTTTATAATTTATCTCTTAAGGCACCAATTTATATTCGCGGAAAAAACATTTTATACTTAATGTAAAAACCTTCCTGTCTTTGGATTGAATCTTAAAAACCATTCAAGATGTTTCATTAAGGACACATAAGTGTAAAGTGAATGATATAAAAATCTATAACAATAAAGCAATACTAGTCTGAAATGATGTCGGTATCAAATTTACCATTATACTGAAAATGTATACTAAATAATTCAATAATATTTCAAGTGAAAAATATACGACCTAGAATGTATATTCAATACTTGCTAGTAAAAACGTATAAGCGGAAAAATCAAATAATTAAAAAATCAATAAATAATTCAATTTCATTTATATTATGCATAAAGGCTCAATAAAAGATTAAATGTTACGTACTTTATTAACTCCAGAATCGAAACAAAAATTCTCACATTTTCCTACAAAAATAAAATAAAAAGAGGAAACCAAATATTACTCTATTTTTCGAACGCATTTACAAAACCAAACTTTTGTAATTGTCGTCATCATCCAAAAATATTATAAAGAAATACATTGTTTACACCACAACTGTGCACACATCACTTGATTGGAAAGAACTAAACTGTACAGAATAAATCTTGTGTCCTGGGTGGGATTCGAACCCACAATCTCAAGTGCCACTCTTGATCAGAGAGTGATACCCTTAATCACTGAGCTACCAGAACACTTAGGATAGTTACTTTTTTATCATTATTTGATAATTAAAATCATATTATAATACAATCAAATACAGCAGTAGATGTAAAAAGTAGAGTAAATTTCAATGAGAGGTTGTGCAACATTTTACTACAATACAATCAAATAGAGCAGAAGATGTAAAAAATATAGTAAATGTCAGTGAGGGGTTGCGCAACATATTTGTCGTGCAAGTTTCCTAAATTTCAGACAATAATCTACTCTTATTACCGTTATTACCGTTTTCCCGAAAACTGTGTTTTTTTTTGTATAAATGACCCGTTATCTCAGAAACTGAAACTATAAAAGATACAGCTCTAAAAATTTTACCACATACTCTTGAAGTTTGGATGCAAACTTTAACACGGGATTTTTTAGTTTTAAAGCTTATTTTTTGTTTTACATTTAAAATATGAAATATTTATCTATTTTTATGTAATAATATATTTAAAAAATCATAAAACGGTTAAAAAAGATAAAACAAAAAACCAGTGTTAAAGTCTACAAAACTTGTCTCTTAAGCACAGACAAAAATCAGACTTGAACCTTTGGTGGTTTTTATGAAAATAGGTTATCAATATGGTAAATTTAACACTGAAAAGATAGGGCCCCCCAAACCCCCTCAAATGGATAGCGGATCTTTCTGCGATAGCGGAGACCCTACGCTGCTTTGAGTGTTACCTTCGCAAGCGGTTCTTTAATCTGAGGGCCATAAACTAAGGTATGCAGTGTCATTGTGTCTTGCGAAGTGAGGTGAGCTATGAACCAATCATCGTTGAGCCAGTATCACGGGAGACCCATATACGTCTATTTTGGCCAAGTATCCCTATCTGAGTCCACGTCATACCGGTCGCTTTAAATTTTTTTTCGTCGTATTATAACAGTCCTTCGCCATGTTATTCTTGGTCTTCTTATTTTCCTACCTCCTTGGAGAGCTCCATCTCAGCGATTGTCCGGCAATACTACCCTATGGCTCTCTGAGTGTATGACTGATCCAGCACCATTTTCTTCACTCAATCTGCTGATATATTGCCTGTTTATTTGTTACGCAACCACATTCCTACAATGTTTAGTATTTTTATGAAGATTTGGCGTTTATACGAAATCTTGGTGGTGACCTTTCGCGTATAATAATATGGACTTATTGGCATTAAAAATTTTGACTTTTTCTGGATTGCTATTGGTAGTGAATACCTAATGATTTATTAAGTTTTTATTTTTGAAGTAGATAAGAACTCATTTCGGTTGGTTTATAGTTTTAATTTTTAGTTCTTCATTGAATTGGTCATTCGATCACTTGCTCTATTCAGATTATTTCTAACTTGTTACGTCTTCTACTATTACTGGAATGGCAGTAATCAACTGCAACTATTTTCAATTTTACACGTGATAAGTCACAGGTATAGGCTACAAGATGTAGAATACAAGACCTACGACGGGTACCCTCTGGGTACTCTTGTTTTTATTTCAGTTTCAGATAATAACTTTGTTTGAATATAAACAGTCTGTTTTAAACGTACTATTCTAGTAGGTCAATAAATAGATTTATCAGTGTCATATTCAATTTATGGATCAGATTCTTCCTTAAATGTGATAAAAATAATTGTAACGATTTAAATGGCAGCTACTCAGGGGTACACTATAGTGTGTTTAGGCGTGGAAATTCCGAAGGACCGTTTTTTTCCGACCACGACGATTATAATATTCGAGATGTAGGGGGTTTTTAGATTTTTAAATTATAAGGAATAAAAATCAAATGATGGAAATATAATACAAGTTTTCGATTTTTCACGCTTTTTAGAACCTAAATGAGCCTATAATAGCTCAATATGTAAAGAGTGGAATAATCGTTGATAAACGTGCGAACTTAAGAACAACATTTTTTTAATTTTGTCATATCAGCGTTTCAGCTGTGGGTTTTATTATTCCTTTACAAATCCTCTTCCATCCATCGACACATTCCAACTTTTAATATCTTCTAATCAAAGTTAATGCCAAAGATAACTTTTTCCGAGGGTGAAACTTAACAAATATTAAAACACATTGCTCTTTAAAAAAAAAGAAGAAAATATAAAGATCCCCAAACGTCGCGACTTTCGGTGTAAGGTAGGGACGCGTCGTTATTAAAACAAGATTTCCCGCCATGATTCACAATTTACTACAGGGAAATGTCAAATTAAATAGATCATGCGGTGACTACAGGGGGGTAAAAAAGCGTACCACCGAGTCTGAGAATAACGTATGTTATCTAATTTGTTTTGATATATCTACAAATATACAGGGTGGTCTAAAAAGTTTACATATAAATATACGGGGTGAGTTTTCCTTTAGGGAAAAGTTCAACATTATATAATAATTTAGGATTAAGGGTAGAGACACACGAAGAAGTCGTCCGCCGAGTCGACAAATTTTTAATACAGTTCACATAAGTCAAGGAGGTTGATAGTCGACTCGGCGTTGACACTTCAACTCTGCAATTAACATTTGATTAGCCAATGTAGCCCGATTGTATACATATATTTAATTTTAAAGCGACAAAAAACGAGGTTATCATAGATGAAATGACTAATCTTCAACTTTAATGTAATAGCAGATATTTCTTGTTGAAACTCCATATTCAAGGATAAAATAAAGCAAAACAATTGTAGCTCATTTATACTATTAAATATTTGAAACTTTAAGCTTTTGCTTTATTTTATCCTTGACTAATCTTCAAGTTTCATGGTCTCATAAAATCGAAAACGTAGTTTGCGACATGCCGTCCGGTCGTTGTCGTCGACGTCTGTACGTAAGCACGATGGCGGCCAGAGAAATAAATAAAGAAACATGAAACATATAGTTGACTAGAGTGTGTTCGTATAGAATCCTACTGAAATTTAGAAAAAAAACAGCTTTTCTTCATATCTCATGTGATATTCAACTCTAAACTACAAATTTAGATAAAAATTTCGATATTTTAATTGTACAATTTAATGTAATGTTTTAGAGTCTACCTCTCTACCAGGTTATTGTCAATAATGTCATTTCGAAACCTGACTTTTCTAGAAAATCTGATATTCATAGAGTTACGAGATCCAGTGCCGAGTCACCGACACGAGTTTCTTGGCGTCGGCAAGGTTCAACGGTTGTTTGCGAGGTTCTGACGGGCCTCGTAGATGTGTTGTATATTAAAATAGTCTTCACTTGCTTTGCTAGTGTCAGTGTCATGGCCCTGGCGATCCTCAAAGCTGTAAATTTATAATAAAGACTCACTCGCCAGGTACGTATCGGTGACCCAGCCCTGGTTCTCGTTTATCACTCTGGAAATACGAATATCACATTTCCATGGGAGGTCAGTGATCTAAATTACATTTATGACAATAAATTCACTATTTGTCATAGTAGAGAAGTGGAGTTGGTACTTTAATTTTACAGTTCGTACGTACAAGCGGCAATGACGATGGACGGACAGCAAATCGAAAATATATATATTTTTTTTTGGTTCCCTGAGGCATAGAAACGTGAATAGCAGAGAAAAAACGGAGGTAGAAATATTTGGCAATTACCAAACTTATCCAATACTTTGTTTTCTGTGTAAGTTCTCTTGATTGTAAACTCAAATTTCATTTTTGAATTGACTTTTTTTTTTTTAATCTACACATTATACATAGTTCATACTCTTCAATTTAATAATTTAGACGTAGCGATGTATTCCTGCCTCCATGTTACTGGAACTGTGGAACGGAGCGGGAGCCAGCGCCTTTTTAATGTCAAGTGTCAAATCCCCACTTGTGTAACGAGGGGAAGTCGGTAGACAGAAGCCGAAACACGAGAGGAAACGGAATTTTTGGCAAACAAAAATTTAGATTAGATCAGTGGTTGAAAAATCACCACAGAGAGGTTAGGTAAATTATATGTGTAATAATACTCAAATCGGACCATATCAATAATAAGATTAGATTAGTAACTGCAAGAATAACCACAAACAGGTTAGATAATTATATACTTAAAATACTAAAATCGGAACATATAACAATAATGTAAATACTCCCCAACTTGAGTTTTTATTTAGAAAGAAAATGCAACTCTTCTGGAAATACATTACATCCCCTCACATGACTTATTGGTTTTTTCACCTCCTCAAGGCCCAGGCTGCCCTCTCCCTCCGCAAGTTTTCGATCCTCCAAAAGCAAAATTATCTGGACTACCCTCGTCAAATTTTGGGGAGGTTGGCCCTCGTTCTTAAACTCTTAAAATTATTCACTGCTTTGAGTCGTCGCCATTTTAAGGTACAAAATCAAATTTTAAAAATCTTATAGATCCTTGGGTCTGGTTTCAAACAACTTTATTGGTACAGTGATGAACTTTTTCAACCATAACAAATAAAACCATGCGAAATGATAGAGTTAAAAACAGATACTCCCTTCGCCTAAATCAAACATTTCCAAAGGACCGAATTAATGATTACCTAATTAGTAATTACAACCTGCGATGAAAAAAGGTCGTGTATTCAATAAACATCGAAAATCAAGTAAATACAGAACAAATATTGAAAATTATATCTCACATAATGAAAAATCAATAAAACCGATATTTTTTTATAAAATTCTAAACACAGTACAGTATAAAACCGCACTTTATTTTATCCCTCGCCAATTCATATTTATTACATATTTTTCATCGGCGTAAAGAATTCAAAACACGACTTTCCAACGGAGATTAAATAAACCGAGCGGGGCAAAGTCCACATATTTATAAATAAACAAGTGGAAATTAAAAAAGTTAATTTCTCAAGGGGTTGGGGAGGGGGGTTTGGGTTTAGATTTTCTTTGTGGTCTGGCCGGAAGCGTTCGCTTTGCCTTTTCAACTGATAGCTAGTAATTAAGATTTACTCTCCCATCCCTACATCGCTTCTCTTTCAACCCCTAACTCAGTGGTGTCCATCTTTTTCTAACCCACCCTTAAACTCCGGACCCGGTAAGATTACCATTTAATTTCGATGTGAAACCATAAATAGATTGGATACCATTGAGATCAAGTTATAAATGTTATTTATCATGCGTCATAAATTTGTTTAATACAGATTCATCGAAAAATTTTGCCAGTGATTTCAATTATAAATGACAAGAGCAATAGTCAACCATGTTCTTGATTTTAATGACAAACTGTTTATAAACATTGGGAGTTTTGATATTCGTGTTTGTTTCGATGCTCATAACCCGACAGTAGTCACTTTAGTAACAACTGTACAACACAATACGCAATGTGTTTTATGGTTTGCTGAATTTAAATTATTGGTTATAGTGCAAATTAGTCGTTATTTTTGGCGTACCTAATGCCAAACAACTACAGACAAAACCATTATTTGTTGTTATAATCAATTTAAAGAAACTGGATATGAGGACGTCAAGAATCCCCAGGCTGACCACACACATCGGAGGATAATGTAGAGCATTCGTTCGTAGTCCTGTAATTGTATCGCTACTATGACATTCCTAAAACCAGCTTCATAAATGGAGTGTTTCACATCACCTGTATAAGACTGTTTCTCAGTATGATAATACTTAAAGACAATGAGGTTGGTAGAACGAGTCGTCAGTTAGTTTTACTTTTACGGAACTGAGACGGTAGACAATCTTCTGTGTGAGGGTGGTGGTTACCTTGACACGCGTTAAGCATCCAAGATCCCATGTTCCTCATACATGTAAAGATATTCCATAATATATTTTGAATCATAGTACAGAAAGACTACCAGTGACCTTGCTGGACACAATACTACCTGAGCAGTAACATCGAGGTGATATTCTCACATGATTTACTACCGGTATAAATCTCTTTCCTTGTCTACAATTTGACAAGTAATCGTATATTTTACTGTTAATCATCGCGTTCCTACAAGATGTCTTTCAACTGCAAACACTTGTCCTGGACAGGTTGTATTTATAGGTTATATTAAATGCAAAGTTTTATTTGAGTTCTGTTTATAATCAATGTATTTGAAGTTACGATAAATTATTTGCTACTGGAATGCAAGTTGGGTTTCGATAATAAAACTTGGCTCTTAATTAATGCATTGACATGTCGAGACATGCATTTCTTTATTTGTTTATCGGTGTCAGTCTCAATCTTGGTATGAGTATGATCGTGAAGCTGCGAAATGAAGTGCAATTTTTTGTAACTACAGTATTGTTACTTACTCGCATAAACATACTACAGAAAGTTATGAGACGGGTGAATAAATTTATATTGAGTTTTTTGCGGAAATTGTTTTTAGAATGATGTTGGTCTATCGTAGTACATTCCTCTACAGCCAAAAGATATTGTACCGCCTTTAAAACAAATTTGTATGTGGGTATATTATGATCATCAAGACGTTTCTTAAACTCAATTTTGGGGATAACTGTTATAAAAAGAAAATATAAAGTTACAGTTTTATAAAAATCTGCTCTACGTTTGTTCATGTGCAGCCTGTTACAACCCAAACAAAAAGTGTTGATCGCCATCTTTCCAAATATACCCGTTAAAAAACAAAAATCGGCCACGAGGCTGTTAAAAATATATAATTTCTCAAATCGGTATTCGAACTTCGTTCAAATTTTAGTGAAATGTGAAGATTAATGAGCCAAACCCGTATACAAAATCGCAACTAAAAATATTATAGTTCTGGAATTTTTTATAAAGGTAAAACTTAACCCTGATCAAATGGTTGGAAGGCAATGCATAGCTTAAAAGGATGTTCAATTGTCCTTCAAGAGTCAATTCAGAGGAAACCCTTAAGTTGGAGTGGTCGGACCAACGGAAAGTGATTGGATTGTTGACTGGTCTCTGGATGTTCCGTGACATCTCAACAGAAGTAGGTTTAATATACCAGACCTTCTATGTAGGAAATGTTAAGCAGAGGAGACAAGTCGGCACAAAATACTGAACTTTCCACCTTTGAGGTGGAAACGTATTGTGTCCTTAGGCACGCTGAGGAGTGGAGAACATATAATAAAAATGGACATCATTCAAAGTATCTCATGGTTTTCAGAAAATCTGAGATTGGATTGAAAATGAATTATTGTGAATGGGGGTGCACAGTAAGATTTATAGCTGAGAAGCAAAACCGAAACTGGAATCTGGTAATCCTTAAAACTAATATTTGGTCTAAAGCGACTTCAAAACGGATATATCAGCAAAAAATCGACATCAACCACCTTTCTTATGTAAACGTGAGAAAGTAACTAGTAACGTAAGAAAACAATCTATGGTTAAAACTGGACAAATAAAAGCGATCCGGAAAACAACAAACATACAGAAACTAAACAATAACACAAGAAATGTCCAACATAAAATTGAAGGGAGATCACGCACTGGTTAACTAAACAAAACGGAGTGAACAAAATACAATCAGGGTGAACTACCTTTTATTCACTCTCTCAACAGTATAACACCTTGTAGTCACGCCTTGAGGTGAATTTACCGGGAAAACAATGCCCAATTAATTAGTCAAACAGAATTAGCGATATACAGAATTCTGAGATGCATTAATTCAGTTTAACGTTGGTTTCAATGAAAGGGCTGGGTACGTATAACGATGGCGGTAATCAAAGTAAAAGAAATCTCTCTATCAAATCGGCAGCCGTATTTAAAAAACGTGACATAAAGAACCCATAGTTTACAAAAAGTTGAATCAAACAAAAAAATAAATTGTTCGGATCACTGTGTAATCATTTAAATTAGCATGGCGATAGTGATGGCGATGGGATAGGTCTGTCCATCCTGTATGATAATTGGGTTCATTACATCACATATCGGGGACTGAATGATATAGTACGCGGATTCAGTGAGTGACCTCTTCCTCGAATGACCTGTAGTCGACCAATCACAGATCACGTAATGTAATACACGACTGGACCAAGATGGAACTTGATTGTATTTGTAAAAGGGTTGGCACAAAGTGGGATCCTTGGGAAATTCCACACTTTAATATTACTCCATGTAGTTATGGTATTTTTATTTTGTTTTTGCAATACGTACATGTATTGAAAGCATTTTGGGCTGACAGTGCTCGTTTGTCAAAATAAGTATGAATATTATACTTTTACAAACGTATAGTGAGATTAGAGACACATAAGTTTTGAATTCTACTTTAAAAACAGTTTAAGTTTTAGTGGAAGTATAATTTTTTTGTTTAGCTGAGACCCCCTTTAATTTTATTAACTACAATATTGCATTCTGAAGTCTGAGCTAATTGACAGTTCTGATATTTTTTATATTGTTTATGTATTCCTTTTAATCTGTAACGTCAAAAATAATTTAGTTTATTGGCGTCATCATGATACTTACCCAGTTCTATTATACAATAAAATAAAAACAGTTTCTCTAAAAATGTAATACCCATATGTTGGTTTCTTGGCTCTTGTAGGAACATGTTAAATTGTATTGGTAGCTCAATTACCAGGATTGTAAGGCAGTGTAAGTAGTATTAGGTCAAGCGTGTGCTAACACGATTTAGGTATATAGAGACAGTTATTTTCATAAAGTCGAAATATTTAGGCGTCCAATATAATTAATTTATCCCTCAAATAAACATACATATTCGTAATCGGAATATCTTATAATTTTATTTGATACCCCACACATAATATTTCCAAAAATAAAAATTACAAACTCCATAGTGTTTTTCCCATTAAATACCCCAGTATATATTTTTTTGTTGCCGTTATATTTTTCCTATAAGTTGAAAAATACAAATAATATAAATGCAACGTTTGAAATATGTAGGTTTTATCGTGTTTTCTGTGTAGACTGGTTGCGAATTACAGATAGACAGACATACATGTGATATTACAATATAGTCCTTGGTTTTACCTATAGACCTTAAAAAAAGTGACGAAAATTGTTAATTTGACAATTATATTTCAGTTTTCTGACTTTTAATTGGATTCTATATGAACACACAGTCCCATATACCAAATTTATTATTTTTATCTTACGCTTTGTGGCTGCTATCGTGATTTCGTACAGACAAGCTTAGAAATAAAAGCTCGATTTTAAAATCAGATTCAATTAACTCAGGTGACATGTTTATGGCACAAATGAAACAAGTTTTAAATAATGTATTTTAAAATGACGGTGTAGACTTTTTTTTTCACTTTTTCACTGACAACTGACAATTTTAGTTTCGATTATTATGTATTCATTTTTATATGGTTTTGATTTTAGTGAATGAAATAGTTTGTGCAATATCTTTTTTCAAATTTGTTTTTCAATTTCACACATAATAATATATGTAGTATAGAGAAAGTTGGGTCAAAAAGTTGGGTCAGTATAGAAATGTGATGGGTCAAAAAATCGATGTAGTTTTTTTAAGACATTATCTGTTTACGATCCAGAAGAAAGGGTTAAAACAAACATAACAAGGTGGGTGAAGGAAGTTAGTTTTCTTTGTAGGGGGTTGTTACAAAACAGATTCTCGCTGACTTGGGTTATTTGCTGAAAATCTCAGCTCTCCGCGTACAAACAGTAGATTTTTTTCTCAAATCGCCTCCGTACTAGTTCTTCAACAAATATAACTCTGACTGGGTTTGCTTAAGTAAATACCCCCTAATGGCCAATTTATCCACACACAAATAACCCTTTAACAAGTTGAGCCCGAAGCAAATGAAGCGGTTAAATCCGTCTGTCTGTCTGAGACGATGTACAAATAATCTGCCGTAATTGATGCTTTAGCTTTCATCATTTTATCTCTGTGTACATTTCCAATGCCTTTGGAATCGGACATAATTTCATACGAGCTGTTTCAAGGGAAACTGTTTGTGTTCGTGTCAAATTAATAACAGTAGTTTTGAAATTTGTTAAAAAGGAAGTTTAAAGATCGTAAATCGATTAGTCAAGTGTGAAGACAAATAGACCATTCAGTGTAATTTTTTTTCTTGCTATTTAAAACCTAAACAACTCTCGGTCATCTTAGCTTTATACAACAATTTTTTGGTACATACCCAGCCCTATCATATAATCTAATGCAAGAAGATACTCTAAATGTAAAGCCTCCAAAAGTTGGTTTCTTAGCCTTGTAGGAAATGTTAAATTGTATTGGTTGATCAAGTGGTCATATGTTCAAGGGTAAGTTTGTTTACAACAGTTGTTTCTGAAACTCGTAATCATTACTCTCTTAACGTCGTTGGTGTGTATATAATAAAAAGATTCCACTCGCTTAGCTCGTCTCAGTATCTCGGCTCTCGAAGCCGTATATTTGTGAAGGAACCTCCACTCACTACTCTCGTGTCTAACTCGGTCCTGTCGGATCCCGTAACTAAACGAAAAACATACTCTCTTGAGAAATTTAGTTTCGAAATTACATTTCTTAAAATAACTACATCTCATCAGTTGGTACCATTAGATCCTTGTAAGTTTTAAATGTTATGGCGTTCGGAATAAAGAGGTGCATAATTTTCGTACCCGATTCGGAAATTTGTTGCGATTATGCCAACATAGGCTGAGCAAATGTAAGAAACTAACATTAACACCTCAAGTTATTGTAGCTATATATAATGAACTTCTCGATCGTTTAAAAGTTATTCACAAATTTAATACATTTAAGAATGTCCTTAGATAGCTTTTGCTGTTTCAATCTTTTCATTCTGTGGTGGAGTTCATAAGCCAAAGTGAGTTTTAAGAGCTTCACTTTGTTGGAGGAATTTTGTTGTTTTTACTGTGATGTAACTTGAGTGAGGTGTTCAATTTTAATGTTGTATATTTTTATTCATATTATGATTATTTGTTTGTTATACTATCTTTATTTTAATGTAAATTTATTCATGGTTTTGATTTGTAATAATTTATAATTTTGATATTATGAAAATTTTAAATATGTTTATATATATATAAAATTATTATGTACCTTGTATTTTATGTATGAATTATGACTTGTAGGCAATTTTTTGCGGAATTACAATTTGCAGATTTGTACCTAGTTTAAAATATTATAAATTGAATAACACATAAAATATGAATGGCTGGCATTCTGACATTTTAAATTAGATTTTTTTAAAATTTCAATAGAGTTTCATAGGATCAAACTATAGTCCCTAAATCAAATTTTATGTTTCTATCTTAATTATTGTTGTTGCTTACAATAAATGTACTAGTTTCAAAATATTTTCCTCTTTTTCCGATTAACAAAATGTTATCTTTTTTTCTGTGTGTCAAAGGATGACTGAGTTATAAAAAAAATAAGAATAATTCTGATATCATTTTACACCTTATGAATAAATGAATCATGATATTAGAGTGAAGATACAGAAATCAAACCAAAAAACGCTTTATTAATAAGGAAAATAATTTTATCCTTGTCACAAAATTAAATTGTCACAGTTATCCTTTGACATATAGTAGTCTATAAGTAAAAAAAAAAAAACTCTTTTTTTCTGTCGTTAAAAAAGGTTTAACGGTTGCTATTTTGACAATAATGGAAATAAAGTTTTTGTTTATTTCTAAAATTACAACGTAAAACGTTGTAATTTTAAATTTGTAAAACGTAACATAAAAAATATGTGTCACATCTGAACTCAATATCTTATATATTTCCAGAGCTATATTGTTTTCTTGTGAGAAAACTAAATGGGGGGATAAACGGGAAACCTGATTTTATAACCTGTTTACATAAATTTTCCAGTAAAACACGTCCTCAAAGTTTCATCATTTATTCATGATACACCCTGTATAAACATTCTGTAAAACATATACCATAGCTATTTACATAATGCGGTCGGTGCACATTTCCTGTCAACGTAAAAAAACAAAAACAAAACATCTCCTCCTATTGTAGTAATTCCACTAAACACTGTCTCTAATCACACAAAAACAACATCCAACATAATATCCAACCACTCGTCCTAAAATATATGCAAATCCAAAGATAACTGTCTCAAAATGTCATTTTAAACACGGCATCTAAATGTCGTTTCGAACAGGACCGGTCGTCTCGTCAACAGGTATTATTTAAATTGAATGCGATTAAAAGATCGATAAAAACGCTTTTAAGTCGCGTACAGAAGCTGTTTCTAGGTAATCGTATCGACATGATATTTCGACTTGTCGGCCCACTCGGGATTTCTAATCCTGTGCATCTTAATTTTACAACTTTCAATGTACAAGTTAAAGACCTTCTTAGCTGATGAATTTGAATAAGCCTACATATGTAGAGATGTTTTAATTTAATGGGAATACAGTAGCATTCTTTAATTTAAATTAATTGACAGGTTCGGAGAATAAAATATTAGGTATTGCGGCTGATGAGCTCTGATAGAATGCGAAATTATTTTGGTTTGTTTTGTGGACCAACTCTTCGATTTTCAACATGGACTTCGTATATACAGGGTGATAGAAAATTGCATGGAAAAACTTCGGCCACTAATTTTAGTAGTGAAAATAAGAAAAACGCTTCGTTTACTTCTTCTTGTTGTCGTTTATAAATTTATTATCTTCAATTCCCCCTCCTCTTCCGTTCATTTCTTTTCCCAGTTGGTGTTAAAAACGACAATTGTCCAGTTGTCGCATTGATGAACATAATTCATTAAACAAGACTTTTTCCTACATTGGAAGTTTTTAATACTTTGGAGGTAATTTGTGATTTTAGGTTACGTTCATCACCTTCTTTTTCTCTGGCTCTACAGCCGTTGATGGACCTTTTCCTCCTTCACAATCAGCCTACATTCTCCTCTGTCTGCTGCATTCTTTTATTGTCAAAGCCGTAGGATTGTAGCAATACTATCCAACTAAGTCGTGTTCCGCCCTTTCTTCTTGTGTGGTAAAGCACTTTTTCAGCAGTCTTCTGAGCATCCAATCTTCCGTCATTCTCACTGAATGTCCAAACTCTCGGAAATCCTCGGAACCTTCGCTAATAGAAACACATACTTACCTTTAATTAACATACTCTATTTCGGGCTCATACATTTTTGGTAGTATGATTTGCTCAATTACTCTGAGAATATTTTAATTTGATACTTTCAGAGTTCAAAAATTGCTATTCAAAAGTGATAACTAGTCGCACCAGTATTCTGTATATTTGGAACTTCACACTTCTAGTAATAATTTGATTCTTGTTGGTTGTGTTCATGTCTTTGAAATATTCTGTCACTTTAAATACAATTTCATGAGCTTATCTACGAAGAGGCCTGACCTATGCCGACAATTACTTTGGTTATACATTTCTTTTAAGAAACAATAAAATCTCTTAAATTACAAACGAACTAATTACAGAACAATGTTACATGCAAAATATTTGAAACTGAACGCTTTTTGGAGCACTAGACACTACTGTCCTTAGAAGTACAGGACATATTTTATGAAAGAGTTTGGTTATCAACAGTTTACCCCGTTTTCCCTACAGGCGTGAAAAATATTTACGTAGGTTTCTTTCCATCCCGATGAATTTTAGTAGAGATGAACAGAACTGTTAAATTTCATTAACCGGATTATTCGGTTCTGTGATCAAAACAACCCGACCCTCAGGGGCTCACATATAGTGAATACAGGTTTAACAATCCCGTAGATCTACAATTTTTCATGTAGTTTTGGTTTTGAACCTCCTCTTTCCTATCATGTCTCTCTTGACCAACTCTTCTACTTACTGAACCTGACGGTATTAGAGTATTGAAGGGTAGGATGGGGTGAAGATATTGTAATAGGTGGTTACGAATTTCAAGGAGTTGCTTGGTTTCACTCATCTTTGAGTCAATCTTAACAACACAAAATAAGATGACAAATGAAATAGGCTAATACATCGGATTATGAACGGATTAGAAATTACTACACCCATCAAAAGCTATTCAAATCCAAGCTACTGAGTAGAAGGACCTAACTCAGGCTGTACAGATCCCTAAATCGACCAGTAGTGATGTAAAGGGGTTTTGAGAGAAGAATAATGAGAAAAATATACGGCCCGGTTAAGGAATAAGAGGAATGGTGTATAAGCAGCAATAGGGAGATAGACGCAGCAAGGGACTTGACTGAGTGGAAAGGATGTAGTGAGATTCATAAAATCGTCGAGAATCACGGTGGTTGGGGCACGTGGTTCGAATGGAGAACGGCAGTTGGCCGAGTGTAATGTTGAGCGCAATAATTGATGGCCCGAGGAGAAGGGGAATATCTAGATAAAGTTAGATTCAGCATGTGGAAGTTAGACCTTTCGCGTGCTGGAATTTATGTGTTGGAAACGGGTTGCGATGGATCGAAAAGTATGGTGACGAGTTGTTAAGGATCATCGTGGGCTGGTATCGCCAGAAGGTGAGATAAGTCAGAGGTTTAGGGGTCTATATTTTATGTTTCTTTTCTTCCATAATTTTTATAAGACGATGATCTCCAAGAGGTACTTTGTTATAAACAATAAGGCAATATCAATTGGCACTTATCTCACGACTGAACTATGATCCGCGAGTGAAATGATTTGAAACTATATACGATGGTTAGTAAGTAATATTTGGCTCTCTCTGACCGCTAGAACATCCGGATCATTGTAAATATCATACGGTCTTTCGGGTCACCTAGAGAACTGTTCTTTATGAATCATTCATGAGCCGCACCCATGACCATTAACTATAAGTCGTTTTCATTTTTTAAATGATAACTTTTTATAAAGATATAAATGATTTTTGTATTAACTCAAGCTTTAATTTTGTTTATGTGTGCGTGAGACAATGTGTGCACAGTTCTGCCAATATACACCCAGATCCATGACTACAGCTCAAGTTTATTATCTCCATGTAGACAGTCGCAAGATCGCGTGATACAGTTAGTCGCCGCTAGGGGTCACAGATGACACCAAAACCTCGACTACTCTGTGACGTTCAAAGATACAATCTGTGTGTCTGTCGGTACAACTGTGTAATCTTATCCTGGACTCGTGCTTGCTGCTAACTTTATGACAGCCATCTTGCAATGCTGCCGTATTGTATTACTGCACTAATTAATTTGTGAGAGGTGTGAAATGTACGGACTATGTTACACCTTGTCATTTCATGTAAAACTTTCACGTTTGTATACTCCACAAATATATATATATATATAGTGATTCAAAATTGCACGGCAAAATTTCGGTAACTAAGTGTAAAAATTCGAAAACCTTCATATAGTTTCTATCGTCCAAAGTTTTAGGATAACGGTTGCAAAATATTTTGCCCTGGTTTCTGCTTAAATAGTGAAATGAAGCCATATTGTAATTCTTGTAACCCAAATTAAGAAATAAATTTTGTGATTTTATGTGATGCTTTGATATGGAAAATTGAACAATATTTCTATTAGTATCTCCATTTAATTTGCAAGAAAACTGGTATAAAATAAAATTAAAATGGATTTAAAACATGCTTTTTTAGGTTTGGCATAAATTAACTTTATTAAATGGTGAATAAACATATAAAACTTGTAAAGTAATTATTTTTCCGAAAGATTGATGTAATAAAGTCAATAAATGAATACAAGTTAAAGAAATTAACTTTATTATATAAAATAATATTTTTTGTCAGAACACGTTACAATATAAACCAATTTTTCTTCTCATTGCTATTAAATTTCTGTAACTTGCTTGTGTTCTGTTACACAATAAAGTATTGACTTTATTTACACAAATGTTTTCAAAATTCAATTCAATTAATTTATGCGAAGACATTTGATAAACTAGATTTATACCAAACGTAAAAAAAAAAAATTTACTTACATTTTTTAATTTTAAATCAGTTTTATCGGAAAATAATAGAACCAGTTCTGGGATTAATTATATTCAATTTTTCAGATCTAAAAGCAAATAAAACTAAAAAAGTTTTCCTTGATTAGAATCCCAAAAATTACAGTATGGCTTCATTTCACTTTTTGAAGCAGTGATCAGGCTGAAATAGTTCGATAGATGTAACTTAAAAACGAAAACGAAATTTTTCCTTTTTTTGTATTTCAAGATTTAGTTCCCGAAGTAATACAATGTTTAATCACCCTGTATAGCTTTAGAAATACAAAACATCTTCTGTGTTTACATTTTTTGTATTATAAATTAATTATTAAAAATGAACACATTTTATATTTCAGTTTATTAAAACCTTTATCAAAAAAACAAAACTAAAAGAATATTATGAAAAAATGATTTAGCCATTTAGTCTGATATTATATGTCACATACACTATTCCCATCTATTTAAATAAAAGTCAAAACTCACTGACTGATCACGAAATATCAGGATCCAAGAAGCCTAGAGCTATCTAGAGTTAGAGGATGAGGAGAACATCCCACTAGAGTTTCCGTAACGTGTTTATTGTCAATCGTTAGTGTGAGGAAGAGTTTTCCTGAAGGAAACAAACTGAATTTTTGTGCAACTCTACTCTTGGAACAAATAGCTGGTTCCACTTCCTCTTTTAAAACCTTAGAATAATACTCAGCAGTAATATTTCGTTGTTCTGGGAGAAAAAAACTAGATAAAAAATTCCCTGTAAACCTTAAAAGATAGTAAGTCTGATTTTCGCAGATAATATTGTTGTTTAAGCTTCCCATAGTGGAAGTGAGTTTGAATATCACCATTGTATTCTTGCTCGTTTTGACTCTGAAGAGTAGTACAGTATTGTACCTATGTCTCATCACAAATTATTATAGGTGAAAAGGGACTGACAATCAATCAAGAAAGATACAACTGCAGAGTGGGAATTAGTGTAGTTCACAGGAAACATCTCAGGACAACATGAAATAGCGTCTCGAATTTTGTGGCTATGTGCTAGAAATGATGGAGGATGACGCGTTTCTACAGCGTATAATTTTTAGCGATGAGGCGACTTTCCACCTTAGTGGAAAAGTCAACAGACACAATGTACGCATATGGGGTTTGCAAAATCCACATGCAACATTGGAACACGAAAGAGACTCTCCGAAGATAAAACGTGTTCTGTGCCTTATCCCGTACAAAGGTTTATGGACCTTTTATCTTTGCAGAAAGAACTGTAAATGGATTATCTTACATCGATATGTTGGAACAATGGCTGTTCCCTCAAGTTATGGAAGACTCTCAAGACTTCATTTTCCAACAGAATGGAAAATGGGCATCTCGATGTAAGAGGCTTTTTGAATGAATCCCTTTATCATCGTTGGATAGGTCGCAGGGGAAATGAAGATCTGGCTCTACACTTCTGGCCACCGAGATCTCCTGACCTCACCCCATGTGACTATTTCTTATGGGGTTATGTTAAGGAAGCTGTTTACGTACTGCCTCTACCAACAACTATGGACGATCCGCGGAACCGTATCACTGCCGCCGTGTACTCAATAACACCAGATACGCTCTCGTGTGTGGGACGAGTTTGGCTACCGCGTAGATGTTTGCCGTGCAGCAGCCAGAGGCCACATAGAACACCTATAAGGTATAGAAACAAACTTTGAAACTTCCTCTTTTCATTGATATAAAGATTGTTCATTTCGGATTTGTACTTTAATAAATACGATTTTTTTTAATGGGTCCATCATTTAGAATTACATCATAAATGTAAATTAAATATATTTTATAAAGTTAAACATTGTCTCACTTACCGACTGAACGTCTCCAACCTGGATGAAATTTTCAGGTGATGATTTTAAGAAGTCCTGCGGCAAACTGAAATATAGAACAGACATTATAAATAGTATTTCTTTGACTAGTAGACCTAAAATTTTTTAATAGTTTAAACCAAATGTGAGACACAATTATTCCATAATTTTAGGTTTTCTTACCAAATAATGTTAATTAAATGTTACTTCAAGTTTGATAATATTACCGTACTCTGATTATTATTACTACTTCTTCCATAAAATAGACTTTGAAGTTAAAAAAGGTAACTGAGGGGTAAAATATTAAATTGAAAAGAAGCGGAAAAATCTTGTTTGTGACAGAAAATATTTTTTAAATAAAAATTACAAACAGTTTATAGGAAGTTTCTGTGACAATTTAGTTCATGTAGGAAATGTTATGGGGGAAACTTAGGGAACAAAATAACTTACATTATAGAGTATACGAATTACAGTAGAGGGTTAATTTAGTAATCCCTAATTTCTACCATAAAATCCTTTGTTTAACTTATCTTTACATCATCGGCTCGGGAAACCGAAAAAGTGATATTCGACATTCGCTCAAACCGTCGTCGTTGTCGTCTGTACGTAGGTACGATAGCTACTACACAAATTAAGTTAGGAAGGTGAATTTTGGTACAGGGTGTAGACACAGTGTGCTTGTGTAGAATTCAGAAAAAAAATCAAATTAAAAATGGCGGCCATTTAAAACAGTTTAGTGTTCACATCTCGTGTTGAACTTATAACACAATAAATTAAATAAAAATTTGCAGATCTTAATCCTGTATATAATGTACCAAGTCCGCGATGGGAAATAGCAAATATATCGTCAAAAATGTAATTTCAAACTCTGATCTTCCCAAAAATATGATATTGGTTAGTTACGAGATCTGGCAGTGATGAGTTACTGACAAGAGCGTAGCGAGTAGAGTTTTCTTCAAATATGTACAGCTAAGACAAATATGTCCACTAGGGTCTAGACACTGACACGAGCGAAGCTAGTATGGACTAGCCTAAACTCTAAAATACAAATGTATTTCCACAAAAAGTATTTTTATTTGAATAGGACCTCTTAGAGGAAAAGGTTATTGGTTTGAAATTTTTCACCAATACCAATTTTTTTAAATTTTTGTTTGTTTTCTTAATTCCTCTAGCTGGGATCGTCGACTTTAGTTACATTGTCACTTTTGGTTTCTGATCGTACATATAAAATCGCACTAGTTGTATAACTTTCAAATCTTAATACATTTACTGAACATATTTTTTAAATAATAATAACTCAAGTTGTTACAATTTGTTTAGATTAGCATGAATTGTGGATGATACGTTTGACAATGATCAAGTTGTTAGAGGTTTTGTTATGTCTAACGTCATATGTTTTTCTTTAGGCTTAATACTATCTAAACTATATTCAGTTTATTTTAATTTTGTATTTTTTTCTTTTAAATTTTGATGGTTTTGTTACCTTAGCGGTTGTGTTTTTTGTGTGTTCTTATTTTGTATTAGGTGTGTTTCAAATTCTTTCTCTTTTTTTGTCGTGAATTTATTTTAGGTTATTGGGTTAGTATACCCATCGGATATGATGCCACCAATACAATTTAACATTTCTTACAAAACATTTCAATTTTTTGGGTATTATATTTTGAGGATTTGTTTTTATTCAATTGTATGATAGGGCTGGGTAAGTACTAAGATATAGCTGATCAACTTGTTATCTCAGCTACTACTAGTATAGAGGCAATTTTTGACAAATGGCAACTAATATTATATTCTATTATCCTGAGTGGTTCACGATAGTGGACACAGGATAGACAGTCCTAAGGGATCCTTGTTGCATCTACACCTTATTCATGTTGTCTAATATTAGATCCCTCTCTTTAATCTTTCCTATATAGTTTCTCTACACCAACTCTTGTTCTTTTCTGACCCTGACGCTGTTATAGTGTTAGAGGGCTAGTGGTCTTTATTTTATATTCTTTTCTTTCTTTTATTTACAAGGCGATAATGACCGAAAGTTTTTTGGCCATTAAATTACAAAAATAAGTTTTTTTATATATATTGATAGACATGTAAGAAAATTATTGCAAAGTTTATCTCAGAAGTTTTCTAAACATCCTGTTCTCCTCTATGTTCACCTTATACAAACAAGATAAACAAATTACTACTGTCTACTATGTTTTCTTAGTAGAGGGCGCCCTGGTATTGGTAATGAAAATATTTCAGTTGGTAGTAAGCTAGATTATGCCACGTAGACCTAGTGTTGCCACACGTACACTCGGCTTGTAACATTGCTCAGTACTCATGTGCGAGTGTAATAATTTAAGACAAGTTAGGACGTGCTGGTACATGCTCAATTACTCTCTATGTCTTTGACATGCTTGTGCTGGTTTAAGTACATTCCGTAATGTAAAAGGAGGGTGGGGGTACTGTCTGTCATTAAAAATGCTTTTATACAATATGAAGTAATATACCAAACGTTTTACAATGATTTAGGCTAGGCATGATCTATCTTTCTCTTTAGCCAAATAAAACTAGAAAAAAACAATTTTAGTCCGAGATTTTACAGCTTTAATCGGATCTATGACATTATAAATTTACTCATAAAATGTGTCCCACTTTGAGATGATCCTACTTTGGTAATAAAAAATTTAATTTACGAAGTGGTATCCGTTTCTATAACCCCTAAGAGAAATGTATAAATCGAAGTTCATTGGTTTATTCTGTGAGTTGTAACCTATCTTAAAAAAATACACATCCCTATTTAAACAATTTCCTCTAACTATGGAAGGTTTTGATGGTTTTTATTTAAAAAGGATAACAAAATACACACAGATTATAAATATAGCTTTTTTTTAAAAAAATAATAATAATAAAAAGCAATAGATCCTAAAGTCTTGAAATTTCTTTAAAATTTATAGCTTTTTAATTTATTACTTTGCCAAAATTTTAAAGTGAGTTTTCTTAAACGTGTATTTTTAAATGACAATTGTGTGTATAAACAATACCACAGGACTTTTCCAAAGAATTTAATAACATGAAGAGAAGCCACACATTTTTATACCTTGGGCCATGTTGGAAATTATATCTAATTATCTTAAACTGGAACCCAGAACTAGATCTGAGTAGTAAAAATAATTATGACTGTAGAACATAAGAAAGATGACCTAGTAGCTTCTCTGTTCAAAGTCACAAAAATTGTCTAAATAAGTCAAAACCCACTTACTAATTAGTAAATCTCTGGACTCATGAGCCTAGAGTTAAGAATTTTTAACATGGTTTGGGGTATGTCTGTAGATGCGTACTAAGACATGGTCATGAATATGTTCCAATCCAAGGTTGTTTTTTACCCCAAAAACAAGTATCATATCTTTGTTATTTATGGTTCGATTTTGATCAAAATTGGTGTGTTGCTGTATTTGGGCATAATTTATTTCCATAGCACCACCAATAGGGTTGTGCTAAAAAAAAAGTTTCTTAATAAAACTCCTCAACTATCCCCAGGTGAAACTGGGGCCATCAGCTTATGTATATATATATATATATATATATATATATATATATATATATATATATATAACAACAACTGAAGATGATGACTTTGTAATGGAAACGTCGTGCTGTTTCAGATAAAGTGTGTTTAGGAATTTGTGTCTAGCCTTTTTGGTTCAATGGCACAAAGTTTGTATAACTTAAGATGATGGTTTAAGCCACCGAAGTTTCGTTTAAGTGTTTGTTATTGATATTTTGCTTCTTGAGGAAAAGTGCTCCATGCTTTTATAAAGCTTTGACCTAGCCTCTTATGGTTCAGTGACACAATCTTTTTGTACATGTAACAGAAGACTTGGTAACTGAAACGTTGTGTGTTTCAAATAAAATGTCTCTTATGCATATTTTGGGTCTGTTCAAGAAGAGGACCACCAGTAAAACAATTTTCTATTGACATAAATAGACGAGACAGATCCTGATTTGACAGAACAGCTGAAACGTTGTTGGCGTGTTTTAAGGGCAGTATTTTACCAGAAACAGAAAGAATGTGGAACCAGTAGAGATTTGTTAGATTCCTACTTATGTGAATTCATATAGCGCGGTAGGAACAAGGATGAAGATCTGTTTGACACTATCTGGAAAGACATCAATTTATATTGGGCTCAAGAAAAATAGAGTGTGTATTCATATATTATGTATAAAGTTGGTTATGTTAGGAAACCTGAGTACCACTGTTTGAGTGGCAGTCCTCTTCTTGAACAGATCTCAAAAAAAGCTAGAGCAATTGTCCGTGGCTTCTTGAGGTATTGGTCTAGTCTCTTTTGGTCCAGTGGCACAAACTTTGTGTATGTGTATCGAGTTAAGATGATGATGTAGTCACCGAAATATCTTTTTAGTGTTATTGATATGTGTGTTTCTTGAGGATAGGTACTTCCTACTCTTTTAAAGAATTGACCCAACTTTTTCGGTGTTGTAGCACAAAATCTGTGTACAATTGAAAATGATTCAGTCATTAAAACATCATCGTGTTTCTAATAAAGTGTTTGTTGTGCGTTTTCCTTCGTTCGGTCCCTTTTCGAAGCAAGTACAGTACCGACATATCCGGTAAAATCCCATGTGTGATGAATAAAGGTGTGCCCGACTTCGGCGTTTAACCTATGGTAAGTACGTGCTTGACAATCCAGAGTGACCAAAACTGGATCAACAACTTTTTTTCATGTAGTATTTAGTTAGAACCTTCTGTTTCATCTTTCCTATCAGGTCTCTCTTAACCAGCTGTTGTTCTCTTCCGATTCTGAAGCTATTAGAGTAATCGAGGTCTGGAGCTCTACTGGGTTATACTCCCCCAGTATACGAAGTATAGGGTTAATTTGGTAATCGTCAACAATTTTGACATCTGTTTTTTGACTGAACTTCACGTGTCATTGTCACAGGAAACCGAAAAAGTGATTTTCGACATACTGTCCTCCTGTCGTTGTTGTCAGAGTCTTAATGTAAACACGATAGCGACAACAAAATTAAACATAGGAACATGGACTAAAATGTGCTCATATAGAAACCCTATTGTAATTTTTTTTAAATAATTAAAAAATTTAAAATGGTGGCCATCTTAAACAGTTCTTTTCCTTTTAATTTTTCGTGTGTTATTCAACTTCACTATTTAGATACAAACTTCCAGGTTTCAATTGTGCATATAATAGTAGTAAACCTACATGTCTAAGATGAAATTTAGCGAAGGTATTGTAAAAAATATAATTTAGAACCATATCCTTAGGGATAGAACAAATGATATACCTACAGCCTCAAGATTCGGCTGGGCTTCACTTACGTATAACTTTGATATCCACCAAGGCCGAGACACTACACGAGCGAAGCAAGTGGAATTCGTATTAATTTTCAACTATGATGAGAGCTAGGCCCTACCCGACGTCAAGAAAGTAGTTATATATGCCCTATACAATTACGAGGTTCAGAAAACCTGTGCAACAACTATTTTATACAAACTTACCCTACTGAATAAGACTCGTTGATCTACCAATACTATTAACATTGACTTCAAGGCCCAAGAAATCAACGTTTGGGCATACAATTTAGAGGATCTGCTTGAATTATCTTGTATTGTGGGGATGGGTAAGTACCATGATGTGACCTTATCTAGGAGATGATGACCAAGAGGTTTTAAGTGACAAAATTGACTGTTCTGGTAAGAAATACCGTGCGAGGAATGGCCGTTGTCTCTGTAAGATCCTAGAGCATTACTTTCCCATCAAAACCTCGTCACAATTACAAATCTCTCCAAACATGAAGTGAAATTTGCATGATTATTCCACCATCTCCCTCACTCTCACAGAATGGCTTCTTATAATGACTTTTCCTCATTGTTTCTTCTGTTTAATTGTAATTAATAATTAGAATATATATTTGCTTTAGTTTTAATTAACGAGAAACTTAACCTCACAAGTTTCCTCTCCATCAATTTCCTTTCTATACGTCACAACTTTTTTGTCCAACTGTTGTAGTTCATAACTTTCCCCATTTAATTTTTCATTTTGGGGAAATAACTATTTAGAGGGATCTTAGGTATATAACGGTGACCGTATAATATGTAAAAATCATAAGTTGCAGAATACAATTCAAGAGTTCATTACTTGTTATAAGTTTTACGTAATATGCATTTACCTTGTTCTGTTGCAGAATACAATTCAAGAGATCATTACTTGTAAATATGTTTTAAGTAATACATTTGCCTTGTTCTGCTGCAGAATAAAATTTAAGAGATCATTACTTGTAAATATGTTTTAAGTAATACATTTGCCTTGTTCTGCTGCAGAATAAAATTTAAGAGATCATTACTTGTAAATATGTTTTAAGTAATGCATTTGCCTTGTTCTGCTGCAGAATAAAATTTAAGAATTTATTACTTGTAAATATGTTTTAAGTAATACATTTGCCTTGTTCTGTTGCAGAATACAATTCAAGAGTTCATTACTTGTTATAAGTTTTAAGTAATACATTTGCCTTGTTCTGCTGCAGAATACAATTCAAGAGATCATTACTTGTAAATATGTTTTAAGTAATGCATTTGCCTTGTTCTGCTGCAGAATACAATTCAAGAGATCATTACTTGTAAATATGTTTTAAGTAATACATTTGCCTTGTTCTGCTGCAGAATAAAATTTAAGAGATCATTACTTGTAAATATGTTTTAAGTAATACATTTGCCTTGTTCTGCTGCAGAATAAAATTTAAGAGATCATTACTTGTAAATATGTTTTAAGTAATGCATTTGCCTTGTTCTGCTGCAGAATAAAATTTAAGAGATCATTACTTGTAAATATGTTTTAAGTAATACATTTGCCTTGTTCTGCTGCAGAATAAAATTTAAGAGATCATTACTTGTAAATATGTTTTAAGTAATGCATTTGCCTTGTTCTGCTGCAGAATAAAATTTAAGAATTTATTACTTGTAAATGTGTTTTAAGTAATACATTTGCCTTGTTCTGTTGCAGAATACAATTCAAGAGTTCATTACTTGTTATAAGTTTTAAGTAATACATTTGCCTTGTTCTGCTGCAGAATACAATTCAAGAGATCATTACTTGTAAATATGTTTTAAGTAATGCATTTGCCTTGTTCTGCTGCAGAATACAATTCAAGAGATCATTACTTGTAAATATGTTTTAAGTAATGCATTTGCCTTGTTCTGCTGCAGAATACAATTCAAGAGATCATTACTTGTAAATATGTTTTAAGTAATGCATTTGCATTGTTCTGCTGCAGAATAAAATTTAAGAATTTATTACTTGTAAATATGTTTTAAGTAATATGCATTTGCCTTGTTCTGCTGCAGAATAAAATTTAAGAATTCATCACTTGTTATAAGTTTTAAGTAATATGCATTTGCCTTGTTTTTTTAAAAGCATAAAACCTCGCAATCATAAAACAACTTGATGATACAACCATGATACTTACCCAGCCCTTACTATAGAAATATCATATTGTCTTGGCAGTCAGGGTTAGAAATTACGTCCGTACTGAATATAGGTGAACCCGTGAGGGCGCTAATATACAAGGTTACCGCAAAGTTTCGCTCCCTTACTCCAAAATAAAAAGTACAAAAACGTTGCACAAGCTTTTACACACATTCAACTACAAAACGAATACTAAAAACAATCAAATTTCACAGTAAAGAAAATAAAGTTCTTAGTAAAGAAAGTTTAAAAAAAAAAAATTGCTTACATGTTAGAACAGAACCGTGTGAGATGGTTTTGAGAAAATCGCAATTTTGTTATTTTTTCTTATCGAACTACCCCTAAAATTTGCATTATATATAAACAAAATTATGAATGTCCTCATGTATAGCCGGAAAAAACCCAATTTGATTAAAATAGGTTTAAATGCCTTCTATAGTACACAGATAACAGACGAGAGACATCTTTTTAAAAACCACTATTTAGACTCAACTTAGGTATTTGGAAAAAAACGATATACACACAACTTTCTCTATACGTATATGTGAGAAAACAATAATTCTTCCTGGGCATAGGTTAGGTTAAGTTTGGTAAGGTTGCGTTAGGTTAGGTTAGGTTAGGTTATCCAAACTGGATCTACACCTATGGTTTAGTTCATTCTTTTTTATATTTCCTATTTTGACCAACTCTTATTACTTTAGACCCAGTCTCTATTAGAGAATTCGAGCTAGAAGGGTCTTGATTTTAAGCTCGTACCTTCCTTTTTTTCGGTGATCATGACCGAGAGTTGTTTGTGCTTAAACAAGAAATAAAAATAATAGTCTTAACTGTAACGTATTGAGTAAAACGATGTTCGAAGAAAACTAAACTGACTTTATTAAAAAGTGTTTGTAGTGTGTTCACCTGATATAAATATAAAACTATCAACATCATTCTTTACTATTACACACACAGTATACGAAGTATAAGCTAAGTTTAGTATTCTTCACAAGTTACTACATACTTTTTTAATAGATATTCACTTTTCACGGCCTCAGGAAGATATTTTTGACATCACGTGCTTTCGTCGCCGTTGTCGTCTGTAAGTAAACACGACAGCGGCCACAATACGCAAGATAGGAATATAAAATTATTTCTAAAGGACTATAGTGTGCTCATGTGGAACCCCATCGAAATTCAGCATAAACATTTGCAGATTTTAATTCTACAGGTAATGATAGTCACTAACTATGAAGACAAGCAGCAAAAAAATTTAAAAATACTGGATCTTCAAAAGTAGGTTAAAACTTTAATTTACTATAATTTTTTTTTTTTAAACATTGAACAAAATAAAGTACATAAACTCCTTTGAAATATAATGGGATTTAATTTTTTGTAAACTTAAAATAAGCCAAATTCTTTCTTGTATGGTTGTTTCTAAGGTATATTGTTGTCTGAAATAATAAAGGTATTATGCAATTTGCTTGACGTTTTAATTTCTGTGTTCAATGTTATTCGACAAAACATTTTATGACTTCAGCAACAGCAGTATCGTCTCTTACTATTGAAAACCTTTCTTAAGTCTTAACGTCTCCAACGGATCCGGTGGTTTCAAACTTACTTTCATCCGAACCGATCCGTCCCTCAAACCGTTATGATATGGTAACAAATACATCGCAATGAAAATAACAGCTGATGTGTTAATATATACCAATTATATCTGCCATACAACGAAAAGTTTTTCTCAGGGATTGGATAACAAATAACGAAACCACAACCATTTAAAGTTTTAACTTGAAAACCCCGACATATTTATCTAAAATCTTCCTGTAGTCTACTAAATCATGGAAGTAGCTTCTATCTAAAAACGGACGGACGAACAGATATTGTCTATAAAAAAAAATACTTGAAATAACTCCATGGTTGACAACAGCCGCACAAAAGTAAGGTAATTAAAATCATATCCAGAGCTCATTTCCGGTCACCGTCTATCCATATCCGGAACGTAATTACTTAAATCTGCATAATGCTAATCAAGTTATAGTTACGATGTACCATCCACCTATAATTATTACGAACCCTTGTATCTTATCTTAATATACTTTATTAAGACATACTGCGCAGGTTTTCTGCGCCTGTCAGTATTAGTGAACAATCTGTATTATTAATTATATGTTATTAAATAAATGCATTAAAATGTTTATGTTTTAAACAAGACCAAACTGTAATTGCATAGTTTAGCAGAAAGTTTAGATGCTATATTTTCCAGGGGAATTGAAAAAATCGAAAAATATACTGTCAAATATTTAATTATTAGAGTATTTACATATTTAATTGTCAAATGAAGAATCCTTTATTGATCCAACTGAATTACCGGTTTCGACCTTCTGTCATCATCTTCACATCCTAAATTTAATTCAGTCCTGAAAGGACGTAGTCAAGAATTGCAAGGATCGGAATTTTACTCGCCCAGTAAAGGTTAATTTGGTAAAAATAAAAAAATATCGATCTCTATTTTTTAAATGAAATTTAATGTAGCGGATTGAAATGTGTTCTTATAAAACTCTATTAATTTTCAGAAAAATACAATTCAAAATGTCAATTTGGCGGCCATTTTAAACAGCTTTTTTGCTCATATCTCGCTTGTTATTAAATTTATAACACACTAAATTAGATATTATTTTACAAATATTAGCATATTTTCTGTAATGGTACCAATCCCACCTTTATACGATGACAAATAGCGAAGTTATTGTCAAAAATGCAATTTACAACTTTGACTTCCCTAGAAAATTTGATATTCGTATAGTTACAAACTCCGGGATGGCGACACGAGCATAGCGAGTGAAGGCTTCTCCATATATGTACTAGTGAATCTAGTGGATACTTATTAACATATAGGGCTCAATCTGATGTCAAGTAAGTAGTGATATGCACAACAGTTTTTAAAGAAAGTTATCCCTTACCAATACAATTTCTTTTCCTGCATAGCCCAGTAGTCCGAGGCGTTGTTATTTGGATGAATATTTCAGAATTAGTATTTATTTTTGGTTTATAATATGTTTTGTAAAAAAAGTTTATAACTGTAAGGTGCTGGCGAATCTTAAAAATCGAATATATTTGCCAAAATTCGATTTTTGGTCAATAACTCGAAAAATAAAAAATATCAAAAAACTAATAGATCTAAGCGAAAGACGGGGAAATTTTACATAAAAATACTTTTTTTTTTTAGTGAGTGTTTTTATTAGCGTTAGAAATTATTATATCTAAAAAAATGAAATAATCAACTCAATAATTATCTTAGATATAACGGTCTCTAAAGACAGCGGATGTCACAAGTTCAATACATAGAGGAATCTGATACCTTCAAGGTACTTCATACCATCCACGTACACAAAAAAATGTCTGCTTACAACTGACTGATTCATAGACTGTTAAATTACCCTCTATCAATAGAAAATTACAATAGAGAATACAATATAAACAAACACATAGCAATAAGAAACCGTTGTAAAACTGAATTCATTGATAAATTAATATGGAAGAGGAAAAAAAGAAGAAATACGTTTACATCCCACAAAACAGAGAGAGAAGAAGAAGAAATACATATCAATTGAATAATAGTAAGTTTGAGTTTCATCTAAAAAAAAGAATTAATCAAACAACATATCACCCCACCATATAAAACTTCCAACAAACTCATAACATTTCTGAAACTTGAAAATACCACTCTAATACAAAAAACTAACTTGTCAGGTGTTTATAAGTTGTAACAACAGATTGTGATAAATTTTATATCGGACAGATAGAACGGCAATTGTCTAAACGGTTCAAGGAACACTCACCGAAACCGAGTATAAACGAAACTAAGTTCTATTTTGCGAAACACCTTTAGATTGTGACCATTCTTATACCGATATAAAAAAGAAATTATATATCCAACATATTTGTAAGAAGGGCACTTCCTCTCATCTCCGGAAAGTGACCCACAATCTACTCAATAATAAATTTAATTTCTCATCGAACGAATTGTACAACAAGGTAATACGTACGGGAAGGGATGATACTGCTTGATAACAACCAGAGACATCAGTTATCGGTCAACTTTTAACATGGCACTATGTCTAGTTTGTTAACGTAGACTTAATACTGAACTAAATGTGCGTAATTTGTATTGTGTGTACACAATGTTATAGTGTTTGTGTACCTGCATACTGTAGCCCAGCAACAACACTGACTTTATTTAATATTCTAGCTCTACCTAGCAACAAGACATCGAAATTGTTGGTGTTTCAGTGGTGCCAATACTATTATTGATTGAATAGAAAAGATGTTAAGAAAATATTCATATATATTCATATATGTATAAATGTTGCCTTTTATTTTGACACAATGGAAAAATATTAACAGCTGATCCGAAACTAAAACTCGTGTTCTGCTAATCATACAATTGCTGTGATTTGATTTATTACAACTCTTAGTAAATATGGTTGATAACTGTCGCTTAGGGAAGCTGCAGCCTGACAGAGATCCGCCTGGAATTATAGTCAAGTTCGTTCGACACATGGATAATAAGGAGTTTATGCGAATGAAGAGGGCTAAGCGGGATGTGACAACGAGAAGTCTGGGTTTTAACGCAGATTCAGCCATCTCCATGAATGAGTCACTCAGCTCTGCGCGCAGAAAACTTCTGAAGCTAGCCGAGGAAGTAAGAAAAGCTAAAAACCATCAGTTTATCTGGGTTCGAGGGAAAATTCTTATGAAAAATGATGACAGTAAAAACACTTCGACGATAGTGATTAAGAAGAAAGATGACCTGGCCAATCTGTAAATATATTTGTTTGATTCCATATAATGTCCTTAGATTTTGTTGTTGTCAGTTTTAAGCTCTTTTACAGTATAACAAACACACAGAACACAATACTCACAAAAAATATGCCTAAGTATCAGACGCGTTTCAACCACAAGGTCGTCCTCTTCAGTGATACACGAGCTACACCAATCAAACTATAACTGATTAAAACATGTTATAGATTGATTGGTGTAGCTCGTGTATCACTGAAGAGGAAGACCTTATCGTTGAAACGCGTCTGATACTTAGGCGTATTTTTTGTGAGAATTGTGTTCTATGTGTTTGTTATACTGTATAGTTTTTCTCATAAGTCAAGCTCAACATTTAATATAAAGCTCTTTTTATTAATTTTTGTAAAAAATCCTTTTTCATTATTTATGTAATTCATGATAAAATGTATTTAGTTGGAAATCTTATTTAAATTTAATGACCGTTTTTTCAAGTAATAATCTACTATTATTCCATCAGAATATTAGAAGTGTTCGAGCGAACTTTGACAATTTTATAACCCTGCTGTCAGCTCTAAAACTGACACCTCATGTTATATTTTTTAACTGAGTATGGATAGATCAGTGTGAAGTAGTACTATATAGAAAATTATACGTCTATTGCTAATTGTAATCAAAGTTATAGAGCTGAAGGAATATTGATTTTCTTAAACAATGTATTAAATTTGACGTAAATGGAAGTTTACAATCATTGTCTAATTGCCTTAAAATTAAGTTGTAAACAAGAAATAAACTTTTGAATTTTTATATTTTGAATGTTTATTGACTTCATTCAACAGGGAAAAAAAATTGCACGAAATTATTAGTTTTCTTAATAATAAAAATATTTAAAAGATCGTGGTTATTTTAGGTGATATTAATACAAATGTATTATATGACACTAATTTTGAGGATGAGTATAAAACAGTATGGTTATGAGTTCGTTTGGTTTTCAGCCGCTCATTAATGAAGCTACTCGTAGCAAAGCATGTTTAGATCACTTTTTCATCAGAATGGAGACAAGAGTAAATATGAAACCAAACCAGCTGTGTTGCACCTTGCAATAACAGAAATAGCATGATAACAGTAAACATACAAGAAGTAAGTGAAGTTGGTTCGGTTTTAGGAGAGCGAGGTAACTTTGACCCTAACCCTAGAACCACTTCTCCTATCAGTTATAATAAGCTTAACTCACTGTTATCTGTGGCCGATTGGTCATCTGTTTATCTGCACAATGACCCGTCTCTTGCGTTTGACAATTTTTTTGGCATTTTTAATCAATGTATTTTGTTATCAAAAGAAGTTTTGAAATTAATAAGTTTTAAGCATAAGCATTTAAAGCCATAGATTACAGACAATCTAGTTTTTAGAATAAAAAAGAGAAATATTTTATTGAAAAAAGTTGTTAGGCAGCCTCATAATAAAGGTTTATATTCTTATTTTGAACGTTTCAAGAAAAATCTACAAGCTGACCTAAGGGAAACTAAAAATAATTACTATAAAAAATATTTTGATAAATGTAACTGTGATTCTAAAAAGGAATGGGAAGCTATAAATAAACCTACTGGCCATGTAGATGGGGAAAATAAAATTATTGAGTTATTGATTGGTGATAAAATGGTAACAGGTCATTTTGACATTGCGAACGAGTTTAATTATTTCTTAAGTGTAGTTGATAAAATAAATAAAGCTTTCTCTAATGTTAGCGTGAATTATTATCTCTCCGTACGAAAACCAACTTTCCAATACCTAAACCTAATTTAACAATATTCAAAAAAAAACCTTTTACTATGTAGCTCCGTTTTTGTTTCATAAATTATCTCAAGAAATGAAATTTATTAATTTAAAGCATTTTGCTTCAAAACCCATAATTTGGTTGCTTAATTTGGAAGAAGAAGAATCTTTGTTTGATTTTTAATATAAAGGGGAAAACGCCAGATAAAAGTGGCTTGTTATTTTCTTTTTAGTTTTATGCATTTTAGAGCATACAAAATACAGTTCGATTTTATTTTATTTTTATTATTCTGCAACGATTGTTTTTCTTAAATCTGTTTAATTTATGTTTACTATATTGAACTCTTAAATTTTAAATTTGTAGGTAATTACAATGAAACAGTAACCCTTACACAGTTTCCTAAAGAGGGTACCAAATTTTTTCTTTTATGTTATGCAATTTTGTATACAGTTTTATTTTAAGTGTGTAAATATTTTTCGTTGCTTGTAAACTGGCGTATTGTGTATTTTGTAAAAGACAAATAAATTATAAATTATATTGATTTTGAGTGAAATAAAAAATACTGTTGCACTTATTCGATGGTTTTCTTCAAATATAACAAATAGGTAAGTAACATTTTAACATTATTATGAAAATATTCTTAGTGTTTGTAATGTTCCTCTTCAGCAACATCATGCGCTAAGAGTTATAAGTTAAGATTTTCAAGTGTAAGTCAGGGATAACAGTATGCAGCAATGAAACAATATATTTATTTTTATTTTATTTATTTATTTTATCTTCTATTATTTTATCATCTTCTATTTTTATCTATTCTATTTTTATCTATTCTCACAAAGAAAATCAGGCAACCTCCCGTTCCCAGACCACCCATACCTGTTGTAAAAGACAAAACTGACCACTGGCCGTTGTGGGACACCAAGAAAAACAGGTGCAAAATGGTAGAGTGTGGTCTATAGGTTTTACTTTAGTTTTTTGTACAAAATGTCGTATAAATTTTTTTTTTCACAAAAAAAAGAAAAATTGTTTCAAAAAATTTTACGAACAATTTGTACCCAATATGTTTATTTAATTCATAATGGAAAATAAATGATGTACTTTTATGCTTATGTATTTTATTATACCAATGATTATTTATTTTTAAAGAGTAGAAACCTTTTTCACTAAATTATGTTGTTTTCTTACATATGATTTTACTCTTTGGGTACAAAATATTAAGTGGAAATTTTACCATTAGCGCATGATGTTAAGCAACAAGCAAAAAAAAGGTTATTTATGCAAAAATAGATTTTTTAATAAAAATTTTGTTACTATTTTTTTCTTCAAAAAATCAAAAAAATATATATGTACAAATACAGTATTTTCAAGTAAAATGACAAAACGTACATTAAAAGGGATAAATATCAAACGAAACATTTTCAAAGTGCAATTTCATGATGAATGGTATCATCTTAAATATGCATAATGCTCCTAAAACAGTCGATTGTGTCGATTCAATAAAGTATACCAATTTTGCTAAAGAATTATAATAAAAAGCTGTAAATCTTGCCAGCCTGCCTCCAACGTTTGACGCTGCAAAGCAATACTTTATAGAGCTTTATCTCTAAGTTCAACAATGTCAGTCAAATGAACTCTTCCCAGAAGACTGTGGTTGGAAATTAAAAGAGACAAACTTAAATATATTAAGTCCTGTACAAATGGTCAAAATACCGGCTCTAAAGCCCTTATTGGAATTGATGTTCAGCAAATTCAAAAAAGAGTGCGACAAATTAAGTTGCAGTGGCAAAAAAGCAAGTCTTCTGTGCACTGCAGTATGCGGATTCTGCTTTACGGGATCGCGTACTAATTTACCTGCGATTTCTCCTTTAGAAGAAGATACTGTTAAAATCAAATTGACGAGGAACTTTCAGCACAAAATTATGATGGCGTATTTGATTAAAAAACATGATTCATTTTTTATAAAATGATTATTATTTTAACAAATTGTTATATCGATTTATTTATTAAACCAGTTATGAACTCCTCAACCCTATTTTTTCTTTCAAAAAAAAAGTTAAATTTACGTATGTTTTGTTTTAAAAATTCATTATTTTTCGGTCCATTAAGGCTTTGTGTACGATTAATGGGGGGGGGGGGTTTGACTATATGAAAACTTACTAAATTTTTTTAATCTGTTTAAAAACTGTTTATACAAACTTGCCCTATTGGGTCTTCTAATACAATATTTAACATATACAAGGACAAGTAACTAACGATTGGACAATACATTTAGAGAATATGGTTGTATTACATTGTATGATGGGGCTGGGTAAGTACCATAATGTTGTACCTCATCCACTTTTTATATTCAATAATAAACAATAAAACAATGTAATAAAATCTTGCGAATTATTTTAGAGCTAATCGACATAACAACAACAGCAGCACACCCGGACTTTCCTTGGTCCTGCCATAAATTGTCGGCTTCAGATAAAAGAACCAAACTCAATGCATACATAATCCGGCACAGTCGATATTTTAATACATGACAACAAATAAATCCCCCACATATGTGTATCAATATGCAATGTGGAGCTCTTAATTTGGGACGGGGTCATAAACCTATCAACAGCAAAGTCAAATTAAACAAATAACTGCTTTCCGCGACATTTCTGATACGGTTTTGTATTACTGTAGTTATACTTCTATAAAGGGTGTTCAATATCAGTCCGTCAAACTTTGAGAAATGTTTCTTTATGAAAATTATCTAAGTTTAATAAACAATAGAATAATTTTAATTTTAATTTATACGTTCTTCACTATTCAATTAAAATTAAAATAAAACATTTGTACACATTAAAAAACAATATAAAAACATATCTAAGCAAAATAACATAAATAACAACAATACAATACATACCTATTAAAACAAAAAGAAACTTAAGAAATGTTAACATAAAAAGTAATGTTCGCTCTGCAATTTGAGCGAAAATGAAACATTATTGAATTTCGTAGCCGCAAATTCACAAAAAATAAAATAATAATAATAATAAGAAAGTAATCTTAATCGAAATGGACAGATGATCACTGATCATAGAAAATAGTATTTAGTAGGGAGGGGCAATAATAATAAATAATGATTTATCACTGAGATTACATTAAAAAAAACATATATTTATTTATTTATTTTGAAATTGTATTATAAAAGTAAAAAGATAAATTTGTTTATATTAAAAATTCTTAAGGTAGGTAAAATTAATTTTATATAATTTAATCTTTAGTTTGGGGTGAGTGTGAGAAATGTGGAATTTAAACAAATAATAATAATAATTTTTATTAAGAGAGAGAGAGAGAGAGAGAGAGAGAGAGAGAGAGAGAGAGAGAGAGAAGAGAGAGAGAGAGAGAGAGAGAGAGAGAGAGAGAGAGAGAGAGAGAGAGAGAGAGAGAGAGAGAGAGAGAGAGAGAGAGAGAGAGAGAGAGAGAGAGAGAGAGAGAGAGAGAGAGAGAGAGAGAGAGATTTGATAAATGTTCTCATAGTTTTGAAATGTTTATGGTTTTCATATTATGGTTATTGATTTCACTTTATTCACAAATTTCGTTGTTTTAATCTCTTGTCGTATCATTAAAAATCTTTTAAAATTAAGATCAATATTAAGTTTTGTGCCAACTCGTCTGACACCATTGCTGATTTAAGGACAATAAAAAATATATATTGTTCTGTTTGTGTTGGAAAATAAAAGCAGCATCATTCAAATACATTACGGAATGAATTTATTACAATTATAACCAATTTTTGAAACATATGTCTGTTAAAGTAATGTGTAATCTTACGTCATCAAATCGAGAGATAAATGCATTAAATATTTTTAATTAGAGTTATATTACTCAAAACAATAATTGGAAAGTTAAATATGTGATTAAAAAAACATAAATTAGTCAAATGCACTTCATAATATAATGGATATAGATAATTAAACCTCAATAATGAATACAATAGCTTTTAAGCTTAATGGGAATCGACAATACCCTACGTTTAAAATCTTTACAATACTCTTTTCCGCTTATGTTACTAAACTGAAAGAAAACTTTATATACCTGTATTTCTTTTGTTGTAAGTGTTTCAATTTGTTTGGATTTATTAGTAAAGAAATAATTATCTATGGTTTATTAAGTTGTATACATTGTAATGAATGTTTAAATATATATTATAGCCATACAAATACAAGTAGAAAGTGAATAGACATATAGAACATGGAAGTGAAAACTGTTTGTTTGTTGGTGACAAACAAAAGAGAAATAAAAACCAATTTATTTGATTAATTCGTTTAAAAAGAAGAGGTAATCTTTTTTGGCCTCGTATAAAACTAAATATATTGCCCCTACAATTTTTTTCTATATAATGTCCTAAAATTAATTTTTTAAAACATTTCTTTTAAAGAATGAGAACATTTTAATAACGGAACAGAGCAACTAAATAACGAAATATATGGATCAATAAATGAAATTAAGCTATTTAAACTATGGAAAATAAATACATTTTTACTACAAACAGCTTGTTTTCTAAACCCATTCATTTACATGATGTTTGTGGACACTACATGCAATTTTAAGATGTTTTATTCTTGAGTATTTTTTTTGATAAACCCAGTCGTTTAGAATTTATGGCCTACGAAACTTTATTATTTACCCTGTCTATTGTAAGAGCTTTAAATTCATCTTCAATTTTGGACCACATATAATTTCCTACAGAAGGCAGACTACTTGAATGTGTAGAGGTGTATTTTATTAAATTATTTCACTAAAAATCTAGTAAATAATAAATTTTCAATATTAGGCATTAGGTTTTAAACGGTTGGGTTTATAAAAAAAATACACAATTATAAAAATCTCTTAAAATTGTATGTTCTATTGACAATTAATTGTATTTCTAAGCCCTTAGTGTTTCATTAAGTTACAAAATAACATAAAACTATGTAGAAGAGTGTAAAAGTTTATCTATGCACTGAAACAGTAGTTTTTAAGTTTTCCAAATACTGATGAATTTATTTTGTAATGCTTTTTTTAATTTTTTTTTTCAATTTTCCATTAATATATTTATTTCACAATTTTATAAATACATTAACAAATTTTAATACAACATTAGTAATTATTAAATTTAAATTATAATATCATTTTAGAACAACTAAATAGTGAAATAAACTAGGTACTTCTGAGATTTAAGCCTGATGAGAGGTTAACATTATTTTAGAACTAAGTAAAAATACATAATAGAGTACCAAAAGAAAATAAGCTAACAGCCAATAGAGATGGGTTGTTAGTTAACATAACAGTATAAATAACAGTGTCATGTCGCGATAACAGTTTTCGCTGCAATACTGTTGTCGGAAACACTGTTATTTTAACAACAGCCACTCCGGACAATGTTATATCACAAACGCTTCTTGCAAAGCAATGAAAACTGCTATCCTGTTATCGAAAAAAACTGCTTTCAAATATTGCTATCCCGTTATCGAAAAGTGATTTCGAAAATTGTTATCCTGTTATCGAAAAAAACTGCTTTCGAATATTGCTATCCCGTTATCGAAAAAACTGCTTTCGAATATTGCTATCCTGTTATCGAAAAACTGATTTCGAAAATTGTTATCAAACTGTTGCCAGTTTGTCTTTGTTATATAATCATACGATATTCGTATTAGGAATGTAACGAATATTTTTATTGTTTATTTACTTTGCTTAATGCTTAGGTCAGATGGTGTAATGGGAAAAGACTAAAGACTGGATGTAAACGTACACATTTTTGTGTGTAAACTTTGACACTTTAATAGTAAAACTATCACTTTTGTCTTTTATTTATCTCATATGTCTTCCCTGCCATCCCTTAACAAAATAACTCTTCAGTTTGAGTTTAGTTTAGTTATCGCTGAACAATTGGTTAAATGTTTATTGTTCATTCCCTATTCTGATTTGTGGTGAATGTTCTATGAATGCTGGTTTATATAAATATATGTATGTATGTTTATATCTATATAAATATTTAGAGAAGTTACTTAATTTTAGTTCAAAATAAGATTTGAACTAAAACTTGTTTTTATCTTATTCTACTTTTAGTTTACTTTATTTCATTTTATGTCAGCAGTATTTTTTCTCTATTTCGAGTCCAATCTAAACTATTTTCTTTTGCAGGAATTCCCAATTTATGCTTTGCCTAAGGGGTTCCTCTTTATTTCTATAATATTAAATAAATAACATAATTTTCAATATTTTGGCTTTTTAAAATTTATTTATTTTATTTGGTAGTACTAATTTTGTGAAAAAGTAATAAATCATTATTCTCATCGCATACAGTTTAAAAATAGGATTTTAAAAATGTTGTTTTCTTTCTAAACATTTAAATCATTTTGTCAGAAACAGATATAAATTTTTAACGTTAATTATGATGTTACAATATCTGTAAAGTAAAAAGCAGCTGACAACAGTTGAAAAACGAAGTTTGTTAATAGCATTTACACTTCAAAAACACTTGCACAACGATAACAGTCAGTGCCAGTCGATAACACTGTTATGAAAATAACAGGATGCCGCAACCTGTTATCGCTATGCCGTTATAAGTTATACACTGTTGTCGGAAAACAATGACATTGCCCATAACAAATTAAATAATAAGCTCTTTACGAACTTTTTAAATATAATAATTTTAAATAATACTTAAGACTGATTTTGTATTTTACCCAGCAGAGCTGAGTATTTCAAAAAATAAAAATAGTTTCCACTTTTCTATGATTAAAGTCACGTTAAAACAATAAATGAAACTATTGTGTATTAGGCATACTTTAGAGAGAGTGTCGGGTTATTCATGTTTATTTTTCTAAGAACTTAAATATTTAAATAAACATTTCACTAATTGAATTCATTACATAAATAAATTTACAATAAAAAAAGATAATAAAAACTATTTAAAAAATGTCTAATTATTATTGTTGTTTAATTAAAACTTAAAAACAGTCGACACAGTCTAGCGGCAAGTCTGTGCAACGTTTGCAAACAACCTATTTAAAACCAGTCCCATTGCAGTACATGTTTTTTTTAAGAGCTGACGGACTTCCTCTCAGGTTTTTCTGTTAATGGTAAAGTAAAATAAGAACTTAAATTACTTCCTTAGTAATTACCAATTATAAGGTCTACGGCATATTAAGCAGGAAAATGTCTTATACGATACCAGTTATTTTTACTTTCTTCGAAATCTGTAAAACTTCGCTGATAACTCTAATTAATTAATTATACATTAAACATTGAAATACTTGTACAGTAATTGACACAATGCGATGCTCAATATACATATGCATGTATTAAAAGCCCATCAACTTATTCAAAGGTTCTTTGCCTTTTAACAACAAGAAGAAAAAATATATATATTTTCCTACTTTTTTTATACTCCTTTTAGTCACAACTTGCATACAATAATTTTGTCTCACAACATAGTTTACAAACAACAAATGAAAATGCAAATTAAACTCATTTATGTAGGGGTGGGAATTACGACGCACAGGAAGTGCGCAGGAAAAATGAGCGAATAACAATAGTATAGTAGTAATAAAACATTGAGTCACGAGTCTAGCCTACACATAGGTGAATAATATTAAAAGTGCAATTATACCAATTAAAATATACGTGAGTCTTTAATAGTTGCGGTGTTTGGTTTTGTAGAGCATCGTAAATACAGAGTGTTACGAAACATATGCTCACATAAATATTGACTGTACAACTATCATGCGATTTATTTTAGAACCTCCAGATTTAGGGTGGTTATCAGTTTTGTTTTGGAAGCGTAGGGAGACCCTTGGAGGTTACAAATTTTAACAAAGTATTTTCTAAATACACCGCCACACGTAAACAATTTTCTATTGACATAAGTAGACGAGACAGAACCTGATCCGACAGAACAGCTGAAACATTGTTGACGTCTATTAAGGATAGTATTTTACCAAGAACAGACAGAATATGGAACCAGTTGAGATTTGTTAGATTCCTACTCATGTGAATTCATGTGGCGCCGTAAGAACAAGGATGAAGATCTTTTTGACATCTGGAAGGATATCAATTTATATTGGGCTTCAGAACAATAAAGGGTGTATTCACATATTACGTACAAAGTAGATTAGGTTAGGTTAGGAAACTTTTGAGTGCCACTGATTTAGTGGCGGTCCTTATGTATTTATGGGATTTATCCTTATTTATTATGGAATTAAAAATAATATCTCATTTTGATATTTATGTTATATATTATGTTTAAATTTGTGGTATAAGAATCAATTCACAATCCTGTGACAACATCGAACCTTTTTTCTTTCCTTCTTCTTCTGATTCTTGACACTGGTTTCACTTACAAGAAGAATAAAAACCTACATGTTTTACCATATGGATATTTTGTTTTGACAATTGAAAAAACAAATTTATGGGCGTCATCATTATATTAACCAATTCACCATTGTTATGAAGTATGACTACTTTGATAGGTCGTGCTACAGGTTCTTTAAATAATTAAAATTCTGTAGTTCAGTTGTACTTATAAGTCCAAATTTATGACATAATGTAACATAATATATGTATGTATAATACAATCATAAAACGCTTACTATTACAAATACTTACAATAATTCCGAAAATGTTTCTAAACATATTCAACAAGAAAGAAAACAAATTACCGTAACTAGAGCTTGTTCACAAATATCAGTCTACTAGAGATATGTCGCGACCCTTCCAGATTTCTACACTTATGCAGTGGGAATTCCTGGCGACTCCTGATGGTCTTTCATCTCTGCAGCATCCTCTGGTCCTAGCTTGGATCACTCACAAATTGACTGTCCCCCATTTTCTTTCCAGTCTTTACAGTACAACAAACACACATAACACAATTCTCATAAAAAATACGCCTCAGACGCGTTTCAACGACAAGGTCGTCATCTTCAGTGATACACGAGCTACACCAACCAAACCACAACTCAGACTTCCAGTCGTTGCCTATATATCCTCTACTATTCCACTTTACGTTCAGTGGCTGCTAGCTCAGCTGTTTTATAACGTTTTACATTAAATTCGAATCATTGTTGATGCATTACGACTATGAATAATTCTAACTTAAATCTAATTTCATATCCGTAACACACATCATATAATGTAATACATACAGATTCTATAAATAATGTAATGTCCAAAATTTGGTTCCTTAGGCATTGAAAATGTGTATTGTTAGATCAAGGGGTCTTATCCAGAAGGATAAGTTTGTTTAAAACAGTTGTTACACAGGTTTTCTGAACCACTTAATTGTGTATATCACTACTTTCTTGATTTTGAGTAGGTACTAAGAGGAATCATAGATGTGTGTATATTAAAAAGGCTACACTCGCTTCGTTCTTGTGTCTTAGCCCGAACAAGCCTTCACTATCTACTATTAGAATATCACATTTTCTTGAGATCGAAATTATATTTTTGACAATAACCTAACTATTCATAAAGCGGTGGAGTTGGTACCATTACTTCCATAATTGAAATCTGAAAATTAGTATCAACTTGTGTTATCAATTAAATACCACATGATATATGGGGGGGAAAACTGGGGAAAAAACCACATGATATATGGGGGAAGGCATCCATTTTAAAGGTTTTTTTTTCTGAATTTCAATAGGATTCTTATAATATATGAGGACACTATATTCATCTATAAGAAATTTCATTTTTCTATCTTAATTTTTGTAGTTCCTATTGTGTGTACGACAATGACACCGTACGAACGAAATGTCGAAATCACTTTTTCTGTTTCTTGATACTATAAAACGATCTGTAAAAACAGAGTTTGAATTTTTGGCGTTATCAAACCTGCTCTATAATTCATATACTGAGTAAATAATTAACAAATAATAATAATTTATGTTGCTTATTTAGACTACAAATATATATAATTCCATTAGTGAAATTGAGCTTTTCACGTGCTATTTTGAAAACGCAAAACAAATATTAGAAAACTTTAAATGAAAAATATATTCAACAAATATATATATATATATATATATATGTGTGTGTGTGTGTGTTTAATTTGCAACACATTTCGTTTCATGTGCAAAGAGATCAAAGTTATATGTGTAAATGTTTTAGATATAATTTTTTTAATTTGAGTTTTTTTTTAAATTGCCAACATGGAACATCATACTAAATTTTATATACATTAATATATGATTTGATTTGAAATTATATATTAAATCATAATAAAAAATCATAATCAATATGCCCATACTTTTAGTAGGAGAAATTTCAGTCGGATTTTAATAAAATTTACACCAAATTGTTTATTATTTGATTAAATTATTTGTTGCGAAAACAACCAGTACAAAAATAAATGCTCAAATTTCATTCGGCAGCTTCACGATCATACTCATACCAAGATTTTAGACTGACACCGATAAACAAATAAAGAAATGCATGTCTCGACATGTCAATGCATTAATTAAGAGCCAAGTTTTATTATCGAAACCTAACTTGCATTCCAGTAGCAAATAATTTATCGTAACTTCAAATACATTGATTATAAACAGAACTCAAATAAAACTTTACATTTAATATAACCTATAAATACAACCTGTCCAGGACAAGTGTTTGCAGTTGAAAGACATCTTGTAGGAACGCGATGATTAACAGTAAAATATACGATTACTTGTCAAATTGTAGACAAGGAAAGAGATTTATACCGGTAGTAAATCATGTGAGAATATCACCTCGATGTTACTGCTCAGGTAGTATTGTGTCCAGCAAGGTCACTGGTAGTCTTTCTGTACTGTGATTCAAAATATACTATGCAATATCTTAGGAAACCGATTGGCAAACATGGAACATCGAGCTCTGTCAGAAAATAAAGCATTTCCTAAAGTATTTTGATTTCCCGTATTATAAATTATCAGTTACAGTCCTACTTAACTTAAATACAGCAAAGAGTAGTTGTTACAGACTCTTGTGTATCGCACTGGGAAATCAATTCTCGAGGAATCCCACAGGATTCAATATTGGGTACTTTACGATTTCTGATCTATGTGAATTACCAATATTGGGGATGAATAACTGTCCTTTTTGCTGATGGCACCATTTTAACAGTTTTTAGGAAGAAGAGTATATTGTTGACGTAGAAGAATCTTTTATTTCAGCATTAATTATGACAGAAAATAGATTTATACAAATAGTTTAAAATGGAATTTAAATTAAATTCCATTAAAATCCGTTGTAGATATTTCAAAAATAAAATTTGAAATAATCATTTAGAATTTAGTACAGACTCGTCAAAATTTCTTGGAGTAGTAATTGATGAAATCATATACTGGAAATCACATATTAAAAACTTAATTGAGCTTTGTTTGCACGTTGTGCTATTTCACGTTTTTCCCTCCAGTTACAACTAGAACCCTGTATGTTGTGTATGATTAGTCTCACCTCAGATATGGTGTTGTCTTTTTGGGAAACTCTGTAAAGTCTATTTTTTTTTATTAAAAAGAAAATTTAAAGTATATTTGTAATTTTAAATGTCGGGAATCTTGTAAAAATTATTTAAAAAATGTAAATTGTTAACTCTGTATATCAGAATGTCCTGCTCATTTTACCACGTTTTTATTAGTTCGGTTTCCGTCATATCTGTCAGTCTGTCCGGATTGAATTTTGCAATCGAGTTTAAACTAACTTTCCGATAAGCTAGAGACCTGAAATTTTGAACATAGGTCAGAATTGGATGACAATACATTATTCAGTTGGTTACTTTTCTCTACATTTGTTTAAACAATAGTTATTTAAACAAATAAAAATTGACCAATATAGGCTAGTATTTTTTAACCGCGTTAGCGCCTTAGAATGGTAACCGAAATATTGAAGTAGGATGAGGCAAATTTTTCATGGCTTGTGAGAGTTATTGGATTAATAATAAATCAAATAAAAAAAAGTTTTTAACATACCACGTTTTTAAAACGAAGTGAAAAGTATAATAATAAATAAAATTTAAAAAATGAGCTCGATTGCTCAAAACTCACTGGCAAAACACCTTGCAATGAAAATGCCATGACGGAGATGGGAAGAATGCGTCAAATACGACCATCACCACTATAAGTTTATGATACTATTACAATTTGTAATGGGGAAGGATCTGACATTGTATTGTTTTAATTCATGTACACGAAAAAAATTAAATACATTTTGTTTACTTCTTTAGTTTGATTTTCTGAGTTACAAGACTAATAGAACAATTATATGTAATAAGAGGTAATATTTTGAATTTCTGACGTTTGCAGCTAAACAGGATGTGAAATGCATTGGGAATTTCTTATATATGTCCCTGTCAGAGTCTCATCGATATATACAGAATCGATTGAAATCTTTCACCCGGACATAAGACTAAAACACAGAAAATAATAAATCAAAAAAAAAAAAAAAAAATTAACGTACCACGTTTTTGAAACGGACTAAAAAGTATAAAATAATTTTTCATGACACTTCTACAATTTTGAGGGAGGATTGTTAGTGGCTATGGATTTATTTGGAATACTTGGAGAGAAAAACGTGGGGCGCAGCCAGTAAATAATACAAGTAGAGATTCACTGTAATTTAATTTATTTACTCCTTCTTAACTATCATAGATTGCCTGCGGCCCACGTTTTTCTCTCCGAGTATTCCAAATATATCCATAGTCACTAACAATCCTCCCTCAAAAATGTAGAAGGGTCATGAAAAATTATTTTATACTTTTTAGTCCGTTTTAAAAACGTGGTGTGTTAAAAAGAAATTTTAATTTGATTTTTTATTTAGAAATATTGATACTGTTGTCAGTCAGTACGATCATGGAATGGATGAGGTGCGAATACTTCCATACCCAATCCACAGATTAAAGCAGTTGGAGAGTGGGAAGCGTTAATCTGGTACAATATGGTACAATATGTCGACTTAAAGAAGTGTATGTTATGAAAACACTTAAAAAACTAAACAATTCCATTGTTCAGCAGGCATTTTACTCGGTAGAGGAGCATCTTCAATTGTAAATATTTTATATGGTCATTGCATTTTCATTTATATTTTGTTACATTCTTTTTATTTACACTTGAAAGACAAGGCAATGATTAATGTCTGGATTATTTGACATATTAAAGTCATATGAATGTAATTTATTTTTTTAATAAGAAACATTACTTTTTTTTTTCACAACATCGTAATCTGTGATCAATTTGTTCAAAGGCAAAAAACCTCTCGGTTCTCATTGCCTTAACAAAAGTGGAAAGAGCATAAAACAAAGAGCCCTCGAGTACCCTAATAGGTTCAATGTCGGAAGAAGAGTTTCTCAATAAAAACATGATAGGAAAGATGAAATAGAAGGTTTTAACCCAAGATTACATGAAAAAAAACTGTAGACCCAGTTAGTAACTTCGGGATTGCCACACCCGTACTCACTATATAAATTAGCCTCTGAATATTTTAGTGGGAAAAAAGAAACAAATTTCCCCCCATAGATATCAAATTTTTAAGATCCTAAGAAAATTATTTTATATAAATTCATTGCATTTATTTTTCCAGAATATACAGAATGTTTCCGAATTACGCTCCAAAACTTCAGAATATGGTTACTTGGGTGAAATAAGTCTAAAGTTCCTGTGAAATTATGTCCTAAAATGCTTAGTTTCTCGTCTGTCTGCCATTTTGTGTTTTTTACAAAAAACATAAATTTTTGCAAATTAGTTAGATAAGAAGTCCAAATTTGGTATACATACTTTGTATGTGACCTTTTATCAATGTACCAAAACCATGATTTTGGTTTGTTTGCTTTCAAAATGGCGGCCGTTTAAAATTTGTAATGTCGAATATATATATATATATATATATATATATATATATATATATATATATATATATATATACATATAACAAAAAAGTAAATGATCTCCGTTCTGATTTTTGCTACATTGATCTATATATAATTATCTATATCTATATATATAATTATCTATATATAATCTATATACATTGATTGGTCATATAAAAAATATGTATACCAAATTTGAAGTTGGTATTCTAATTTATTTACGGAAATATGTTATAGGTCATGTGTTATAAGAACGTTTTTTTATTTATTTTGATCCTGACGTTTGGGAACGTATCTTGGAAACACCCTGTATATAAGTTGTAATTGTAATTAATTGGAACTGTCAGTTTTAGTATAAAAATTTGAATTAATTCCAGTTTATGTTTTTTATCACTTTATTGTGAAAAGTACTAATAAAGTTGTATTTTTCAGCACTTAATTCATCGGTATTTTGACCATTAGTATCACCTAGTACGCTAGGCGTAATGTATTTTTTAAATTTGGTATATTATGAAAATCTGAAAATAACTGTGATCGCCGTCACTAGAAGCTGGGTTAAAATTTAATACAATTTAGACTGTGGACGCATATTAAGGACACGTTTCCATAAACACAAGCAGAACTAGTTTAGAGCCTATTTAAATATACAGAGTGTAGTCATAGTTTGATTGGTGTAGCTCGTGTATCACTGAAGAGGACGACCTTGTCGTTAAAACGCGTCTAATACTTAGGCGTATTTTTTGTGAGAATTGTGTTCTGTGTGTTTGTTATAATGTATACAGAGTGTAACAAACCACCTGTGCGGCTAAACCATTCCAGATAGCACTTTTGTTAAAAGACTTTATAAACTTTTTGAAGTGTTCTGGGTAATTTTAATTACTAAGAGAGCCAATTATTTTGTTTTCTAAAGTAAAAGCGGATCACTATTGAGTATAAAAATACCTTCATATCACATGATAGGGTTTAAAAATAATACAAAACATACTTCTGAAATATAGTTTTTTAGCCGCCATTTTAACCATACAAGATACCACTAAACCTATTGGCTAGTTTTTATCTATAGGGTGTTTCCGAACTAAGTCCAGATCTTTAAAATTTTAAAGACAAACATGTATCAAGTAGTACATCATTTTAAATATCTTAACGAGAAAAATATTTAACATGTAGATCTTCCCTTATCTCTACTTGTTACATAAATTTAACATTTATCATTCTCTGAATGTAGGATGGAAGGTTGCTGGCCTCTTTATTGATATTCAAAAAGCATTTGATACGGTGGACCATTCTATTCTGTTAGACAGATTGTGGTCTGCTGGCGTGAGAGCACTACCTCATAAATGGTTGAGTAGTTATCTGGGGGGAAGAACCCAAAGGGTAAGAGTAAATGGTGTTTTGGGAAGTGGGGGGGAGATAAAGTATGGTGTTCCTCAAGGATCTGTACATGGAGCGGTTCTGTTTGTTATATATGTCAATAATTTATGTAATAGCAAATTTAACGGAGAAATTATATACAGCATTTCTATATAAGGCCAATTCAACAGATGTGCTTTTCAGCCAAATTACTGAGGATTTTAGGCATTTACGACTTTGGTTTTCTAAAAATGAGATGGTGTTAAGTGAAGCTAAAACTAATTATATTCTTTTTAATTTAAAAAATGGCAAGGAATATGTGCCAGAAAATGTAATATACCATCTTGTAACATGGAAAAATAAAGATATAGATGGGTGTTTATGCCCGAAGATTAATGAAGTGAATAATGTTAAGTACTTGGGAATAATACTAGATGAAAGAATGAAATGGAATTACCAAATAAATAAATTGCAGCGCGAAATAATTTCAATTATTCGTAAAATATATTTTATTAGATCATTGTGCCCCACCAGAACTTATGAGAAAAATTTATTTTGCTTTAGTGCAATCGCGATTGCAGTATGGTTTAATTTGTTGGGGGGGGGGCATATTTAAGGACTATTAAACCCATTATTACTGCTCAAAAACATATTATAAGAGTCATGTTGTTTAGGTCTAGAACTGATTCTTCTCTACCACTCTCTAGAGCAATAGGCATACTGCCGTTGATGTATTTGTATGTTTTTAAAGTTTTAGTAGAGTTTTATAGAAAAAGTGGTTCTATGAATAATTATTATCACATTAGGCGGAATTGTGGAAGGAGGAAAATAGTATTTCAACTGTTAAAAACTAAATTAACAGCAGTTAAGAATTCATTTTTGTATAGGGGGGTGAAAATATTTAATATACTACCGGTTGATGTTCAAAAGGGGAACAACTTATCCCAGTTTTCTAAATCCGTGAAGCTATGGCTATTTTCAGTGGAAAATATTGAATTAGTTTTTAGGTGATGCAGTGGGAACAAGTTAAAATTTCTGGAATATGTCATGTGCATGGTGAGAGTAGATTAGGTCTTGTGTATAAGTGTGTGTGTGTGTGTTTATGTATGTGTGAATTCTGTTCTTTATCCCTTTTACTTAGTTTTGTAGTTAAGGCATCCTTTGCATTTGTTTGCATTTGTATATATCTTGAATGGTAATGTCGCTGTGGCTGATCTCTTTCTTTCTTTTTCCTCTAATATCTAGATTTAAATATTATGATGGTAAATCCTACTCAGGCACATGTGCCTAAGGATTACCTATTCTTCACATAATTTAAATTTGAATGTAAGGAAAATTTATGTTTTAGATAAATCAAGTTTAAGTGTAATATCAAGAATGTGTTATTTTTACTTGTATTGTACTTTTATTCTTATTGTTATTGCATTCAAAATTATTATTTATTGTAATTTGATTGTGAAGAAATAAATATTATTATTATATATGAAACACGTTAAATGTAGTATTCCACGTATTTTTACGTACTAAGAGAGCTATTAATTTTTTTTTCTAAAGCGAATTTAAATCGTGATTGATTATAAAAATATTTTCAAAAACGATACATTTATGTTTATTTTTACCTAAAAACTGACAACAAACCAAACTGACATTTACATTTTTATTTGCTTTTGGGAATGTACGAGTGAGAAGGTTTGTGCAATGTTTTTACACAGTTAATTATATATGTTTTTAAATAGTCACCCGGTACGTATAGAATGTGATAAACCTTGTGCAATATCCGTTAATAGTTTACTGCTAAACACATTCAAGACCTCCATTTCCAATAAATACTCTAGTCTAATGATTGCATGATTGCGTACATCTGATTGCCCGGTACTTGATTGTCACTGACCGTCAGACAGTCGGACAACTCGTGTGTGACCCACAACACGAGTCACGATCGTCCGCTCCGTGGGAAAGTATTAATTGAAAATATCTTGTCATTAAGGGGTTCAATTTGAAAAATGGCATCTCGTGTATTTCAAGACCACTTGGTCATTTATCGAAATTAGTCTTTGCCATTTAGTGAGCTGCGACTGGTTTCAAGCTTGATCATTTATAATCCAGTTAGCAGGTGTAAGTAGTAAACAGTAAGGGTAACACTCATTCCACAGTTATTTATTATAAAAGGTGATCCAGCAAAATGTTTACAATTTTAATGTAACATTAAACTTTTATTACGCACACAAATAAAACTGCTGTCATTAATACAATGAGCAGGGGGATTGCAGTACCAAGGGACCTAGCTGGATATACACCTTTTTCAAAAAAATCTTTGATCCTGTTCATCTTTCCTATCAGGTCTCTCTTGACCAACTCTTGTTCCGTTTCGATCCTGGCGACATTAGAGTATTCGAGAGCAAGAGGTTTTTATGTTTTTCTCTTCTTTTTGTATAAGGTGAATTTGATCAAGAGGTTTTTTCCTTTAAAAAAGAAAAAAATTATATAAAATTACATCAAATCTATAAAAAAATCCATGGGAGATGCAAAGCAGGCGACGATTAATGTAATTTATTTGTTGCTATGGTGACACGTGTTATTTGTTTACGCACTTTTGTACTGGCGCAAAACCTTTAATATTTATGTTTATTTGGCTTAGAAAAACTTAAATATAATATATAGATAAACATGGGGTAAATAACTCATCTCGAGAGAATATTGGGAGTGCCATTTTTGAATTCACACGTACCGGTTGCTTCAACTTGTCAGATGTTCTGTGTAGTGCGTTGTTGTCAATATTCTTTATTTATCAAATGATGGATAAAATTTGTAAGTGTTCTTGGAGGATCTGCAAAGCTAAAAATTAGGAGAACTGAGGTCGACCAATCTGGATAGCCACAAATCCTTTAAAGTAATACTGTATCCAAATTATAAGAACCAGATGTATGGCAAGTTGCACCATCATGCTGCAAGTAGTTGTTTGTCACATCAATGTTATTCCACGATGTCTGTAAGCTTCACTGTTAATATTTTCCAAAAAAGTAACAGAAATCGGAAAATACCACGTAAGAAACATCAATGTAGAAATTTACTGGATGTTTATTGAATATATGTAGATTTTCGGTCTCCCGGTATATACAATTTTGTGAATTCACATAATCCAGACGATAGTGAAACCACGCCTTATCCTCAAACAATATGATGCAAATAATGTCTAGCCTCAAACTTTGATGAGCTTGAAACCATTTACAATACCGTTCTGTTTTCTGTCCTTCCTTCAGAACATGGTATGAACGGAATAATACCAGTTCACACGATAAAGTTGCTTGCATGATATGTATTTTGTACGCTTGTAATTTTACTTTTTTGGCTCTTCTATGGCATGTCTCATAGGATTCGCCAGTCTTATGACTATATCGACGCAGCGATTTCCGTGGGGAACTTAACAGACGAATTTGAAAGAGATCAAGACGTTCCTGATGCATGTAATTTCTTTCAACAAAATTGGTGGCTTGCTACGAATGTTTTAAATAATAAACTCAATCCAATGGGCTCTTTCTGTAGGAAGCAACGAGTACATAATCCAGTAGGTTTTTACAATAAAAACACGTGTTCAAGAGTATACTGAATGCTTTCCAACTAACCACCAGTAGGCTATAAAATAACATATCACCATAACAACCGCAACAATGACGTTTATTAACAACTGTTTCAAATTTTTCTATAGATTGATGAAGTTATATGTAATTTTGTGGTTAATAAATGTCTAATGTTAGATTGAAATAGTAAAGATTTCCCTAGATCATCTTGCTAAATAAGTTGTTTAGAAAAAGTTAAGTGATTATAACTTAACTTGATTTTATCGGAACTATCTATTTGGATACAGAGGACACAATCGCACTCGTTTAAGGAGTACACCAGTTTTTGTGTTATTACAGCAAAGGTACGATGTTTATTTGAAGATTCTTCTTTTGAAAAATCTAAATGGCTTCTAATTTCAAAATTTAAACTAACTGACTTCAAAATTATAAACGACCACAAACATTACGAACCTAACCAAATTCTTTCTTGACATTTGTTGATTCGTAATGAACATCGGTCTACTGTCATCTGCTTTGAAGACTTCACAGCACATTGCGACACATTTATTCTTATGTAATCGTTTAATGTTTCAAAGTTATCACATTCCAAGTTTATATTCAACGGTGCAGGTGACGCCGCACTCGAGTACACGTGCCTGCGATGACGCGCGAGGATTTCTTACGCGTTCTATTCAACGTACATAGTTCACTATTAGCCAGTTTGAGTTTTTCTGTTACCTTTTTATAATTTTCTTTTCAATGTTTCCTACACTTCTCTACATATTTAAAATTTTGTAGGCATTGTGGAAAAAAAAATTTTCAGCTCTTTCTTAGTTTAGTTATAGTGATTTGAGCGGTTGTTTTACCACACTCTTAACGAGAAATTGCACTTCGTTCGACAGTTTATATTATCGCCAGTACAAGGCGATAATTAGTTTTCATAATCAAATAATATAATATACAATCAACATTATCAATCAATAAATATGTTTATAAGCGTAATGTGAATAGATTTATATCTGACTACATGCTTTACAAAAATACTGTCAGTATTCAGTAAAAAAAAACATACTTATTGGCTTATAATTTTACAAATTAAATTTATTATTGCTAAATAATAGAAAATATTCTATCATTTTCTATATATTGACACTAATATATTACAACTTCCTATCCTTTTGTAATTCAAAACTATACTTTCCAAACGTCTCTCGTCGTCGTATTTTTTAGTGTTCAAGCGTAAGCGTTACAAACGAATTTCAACACTAAACATTTTACCCAAAATAAGTTAATTTTTACATAATTAATATGTAGATAAAACAGCGACAAATCTTGACTTTACCAATAAAATTGTTTATCTATGCTAAAAGTTGCGTCATTTTTTCGACATTAATTGGCGACGGTTTAATCACTATTTATAATTTTAATATGAAGTCAATCGCTGCAAAGTCTGTAATTTTCTTAGTCGCTATATTATTCCTAGTCTCTCTATTACCGCGCCGAATTTAAAGACGTATTAACGTTAAAATTGACGCGGTTGGTAAACACTTTCGTGTTTGTGAATTATGATCCCACCTAAGGGTTCACTATAGTTAATACGGACATAGCAAAATCTAGCTGAATTGAATTCAGACTTTTTTCTTGTAGTCTTGGGTTAAATGTCTCTCTTTAATCTTCCTATCTGGTCTCACATATTATCGTCCGACTATAGGCCTCCACACACCGCACATAGCCGGAGTATTAATACGTCTTCGGCGTATTAATACCTCGGCGACGTCTGTCATGCCCCGTTCGCTAGACAGAAGCAACATGGAAGACGTATTTCCCCCTCTACCTACATGCCAACAGCTCGTTGTATGAAGAGTTCAGTTAAATTTTAAGATGGCGTTTACAGTGCCGTGGTGTGAGCCTGGTTTTGATATGCCCTGGATGGAAACCGATTCAAGTGATAGTGATGAAGAGTTGGTATTGTTGTATGCAGTAGGTGGAAGGTCGGAATGGGTCCATCGAATAAACAAGAGACGGGAACATTTCGGTGAATATCATCACCTAATGGCAGACTTGGAGTGTGATGACGAAAAGTTTCGAACATATTATAGGCTAAACAAAGAAGAGTTTAATGAGGTTTTGTCGCTCATTAGTAGTGATATTAAGAAAGAAGACACCAACTGCAGGAAAGCAATACCTCCTAGTGAGCGGCTTGCTATTTGCTTGAGGGAAGTTTTTCAGTTTTAAGACCACGTTGTCCACGACCTCCATGTTGAATTGATCTTCCATTAGGTCAATGTTAAGAATAACCCCACATTTTCCCCATAGTTTTGAACCCAAAATTATAAATGTGGTGTCATTTGAAAGGTAGTATACACCAAATATTAATCGTGAACGAAATTTAAAAAAATATTTTTATCGTCGTATAAATACGCGTATAAAATTTGTTAGGTCAAAAATTGTGTTATTGGACATGAGCGTTTTGTTAATACACTGTTAATAAAGGAATGAGTGTAACAGGTCAGTATTAATTGTTATTGTTGAATAAAAACACAACTTAAAATAAATGTCACAGTTAATAAAACACATTGGATTACGCTGTATGTAGGAAACCAAAATATTTTATTATTACAGAATGTTTAATGTAATAACGAAAAAATGAAAAAACCTAAAAAAATAATGTTAATGTAATATAATTTTAATAATAATGACAGAAAAAAAGCTTGCTTGCAGAACATAGGTTGTACAAATAGTAAAATATTAATAATAACAAATAGAAATGAAATGTAAAGTTAAGCTAACTAATAGTACTTAGTATTAACTATCAAGGTAGGTGTTGTCGCCCAATGTTCGCAACAAAGTGCCAGTTTGCGAAAGCGAAGTTCTGTTGGTGTTAGATTCTGTTTGGCTGTCAATGAATCCAATAGATGATGAACTTCCTGATATAGACAAATAAACAGGAGGCGTAGCCGATGATAATAATTCATTTTCTTCTTCCGCCTGACTGATTAAATCCAAAACATCTCGTTTGATTCTATTTTGTAGTCTGCGAGGGAGTTTTTTTACTGAAATAGAGGCACTTCCAAAAAACATATCAATATCATCAGGGGCTTGCCGTATATTCTTAAATTCCTTTCTGGTATTCATGTAATGAATAAGTTTGTCAACTCCCTTTGGGGGTCTTTGCCGAACAGTCGACTGTTGAACTTGGTGAGAGGGTGATTCCTCGACGGTCACATCTAACGTACTGTCCTCTTGCAATGTAGTATCGTTTCCCTCATCTTCTGTTGTATATTCCATCATTGGGGGTATGTTGTTTTCTAGTCTGAAAACGATTGTTTCATGAATTGCATGTATTGAAGTTCTAATGTTTATTTTTAACTATATAACTTATCAATATTATTATGAAGGGTATGTTCAAAAAACCATACAAACTTTGAGATTAGGTTCTATGGTCCAAAATATGAATAAACAGTTTATGTAATACATCAGCTATTTCTTGCCACGATAGTTCCTTTACACCTTTATCTCTGTAAAGGTCTATCTTGCAATCCCAAAGCGCTGGCCGCTTTCTCACTTCATCAATCAATAAACTTGCCATAACTTCACTAATTAATACAATACAACGCACGATCAGCACAACAACACCAGAGCAGACGACGCTGTAACCACGAGGCAGGATCAGCTCAGTGCTCATGCGCGAGTCGAGCTACGTCGGCGACACGTAGCTAGCCGGGGTATTTTCCCATTCCGTATTAATACTCCGCCGACGTCGGCTTCGTATTAATACTCGGTCTGTACTACCCCATATGATATCATTGTGAGATACGTCTAAGACGTCTTACTAAGACGTCGGCGGAGTATTAATACGTGCGGTGTGTGGAGGCCTTATGACGTTATTAGAGTATTCGAGTGCTAGGGCTCTTTATATTCTTCCTTTTAAGGCAACGATGACAGAGTGGTTTGTTAGCTTTACACAACGAGAAAACCAAAATAAAATTGACGTGAAATAAGTGTCGTAGTTCCTGATATTTCTACTACGCTATACGGAACCATTCTATCTCACACAAATAGGTCAACACATGTCACTTAAAAAAAGTGTAACAAGTGACTTAAAAGAGCACGTAAGATTAAAAAGAACACGGACTTCAAGTCAAAACCTAATTCCACCTTACTGTAATTGCTGGAACATGTAACGATATATCGACAGAATGATTATGACAAACGACATTACAATTTCACAATCAATATTTCAATCTTAGGCACGAGCCCACTCTACAACAACGACCTGCACCTTTAGTGACGTTGCATTTTGTGTTTAGAACCAAATCAGCTGTAGTGGGCGACTGTGCCTAAATACATTGTTGAAACTTTTGATACAAGTAATTATTAAGTGGTTTTAAAGTTTTGTTGGCAAGTTTTAATACTTTATTTTATTTAAAATTTTGATATAGAAATTTTTCTCATCACTCTCGTGGAAATTCCTAAGGTGCAGACTTACAGTGAGTACAGGCGTGGCAATCCAAGAGACCAAGCTGGATATACATGTAGTTGGGTTATATTTCAACTTTCTTATCAAGACACTCTTAACCAAATCTTGTTTTCTTCTGACTCTGACGCTATTAGAGTATTTTTAGGGCTAGGTGTCTTTATTTTATGTTCTTTATGACAATGATGACGGAGAGCTTTTTCTACTTTAAACGAAAAGAAAAACTAAAGGTAATATGTAAAAGTTGGTTTCTTGTTCATTAGGAAATGTTAAATTGTGTTCGTAGATCAAGGGATCTTATAAAATAGCATAAGTCTGTTTAAAACAGTAGTTCCGCTGCGTACAAAAAAAAACAGCTAAACTCATCTCTAGGTGGACTGGTTCATTCCTAATTATCAACTTTCTCATTTCTGTAACTGTTGCACTCTCCTTCACTAATTCCCTAGATGATTACGTTTAAAGGCACTTGTGACAACGGAAACCCCATTATCTTCCCCAAGAGCCCGAGTTCTTTGTTTCCTGTCATCGTGGGCAGCTCTTAAACCAGTCTTCTACACCACTTGAACCTTCCTTCGGTCTTGTTGGTTCTGAATTGTATTATGACAAAGATTTCTAGTATCACAACTACAATACATTCTTGACGTCGTAGGTTAGCCCTAACCGGGCACGTGGATGTATATATGTTAAATTCTCTACTAGCTTTACTCATATCATCGTCTCGGCTTTTGTAGATTTCGAAGCTGTACATTTGTGAAGGCGTTAACGCGGCCAGACCAGATCTCGTAATTACAGGAATAGACCCTACTACGGGGTCAAGGTTCGACGTTATATTTTTAACAACAATCTCGCTATTTGTCATCATAAAGAAGTGGGGTTGATACCATTACATGCAGAATTGAAATCTGTAAATTGTTATCAAATATTGTGTGTTATAAGTTAAATAACACACTAAATATGAACAAAAACAGTTGAAAATAGCCACCATTGTTACGTTTTCAATTCGATTTTCCTGAATTTCAATGTGAGAACACTATATCTTCCTATTTTTTTGTGGCCAATACAGATGAGAACAATAACTACGACAAGGATATCAACGACGAGGACGGACGGCATTTCAAAAAAATTTTTTTTATTAATTGCCAACTTAATTATGTCTTAAATACAAGACATAAAAACTAATAAATAAGTACAGCAAATGTTCTCCAGCTCTGTTATTATTAGGAATTTTGGGAAAGTGCCAATTTAAAAAAGTCTCAAATTTGACCAAAGAATGACTTTCCTTTATATAAATTGGTAGTTACCAATTTAAAAAAATCAAATTCCCTGTTTTTAATCACATTTAGCACTTTATCCAAAATTGATTTCTATAACAAGCTTACAAAAATAATGTGAGTGCCCCATTAAAACTTATTTGTACCCCAACGGTTCAAAAGTTAACTATTGTAACATTTTAGGTGGGAATCAATTATTTGTAGGCCTATCAAACGTTTAATTTTCAGAACTTTAAGTGCCTGTAATTCATAGACGGCTAAAGATTTTTAAAAACACCCAGGAATAAAACATTTTAAAAATATTGTTTTACAACCGTTAAATACATAATTAAATACAGAATGTTCCATATCAATTTCCAAAGTTGGCTGCCATATTGGAAAATGGTGGCAATTTTTAACATTTTACAGAATTAGTTTTTAATCTTCACTAAAAATAAAGTAAGGTTCCCAATTTAAAGTACTATATCATATTTATAATTCAAAAGATAGCTATTGTAACATTTTAGGTGGGACACCCTGTATTTATTTTAGATGATGTGGATAATTCAATTGTTATTTTAAAATAATTATTTTTCATTTTAATATGGTAAACAAATATTGAGCTTGAATTGTGAGAAGGTATACTTGGTAGAATTAAATTTGAATGCAAATTCTCGTTAAGTTTATTTATTTAAACGAGTTTCAACGACAAAGTCGCCATCATTAGCGATTCACGAGTTACAATAACTAAACTAATCAGCTGTTGTTTAGTTATTGTATTAATATGGTGTTGTGTATTAGATGTAAATCATACAGGCCTATGTGAGGATAATTATAAATGTGTTTTGGTAGGCGTAACTGTGTGTGTTTTGTGCATGCATGCACTATCAGACAAGAAACCAGTTATCTTTTATTTGTATATTAATACAAAATATATATTACATTTAATTAAGTATGCTAATTAATACGAAAATTAATGTCTTATAAAGTTTAATTTTTTTAACTTAATTTAATCTAACTTTTTTTTTTTTATTTCATCTAACTTTAATACAAACATATGTATATTAAGGATTACATTGAAAAGTTTCATTAGAAATATTTCACTGTTTAAATTTATATTTTTATTTATGATATTTTGATTAGATATGTTTTATATTGTTTTTCACACTCACCCCTAACTAAAGATTGAATTATATAAAATTAATTTTACCTACCTTAAGAATTTTTAATATACACAAATTTATCATTTTACTTTTATAATACAATTTCAAAATAAATAAATATGTTTTTTTTAATGTAATCTCAGTGATAAATCATTATTTATTATTATTGCCCCCCTCCCTACTAAATACTATTTTCTATGATCAGTGATCATCTGTCCATTTCGATTAAGATTGCTTTCTTATTATTATTATTATTTTATTTTTTGTGAATTTGCGGCTACGAAATTCAATAATGTTTCATTTTCGCTCAAATTGCAGAGCGAACATTACTTTTTATGGTAACATTTCTTAAGTTTCTTTTTTTTTTTTTAATAGGTATGTATTGTATTGTTGTTATTTAGCTTAGATTTGTTTTTTAATGTGTACAACTGTTTTTATTTTAATTTTAATTGAATAGTGAAGAACGTATAAATTAAAATTAAAATTATTCTATTGTATATTAAACTTAGATAATTTTCATAAAGAAACATCTCTCAAAGTTTGACGGACTGATATTGAACACCCTTTATAGAAGCTTATAACTAATACAAAACCGTATCAGAAATGTCGCGGAAGGCAGTTATTTGTTTAATTTGACTTTACTGTTGATAGGTTTATGACCCCCCGTCCCAAATTAAGAGCTCCACATTGCATATTGATACACATATGTGGGGGATTTATTTGTTGTCATGTATTAAAATATCGACTGTGCCGGATTATGTATGCATTGAGTTTGGTTGTTTTATCTGAAGCCGACAATTTATGGCAGGACCAAGGAAAGTCCGGGTGTGCTGCTTTTGTTGTTATGTCGATTAGCTCTAAAATAATTCGCAAGATTTTATTACATTGTTTTATTGTTTATTATTGAATATAAAAAGTGGCTGAGGTACAACATTATGGTACTTACCCAGCCCCATCATACAATGTAATACAACCATATTCTCTAAATGTGTTGTCCAAACGTTGATTTCTTGTTCCTTGTACATGTTAAATTGTATTAGAAGACCCAATAGGGCAAGTTTGTATAAAAGAGTTGATAAACAGATTTTCTGAAATTCCTAACTGTACTCGCAAATGTGTATTTATTGCAAAGTATCCATTCTTTACTCAGCGGTCCACGAAGCTGTACATATGTGAAGAAACCTCCACTCTCTAAGCTCATTTCGATGATTTCTTCGTAGAGATGTAGGGTTGGTACCAAATTCAATGTTCCTATGTTCATTTTTGTGGCCGCTACCCTACATAAAGTACAGACGACAGCGACGACTTATCGAGACTTTTATGTTTTCTGAAGCCAATGATATTTACCACTAAAAAAAACTTAGGTTGAAATTTTGCTATTAACAAACTTTCCTATAATTCGTATACTGGCTAAACACATATCACTATAGCTACAGTAACATTTATTGTAAAAGGGTATTAAATTCTCATTTTTATATAGATTTTGATGTTGTTCTATGCAATCATTGCGCTTAAAGAACGTTAATTGTTAAATCAAAATTTTAAATGTTTTCCTAGAACGCTTTTTTATATTTAAGTCAGATATCGACGAATACACAAGTCAAACTGAAATTCACTCCGAAATTCACAACATATTAGGATGCAAGTAGAGCCTTTGAAAATACACTTTGTAAATCCAATTATGACAACGAAATCTGTCCAAGGATCTGGTCTTGATATTATACGGTCTTTGAACTTCACTCATATTAAATGAACAACATAAAAAGGTGGAGTAGATTCTAACAAGAGACATCATGATGCAGCCTAGCATTAGTATCCTTCTATAACCTGTAATTTGCCACTGTCCTTAATGAAATCCTGGACAGAAAGATGACATAATTATCATCCGAGTACTCGTTAGCTGAAGTTGTCCTCTTCGAGAAGGAATTTGGGGAGGTAACGCATAATTAGTATGACCTGTAGAGTATGTCCTTTCTTAGAACGAAATAAATTGATTCCAGTAAGGCGATACAGGTCTTCTGTAGGATGTTTTATTTAATTTAAATAAAATGTATCTTCTCTAACTCTAAATGCAGTGGATTCATAGTAACTCAAACTCAAAATTCATAATATTTCGAATATTAATTTTTGTAATTACAAATAAAATTTCAATTTTTACTTCCTCGTAATATTAGAAAAAGTTATGTTATGGGTCAAAAAAGTAGTTTGTTGAACTATGTCTGTCTGGCTAACGGCTGATAAAATTTGTAGTGCTCTACAATTCAAACGCGCGAACCTATTTAAATCAAATTTGAAGTGAATATTTTGACCATGTTACATTATTTTAATATAAATATAAACAAATAGTGAGCTTGACTTGTGAGATAGTATACTTGATGGAATAAAATGTGAACAAAAATTCTCACAAATAGTACGTTTATTTATTCAAAAGCGTTTCAACGACAAAATTAACATATTCAGTAATGCAAGAGATGAAATAACTAAAGTATAATTTAACTAGACTATAAAATAAACAGTTATAGTTTAATTATTGTAGCTCGTGCATCACTGAAGATGGTGACTTTGTCGTTAAAGGCGTTTGAATAAATAAACGTAGGCTACTATTTGTGAGAATTTGTGTAGATTTTATTCTATCGTTGTTTTTATTATTTCAAAATTAGGGGGTGACCATAATAAAAAAAAACACACAAAAATCGTTTGATTTTGATCAAATATAGACTTTAAAGGCCTAATTAAAACCCATTGTCGCCATTTATCCAAAAATGCTGGTTCGTGAAATATATATATATATATATATATATATATATATATGACTCACTCATCCCGATTTCTCAAAAACTACTGAACGGATTGCAATGAAACTTGGAATATAGCTTCCTCAGGTAATAGGTGCTCAGTAAGAAATCTTTTTAAAAACTTTTGCGTTTAAGCATATTAAAAAAAAAAATCCAGAATTAAATTTTTCTCTTTTGTATTTAGAGAATACGCTTGTTTTACATAGTATGGCCGGTTGGGTAACTTACCAAGCTGGTCCTCATCTACTTGTTGAATTTCACTATGATAGACTAGAGGTTTTTACTTTTAACCAACAACGGGGCTGAATAGAGAGATTATTATTCTTGATTCCTGTTACATACGTTTTTACGTGTAATAAAATTTATTTATCATTTTGTATTTTATGTTTAGAAAATAAAGACATTTTCTTTTAGAGGTTCTTTTTTATAAATTCAATCATTAAATTTTAATAGAATGATCTTAATTAATGTGTTTGTCATTTTTCTCACAAATATTATTAATAATGATTTTAACTTAATTAATTTTTTGTAATAATATAACGAACTATAGAAATTTGTATGCCATCAGAACCAATTATTGTTCGCCTTTCAGGTACTGATACATACAATACAGTCAGTATGTTTTTATCATGAATCGCAATCCACTGAAACTGTAAAATAGCGTGACAAAAAAACAGTAATTTTAAAAACACGTTTAGATGCAGCGCCATCGCCGAGTACTCCACAGGAAACCAATCCAGTCCAATCACACACAGCACCGTTGATGTTCCCACAAACGCTAATGAGTTTTTAAAACAATCATCGGTGAAAGTTCACCTCCGACCTGGACTGCTAAGGAAGCTGAATAATGCGCACATACACACACACACACACACACACACGCACGCACACATTGTAGTACAGTCAAATTAGATGAGAGCAGAGAACGTTCTACAGAGTTTAATATGTGAATGGAATTTGATCAAACTTTGAGAGCAGATAGAATTGTCGATGATAATGTACCTTGTATTATGTTATATAATGTACTTAGTAGAGTAGGTTAGGTTAGGTTAGATAGTGTACTATGGTTAGGTTATGTAGGGTTAGATAATGTATTTTGTGGGGTAGGTTAGGTTAGGTTAGATAATGTACTTTGTAGAGTAGGTTAGGTTAGGTTAGGTTAGATAATTTACTTTGTGGAGTAGGTTAGATAATGTGGAGAAGGTGTTAGGTTAGATAATGTACTTTGTTGAGTAAGTTAGGTTAAGTCAGATAAAGTACTTTGTGGAGAAGATTATGTTAGGTTAGATAATGTACTTTGTGGGGAAGGTTATGTAAGGTTAGATAATGTACTTTGTGGGGAAGGTTATGTTAGGTTAGATAATGTACTTTGTGGGGAAGGTTATGTTAGGTTAGATAATGTACTTTGTGGGGAAGGTTAAGTTAGGTTATATAATATACCTTATGGGGAGGTTAAGATAGGTTATATAATGTAATTTGTGGAGTAGGTTAGGTAACGTTAGATAATTTACTTTGTAGTGTATGTGTTAAACTTGAGATTTTACTCATAATAAACAGACTTTATTGAAAGTAGGCCACCATACAATAAAAATGATGGTTTTCACAAACTTTCTTATTCGCCCATCCTCAAAACCAAATAAAAACGCACCAAAAGTAACCGTCACCAAACATATCAGTTAGGTTTTTTTTTCAAAACGTTTAAAATAATCGTGAACGCCATTTAAAAAAAAAAACTAAATTATTAAAAAAAGAGCTTAAACTTGCTACGCTTGTGCATTAACCACGTCTTCTATTTTGTTTCCAATCGAGTTTTAATGACGACAGTAACGATTAAATTTTTATTTTTTTTTGTAAATTATTTTTGAACAGTAATATATCTTTACTTGCTATTTTTCACATGCGTTTGGATCTTATTTCAATAAAATTTGAACAAAATCTGTAAAGCCGGTTTTGAGAAATTATGTAGCGTATTTTATTACGTTTATGGCCGCGATTTTTTGTGTTTTACAGATAATTCACTAATTGGCATTTTTGAGACATGGCGACCAATATGCCTTGTTTACGTACTTAGAGGCTAAGCCATATTATACGTACGTATAATATGGGTTCTAAGGACCCAATTAAATGTCGCTTTTAAGTTCTGCATATTTCCAAAAATGTAAATTCGTGAGTCATCTGTATAAAATAAAAAATCAAGATGAGTTTATTACAAACGACAATTTCGCAAAATAATCTCTACCGATTTCGTTCAAATTTTAGTGAAATATGAAGATTAATTGATAAAGTTCTGTGCGGAAAATTAAAAACATATTACGATTCAAGAACAATTAAACAAATCTCAAAAATGTATTTTGACCGCTTTCATATAAGACCTAGATTTTAAACTAATACAATTTACTACGCCGACGACGCGTCTATGACAAGTTTAGATCCTATAAAAATATGTTTTCATGGAAGTTGTTCATGGTTTATATTTAACTACCGAATTAACAAATAGTTTTGATTGGTTTCATTTGATATTGGGGGTAAGTGAGAACTTTGCACCGATTATTTATTTCTCAATTGACATTTTTCTGTTGGTGCTAACAAGATATAATTTCTGGAGATGAGCAAATCACAATTTGAGTGTCCCCACTATGCTAAATCATCAATTATTTACAAGTCTTAATGATATGTTCAAGGTATTCAGGAACTAAACGAGTCGTCATGACAACACTAAAGTTGACCTTTGTGTGACTAATGTCCAACTTTATTATACTCAATGATAATGACTATACCAAACGTCATCACTACAATCAATTTATGTTTAGACAATCAGTCTTTGTGTCATCACCAACAGCCAAAGTTAGAATATTCGAGGCGGATCTACCACGAGATTATCAAGAAAACAAAACATTGTCACGCATTACATCTTTGAGTTACAGTGTATATGAAGTAATTCTGGTAATCGGAATATATTATACTTCCGTTTTATGACTGATCTTAACACTTCATAGGTTCAGGAAACCAAAAAAGTTATTTCCGAAATGCAGTCTGATGTCTGTACGTAAACACGATAGCAGCCACAAAAATTAAGATAGAAACATTAAATTTGGTATAAGAGAATACAGTGTTCTCTTATAGAACCATGTTGAAACACAGAATGAAAACGTAAAAATGGCGGCCATTTTAAACAGTTTTTGTTCATATTTCATAATCTATTGAAATTATACTAAATAGGTATTACCCGCGGTTTCTCTCACGTGGTTTTCGAGATTTGATAAAAAAAATCGTACTCCACTAAGAGGTTATCTGAAAATTCCTAATATATAAATCCTCACCTAAAAATTGAGTTTTATTTACCCCAGTAGCCTACCTCTTTATAAACCACGTTTATGCTATTGCTTTTTGGAGGTAAGATGACCAAATATTGAGTCAAAGAGATTTCATCAGAAGCAACGAGGCTCAACTCAGAGCTGATAAATGCATACATTGTAGAGATACTATAGGGAAACAAGATACCAATGTCGCACAGCTTGGTCTGATGGTTGTGCCTCCGTCATCTCTCACTTGGTCATCACGGTATATTCATGAAAAGATACAGGACGACATGACAGAGCTCACTCTGGAACATACGACATAGAACTGTCCATGTGAGAAACAGTTCTCTCTCAAGTGGATGCAGGCCATGTTCAGCGACTGTCTTTGAGATAGTCACGGCAAAGCACATCTTGAGAGGAAATTGTATTCTTTTAAACTCGAACGGTTATTTCTTTCTCTCCCCGAACACACCCAGTGGATCACTGTTGGTTTTAAGATTTTTTTTGCACAACATAACTACCTGTAGTTTAGTTCCATTTATAAATTTAAGCGGATTTAGATGTCTTAGTTTCGTTACAGATGAGTTACACATAAGAATTACTTTATGTGATAGAAGACCAGAAGGATTCCGAGTGTTAAGAAATTCTACGGGGCAGTGTAGAGGGTCACCCGTTTGGATTATTGAATCAAAAGACCTGTATCAATGTCTTGTCTTTCGATGGCCTTTAATAGGATGTCACTAATTGCGGCTACTTTATCGTTCTTCGGAGTACTTCGGAGTTCTTCTCACAAAATCATTCTGTGGGCCTATCCACGATGTTATTTTTATCTGGATATATTCTAACAGTTAACTCTGGTAGGGAGGTAACTACTGTACCAAAATATGGAGGGATGGTGACCTCACCAACCAGTGAAAGGTAATTTATATCGCCTATTTTGAGTAGATCTCAGCAAAAAGCGCAGTGGAATGTATCACTCCTTAATGGACACTCATATTTTATGAAATGCAAGTTTCCGGATATGTGGCCACAAATATGAAGTCTTTTGGAACGAATTTACTTCATCTGCGCGTGTACTTCTAGGTATGAAGAGTAATGTTTACCAAAAATCTCCAGCTAACAGCACAGTGACCTCTTCCATCAAGCCATTATTACCAATTATATACCTTATGGAGCCCTGAATCCACTCTTGTGGGCCATTGTGCATTCATCCCAAACTATTAGCGTATATTCTTTCAAAACTTTCGCATAGGTGGAAATATTACGCATAGGTCTCTATTCGCATCAGCTTCAAGAGTAGTTTCAAAAAAGGAGTGAGCTGCTTTACCTCTTTCTAGTAACTTAGCTACAATACCTGAAGAAGCAACAGTCAAAGATATCCCACAATCTTCTCGTATTCTGGCGAATGAAAGATTTATGACAAATGTCTTACCGTTGCCCCCTGGAGCGTCCACGAAAAATATTGATGGGTGAGATACTGTTGTAGGAACTGGCCTCCCAAAGATAGCAATGTATCATCAAGACAAACCAAGCATTCAAAATTTCTTTCCAGTACAATCATATCTCCTTTTTACCATTATAAAATAAGTCCCTTGCGTTATAAAATGAAATACTGAGCAAATTTTTCTTTTATTAGTTCAGTGGTGTCGGTTCGGCGATGATGAATCAGTCAGTCGGGGTTAATCGGGTAAATTATTAGATAAAAAATTACAGATTTCAATTCTGGATGTAATCGTATCAACCCATACCTCTCTACTATGAGGTAGTTTCATACCGTTGACCCACTCCCCTCAGAAAATGTGATACTCGTTTAGTTTCGTGATCCAGAGTCAAGCCACCTACACGATCGTAGGTAGTGCAGGTTTCTTCACATATCAACTGTAATGAGCTACACTTGTGAAAACTTCAACAACCAAATGAATTAAAACACAACTTTCCATAAAAAATATCATTTTATTTGTGCAGCATAAATACATGACATCGTTTCAACGACTAACAAACCCTACTGACAATGCACTGCGTGTAGGTTTGTGTGCTTATAGCAACTGAGGGTAACGACTTAGTCGTTGAAACGTCGTCTTGTGTTTATTTATTGCGAAAATAAAGTGATTTTTTGAACAAAGTTGTGTTTTAATTCATTTGGTTATTCACATATGTACAGCTTCGACACCTACTAGGGCCGAGATACTGGACACTAAGGACGTGAGTGAAGACATTTTAAAATTACAAGGCTCGTTAGGGTTAAGCTGAAAAGTGAAGGGTAATAAAGAAGTGACATATAGAATTACGAGTTACAGGAAACCTGTGTAACAACTTTAATAAACATACCCTACAGGATAAAACTCCTGGATGTACATTTACTACAAGTCTTAATAACTTATGGGTATCATATATAGAAAATCTCTTTGTATTGAATTGTATGATTGGGCTGGGTAATTGCCATAATGACTTCCATAAAGTTGTTATTTTTGTGACCGGTCCAGTCTCTTATACTTCATTATCGCATTTGGCCCTCGGGTTCACTGCTTTTAAATTGTTGTACATTGCCGTGTTTGATTGTTTTGAATAGTTATATTTTAAAGTTGAATTTGTTAATAAACTGGACTAATTCCCCACAAAGCTTCCATTGATGACAACAACGTATATGAGCTATACGAAGTGAATTCAAATCAACCGAATTTCTCCGAAGTCACAATTATTATTGCTACATGTGATATATTTGTCCACATACATATTTAACCCTCTCATAACCGTAATTTAAAATCAAGATCAATTAACTGTTGCGTTTGCTTTTTACTCTACAATTTAATACAAATTGGTGCAATTTTCACCTTGCCCAATTTCGCCTTACCGTTCAGTAATTCGTTACTTTTAACGCCGTGTCAAATATAATCATCGGCGTTGGTGGATTGAAGCCGGTAATTTTATCATGACGCATGCGTGGTAGAGCGACTTTCTCTGGCAGATCTAATTATCAGATTATTATCTGCGTTTGCCCAGTGCTCCATAAACAAAACAGTATATATATGCAGCGATATTTTCATAATCGTCTAAGATATTTATATTTTGAAAAATAAATATATATTGTTCGCACTTACAGGTTCTAGACATTACATGATCTACTTTAAAAGATACTGCTATGTTGTATCCTACAATATAAACTATTACGAATTTCAATCATATAATATTCCGTAATAATAATAATAATAACAGTGTATTTATTATAAAATCCCACAGTATTGGTTTATATCCCTATGAGGATGGTAGCTATGTTACCGAAATGTACATGGGAGTTTATTAAACTCTCTTACGTTCAATTTGTTAGTGTTGTATATATGGTTTTGGGATTACTTCTTTCATAGTGTACTTATTGTTAATACTATACAGATTTGTCAGAAAAAGAAGAAAAAATACAATAATTGTACAAATCAACAGAATCTAAAAAACTATAAACAGAATTAAATACGGCACAATAAAATAAAAATATACAAAATAACTGGAAGATATGAAAGCCACGATTTAAAAAAAAAAACGGCTGATATTTTATATGCATATGTTTCATTGGATTCCGCCAAATTAACAAAACAATTTCGAAAAAATACGAAGCATGAAAAGTCTTGGAGGGTACGCGAAGCAGATGAGAGAAAAACTCCTTAAACTTTAATTTACAGGAGACTGCAAAAATAGAAAACAATTTAGTGTAGGATTTTCAAAATAAAGGTTCTTGTGGGAGCGAAGCAAGAGAGCAGCAACGGAAAATGTACAGAAAAAGGAAACTCTAATCTGAGAGAATGAGAGAGATGTGGAAGTGGAAGAAAGCAGAGAAAGTTACTCAAGAGGAAGTTATATTTACATGGTCCATAGATGGCCTGGAACTACACACACTCGGCATGACTCAGAGGTCGGCTGTCAAGATGACAATATTAAGAAAAATATGTTAATTCAAAATTAGAAGCAATAATCAAATTCAAAAATAAGGCGATGTCTACATTTCAGTCCTCCCCGAAAATGTGGTATATTTAAAAACTAGTTTAAATGGGTGGGGGGCAGACTGAGGGTAAAACAATTTTTATATGTTAAGAGATTATTTCCATAAATTGTAACACTAAGTTAAAAACAATAAAATTAATAATATAAAGGCGAATTAGAAGAAAATAATTAAATATTAACGTCAAAACAAAAAAGAATAATCAGTTTTTGAATTATAGTAAGCAATTTTGAACAAAAAGCTAGCACAACATGCCGAAGATGAAAACAAAATGACACACTCCTAGTACACTACAGTTATTTTTCCTTTTGTTATTTAAAGAAGAAAAACCGGGAAGTCATCATTCCTTTATGAGAAAAAGGAAGAAAAAAAAAAAACAACCTGTAGCACTCGAATACTGTGATGACGTCAGTATTGGAAGAAAACATGAGTTAGTCAAAAGAGATCTGATAGGAATTATGAAAGAGAGAGATCTAATCCAAGACTACATGAAAACGCTGAATATCCAGCTAAGATCCTTCGTGGTTGTCAAACCTGTACTCACTATAAGTGAGGCCCTGACGCCCGAACTAAATATGTTGATAGCGAAATTAAATTTTAACTTCGTTACATAAAGTTAAGAGAAAGCCAGAAATCAGTACAGTTTACTTTGTTGATCTTATATAATCTAAATAAACGTGCAATGTTTTGTAAATTATATATTAATAACGGGCCGAAAGATTTTGTTATAATGGGAAGAAAATTAAATTTTTGTTTTGGGGAAAGCGATTTAGGTACCCACAATGGAAAAACTCATTTTTATGTCATTGACTGGATTCGGTTAAGGAAGCAATTATAAAGAACCCTGTGTACAGTATAACATATCGGCAACTCTTCTTACTTTTGATTTCTTTTAATTATTTATGATTTTAAATATGAAATTATAAATAATACGCATAACACAACTTTTACCTGTTATAAAAATCTTTCAGTTTATTTTTAAGGCTGATATCCAGTTGCACCGACGGTCGAAGGAATTTGCAAAGGTCGAAACATTCCTCCGTACAAAAAGTGTCTAGTTCCACCGGTGGTTAAAATCTACCAGGAAATACCTTTCTTTACTCACACTTACGGAACTTTGACATAACTATTAAACAGTTCTATACCTTTAACGGTATACCGTAAAACATTAAAGCGTGTGTACACACATAATAATAATAATAATAATATAGATGATAAGAAAAATTAGTAAATTACTTTAGAACACAAACTTTTTATTTAGAAAGTATATATAACCTAACCTAACCTGACCGCCGGTGCAACTGGAACACCCCCCCAAAAGGGGCTCCGGTGCAACTGGACACATTAGTTTGGGGCTGATCCCTGACCACCGGTGCAATTGGACATCTCCCATTTTTAACATAAAACGAGAAACAATGGAACATGTACATTAAATTATTCAAATGTTACTTAACTAATTTCATTCATTCACCAAACATTCCTTATATTAATTTATTTATTACAATTAGGTTCTTTAATTTCTAATTTCCTATTCCAAGAATATTCAAGGCCTTTTGTCTGTCTTTTCCTTGAATATTTACACAATAAATTTATATCAATCTTAACTCAATTTGGTATTCTTTTATGAAACGATTCTACAAATTATAATATGAATTTACTTTATTTTTAACATTTAACTTTTACTTGATTAGACAAATAATTAACTCCTTTTTTAGATTTTTATAACAGTTTGCATAGAAACTTTCAAAACGAAGAGTAGTACACATTTATACCTCAATTAGAAATTGAAATATTAAACCGTACAGATACTTTTCTCTATAGATAAATAATCAACATATCATGAATGACTGTCCACAATCTCCTCCAGCATCAATTTAACCCAGTTTACATTCATCCAATGAACATGCCGTGCGGCTGAAACTAACACTATCAAATGGAAAATCAAATTAGAGACGATTCCGTCGCTGCATGTGGGCTGCACGCTACACGTCTCTCGTCAAAATATTAGCTCCAAGGTCTCCAATCTAATTTGTCATTTCGGGTCATCGCCGATTAGAAGTGAGAGGGACAACGTTAAGATCAAACGTTAAGATAATGTTACGAGCTAACGATACGAGCTGTCAATGGAACGAGTTCACACGATGCTAAGACAAATCGTTGCGCTCTGACATTAATAAGGTGTCAGAGATAAATATTGACAACATGGGTGCGATTGCATTAACAGAAACTTGCACAAACGTTGCACAAACCTTGCAGACCGCATAAGTATTCAAAAGGTATATGTTGACTATATGAATCGGAGATACGAAGGTTGTTGGATAAGATTTTTTTTCTTTGTTGTTTAAAGGCAAAACACCATCACAGCCTTATAAAAAAAGGACGAAAAGAACATAAAATAAAGACCTCTAGCAGTCGAATACTCTAATAGCGTCAGGATCCCTGACTACTAATGTGAGCCTCTGAATTAAATTGCCTCTCGAGCTAATGTTGTTAGCGAGACTAAATTTTTATTTCGTTACATAACGTTAAAAGAAAGCTTGAAATTAGTGCAATTTACTTTATATTAATTTAATACTATTGAACGCACAATATTTTGTAAATTATATATTAAAAACGGGCCAAATGATTTTGTTGGAATTAGGAGGAAGGTCAATTTTCGGGTGCAAAAAAAATGATTTCGTTACGTCTCGATAGTGGAAAACCCCATTTATGGGGTCAATTAAGTGGATTGATAAACTAAATTTATCCCTTCAAGAGACTCAAAAAAAACTCAGAATTACGATTTTCTCACGAACTAAACATAATGATCGCTATCTATAAAATTTCAGATTTGTCAATTATTGTTAAAAGCTAAACAACCGACCAAAATAACTAATAATAACAATAAAAATCGGCTGTTTTTTATAAAAGACATAATTTCTCAAAACTAACCCTATCGATTTCGATGAAATTTTATTGAATCATTGTATTTTAATTTAAATTTGATTAATGACCAAAAACTAAATTTTAAAAATCAAAAGGATCCATGACCAATGCTATTAAATACGATTATGATGAGGATGCGATTGACTCAACGAAATCAATGTATAAGCTCTATTTAAATGTAAATATACTTTAACAAAAACAGTGTTTATGGTTCACATTTTTCACTTTTTGATGTCCACTAAGTAATTGACATTTTTCATGATCAATAGTTGATGTAAAAGAAAAGTTCTCTGTAATCATGGTAATAAAAATAAGTTAATGTCTATAAATTATGTTTTGGGTTTATGGCTATGTATGCGGAAAGGTTTAATGATGCTTATTTGGATAAATATGTTCCTAATTTGTACATTCAGAACACCTTGTCCACAACACTCTTTATAATTATAAACAGATTCCCTCCGAGTAGAAATATCTAAGCGTCATCTATCATCTCATTTTAATGAGACCAAAGAATGTTAATTGTCAGAGCGAAGTGAAAAAGTGAAAATGGTTTTTGCGCAGTAATTGTGCAATAAAATGTTTATAGGATCTAGTTTATGGAGGCTGTTAAACAGAGATCTTGAATCGGAGCTGTCACTGTCCGTCTCTGCCAAGATGGCATTGACTGTGTAGTGAAAATATTATTTAATAAGTTATGCAGGATGTATCCGAACCACGTTCTAAAACTTCAGGATATGGTACCTTGGGTAAAAATAATTAAAACACCTCCTGTTAACATTTAGTCTAAAATGCTTAGTTTTCTGTCCGTCCGCCATTTTGTCTGTTTATAAAAAAAAAAAGTTATATTTTTTTTTGAGATAAATTAAATATTGAGTCATATATTTTTTATGTGACCTTTTATCAATGTACCACAAACCAGTTTGTATGTTTTCAAAATGGTGACGACCATTTAAAATTTTTAATGTCGAATATATCGGAAACCATTAACTTCACACAAAAATTACAAAAGACAAAAATGTTTTCTTTTTTGAGTTTTGTTATATATCAGTAGCTTAAAGAATAACCGAGCTATTGTTAAAAAACTGAAGTAATAAATTTTTTAGAACACCAAAGATTAGCCTAAATCCAAAATATTTCATAGAAAATGATATTGAGAACATTCGGCAGATACCTGGAGTTTTTAAAAAATTGAGGCAAACCATGTGGGAAAGTTTTGATACATGTGCTCTTAACGGGGGCCATGAACAATTAATTTAGATGGTTTAAGAAGTTGTTTTGTGTTATTCACTTAATTTCATTATCGTAATCTTGTTTTAATAGATCCACACAGTGACTAACAATAAAACAAATAATTTTGTTAGTAATTACAACTGTCAGTTTTCAGTTAAGTAGTTTGTTTCTAACGTCATTACGTTTGTTAGTATAACCTTGTATTTCTTTGTCCGATCTGTTTTTTAAAAAAATTATTACTAAAAAAAACATCATAATTCAAAAATATGTTGATTTTGGGGCTGTAGATAATTACCAACAAATTATTTTTAAATTTAATTTAGAATAAAACCTTTAAGCTACTAAAGAATAACAGACCTCATTTTGTTTGTTATTAAAAAAGAAAACTGTTTGAACTCTTTTCAATATTTTATATAGTTAATTGTTTTAGATATAGCCGACATTAAATATTTTAAACGGCTGTCATTTGGAAACATATAAAACAAAGTCTTGTTTTTGGTACATTTATAAAAGGTCACATACAAAATATGTATACCAAGATTGAATATGATTTCTAATTTATTTCACAAAACATGTTTTTTTGTAAAAATTCGAAACGGCAGACAGACAGAGAACTAAGCATTTTAAGACACATGCTCATACGAATTTCTTCACTTATTTTTACTCAAGTAATTATAACATATTTACTAACTATATAACTATTTATAATCTAATTATAAGTTTTGGAACGTAGTTTGTAAACACTCTGTATATGGGTGTTTTAAATACTGCTCTATTTTTTGTAAATTAGAGACTTTTTTGTATTCGTATCATAATATCGACCTCGTTAACATAACCTCACTTTTTCATTCACCCTATAGTTTTCCTTTTCCGATATGACCGTTTATTTTATTTTCTATTATATCCTTCACCTCTGTTACTTTTCTCCTGAACCAATTTCAGTCGTCCGTTTTCTCTTTTCTACCACTTCTAAGTTTCGGTGCATTTATTTAACCCACGGTATTTGTATCTTTCTGTTTTCTAGGTAGTTCAGTATTTTCTTTGCTAGTTTGTTTAAGTCCATTCTCTTCAAGTGTTCGTAGGTTTTTAGAGTCCGTGGGTAAAACGCGAGTCTCTCCTTCTGCCTTTCAGTAAGTCGCAACCAGTCTAATATATATATATATATATGTATTGTCCTTCATATAGGAAAAATAAAGCGGTAACAAAAAATAATCTTGGGGTAGTTAAGGGGCAATAATTATTGAATTGAAAATTTTTATTTTTGATAATATTATGTGCGAGATATTATATAAAACTGAAGTTATACCGTATTACAAATATGTATGTTTATTTGACGAAGAAATTAACATGTTCGCTGAGAAGACTTCGACTTTATAAAAATAACTGTCTCTAATATGCATACGTACCCTAAGTCTTGTCGTTATAGCACACGCTTAACACTTTTATTTTCCTCATTGGATTCCTATATTTTCATACTGCTTAAAGAAGTCTTGGAGATTTTATAAAATTATAATTTTAATGATCGGGAATTGTGACATCCAATTTCTTTTTAGATGGTTAGACAAGTATGCAATTCATTCAGTAGTGTATTAAATGGTGGAAACATACTGCTTATAAACAATTAAAGTTTAAAATAGGGTTTTTAATATCTCGGTACATAATGGACGTATTGTAAAACCGCACACAACAAAGTAAATTGCACTGATTGCTGGCTCTCTTTTAACTTCAACATATTTGGCTCAAGAGGCAATGTACTCACTTATAGTCAGACCCTTACTGGATCTATATCTTTTTTATGTAATCTTGGGTTTGATCCTTCCTATTCATCTTTTCTATCAAGTCTCCTTTGAACAACCTTTGTTCTCTTCCAACCATGACGCTATTAGAGTATTCTAGTGTTAAGGTCTTTATTTTTTCTTCTTTTATAAAATTCTCTACTTTTAGATTAAAACGCCAGAAATCTTCAGGAATGAATAAAATCAAAATTAAATCCCTTACAATTACTTCGCAATAGTGTAATAAATCTTGAAAATTAAAATTTCGTCTCTCGATGGTTTTGCATTCCTGTACAATACAATTGATTTCCTTCAACTGTAACTAAAGTGTTCATTTACGACCAGGTTCTAAAACAACTGATTATTACTCAGCGAGGGGGAAAAAAGGAAGCAAATTAACATTGATTAAATATGATTCTTATCTCTTGCAGAATAAATCAGATGATTCAGTTTTGTTATTGTCACGCCGCCCGCTCACTGAACAAACAATAAACAGACTCAACTAACCTCAAATACCTAGTTGATCAATACAATGTCGGAATAAGATTTTGAAATGGAAGACGAAGATTTTCAGTGGTCAAAGACTCTACCGGATAAAACTATTTTAGCTAAAGAAGTAGCTTTAAACTTGTTGCCTAGAAGATAAAGAAATATGAAGAGCTAATGTCGTAGTGTTCTGCAAATGGTGTTAAAAAAATAGTCGGAGAATGTAATGCTCGAATATTTTTCTCAAACAGCCAAGTAATGAAACCATCTAAACCAATTTTTACAATTTATATGAAATCTTATGCATATCTGGCACCTAAATTATTCAATTGTTTGCCAGATAGTATTAAATCATGTTCGAACAGACGTAAGTTCTCTGGTTTTCTGCGTAATTTTTTGCTCGAGCTTGAAGATGTACTGTACTATCATATCATTTTAAAGTACTATCCTGAACCTTACTTTTTGGTGTTATATTCGGGTGTTGTATCCTTGCAAGTGGGTATGCGGAGTGCTTGTGTATAGTGTTTATACAAGATAACATAGAGGGATGTATTTATTAAGTTCAGTTATAAATAAATATGCATTGTTTATAAAAAGACTAGAAGTCATATTTTTTATTGTAGATTTTAATGTAAAAAATTATGTATATTCATTGGGAACTTGGTCGGCTGCGGACCTCAACCTTATCTAAAAAAACCCGACAGGTTTTATTACCTCGGGGTTTCTTTTATTGTTTCTTGTCTATTTGGAGAAAGTTATTCATTGTTTTAGTTTAAAAAAATTTTAGCCTAATTTCATTTGTAAAAACTTATTTATATGTTTGTTGATAAGAGGCAATAAAAATCAATCAATCAATCAAATCTTCTCTTTTGAAGATTATGTTCTATGTTAAAATGTAGTCTTAAAGATAAAACATAATATTGGAAGAAAAATCATATTTGATTAAATTGTTCAGTTTATGTGTTTTATTGAAATGTATTCATGTATTTCAAACTTTGTGTATCGACATTGTATTTATCAGTGTTATGACAAGTACAATTAATACGCTTTTTTAACTATACCAAAGTGGAGTAATTGTAAGATAAGTTTTTTTTTTTAATTTGTGACTTTCATTTTGGTTAAGAAACATTACGTTAGCAAATCTGAAGATGGCGGCATAGACCGCCGTAACAGGTAATCTGTGATTACCTATATAGGATTGTCGGACGGATGAAATGAGGTAATTTATTATACACAATCCTGTCGGCTGTATTACAAAAATGTTAAAAATGTAATGTATACTTTAGTTGTAGGAAATATTTTGTATGTAATTTGAGTGTAACTCCTCTACACGTCGCGCGGTAACGTTTTCTCTAGTGCGATAAAGTCTACTTAAAGTTGTAATAACTATTACATGAAGTTCAGAAAACCTGTGTAACAGCTGTTTTAAACAAACTCTCCCTACTTGATTAAGACCTCTTGATCTACCAATACAATGTAACATTTCTTAGAAGGTCCAAGAAATCAACTTTTAGTCATTACATTTAGAGGATCTGCTTGTATTACATTGTATGATGGGGTTAGGTAAGTACCACGATGGCGGCCATCAACTTGTTATAAAATCTTTACATATAACAAACTTCTAGATTCATACGTTTAAACTGTAAAACTAGAACGTGTGGTAATTTCATAAAAACAGGATTTAATACAGGACTGTCGCGTTGACAACGCAGGTGCTAGGCACAGGCGCGACATATGCACAGGAACGTCGTCCAATCAAAAATTAACTGGTTTAGAACTTCCGCATAGCCTTGGTCGCCTTGTCGACTTTATGAGTACAGCGAACTGTTTTATCCATTAACTTTATGTCCACTCGGTGATAACAAATCTAAGCCTGGTCAGGGACTCGCATCCTATTACTGAATCTATACCGGGCGAGTCTTTATAGGCGTATAATGCTACAGAAATATGATCGTCAGTAAACGTCATATAGAATAAATCGTGCAAACAAATTGCACAAACTTACTCACTCACACATCTCTAAACCAAATAAAATTAATCGTTACGGAAAATTCTGGTTCGATAGTTGAAGTGAAAATGACCCGTCGATGCCATCTTTATATATTTAAGAATTTAAGCTTTTAATAACTGGTGTCAAGGATCATTTTGATATTTTACCAAATTATTCCTCAACTGTAATGATTTTATAATGCAATTAATTCTAAACACTGGTTTCGATCATTAATCTTTACATTCCACTAAAATTTCAACGTAATTGGTAAAACCGATTTTGAGAAATTACGTATTTTATAAAAGCCTCATGGCCGATTTTTTAATTTTTTTTTTTTTTTTTTTTTTTACAGATAACTCACAAACCAGAATTTAGTGAAAATGACAAACCAATTCGTTTTGATTGCACCCCTAGCGGCAAAACTTTAGAAAAAATTCACGAGAAAATCGTACATATGTATTTATTCATTTATGGTAGCCACCTTCAAATTTTGAGTTTTCAAAAAAATAAAAACAAACTCCCGATGTGCGGCCAAATGGGCTCACATTCCAAATTTAATTAAAATCGCTCCACGCGTTTGGGTTAACATTTTTTGAATATTCTTTGCTCATAGCCTCTACGGACCCGAACAAAATTAATTAGTCAAAATCTCTCAAAAAATTACGATTTTTTTTTTAACAATCTTGTTATGTAATACATAATTTTTCAAAATCAGGCTTAAAGATATCATTGATATCGGTTGATGTGAAGAAAATGACCCAAACCATTGTGCAAAATAGTAGAAATATACCGTTAAAGAATAGTTACAAATAAAAGTGTCGAGCGTGTGCTAAAACCACATTACTTAGGGTCCGTAGGCACTTAGGGACAGTTATTTTTATAAAATCGAAGTCTTTTAAGCGGTAGTTTAAATGGTACAGAAAGACAGATACGCGGTCCCTAATAAAGAGAAATCAATGTAGCCTAAATGCAATCCATCTGTTTAATGGCTGTTAAATTGTTTATCTCACATTTCACAAAAGCTGCTTTTTTAAAAAACTTGGACGCTACGTTCTTCAATTTTGTAGGTCACGCTAAGTTACGGAGGAGGAAATTATATTTGACAATTTTAAATCAAACCAGGGCAAACATTTAAATGTGTTCGTAAAATAAACATACATATTCGTCATCAGAATAACTTCCAGTTTTATTTCATATCCCACAAATATAAAAAAAAAAAACTTAATAGTTATTGCCTCTTAACTACCAAAGGTTTTTTTTTGTTACCTCTTATTTTTCCTATACGTGGGACAATACAAATAATAGAAATGCAAAGTTTCAAATATATCGGAATTATCGTTTTCTCTGTGTAGACCGGTTGCGACTTACAGAGAGACTGAAGGACAAACATACGCCTAACGACCCTAAAGTGTAAAGTTTATTATTTTCATCCTATAATAGTTATCCTCATGACGTGTTTATAACACAAATGATGTTTAAAACCTAATTTAAATAGGCTATATAAGTATTAATTTAGAAAATACACAAATTCTAAAAACAAGGTTGGTTTTATTATTTTTACTGAATACAGAACTGACATTGTTTGCGACGCATAGTTTTGTTTGGTTTTATTTCGATCGTTAGAAAAAGTTTCTGCATTGTTTTTACATCTTTTATTTATGGTTTTATGGATGAGTCTGTGAGAAAGTTAATGCAATATTTTTTTACCGTTTTTACACATTAATTTGTTGGGAACATTCCTTTATCTTTATTTTCCCTATTTAAGAACATCCGAGGATTACAAGTAAAGGATATTTATACAAAACGTAAATTACCTCCAAAAGAGAGAGGGAATTACTTCCCATTGGAGGGAATATTCCCTCAGCCTCGGGAGACCAAAGTAAGAGGAACCCATTGTATTCCCAAGTTCACAAAATACACGATTTTCATTGACCAGCGTAGAGTAGGTTGCATAAACAGAAATGATGTGTTTTGTCGTGTGGTAATATACTAAATGTTGTGGGGGCCTAGTCTCACGGTCGTCATGACCTGTGCGGTTTCATGGGGGACACGCCCCACTCGTCATTCGACACGTTCAAGTACGGTAGTTGTCTGTAGTAATGAGAAAATATTATTATTTTATTGAGGGCTTCACAAGACAGAGATGTACTTCAGAGCGAAAAGAAATAGTAAGTTTGAAATACAGTGTGTCCCACGAAAGTATTTACATTTTTTTAACAACCACCAAGTACATATGCATCAACCAAATTGCAATTTTTTTAATACATATTGGAAACATACCCAAAAATGTACCAACAAATTTTTATGCTGATATCTGCAAAAGAAATAAAATGACAGATGTTGAATAGAAATGCAGTTTAAACGACAGCGCCTGCCGCCGGAGAACAAGATAACATAAAAGCTCCAAATGTTTAAACAGCTGGTTATTTTAAAACAAAGAGCTGTTTCTTTTATTTCAGATCATTTCATTGTTGACAACTTTTATTGTGTTCTCTTAAGGAACAAACATAACTTAGGTTGTTCTAGTTTTTTGTCATGTAATGTTTAGACCCCTATCATGTTAAGGTGAAGACACGACATCGGATGAACGGCATGTTGAAAATCATTTTTTAAATTTCTTGAGTTATGAAACGTGAAAATACTGTATTTAAAAATCAGAAGTATTTTTTTTTTTGCGATTACCAAACTTACACTATACTTCCTATACTGTGTAACTAAAAAGGAAGAAAATGATGATACAGTAATCCCAAACTCTGGAATACGCAAATATCATCAGGGTTGTATTTATACTAACATCAACTAAATAACTTTCCAATATGACCGATAATCAAATTCTCTCAAGTCCATAGGTAGAAATAATAGAGTGTACAATCTGCGGTCTGACGGGATATAATTACTCGACGTTCTTAGAAGTTTTCAGTTGGTAAGATTGATTTAACGAGTTTGAGCTAATTCCGTAAAGTTGATGAGGTCGCGTTACATCGTAAAACGAGCGACACGTTTGTCACCTGCCCGTACAGTCACGATTGCGGTCATTATTGCAGGTATTTATAGATCGTTGCCGTGTGTAGGCGACGTCATCAGTTGCAATAAGTTTAGTTATTAATATAGAATTGGTGTTGTTTCGTTGTCTAATTGTCATCTTTAATATGTGAATAAATCGTTCATATACTTTTGGTTACAATTAATTTCATAAGGAACCCTGATTGAAATACAATTTTTTATAACAATACGTTAAATATATATTTGTTTACCTAACTATAGAATTTTGGGAGAGCGACAAAATAATTTTTGTTTACATTCTTATATTGTAAATATAAACAAAATTTGATCAAAATCGAGTGATTTTTTAAAAAATGTTCGATTAAACTTGCCCTAATTTTAACTGTCATTCTGAACAAATGTTCAGAAATGTTCTAAGCTTATTCAGTAAAATTTATTTTATTTCATGAACAGCGTTAAAAATACCCAATTTTCTTCCATAATAAATACAATAGAAAGTTGGGAAATTTTTATTTTTTAATAAATGTATTATAAATATTAAAATTGACACTCTGAATAAATATTTGTCCTTAAAATGATTTACTTTGCCAAAATCAGTATTTTTGAATTTTATTTCAATAACAGCATTGAGGGGAACACTTCTATACTCACATTTCTCCCATCAAAAATACAGTGAAATATGGGGAATAACAAATATGAAAATTGTTATTTATTCAATAAACTTGCTCTAAGTAGCGATTAGAATTGACACTCTATTGCCTTTAAAAATGCATCTCTAATCTTAAAATCTGGAATTTTTTTTTCCTTCTTTTTTTTCAAGAAATGTGGTAAGGAGCTTACCATTTCTATACTTACGTTTCTCAATTTATAAATACTTGGGGTAAAACTTGAAAATAAACAATTTTATAATTTGATGAAACATGCTCTTAAAAAGTGAAATTTGGAATCTTTTCTCAAACCTAACCACGGTTTTTATCTATCCAAAAAATAAATAACGTCACTTATTACTTTTAAAATTTGTATTTATTTGAACAAAAACTTTATCGATTTTAATTGGGTTCAAAAATATCAATTTTTTCCCCCAGGTATTTCTTCTAAAACTGTATGTAACTTGTTTATACCGCATCAATGAGAGTTATAGTGATATATCAAAAAATAGTCGGATCGTTTACGAATAAATTAAATTGGGTCACCTGCCACCGAGACACACCACTGATGTTAGTAAAGACTCATTTTTCAGTTAAACCAATCCTCATTATATATCGATGAGTGTAGGAGAGGGATCTAACCCAAGACTACATGAAGATGTAGCTGCAGCTAAGATCACATGGGATTTTTAACTCCGTACACACTAAAGTGAGCCCCTAAGGGGATTAATGAATGGTATCTCGTAACCACAGTGCAAGGAGAAAGCCACACTTAAAACATTTAATTTTAGTATTTCTCTCTAAAGTGGTCTTTTGTTCAAGTGTACAGTAGAGCTGATACTTCTTGACCTATGAATATTGTGTCACATTGCGCGCTAATCTGTAATAAGAACAATTAATTTATTTGATGTATTAAAACGACCAATACACTTTCTTTAAACCTTATGTAGTTATATTTGGAAAAAAATAAAAATAAAAAAATGATCGGAAACGTTTGAGATATTCTTGTTTTTTTTTTTTTTTTTTTTTGTTATTATGGTCAAGTAACCAGACATTTTGTTTATTAAAAAAATATCCACAGTATCCTTACACATCAAATTTGATCAAACTCGTTCATTCGATGACAAACTCCCCGCATAACTCGAAACGGAAATATCTTAAAAGAATTTTGTATCAATTTTTTGTCGCTATATCTTCGAAAAAGTCATAATCTATTTTTTTTTTTGCCCCCATATCATCTTCGACAAATCTCGCTAACAATTTCGTGTCCCATATCTTCGAAAAACTAGTTATAATTTTTTCCATCATATTTTCGAAAAATTCGTTATCAATAAACCATATTTTCGAAAAACTCGTTATAATTTTTTTTTTACCCATATCGCCTTCGAAAAATCCGTTATCAATTTTTGTATCACACTTTAAAAAAACTCGTTATCAATATTTTTAAACTTTAGTTACAACTATGTGAGTAAGAAAACTCTCATCTAATATTATTATCGATTATTATAAATCAATTTATAAACCCAAATAAAATAAATCGTACAATCTACATATCGATTCCTGTCATCAAACACTTAAACCAAATTAGTTTAAATGAAAAATTAAATCCAACTATTTCTATTAAAGTGACCGTAGAAGAAGAAGAAAATTATTAATTCTTTCATTTAAATGTAAATATGAGTTCTCGTCGGTGTTGGAGCAAAAAAGGGTAATTAATAATGCTTGAACTGGTACCGCTGAGAGGGGAAAGGGGGGGGGCGGAACGATTTACAACAGTCAGACCCGTGTTCCTCCCGTCCTGACACCTACATCACGATCTCAGGTCTCGGCTAAAAGGTCATCATCACTATTTATTTACTCCTTGCATTAATCTATACCATTAAATTTCACAAATTAAAGACTCTTTAAAACGCGGATCTTTATCATATAAAAGGAGACCGAATGATAATAGTTTGTTTGATATTAAATATATGAGAACTTCGGGTTTGGTTTATGACATCGTTAAAACCAGCGTAGTTGTTAGTGTAATGGATAGAGTGCGCTTTGTGAGAGTAACGCGTTCCTTTGTGGGACAATAGTTATATGTCTTAAAGATACCTAAAGCTGCATATTTATTGTAAATTAATTAATCTAGATTCCGATAACTATGTTATTCAGCTGATATGATTAGACACGATGTTTTACTGGTTTTACTTTATAACGTCATTGTTAAAGATATCTTAACGTCATGGCTCAAAAATTCGATTCTGAGTTTATTACGAATATATCCGTATTATTTATATGGCTTTTGGAATTCTCATTGATGCGTATAAACAAGTAACATACAGTTTTAGAAGAAATATCTGGGGGAAAATTTTTGGTTAAATAAAAACCGTGCTAAGGTTTGAGAAAAGAGTCCAAATTTCACTTTTTAAGAGCATGTTTCATCAAATATAAAAATTTTCATTTTCAAGTTTTCCCCCAAGTATTTCTAATTTGAAAAACGTAGTTTATTATATATAAGCATCCGTCGTTTGTTCTATGTGCAGTGCTTTACAGCCGAAACGTGTGAACCGATTTCAATCAAATTTGGTATGTGAGCATATTTTGGCCACACCTCGGGATTCTTTAAAAAAAATTCTGATGAAATAAAAACTGGGGATTTTGATCAGATTTCGCTCAATTAACCTCTAAGATACCAAATAAAACATATTTGTCACCATCTGTACAACAATGTCGCCGAATAATTTATTTATAACAAGTCAATTATACAAAAAAAACTTTAAAATGAAATTACAACATCCTTAACGTAGATATTAGTTTCATGCTCCTTTATTGAATTCTTTGTCGCCAGAACAGTTGTTCTGATACTTTCAACAGCACACATTCGTTCACAGTTCATACGTGTTATCAAGCTAAAAGTTTACACAATTTACATTTAATTCATAGACGAGACATTTAATTGACTCACTGTTTTCTACTTCAATTACATTCAGTTTTTATTTTTATTAAACGCTAAACTTTAACACAGTTAGCGAACGTAAATAGCGTTTAGCGATATTTTGTAATAACATCGATTCAGCTGTTTGTTAGGTTACTTTACAATTAATTGTACAGTAAATTGGACGCGTTGCAAAAATCACTATGTTAAACAAAAACGTATGATACGTTAGTTGTAAGCGAGTCCAGTGCCTTAGCACTAGACAGAAATTAGCGTGAGAGCAGCCAAAGGTGCATATCGAAGTGAATCCAAAGGATGTATAAAGAATTTGGCGTCAGTTTTCGTAGTTACAGAATAACTGAAATATAACGTCACATCTTTGGACTAATCGTAATGTAACTTGGTCAAGGGCAGGAAAATGAAGGTAGGTCATCATTAGGAAGTTTAATGAATAGCCATACCTAGTGTCTAATGTCTCAATGACTCAATAGTTGTATAGCAGTTGCTAAACCCGGAGCCAGTCGAAACTGACAATTTGGTGACGAATGAATTTGACTAATTTTTATTTGATTTTAGAGACGCGTGAGTGAGAAGGTTTCTTTTGTTATGTATCTTCCCCTCAAATTTGTTTTACCTCAAATGAAAATGTGAGAAGAGAGTAGCAAGTGAAAGCTTCTTCACAAATGTACAGCTTCTAAGCCTACCAGACCTGAGACACTGACACAAGAAGCAAGTGGAGATTGTTTAATATATACACATCTACTCGACAAGGTGATATAGGGTAAGGTTAGGTAATTTGGCAGTATTTTATTTTAAAAAGTGGATTTTGCGCAAAAAAAAGAAAATCTCATGATCTCTCATCACTAAAATTAAAAACAAATATTATATCATAGTTTACATTAAAATATATAATTCTGAAAAACAAATTTGAATTTAAAATTTAAATTTAAAAAGATTTTGACATACATAGGTAAAATGGCAGTAGGTAATGTAATTTGGCAGTAATGATTAAAACTTAGCTTAAACTTACTGTATTTAGTTTTCACCATCACTTTGATCTGACTCTGGACCAAAGTTGTCACACATGTATATTTCTCCATCTGTTGACCCTTTTTGACAATCATCATGATACGGAACCAGACAAAATGAACACTGTACCCATGATTTTCCAGTTTTATTTTTTTCGTCTTGCTTGTAATTTATTGAACAAACGCCACAAATCCAATTGTTGTATCTTGAGTTTTGAACTTTTTACCAATTTGACACACTACCTTATTGACATTAACAACGTAAGTAAGACCTGTTTTATCTACATTCCATATATGCTTGGCCTTATATTTTATATTTAATTGTGTCAGCAAATTATTAAGTTTTGTAAAATAATAGTTAATTATAAATTTGTTAGACGTGGAAGCCCTATAAGCAGACAGTTTTTCAGGGATGCGTAAACACAAGCCATAGCGTTCTTTGAATTTAGCCCACCACCATTTACTAGCAACCTATTTTTGAGGATTAAAAATGTGATCTCTGTTTACAGTTTTTGCTAAATCATAAGCTAATTTTCTTACTTGAAAAACTGTCAGCCCGAAACCTAACTCTTGTATGTCCACAATGTATTTAAAGATTTGTTGTTTTATATTCAGCAGGTAAAGCAAAAGGTCGACCATTTTTATCAATTGCTGAATGTTGAATGTCTTCATTTTTTTCTAGAAATCCTTCAACTTTACTGCCTGATAAATGGTCATGTTTTCGTTTCTAGCGGCAATTATTAAATCTGAATGTTCATAACATCTATAAATTTTATCAGAGCTACTTTTACTTGAAGATTTTCTTTTCTTGGGACCCATCGTTTATAACATTAAAAATGTACAGTAATTTTAGGTAGGTAATTTGGCAGTACCTTAAAATTTCAAAAAATGTAATTTCAAATAATATATTATATTTAAATGTATCTGAAAATAACTCACAACTATCAGAAATCAACTATAAACGTGCACGAGCTTAACTTCTATGTGATGCAAATTTCTACACCTCGAAATTAAGCTCGATTGTCTAAGAAAACGTAGAATTTACTTAAGCTTATTTATTAAAACACAGTTAAACACACCGACAAACTTTTAACACTATTAATAAGTACATTAATTTCCTTATTGATTACTCACAAATCACAGATGAAACGTTTAATAAATCTCACTAAACAAATTAAAACAAAATATAACCACAGCAAGAGGTCTATCACTACCATTCAAAACGTCCTAACTGAGTCAAACTGACCAACACTTCCTTTACTGGAGTTTGTTTAGTCTATAGCACAAAGATAAGAGAATATATATATATATATATATATATATATATATATATATATAAACAAATATATCTACGTGATCTCGTGGCCGAAAACTGACACTTCATAACTTATAGCTAATATAGATTTTAAAGAAACAAAACCTACTGCCAAATTACCTATACTGCTAAATTACCTTACCTTACCCTAAGCCTACACAATTTCAAGGTTCAGAAAACCTTTCAAACAAACTGACCCTACCGGATAAGATACCCTTGTTCTATCAATATAATTTTCTATTTTCTACAGAAACGAACTTTTGGGCATTACATTTAGAAGATCTGTTTATATTACACTATATGATGGGGGATGGGTAACTAACATGATAAGCCCCATAAAGTTTTATTTTGTTTTGAACTAAATTTTTAGCTACCCACATTTCGTGCTTTGTGTGCGGGAACAGAACCGTTAGGAAAAGACATGAATCCGTCTTAATGTTATTACATGGGTGGTGTATGCTTTTATTTATAAAAGGGCCACGACAAACGCTAATTTGTAATGGACATCGGCCCACTATCGGCTTACAAGTCTTCAAACCAAACTGCGACAATTATTCTGTTATTTCATCTTTTGTTTCAAAGTTATCACATTCCAAGTCAATATCCATCGTTTAGGTGGCGGCGCGTTGAAGGTACTCGTGCCGGGCGCGGCGTTGACGCGTTTGATTTTCTAAAACAATATTATTATAATTCCTAATCTGAATTATTAGGAATTAGTCAATTTGACTTTAATGATTTCTTTTGAAAATTCTTTTCCAAATATGTAATATACGTTTCTGACATTTCCTTTCAAAAAATGTTGCTTCCTCCCCCCTGTCTCCCCTTCAACACACTTATAAGCTTATTACTTTATACATAATATTTTACTGGTTATTTTTTATAATTAATATTTTATATCCTTTTTTTTGAATCCTATCTCTTTGTATTCCAAAGTTTACACTTATAAACAAAGTTAAAATATGATTTTTTGAAAGGTCAAAAATGTCAAAATCTCTGATTTAAATTTTGATGGAAATGTGAAACAAACGGAATGTTGTAGAAAATACAGTCCTCTATTAACAAGTTGGGTCAAAAATTAGGTACTTTACACAGGATGTCCTAAAAATTCATAACATAAGATCTTTTGAATGTTCAAAAATATGAGAAGGGCTTAATTAATATCATTGGTTATAATTTTGATAGAGATATAAAACAAACGGAATTTTGTAGAAATCAATGTCCTCTATTACAGAGTGAGCCAAAAATTAACGCCCTATCTTAGCACACGTCGTCGACGTATTCAGTGTTCGGGGTTCATTCACCCTTCACTGCTGCACTCACCCAATAACCACTATTTTAGATACTGATTTAAACCCCAATAAAATAAATCAAAAAAATAGATTATAATTAAACGTTTAGTAAATATAGGTGCATGAAATCTTCCTACTTTTTTGGTTGCTAGAGTTTTTATAGAAACCCTTATATTCCGGATAGAATTTAAAACGTTTAAAAAAATAAGAACATGACGTGACCAAAATATTCCATCATTTTAAATTTGATCAAACTGATCTCTCGGTTTAATTTGTAAGGCACATCTAGTTATGTTTTAAACTTTTTTTTAAACTGAAGAGACCTCACATATGTCCACAACACTTAGCTTAGATTGTTTTGACTCGTTACATTTTTCTAGATCTATGCAATGGGAGATTAGTTAATAACGGTACACAAACTGACTGACACACACACACACAAACCAAAAATATCAACTCATAGTTTAATGAAGATTCAATTTTTTAAATTCTCAATAACGATCTTACTTTAACGTCGGTGCAAAAATAATTTCTCATTTTAAACTGTCAACTGACTTATAAGCATTTTTGAAAAAAATCAAAACCAATATCTTTTGTTTGGATCATTGGAGTTTGTTTATCATAATTTAATAAAATCGAAATGTTGTTTTTAAACTTACGATAAATACCTCAACATTTTGAGTTATCAAAAAACATGAACAATAATAACAATAATATTTTTTATCACTTTTTGTTTAACTTATCAAATTTAGGCTGTATCACATTGTCCAAAAACAATTTTAATTTCAAATATTTAACACTACATAAACTGATATTTAATCAGTTTATACCATAGTTAAGGTGGTAAGTCTGTATTAAATATGGACGTTCAAGGATCAGTTGGCCAGTGTCCAGTAGAGCATGTACCGCCAGCCGAACATCCATCAGACCCTACGACCGTCGCAAGTAGTTTGTCTCTGAACAACAAGTGCACTGTCGGCCATCTTTTATCCACAATCGCCCATTATACCAAGGCAATACAATGTATTATAAACTGATATAGTAACTTCATGTAATTATACGTAAGGAAATTCTATACATAACAGTTTTATGTGGTGAGGGAACGCATTTTATTGGGAAATATTATATAGGCGGTTAACTGAGAAAGTTATGGCGTTGAGGTTAGGTTGGTAAAGATAAAGGTTGACAAGGAGATTATGTGTCAACGGTGGAGTGAAATGACAAGTTGTTCTAGATTGGATTTCAATTATAAAAGTGTTTTATAAAATCTCTAAAATGTATGAAGAGTGATGTATGAAGAGTAGTGAAACATATATATATATATATATATATATATATATATATATATATATATATATATATATATATATTTCACTCTTATTATAAACTTCCGCACAACTATTTTAAAATCTATGTCCATTTATGGAACATATTTTCCATCACCTCTACTTTAGTATATGTACATGTCACTTTATTCGAAAAGCGACCTCTCGATATTTTAAGTACAACTTTTCAATTTTTAATTGAAATTTATTTCCTAACTTACTGTAATTTTTTATAATATTTTGTTGGCGAATATTGATTGTCTAAAGTTAATTGAAGACTTACAATCTTAGGTATTCTTATTTTCAGTTATACAACCCTCGGCTATACGAACATGACAAAGGAATACATCCTGCCCAATACTTGAGATTGGTTTAATACCTGAAACGCCCGTAGTTGAACGAAAACTAAGAATATTGAAGACTGTAGGTCTTGTAATTAATTATGAATATTTTAAATTCCGCATACAGTACGTGGAGGTATACTCTGAGCTATGAGTTGCGTGAGAGGGTAAAAGTCTGGCTAATGGAGGGGAGAAGCATGGCTGGTGGGGAAGTACTATAAATGAACTACCATTGCTAAAGACATCCACATCACATTTGTTTTTATTAAACAGTTATGTATAGTAAGAGTAGTAAAATAAAATTAATAAACTGTTATAAATGGATATTCATTACACAAATTAATCTCTTTCACCTCTCACTGAAAACTGCACTTAAACTCTGCAAACATTAATTATATCTCTGCATTAAAAACCCTTCTGTCATCAACAGCTTTACGTAAGTTAAGTAACACTTAAAGGCCCGTAATTCATATTATAATTACATAAATTTTTAATTCACGTGCAAATATAAATATTGTTCTCTATTATGTCACAAGATAATTTATAACAATATATAAACAAATTTTACAAATTACATATAATTTAATTTTAAAACTATTTACTTTTTGATAACTTTTTTAATGTTGAGGTTCTCGGTTGGTAAAAGAGTAAAATAATTTATCCGTGGGAACATTGTTTATTTTAAAGTTTCTAGTTTACAAAATAATTAAACAATGTTTCGGGGGGGAGGGTTAGGTTTCTTTAATTTTGGTCGAAAATAATTGAAAAATAGTTCAAAAGTTAGTAAATCTCAAGAAATATCAACAAAACACTAAACTCCAAAATAACCAAACAATCTATCAGGTGGAAAAAAATGTCAATAATAAATTATGGTAAAACCATAATGAACGGTACTCCAAAATATAAGATATTTGTAATTCATTTTGTGTAAGATAAATATTGTTATAACATATTGAAATTATTTTTCTTAGACTGTAGTAATATTACTCAGTTAGGGTAGATTTGGTCATCCCCAAAAATTTCGACCACTGTTTTATTAAAATTCCATAACCTAAGGAAACAAAAAACTGATTTTTGACATTGCGTCCGTCGTCGTCGTTAGTACATAAAAATGAAAACTTCCAAAAAATTAGGAAAGGAAAGTAGGAATATTGAATTATTACGAGCTCTTGTAGAATCCTACTGAAAGGCAGAAAATCGAAAAAAAAAAAATTTGTTCATATCTCGTGAGTTATATTCAACTTATACACTAAATTAGAAACAAATTTGTATATTTCAATTTACATGTAGAATTATAACAACCCCATCTCTACGATCACAAAGAGAGAAGTCATTACCAAAAATGTAATTTCGAACCATGACCTATTAATATAATGTAATATATTACAATATTATAATAATATAATGGAATATAATGTAATATTTGTATAGTTACGAGATTCGGCAGACTAATTACCGACACGAGCGTAACGAGTGGAAGCTCCTTCTTATATGTATAGCTTTGATGACCTTGAACTGACACGAGCGTAACGAGAGGAAACTCCTTCTTATATGTACAGCTTCGATGACCTTGAACTGACACGAGCGTAACGAGTGAAAGCTCCGTCTTATATGTATAGCTTCGATGACCTTGAACCGACACGAGCGAAACGATTGGAAGCTCCTTCTTATATGTATTGCTTCGATGACCTTGAATTGACACGAGCGAAACGTGCGGACACTTGTAATATATAAAGATCTACGAGGCTCGATAGGCCCTAGTCGACGTCAAGAAAGTAGTGAAACAACTTAGTTTACTGAAAAAGGTCCCTTGAACTACCACCATACAATTAATCATTTTCTACTAAGCTCAAGAGACCTACAGTGTTAGACCATCTACTTGTATCACGGAGTATGATGGCGCTGGGTAAGTATTATGATGGCGCCCATCGACTTGTTTTTCAATATATAGAGACTTTTCGAACAACAATGTAGATTTGGTCTTAGGTAGTTCTTTGTAACAGTTTTATCTCTTGTAAATAATAAATGTCGTCATTAAATTTTGAGAAGAGTGATATAAAAAAACTAAAACGACTTGTACTAAGTGTCGAAGCAACCTCGGAGAGATTTGACTGATGACTGAGTGACGCGGAGAGTCCAAAACGTAGTCCGCCTACTCCACAGACCAGTTTTTTTTAAAAGTGCCGCCAGTTAATATCAATATTAGCTGATAACTATCGGGATTGGGGATCTTACCATTGGTCTTATCTCATCCGTCAATCAACAACTCAAAATAATCGATATTTAATGGAAATATTCTCAAAGTGTACCTAATTTTGGGAGCTCGTAGATGATGTATAAGACGTAGTGGATACGAGAGATTGAAGGGACGCTAGCTGACAGACCTACCTATTATTGTATCGTGTTTATACAATTCGATGTTTGTATTGCAAATATATTATAGTGTGTCCCACGAAGAGGTACACGCTTTTGATTTCTATTACTTGTTTATTCTTCAACCGATTCTTTTGACACTTTACACACTTTTCAATAAAGTTACCAAAACATGTTATATGACACAGATAAAAACAAAATGACGGCAACACAAAAAACAACTTCTATGCCATTTATTCTAGCACGTTTAATTGTTGAAGAAAAGTATTCGATTCAAATGAAAAACAGCTGTTCGATTCAAATTAAACAACAATTAAATTAAAACAGAAACTTATAAACTTAGATCTTTTGTACAATTTTATTTTCCTTTGAATGTGCAAAATGGTTTTTATCTTTGAGCAAAAGTAAAGTGTTGTGGGTGGATCATTGTTTATAATAACGATAGAGAAACAATTAGACAATTTCAGGTTGCCTTCCTAGGTGATGATCCACCAACCAATCACATAATAATTCAGTGGAAAAAATTGTTGTTGGAAACGGGAAGCTTAGTGAAAAAGTACGCTCCTCTCCTTATATGGGAAGAGAAGACTGGTATGCTCTTCATTACTCCGTTTTCCAGGTAAACTAAAATCTCTTATAAAAGTAGAGCTTGAAACTGGAGTGCCCAAATATTCATTGAAATAAACGGTAAAGAAAAACAAAATTAAATTTTACAAAAGCCTCCTAGTCCATAACCTACTTGAAGATGATCCGGACAGAAGAGTGAAGTTCTGTTCCCGGATCATTGAGTTTCATGAGACTGATCCTGATTGGGATACTCTTATTGTTTTCTCAGACGAGTCTATTTCTACACCAATAGTATTGTAAATAGACGGACGTAACTTTAATTATTACAACACCCAAAACCCCCACGTTGTAGATAAGAAACTTCTTAAATCAAAAGGAATTTAAATCACATTCTGAGCGGCTGTAACTGCTAATGGCTTGCTGTCTTAATACATTTCAAACAACACCATAACTAGAAATAGGTATAGACAAATTTTAAATCCACAAATACTGCCTCATTTTATGGTTCCGCAAATGGGTCAAGCTATTTTTCAACAAGATGGTGCTTCGCCCCACTATGAAAATTCAGTCGAACAAGTACTAAATAATAATATTCAAGTGGTTTCGATTGGTCGTGGAAGTCAATATTTAAATTGGCTACCCCGGTCTCTTGATTTAACTGTGTGGACTTTCTCTTATGGGACTATTTAAAGGAGCAAGTGTATATCCAAAGTTTCAACAATGGTGTGGATTTGAATAGCGTTATAACTTCTTCGTAATCCAACATAATTACTTTACCAGAAGATAAAAGTAATTTTTAGGTATTGCTATCAGTGTGACGCTGTGGATGGCTTACAGTTTGAATAAATTATTAATTTTTTATATCTTATTTTCATTCGTTTTTAAAACAAATAATTAGTTTTTAGTTTAATTTAAAAAAAAATTGTGTTTGTATAAAATTACTGTTGTAGCATAAAAGTTTTTTTCGAAACGTAACAAAAGCTGTACATTATTTCAACTGTTGTTTTTTGTGTTGCCGCCATTTTGTTTCTATAAACACTAGTGTGTTGAAATTTTCATACAACATTTGGTAACTTGTAAAAAAAGTTTCAAAAGAATCGGTTGAGGAATAAGCAATTAATAGAAAATCAAAAGCGTGTATCTTTTCGTGGGACACACTGTATATTTTTAGTGTTTTATCTAAATCGAAACTAGTAAAAATCCCCCAAAACGTTTGAAAAAACTTGTTTTAGACCAAACTAATTTGGTATTGGTTTATAAGTTCAAGGTCAACTCAATATTACTTACCCAATATAGGAAGTATAGGGTAAGTTTTATATCGTAAAATATTACGACCACATTGGTGTGAATTTCAATAGGGTTCATATAGAACCTTTTGAATTTCCGAAAAATAATCGAAAATATCAAAACCTTCATTGTATTGTGTTAATTAATAAGAATAGTGTTGGATTTAAAGTAGTTTTAAATCCAAGAAATCTTAATAAATAGATTCATTGTTCACACTGTCAATCGCCGTCATTTAAAAATGTCTGGAAGTTTAAACTAAACTAAAGCTAGTAGTGCATTTTGGATGCGGAAATTAGATGATCAAAGTAGTAAGTTGTACATTCAATACACCATTCTGCAGGTATAGGTTTATAAAATTATTATATGGAATTTTAAGTGCTCTATATGAATATCACAGTGCAATTGTTCAAATATTTTAACGTATTGAAGAGGTTACGTTAAAATAATATATGTAGATGACATTTTTGTAAGTGATTCTGATGAAATTAAGCGTGATCTAAAACTTAAAGAAGCGTTTGAAAAATCTAAAACTAACAGTATGAAATTCAACAAACAAATATTTCATTTTGGAATGACTGTAGTTTGGTTTGTAGGGCATAAATGTTCTACGAAATGTATTCAAAAGATCCATCTAAAACTGAAGCAGTACAGAGTATGCCAATACCAACTAATCGAAAAGAACTAGAGAGGAATTTTTAGGAACAACTAATTATGTTTCCAAAATTATAAACAAAACAACCCAAGATGGAGGTCCTAAGTAATTGATTATGAGAGTTTTCATGAATTTAGACTCAATAGAAAGTTTATAAGGCCTACCACAACTATTTCTGAGTCTCCAAAATCGCATCATGTTATAAACAAATCAGATAATTTAGTTATACGGAATATGGAGTGATACTCGACAGACAGATTAAAAAGCCAAAATTATTATTTCACCACAATTAAACTTATTGATTATTAAAATCTAAATTTTAATATTTTAATTTTCTTATTTTATTCTGTGTTCTTGTTAAGAAGGTAAATATTTTGTTCAACTTCATTTTTATAAGAAGAAACATTTAGAAGGGAAATAAATTTTGAGTACTTGTTAAGAAGATTAAAGTTAATTTAGTTTCAAGAAGTGGAGTAGCTAGCTCATCTCAATCTAAGACCGAAAGACATGTAGCTCACTTGTGCTGTTTCGGACAATTATAAAAACATATAACAATAAACAAGTATTAAAGAAGATGTTGTTTATTTAATATGTTTGTTATAAAGAATACCAACCGAATAGACGAACCTTTGCTCGAGTAACATATTTAAAATTTCCTTCAAAGCCTAAAACTTTTGGGCAATACATTTACAGGATCCGTTTGTATTATTGTATGGTGTGTCTGGGTAAGTATTATTTATGCAACTGGAGATCATATATCAATGCCAAGGTTTTGGTCGTCAAAGAAACAGATACACAAAATAAATTTCCGTTCTATCATTTCTATCATGTCAGCTGCGCGCCATGTATTCATTACTTACGAATTGAACAAACAAATAAACCGACTGAGCTTAGCACCTGATGACAGGATTTGATGTCTACCCCAGTGACATTGAAGTTCCTATCGGTCATCTAGTGGGCGCTGTTAAACGTTGATTCATTGACTTTACTAATAATTAGCAACGGTTGTCAAGTGACAGACAGAAAGACGTTCTGATGCCCATCACTGACAGTTCACCACAAAAAACATTCGCGTAAACAATCTAAATTAATTGAATACGCGTCCATCAAAGAAGAGGCAGAAAAGTGTTTTGTAACGCTTTTTGTTGGAAGTCGTGAAGTTAGGAAAGAATGGTTGGCGCCGTTGAGTGAAAGGATATACCTTACAAGTTTAGTTCATCAGGAAAGAAAAAAAGACAACCTATACACTCTTATGCATTCTGGTTTAAATTTATTGTATAATGATGATTTCTACGTATCGTTTATAAGGTAGTTTTCCATCATTTGTCTACATAAAAACTAACACACGACATTTCAGAGCACGAATCAACTCCCGTTATCAAGTCATAATTCTATACTAACAAAATATGAAACAAGTCAATGGGCACCATCATAATACTTACCCAGCCCCATCATACAATGTCATACAAGGTAATCCTCTAAAGCGTAATGCCAAAAAGTTGGTTTCGTGGGCTTTGTAGGAAATTTTAAGGGGTGTGACCCAGTAGGGTAAGTTTGTTTATAACAGTATTTCCACATGTTTTCTGAATCTATAATTGTGAGAATCACTACTTTTATGACGCCTTAACTAGCCTCATAGATGTATATATTCTAAAGTCTCCACTAGTTCATGACAGTGTTTTGGCCCTACATCTCCTCCAGGCGGTACATATGTAAACAAGCCTCCACTCGCTACGCTCGTGTCGATAACTCATCCGTGTTGTATGTCGTAAATATACGAATATCACATTTACGTAAGAGATTAGAGTTTTTTGATAATAAATTTCTTACCGAAGAGATGTGGGGTTGATAGCATTGCATAAAGAATTGTAATTTGTAAATTTATAATTAATTTGATAACTACAAAATTTGAGTTACTTTCATTCCCTGAGAGGGCAAAACCCGTAATTAAAACTATTTCAGATAGCTTCTCGTAACTGAGTAGATTCTGGAATTAGAAGATCATGAATGTGGAGATATAATATTCTCTTAATCTTAATACAATCACGTTATGAACAGAGGTAGCCTACTAAAGTAAGACTGTATAAGAATTAATCAGGCCAATATGTATTTACGGTGCAGAGACATGTACAGAAGAGCGAGAAGAATCTTTGGCCTTGTTCATGTAGGAAAAAAAAAGCGTACATTAAATAACAATGAACTTGAAGATGTAATGGATGGTGAAGACATAGTAAGGTCCATAGAGGTGGTTAGGTTAGGTAGTACAAGTTAGCAGCATGCCTAACTACAGAATGCCAAAGAGTGTACTAGATATCCAAATATAGGCAGTTAAAAGAAGAGGACTTGCAAGAAAGCAGGGACTGCAAGATGTTGAAGAGGAGCTGAGAATTTGTAGCATATAGGAGGGAGGGAGTGGGGGTTAATTGTGTTGGAGGCCAAGATAAATCGTGGCCTATAATGCTGAAGAGAAAATGAAAAAAAATACAATCACGTTAACTAATATAATCACGGTGGGTCAAATATTTTGGTAATGTCATTTTGCTTTTCTCACAGATTCATTTAAAATGATGCTTCATAAGAGCAAATGCTTCATCACTACATATATAAACGGCTTTGTCCTGACTGACTGACTGAATGAATGACTGACAGAGAATCAACGTAGAGCAATAACCAACAAAGATATTGATACCAAAATTTAAAGGCATATTAGTATGAGGTCATAGACGCTCACTAAGAAAGGATTTTGCGAAATTTTAATTTTAAAGGGTATTAAATACAAAAAGAAAAAAAAAGTCAATTTCATTCATTTAATTTTAAACGTCAACATACACGCGCCTAGCGGCAAAAAGATAAAACTCGAATCAAAACAAATTCTAAATCTAATACTTTCCGACCCAATTATAACTAATCCAGAAAATTGTCAATCTAAAACAAATCAAAACCTATATTAAAATTGCGCCTAAGAATTTGATTAATCCATAAAAAATAACAACACACAGTTAAAGACAAGAAAACTTAAATAATTTGTTTTTATCTAGACGTGAAAGGTCAACTTGGAAAATAACCGAATTGAAAATATAACTCCGATCTTTCGCCGATTATAAAAATACAGAAGACCTAGAGACAAAATGAGATATACAGAAATACGAAGTAGATATTTCTAAATATAAAACATCACCTGAGTTCATATAAATATTTAATAACAAAGACATAATCTGTGGAAATATGAACGAAAATCTGGAATTAAGATGGCGACCATTAGAAGCAAGACGTTAGTTATAAAATACACGCCCACAGAAATTTGTGATTGGAGAAGAATATCGCGGGACTTTCTTCGCCGATATGAATAGAAATTGTATATATATATGAATAATAACTTTTTTTAAAACAGGTTATTGTACACAATGTTATTTTCTCGGGAATATTAATTAGGACAGAGATTTTGTATTGTTATAAATAAAAGAGGCAATTTTCAATTTATAAAATATATCATTTACCATATATAAACTGGCCTACTATTAAATTCTAATATGTCTTTTTTTTAAAATTAGATTGTAACATATTGTTTTCTTAATTTTAAATATCTTAACGCAAGCTTTTATTGGTTTGTGTGTGTTGAAACATGTGTTGGTTCAATCTAGGCCTAACTTTAAAATATTATTTGTACTAGCTGGACATCCGAATCAACTGTTTCATCAGTTATTTTATTAAACTGGCTGCTATGGTAATGAATGCAAATAGGTACATTCAAGAATATGTATTGGTTCATCTTTCTAGGCCTAACCTAAAATTATATTTATTTTATTTTACCTACCTTAATGGCAACATACACATATAATTTATGTTGTTGTGCACATCTTTGGCATAGTACGTTTCTATTGATATTTATAAATTTCATCTTTCAATAGTAATTTTTTAGTTTTTCATAATGTTGTTTATTTATTGATACTACAGCTGCTAGACGCTGGGTTTAATGCCCAACGATTCTTTACGATTTTCAAAATATATTTACAAATAGCCTATGGAATATAAAAAATGTTTTTATCAAAATGAATCCTACTCTATGTTACTCTGGGATTGTGTAGTTTTTTTATTTAAAAAAATGTTTCAATTGGTTCAGTAGTTCCAGAGATTAACCCCCTACATACAACAAAGAAATAAATTTTAAGTCTTTATAATATTAGTATGGATATAAATACAAAACCAATTGATATATTATATATATTTTTATTATTATTATTATGACATAAAAATAAGTAATAGATACAATTTTGAATTTTTTTTGGAAATAAAATTTTCTTTAATATAGTTAGTTATTTTTTTTTTTATGTCTTTTATTTATTTTCCATTTAACCAGATGAGCCACAGCAACGCGTGGCGGGGTACGGCTAGTTTGTAATATTTGACTTATCACCGGTCCTCCTCCCTCCTAAGTCTGAAATTTAAAGACGTGAGCTTTACTACAAGTATGATTACAGGAAACCAAACTATTTTAATTTTTAACAAAATTAAAAGAGGTTTATTTTCAGTTATTCTGTTTAATATTTTGAATCTTTTTCGACAACTATGATAATAGTACGAGAAAAATGTTGTTTTTTTATGCCCTGTAGGAAATATTGTTATGGTAAATTGAGTGGTCTTATCCTGTTAGTTTAGAACTGTTGTTACACAGGTTTTTTTAAACTTCGTAATTGTGAATGTAAATACAATCTTCTCGTCAGGTAAGCTCTCACGTATATTTGTATATTTTAAAACGTCCTCATTCGCTTCGCTCGTATCAGTGTCTCTGCCGAGCCTCGAAACTATAGGTATGTGAAGTAGTCTTCACTATGTAACCTCGTGTCGGTGACGGGTCATTTTCTTGCAATTAAATTGTTTGGAGGCGTTGGTTTAAAATATACGTTTTTAACAATAACTTCACTATTTATCATCATAGAGATGTAGATTTAGTACCATTACATGTAGAATTTAACACTATAAATTTGTATCTAATATAATGTGTTATAAGTTGAATAACACATTACGTATGAACCAAAAACTGTTTGAAACGGCCGTTATTTTAACATTTTTAATTCGATTTTTCAATACGGTTCTATATAAGCACACTATAGTCCCATATTCCAAATTGTATGTTCCTATTATAATGTGTAGCCATTATATTGCTTACGATCACACGACTACAACAACGGACGGGCGGTTTCTTAAGGCCATAAAACGTGAAGATTAGTCAAAAGTGGAGGTCGAAGTTTTTCCGATTACCTTACTTATCCTGTACTTCGTATACTAGGCAGTAAAAATTATATTTTTGATCGTTTAAATTAAACGTAACTCTTTATCGTGTACTTACCATGTAGGATTTCTTTATATTGAGTACGGGTGTGGCAATCCCGAGGGACCCTAACTCGATCTACACCATTTTCTACGTAGTCTGGGTTAGAACTCTCTCTTTCGTCTTTTCTTACTAGGTCTCTAGTGACCAAATCTTTTTCGATCCTGTATTCGAAGTCTAGTGATCTTTATTTAATGTTCTTATCTTCATTTTTTTATAAGGCGATGATCAACCGAGAAGTTTTCGCTTTTAAACAACAAGGATAACACATGATGCGTACTTCAATAAATTTCAAATTGAGTTACATTTCTACGTGATGTTAAAGTTATCATAATCGAACACCGAAACCAGAAACATCTATCACTAGAATGTGGGAGGAGGACATTCCCAAGACAAGGACGTATATACTTTGTAACTTGGCGAAGCTGAAACGTGCAGAGATGATATCACCGGACAAGTGTGAACACCACCAACAATCAACAGAGTAAAGTCATTCGTCCGTCCGGCCGTGCGGTATACGCTTCAGGCTACAGATCATCTGGTATTGTAAGTTCTGCAACTATTGCCGAGACTTTGTGATAAGGGGGTAAGCAATAATTCATCGCCGATTTAATACAACACCGATGTCGCTATCTATAGGTAACGGTATGTGTTGGGAGTTGCTAATTTGTAGGCGGTATTGTGATAAACCTTTTTGTTATTTCAAATTGCACAAACATTGCGTATACCATTTTACACGTACGTAAACAAATTATATAAAATATAATTTTTCGATAACGTAAACATATTGATAGGAAATGAATATTTGATCTTTTACTTATCCAGTATACGAAGTATAGGGTCAAATTTGTAATCGTCAAAATAATACATCTACGTTTCGTGGTCTCAAGATGCCAAAAATAATTTTGGACATACACCGTTCGTTGTTGTCGTTTCTACGATAACGGCTACAAAAAATAAGGTAGAAACAATGTGGTATAGGGGACTATATAGTGTGTTCATATAAATACATTAATAAGAACGTACAAAGTTCCATAAGTTAATAAAAAATAATATAATAACGATCTTATGAAAGAAATTCTTTTTATTTGCTAATTTAATATAAAATTAGAAAAAATAAAAGATAGAATAGTAATGGAAATATATTGATTAGAATAGTAACAGACAATTTTATAAAATAGCTTATAAATCTATACTCTAAACTTTATATATAACATAAAATGTAAACTTCTTAAAGTAAAATATGTTTCCTAAAATAGAACATTTCTACTGATATCGAAATACATGACAACTTCAGGATCTTGTTTTACTTGTTTAAGCTTACCAAACCTTCCTCTATTTTGTACTTTTCAACTGATTTTATCAGTCGAAATTGCCTTAAGGTAAAATGTATTTTTTAATAAACACTTAATGTAATCGCTGTCATCGTTTATTTAAAGCTCGGGTTTGATAATTATCATTTCTTACCTACAGTAAATAATTTGAACGTTAGGATCTTGCCAATTTAAATTTTTTTTTGTTATTTCACAAAAAATAATAAAATGGTTTCTTAATGATTATTTGTACTCGATTTTATTTCAAAGTACACTTAACAATGTTTTATTTAACGTACCCCATCTAATTTCGTCTCTAATCTAAATGATTTTTTTTCTACCAAAGCACAGCTGAATTTCAGAAAAAAATGAAGTGAAATTCTCAAAAACGACGCCATTATAAACCATTTTTTGTTCATATCTCATGTGTTAATGAACTTCATAACATACTACATTAGAAACAAACTTGAATATTTCAATTCTGTTTGTACTGGTAACAACCCCACCTCTCTAAGATGAAAAATAACGAATTGTCAAAAAAAGAAATTCCTAACCCTAACTACCACAAGAAAATGTTATATTCATATAATTAACTAGATGCGGCAGGGCAGATATGATGAAACGAATGTAGCGAGTTCACAATATATGTCTCAAGGACCGATAGGACACTAACACAAGCGAAGCGAGTGAAGACTGTTTAATTTACACATCTTCGAGCCTATGTCAAGTAGTCTTTACAAAATTACGAAGTTCAGATTTCTGTGTAACAACTGTTTTAAACCAATTTACCCTACTGAGTAAGACCATTGATCTACCAATACAATTTAATATTTCCCAGAAGGCCCAAAATTAAACCTTTGGACATTATATTTAGAGATGCTGGTTATTTACATTGTATTATAGGGCTGGGTATACAATGATGGCTCCAATTAACTTGTCTACTATTTCACATGTAGATAGATAAAGGGAGGAAGTTAGGACCACAAAGTTCCCTCTATAATTTAATACAAAAATACAATAAAAACATACATACAAAAGAAACTAAAATTATGAATTAACGTTATTGCAACGGATTAACGGTTACAAAATTGAAAAATTTCCGATTTATGTAAAAATCGTAAATTTTATAAAAATTAGGAAATGTTAGTGGATGTTAGTCGTATTCAAAGTGTTTGTACAAGTCTAGAACGATTGGGGACAACCAAAGTCCACAAGTTCAGCGACGGCGGCCAGTCTTAGCCTTGCATTGAGACGAGAGCGCACGAGCTCCAACAGCAGCTTCTTCATAAACTTTTTTGACATAAATATTAAAAAAAAAAATTTTTTTTTTACTATAAAAAAGTTCAAACCACGAGGGAAGGATCGAGGGAATGCAGTAGCTGGACCAGGGAACCAGGACGGGATCTGAAGGCAACAGACAAGGCTAATCCTCCAGGGTAATGAGCAGCTAACTTAGCGAATTCCGATATCATTAATATACAGGACCAGCAAGAAGGGATTCCTAGAGCGATCAACACATCCAGGCTAATATCGACATCACGCCAACAAGGTTCAAAACACCGCAAATTGTGAGTTTTTTTCCCGTATAATTCGATTGCCAAGACTTTAGGAATTATTTTAAAATCTGAGCTGGAAATATTTTTCAAATTTTTATAAAAACTTTTTATATTTTTAATATCAAACTAAAAAAAGGAGTTAAATTTTTAAAATTAAATAACATTTTTAGACCTAATATTTTAACGCATAATAATTCATTTAATTTGTCATTTTTATTATTTATGACTCACTGTGGAAATAACCTGTAATTTCAATTTTTTATTCTGCCTTACAATTTAATATATTTTATGTATGTTAGGATAAGTTTTATTTCATTTCATATATGTATGTTTAAAGTAAGTTCCAAGATTTGGATAATCCAAAATTGAATTTGTCAACATTTTATGTGTTTTCGTTGTTCATTTAAAGATTGAAAGAAGAAAAAATTATATTGATTTTATTAATTTCATTGCAGAATTTATTATTGTGTTGAACCTGAATAACAAGGCAGAAATAGTTTTCCATATAATTAGTGAGAGTAAATTTTTGCAATACATCCAAATTTTGATCAAAGCTAAGTAATTACAGAATTTTTATTAACATTAAATTTAAATTAAAATATACCAATTTCTGAGGATAACTTATGTATGTTATCGATAGTAAATGGTAGTGATTGCATTAAAAAAATAACCAGTGAACTTCACGGCTCTGAGGGGAGAGTAATTTTTAAATAACTGAGCTAGTACGTGAGTCACGTAATTATAAATACAATAACTGGAAGTATTTAAAACAAATAGGAGGTTTCCAACGATCTCGGGATACTGAATGAGTTGAAGGAAATCAATCAAGCCAGGCTAGATTGCATAAAAAGCCTAAACTTCCAGTGGCTTGGTCGATTTCTACTTTGCAAAATCGGCGTACAAACTCCCAGTGAAGGAGTGGCTCGTTGCAAATTAAATACATTAAATTGAAATAATAAAAATTATATTATTAATTATTTAAAAATTATTAAAATTAATTAATTGATTTTTATATTCCATCATGACCACCTTTACAAACACGCATAGCATTGATTCAGTGTTATTAGAATATAAACGGTGTTTATTCGTTGAATGTATTTATTAAGAGACGGACCGTTGAGTTAGCTTCTTAGTAAGTTTGAAATTATCTGTTCTTTTGGAGACATCGAGAGGCCAGAAAGACAACTTTAACAAGTAAACATTTGGCTTACTTTTAAGATTTTATTAAATCCCGTTTAATTCTAACGTAGTTTATGTACTTCATTTTGTTCTATGTTAAAAAACAAGTAGTCAATTAACTTTGCACTTTCTTTTGAAAGGACCGGGTATATGTACAACTGAAAATATAAAGGTTAGTAGATTAGATCTAATCGCAAAATTATAATTTCCTTTAAAACGGCTATAACGGTTTTGATCAAATTTTATTATTAAACAAAACGTATTAGTAGCCATCTTTCCCCAAATACCCGTTCTGAAGCTATCGATAAAAATACCAAAAGGTCCTGGATGCTATTATAAAAATCGGCTCTACCGATTTTGATCAAATTTTGGTGAAATATGAATATTAATTGGACCCTTGACCAGTGCATAAGTAAAATTAAGTCGCCTAAATTGTTAGAAAACGAAAATTAACTTGATCACCAAGATTAAAAAATTCGTTTTAAATCCAAAATCGTTAAGGTGCAGAAAAGAGTGTGCAACACAAAGTAAGTAATCTTAGGCTCTAATATATATTTTTTACACTCAGGCACCCACTATTTCCTGAGGGACCTCAGTTACATTTAGTTTTAGGTTAGATTTCGTCTTACCTGCCTGGTTTCTATTGATCAACTCTTGTCCACTTCCAACTGTAACGCTATGCACTGTAGAGTATCCGTGGGCAAGGAGTCTTTGTTTTAAGTTCTTTTCTTTTCTTTTTTTTTATGAGACGATAATGACCGAGAGGTTTTTTGCCTTTAAATCGTAAGCAAAAATATATAACATATTTTTTTCAAAACATTCGCCATAGAAAATTATCATTCATGGGGGGGGGGATCAGTAATGGAGAAAAGGTAATTATTTTCTCACGGTAGAAAAGACTCTTTTTTGGGGAGATGAAGGCGAATATAATTTCTTTTCTAATGGTTGTGTCAGAAAGTTAGTGCTAAGTTTCGCACACTTTATTATTCGTTTACTCTTTACTGTAACGCATCCATTCAAAGCACTAAAATTTACGCAAAAAGCGGCAGAATCCAACAAGACGATTACGATCGTGAATGTCAACCTTCAAGTCTTCAAACTTTATAGGTTGTATAATTAGTGTGATACAACGAGCAAGCAGTGTGAGTCAAACTCAACATTCCTCAGTCTTTAATGTTGACACATTATCTGAGTGTACACTCTGGTACACGGAAACGTGGACAGTAATTGCATTAAGAACACTGGTACACTCGGTGTACGAAAAACTAATGGATGTTTTATTTCATTTAAATCAAATTTTTTGTGTGTATAAATAGTCCTTTTGCCGTCAATATCTCAATAAAGTAATACGAGCGTGGCAATTCAGAGGGATCCAAGCTTCAGTGTAGGCTACACCTTGAGTTAAATCCCAATCTTTCAATTTTCCTATCAATCAACTCTTTTTTCTCTTCCGATCTTGGTTGGTGCTATTAGAGTATTCGAAGGCTTTGATTCTTTATTTATAACATTTTATCCTTTCTTTATAACTCGACGATGACAGAAAGATCTTTCGATTTTAAAAACAACAAAAATGGCCATTTAACAATTTTAGTGTCGTACCTGTAACAAAAAATTCCTTGGTTGTGTTCCGCATTTTGTTTAAGACGTATGTTAAACAAAATCACATTCCATGCCAATATCCAATCAAACAATTTGATGGGCGCTTATCATAGCACTTTAATATAATAATAAACAGAGTAATAATAATCAATGTAATAATAATTACAAGCAGAGTCTCTAAATGTAATGCTTAAAAGTTAGTTTCTTGGGTTGTGAAAGAAACGTTATATTGTGTTGGTGGATTAAAAGATATTACACAGAATAAGTTTGTTTAAAACAGTTGTTACACGGTATTTCTGCATTTCGTAATTGTGTATAACACAACTCACCTGACATCGGAAGAGAACAAAAGTTGTTCATAAGAGACGTGATAAATGGAACCTACGACGATAACTATTCTATGGGATTTTAATCACACCCCATCGTTGTTATCTGTTCATTTGTTGTGTTTTTCTTGGATTCGATAGCTCATATTTGTTCGTTTGTATATCTGATCAGATTATCTCTGAATATCATTTTTATCAAAATTTGAACATAATATTTAATTGGTTTTAATGTTAATAATTACACTTGAAATATTATCATCGACGCTAGGACATCAAAATAAAAATTAAATTATTTAAAATCAGCTCAAAACAGTTTGACACTATACGTAAATAAGACTTGAAACGTATTGGATGTCATCTCTTCAAAAATGCTGTTCGAAAATTGGAGATGAAAATTCGCCAATGCCGCAGTGTTGTTATAAATTACTTTTCAAAATCGGCCTTACCGACTATGAACACATTTATATTTTTATGAAGCAGATAAATAGGTAACTGAAACACTATTTAGTAAAAAAAAAAAAAAAAAAAAAAAAAAAAAATCAATATGTCTTCTATTTAAGTAGGAAAGTCAAAAAAAACTTTTTTTCTGGGAGAACTGAAACTCAACACTACACAACTGGTCCGGCAGATATACAGAAATATCCTACATCTATCCCATGGCTAACGAAGTATTCTACACAAAATGTACAAATCAATTGTACTGTAATTTCGCTTTTAATTTATTACGTAAATTAACTACTACATTTAACAAATATATAAATTAGACTCACAGTAGTAAGAGCTGCTGACTAGGTTTACATGCTCGGGCTGTAAAATCTTCCACATCACGCGTTACAATGTCGTCTTCGGATTTACACTGGAAACAAAACGAATCATTTGGAGTCTGTTTCGTACAAAAATATAAGCTTTTATTATACGTTTTGTTTCGTAACAATATAAACTTATAAAATATTTTATACGTGTAGGCTGGTTTACATTATTAGTTATTATATGAGAAGTGACTCTATTCTATCTGTGCCATACACAAGGAAGAGTTATATTTCAGATGCTAAATTTTGGAGTGTAAAATTTAACCTGTGTAAATAATTTTTTTATTAGTGTTGTTTATCCTAACTGATAAGGCAATACACTTACGTGTAGTGTTTCTTGGTTAACTAAAATTAAATGAAATGGATTAATTCTGATAAAATGAGAAAACAAGTTAATTTCCTTCAAGGTATTTTCCTAGACCCACCATTCAATGTAATAAAATCAGATCCTCTAAATTTAATGTCCAAACATTGGTCTTTTGGATTTTTTAAGAAATAATCAATTGTATTTGTAGATTAAGAGGTGTTACCAAATAGAGTAAGTTTGTTTAAATATGTTGTTACACAGATTTGTAACCTTTAATTTGTGCATATCACTACTTTCTTAACATCAGCTAGGCTCTGAAGGGCCTCGTATCTACATTATATTAAAACATGGAAAGGAATATCATAGAAGGACAGTCCAAAGAACTCCTGGAGGATTATAACAGAAAGTTAAGATAATGCATCAGAGCGAGTAGAATTAAATTATAAACGATGACAGGGGTTCATCTATTGGGGCATTGTACGGGTTTACTCAGAAAACGCATCCGAAGGCTTGGAATAGAAAATTATGAGACCTGCAGATTCTCCCAAGAGGGGGAGAAATGTGGTGCAGTCGAATGCGGTACAGTAATGGACGAAAGAGCTAGAAGTTTGGAAGATTACCATATTGGTCTATAGGAAATAACTACTCATAACTCCTTGAATGTGCTACAATTCTAACAAAATTAGGCACTTACAGACAGCAGTTCACAGTCTTAAAAGAGGAAGGGGAACATTAGATCTCCAGAGGTAGCAACCCACACCACTACTAGTTAAGAGCAGGATTTGTGGACAGTTTACAGTCCCATAGTCCCATAAGAGAGACACAGAGAACAATTTAGAAGACTCGGAATAAAAAATGAAGAGACATATTCTGTCAAGAGGGGGAAGAATGGGGTGCAATCGAATGTGATCCAGTAATGGACGAAAGGGGAAGAAGTTTGGGAATATACTAGATTGCTGTAGAGGAGACACATACTCTTAACCACCTGTATGTGATGCAGTTCTTAAAGGAGTTGGGGCTGAAGGAGCTTCTATATCCAGGAGTTCAGCCTTAAAGAGGAAGGAGCACATTTGATCTACAGAGTTTCCAACCCACATCACTACTACTTAGGAGCAGGATCTGTAGATATTTTATAGTCCCTGGTTCAATAATGAGGGATGTTCCATGAGGGAGATCGATATAAGTAATATCTACATTCGTTATTCCATAATACAAAATATACTAACCACACTGGTAGAGACTGGGAATTGAAGTTTCTCTAAGAATCCCCCCATGTTATTGACATAATCCTCCAGAAAACTGATCCTCTCTTGTAGCTGTTGTAGTTGCATGTCCTTAGCTTGCAAGATTGTCAAGCTCTTTTGTGCTCGTACCTCGGCGTCTTCCTTACCACTGAAAACCAAAAATAACTTAAATTTTTTAAGTCAATAGATAGCAATGAAGATCATTTTTAGGAAATTTTGGTATAAAGCTTGTTTTTTTACTTGGTATAAATACTTTTTGAGTTAACTCAAAAAGTTCAAGCTTTTGTAACATGATTATGTGACTAATCAACGGCGTACACATTGAGCAAACTTTCCCACATAACCATCCCCAAAATTATATAACAAATTAAAATTAGTCGTCTCCAAAAATGTTATTTCGGTTGTTATCAATCAAAAAGTGAAAATAAATCTTTGACGTCGTCTTTGAACAAAAATTTAATTAAGAGTCTAAATTTACTTTGCTTGTGTCATAAACAAGTCCTCAGCGAAAAACGTATTTTATTAACATCGAGCTTGCGATGACGGGGGGTTAAGATTCATTTATGTACTTTACAAATTATTTCTGAATAGAAATATTTTTAATTTTCGATTTATTCACCAGTTTCGGTCATTAGTATTTCTTTAAATTTTCTACGAAATTGGTAATACGGATTTTGAGAAATTGCGTATTTTTAACATGACTCATTTTTTGCTTTTTTTTTACTGATAACTCACGAATCGGATTGAGACCAATAGGCTATTTTTTTTTTTTTTTTTTTTTTTTTTCATAGTTGCCTTAAAAGCATCATCACCTTATAAAAAAGGCAAAAAAGAACACAAAGTAAAGACCACTTGGCCTCGAATATTCTAATAACCCTAGGGACCGAAAAGAACAAGAATTTATAACGAGATACCTGAGAGGAAATTAAAGGAGATGGATCTAACCTAAGACTACATGAAGAAAAGTGTAAATCAAGCTAGGGTCCTACGGAATTGCAACACTCACTATAGGTGAGCCCCTATGCGTATCAATACGTTTTGTTTGGGTCGTTAGTAAATATGTGTTTTTTTCTCTAGCTACCTTCAAATCGCATACACTAAAAACGTCAAACAAAATACGTGTATTATCAAATCATCGTATCATCAGCTCCGTATGTATTAAATGAAAATTTACACACACACAACTTCACTGATCTTCTCCACACAAACGTCACATTGCATTTTCTCGTTGCTTCATTTAATTTAATATCACATCATGTTGTAACTCCTATTCCATTATATTTAAATGTGAGGTAACAGTCTGGATAAACCACAAGCCTACTTTTTAAATTGCACTGTTCTACTTGTGGTAGTAACAAAGAAAAGAGTTTTAAGAAGTTCAAGTACCAAACACCACCAAGATTCTCTAAATGAGTACACCTTTCAAATATGGCTGTTGTATCTAGACAGGATGGCCTAAAAGTTACTTCACTCCTCAAATTTTCAACTTAAATAATGAAATCAATTTGACGGATGCCATCATGTTATTTACTCAGACATTTTTTACAATGTACAAGCAAATCCTCCAAATGTAATTTTCAACAGTTGGTGTCTTGGACCTTGTAGAAAATGTTAAACTGTATTGTATTTTAGTAGGGTAAGTTTCTTTAAACCAGTTGTTAAACAGGTTTTCTGAACCTCGTAATTGTATATATCACTACTTTCTTGACTCAGGTACGGCCTAATGAGCCTCGTAGATATTGAATGGTCTAAACTCGTTCCGAGCGTACCAGTCTCTGACGGGCCTAGAAGCTATACATATGTGAAGAAGCCTCTACGTTCGTATCAATGAACTGACCATGCTGGATGTCATAAATATACAAATATTTTTTTTTGGGAGGTCAGGATTTGAATTACATTTTTCACAATAACTTTGCTATTTGTCATCGTTGAGAGTTGAGGTAGAATGCATGCAGAATTGAAACCTGTATATTCGTATCTAATTTAGCGTGTTATAAGTTTAATAACACACGAAACATGAACAAAAAACCACGTGTTCAGGTGAGTAGTAGGCCTTAGAGACTTACTTATGATGAATACGTGTGGCAATTCCGAAGTTTCCCAGCTGATCAACATATTAGGTTTGGTTATAAGGTCTTTCTTGATCAACTCTTATTCTCTTCTGACCTTGACACTATTAGAATACTTGAGGGCTACGAATTTTATGTTTTTAAATTTTTTTTAACGCTATGATGGCCGAGACAACAATAAAATTATGTGACGAGATCAACACCAGCTATCTTGGTTTGATGCGAGTGGCATATATAAAATTAAAATTTGGGGATTTTAAGAAAATTCCGCCAATAAATATTAAACCTTAAACAATTTTAATAATTCTAAATAACTATTTCATGTTGTTAAAAAATTGTAATATCAGACATGTTTTTTGTTGCTGCTATGTCAAAAATAGGGGAGAATTTTGATTAATATTACTTAAAATCCTTATTCGCTACGAAAAGAAAATTTCGTTTATTATTAGGGAACTATTATTCGTGAACTATTATTTATAAAAATTAGCGTGAATGTAACAATTTTGATATTGAAGATACATATGTTTCAGTGAAAGTTTTTACAAATTGCCTAAAATAAATAGGATAATCTGGATTTATTACTTTTCAGCAGGAAAGAAATGGTTATAACTCGGGAACTACTGCACAAATTTTTCAAAAACTTTTCAGTTCTAATTAGCATTACTAATATTATTACATTATTATTCGTCGCTTAAATATTAATAAAATACTTAAATAAATAGGAAAGTCTCGATTTCCTAATTTTCAGCAGCAAAGATATGGTTATAATTCGGGAACTACTGCACCGATTAAAAAAAAAAAAAAAAAAAAAACCTTTTCTAATCCAATTACCATTAATAATAATACACAATTTTTGTTGCTTAAAATCTTTAAAATACGCGTAAAATAAATAGGAAAACCTCTTTCTCCCTCTTTATAGCCGCAAAGAAATAATTATATCTCGGGAACTACTGCACCGATTAAAAAAAAATCCTTTTTTAATCAACATTAATAAAAATACACCATTTTTGTCGCCTAATAGCTTTAATAGCTGTAAAATAAATAGGAAAAACTGGATTTCCTAATTTTAAGCAGCAAAGAAATGGTTAAAACTCGCTAATTACTCCACCGATTTTTTTAAAAATTATTTTGTTTAATTCAAATCGACTTTGAAATTGTATACCAATTATTTCACTAAAAATTAGTAAAATATATTCGATAATAACCTTTCAGCATTTATTGTTATAACTTGGGAAGTACTGAACGATTTCAATCAAACATAGACTAAAAACTAACCAGACAATGTACCAAAATAGGAAAGAAAGCCAAATCGAAATCGGAACAACGGTTCTTAAGTTATAAGCTTACAAACAGACTGTCAGAGAAACGTTTCAAATGTTCCATACGTGTAGATATGATAGTTCAAATTGATCAATAAGTGTACGAAAGTGATAATTCCGAGGGATCCTAGCTGGATTACACATTTTTGTATGTAGTCGTGCGTTGTATCCCTCTTTTACATCTTCCCCATCAGGTCACTTTTGAACAAATTTTGTTCTTCTGGCGTTATTAGAGTATGAAGAGCTAGGAGTCTTTTTTTCTTTTTTTTTCCACCCATATTTGGACTTCGTTAGACAATTTAGTTTTTCAGGCGTCCGTATTCTTTCATCGTCTGACTTCTCATCTGCCTTTCTTCTTCCAATACTGTTACTTTTTCCCTTTTAATTTTATCAACCGTCAGATTACTTTACCTCAGCTACATTCTTCCTGAATCAATAGTTTATTTTCATATCCGTTATATACACCTTTTCTAGATTTTTTAAATTTTTTTATTTTTCATTGATCCATGTGATCTGTCTGTGTCTTCCTTTCCCCTTAGTAAAGCAGAAGTTTCTTGGATATTCTCTTCCTGTCCATTTTAATACGGTCTTCCTGACCGTATAACACGTTAATCTCTCTTTATCCATTGTTTTGTTATTTTCTGATAAGAGTTGCTAATTTGTCCTTAAATATATTGTTAAGTATCTACAGTTAAAAATAAATTGTAAATTTAATGTTGTTTTCTTGAGTCCTATATTTTTATCAAAAGTTCTCTCCTTGTTTTCGGTCCCTATAATTTCATTCTTAAAAATTCTTTCAACTGCGTTTAAACATTCCAGTTTGATGACCGTGTTGCTTGATATGAATGCGATTTCGTTCAATATGTTTTGGTAGAATTTAAAGGATTGGTAGGAAACCAAATACTTTCCGAGGACAAAAAGGCTCCCAGGCCCTGGGTTACGGATGAAAAACTCTTAACGGTATCTGGAGCGGAAAAGGTGAAACGAATACACGAAAGATGCGTACAGCGATATATGCGTACACCAGGAATCTTGCGAAAGATGCGTAAAGGATCAAGTTTTGACAGATGACGAGGGTAAGGTATGACGTCAGAACATTTTGACAGGCGAAAAATGCGTTCAACCTTTAGGCGTTCACGGGTTACTTCCACATTTGTTAAAGTGGAAGTACCCTAACCTAACCTAACCTAACCTTAACCCCACGACAGTTAAAGGCAAAGTAACAACTGGAGTGACCCAGTGACGCATCCAGGGTTGGCATTCTTAGCAAAAATGTCTTCGGCCCGCTTGAAGGGGTGGATGACCTGGGGTGACAACTGGAGTGACCCAGTGAGGCATCCGGGGTTGGCATTCTTGGGAATAATGCCTTCGGTCCGCGTGAAGGGGTGGCTGACCTGGGGTTCTTGGAAGCTCTCTGGTTTGTATGCATATTTCGCTTATAAAATTTACAAATTACCCTCGTCATTGGAGTTGTTTCCTCGCGTACGCATTTTTCGTGCCACCGGTGAAACAGTCTGCCAACGATTCAAGATGGCGAAAGAACCAATTCAAGGTCTCACCAACTCAGTTTCCAAACTCGGACTGATGTAATTATCTTCTATTTTTATATATTGTTATTGAAGGTGATAATGACCAAGAGGTTTTTTTCATCTATACACACAAGAAAAACTACTGTCATTCCTTAATATGTTATTAAACTATTTCCCTTCTTTTTTTTTTTCAAACACTCTGAGGACATAATGTGAGCTAAACATTGTACTAAATTATTCCTGAATAGGATTGGTGAACATTTCGTAGTAGTGTCGTTGTTTCTACCAAAATATTTAAAATAAATTTTAAAATTAAAATTCTCTAAAAAGCGCCACTACCAATCAATTTCTTCCAACATGAAGAAATCTCCACCACACCAACATGTAAGTTGACATACAGAACACAGTCGATATTGTTTTCAGAGCAAAACCACCCTAACTAACCCCTTACTGAACTACTGACCTATTTCCTCCCCCAAAGTTTCGAATAACCCACGACCCATCCACAAAGAGAACCCTGTATCGATTATGTTGTCCTAAACTATAAAAACATCTCCCCAAAGCAAAGGGGAAGTGATGATACAACATGCAGGACACTGAATACGAATCCTAAAAGAAATGAGTTGCATTTGGAATCAATTTATGATCTCTAAAGTATAGACTAACGCATCATTATTTGCTGAATATGTTACAGTGTTGTAATTGCAAATATTGCTACATCAAATGTAAAAATGAGGACATCACTGGTGTTATATTAATCAAGTTGATAGGCGCCATCATGGTTCTTACCTAATCAGATAATCTAGTAAATGTAATGCCCAAATGATAAATGATAGTTTTTTTGGCCTTGTAGACAATTTTAAATTATATTGGTAGATCAAGCAATCTTACTCAGTAGGGTAAGTTTGTTTAAAACAATTGTTAGATGTTTTCTGAACGTTGTAATTTTATATCACTATTTTTCTGACGTCGAGAAGATCCTAATGAGCCTAGTGGATGTGTACATATTACAAAATCCCCATTCGCTTTGCTCGGGTCAGTGTTTCAGCCTTTGCGGGCCTCAAAGCTGTATATACGTGACGTAGCCTTCACTCGCTGCGTTCGTATCGATGTCTCAGCCTTGCCTGATTTCATAACAATACGAAAATCACATTTTCTTAGGAGGTTGGGTTTGAAATTACATTTTGGACAATAACTTCCCTATTTCCCATCATAGAGAGTTGGAGTTGGTACCATTATAAGCAGAATTGAAATCTTCAAACTATAAGTTAAATAACACATGAGATGGAACAAAATACTGTTTAAAATAGCTGCCCTTTTGAAATGTTTAATTTAATCTTTAGAATTTCAATAGAGCAGACTATAATCTCCAAAACCAAATTTCATATTACTATCTTGTGTGACCGCTATCAGATAACAACAAGAAAGACGACAAAGATAACGACGACAAACAGATGCTAAGTTGAAAATTACTTTTTAGGTTTCCTGACGCCATGAATCGTGAAGACGAAAGATCTACCACAAGACTACATGAAAAAAGATATTGCTCCACCATTGGTACCTCAAAATTACCACGCTAGTAATCATTTTAGTAAACCTTTGAGGGTTTTTTGTGTTTTATATTGAGCGATATCAAAGATATTGGTAAAAAACTAATACTTGGTAATTTACTAGAACAAGCATGAAATTTTGTTCTTCAAAATTATCATTTAATTTAAAAAATAGTTTGTGTTATTTTGTGATCATATGTTACACTTCAGATTTTTTTAAAAATCAAACCGGTATGATGTTTTCAATAACTTTTGTTTTATCTAAATTTGAAGAAAATATTTATTTTATGATTTACATAAAAATAAATATTCTGTTTCTTGTATATTTTGTGGTGTTCGAGTTATTCAGCAATACAAATGTAAAATGTTCGTCATTTTGAATATTTATTAAACCAATTTGTTTGTTTTTTTCATACTGTTATAATTTGTGAGCCGCCGGCTGATCTATTGGTTATTGCTATCGTTTGACGTGTGAACATTCCGAGTTCAATCCCTAGGTGGTGCTTAAAAATTTACGGTGTTAACCCTACAGTGGGAAAAAATTGGGGAACTATATTGGTAACGAAATCTAGTTACCCGACTAACGCACACGATACCACAACTGAAATGCCGTGTAGCGACCTAAGCCCTTCAAGGCTGTTAAAGCAAGATGTTGAATATTGTATTAATGAAAAGGTTGGATAAACATAAGTAAATAAATCAAGTTATGATGTATTTTAGGCATAGCAGAACTCAGATCAGGGTGCAGAGTGAGCTGTCCAGTACTTTCACAACGACAACTGAAGTAAGACAAGTTGACACATTGCACCAATATTGTTTAATATGGCACTTGAAATTGTCATAAGAGTAGTTGTCAATCCTGGAGGAAATTTCTATAGTAGACTGACACGGAATTTAGTTTATCCAGACGATATGGTGATCAGGACAACGCCACCTTTATTTAAGTGATTTAAACAAATGGTAAAATGTGCAGAAAGTTTCAATCTGGAAGTGAATACACAGAAAACAAAGGCTATAGAATTCAAAAGTTATGCAGAAACAGGAGAACATCTAAAAATTGGCAACTACGAGTTGGAAAGATTATTAGGTTCACCTATTAGGTGTAGTATCAAGCGATAATGATGCCAGTGCAGACATCAACAGCGGGAAATAGATGCTTTGCTGCAATGAACTCGGTATTCAAAACAGAATTATAACAAGAAAGGTCAAACTGGTGCTGTACGAGGCAATATTGAGACCAGTAGTAATATACGGAAGCGATGCCTGGGTCTACACCGAAGCAAATGAGAAGAGTCTGAATACTTTGGAAAGAAAAATTGTTGAGAATGTTTGAACCAAACTTATATATGGCGGATAAGACGAACAAGGAAAATGTGAAAATGTATAATAAACAGACTATTACGTCACGATTTAATAAAAGGAGGATTAGATGGTTGGGACATACTCATAGTAGAGGACCAAGGAATTCTATGGATGAAAGACTGGAGGAAGAAGAAAAAAGGAGTGATCTTGGTAAAGATGGATGGAAGATGAGTTGAGGATTTTGGGCGTTAGAAGGTGGAGAAGGGTGACGGAGGACAGACGTATCTAGATGACTGTGACCAGGGAGGCCCTTTAGATTCTACATGGAACGTAACGTCAAGGAATATAAAAGTATAATGGTTTCTTTGAAGAAAAACTAAAACAAATATTCAGATATAGATACGTTTTGCTATATTTTTGTAAGTGGAACTAATTTCTGAAGTTTCTCTACACATTTATCTAATTTTCTTCTTAATAATAGAAGATCATATTATTTATAATTTTCTTAAAAACACTTAACGTAAAATCGTTACTTTATTTATCGAGTCCCATCACTTCCGATTCTTCTAAACTAATCATCCGCTATAAATTTAAAAAAAACTCGAAGAAGTAAAAGAATAAAGAAAGGGTAATGCATCAAGTTGACAAAACGAGAACTAAACCCTCATTTAATTGCATACTTGAGCGCGGGATTACGTAGACTAGAAACTTTGAGAATTAAGTAAGCAATAAATCCGCCACTTTGTTCCTTTTTAATCTGCATCCGCATCAGACAAGACAGATAACGTTTGTAATTGTTGTTCTTGGTTGTAATTAAAGTAGCCGTGGAGCACATGGTGACGAGACGACCTTGCCCCAGCTGTTCAACCCCCATCCCCACCCTCCACCCCCTACTCCAACTTAATGTCGTGCTATCACTCTTTCCGCAATTCTACAGGAACGATTAAAAAATTAAATCCAACGGTTGTCTCTAATCGACGTCGTTTAAAAGCCGCGCGTCGCGAGGAAGGGAAGTTTTTCCACAGATTTTCTAAAAGAGGGGAAACTTTGGTTACCGTGGGACAATATTAAAAGACTTTTTATAAAGGTTGTTTGATGGTTGGAAAAGTTACGTAATATGTAATTTAAAGTTTTATGTAATCTTTATAAGGTTTTTATTTAGTGTACTTTTCAATTTGCAAGTTTTGCGAAGTAATAAATAAATATCACGGTACTCACCAAGCCCTATATACAATGTAATAAGAGCAGATTCTCTAGATAAAACGTGCAAAAAATAGTTTCATATAAGTAGATGTAGTATTGAGTTTGAAATGTTAAAGTAAAGTTTCTTTGTAAAGCTAACTCATTAGTTAGCATTTGTCACTTAACTTTTGTGTTTCTTTGATTTCTTATCATTTAAATATTTAATTACATTCTTGACGAAAACTATTTAATGTGATAAAAATGTGCAATAAAATTGTGATTGCTGTTTGCTTTTGAAATGAAATATTAATTCGTTATATTATGTTTGATTATTTCCATGACTATCATGAGATCATTGTATTTAGATTAAGTAAAGGAAAATTACAGTTTAATAAATACAATTAATTTTTTAGTATGAATGTACCTAAATTAAAAGTAATAGTTAAGTACATTTGGGGATTTAAAATGATTACTTCGTAAAATTAGGAAGAATAATTCCTCCTGTAATTCTGTAAACATCTTAGGTGGACAAAATTATTTAAAAGCTTTTGAGTTAGTAAAAGGGACTTAAACTTTTTAATTTTAACATTTAAATTTAAATCCAAATTATGAAGATTGTCTCGTTTCCTTCACATTTCCTTTTCTTTCAAGGAAATATCTGGATTTTTGCCCTAGTATTAAAGAACACCTATCTCCATTATCAAATCTGTCTTTTTTATTATTATTTGGCCGATTTATTTGGAAATTATTTGTCTTTTGCTCTTGCATCTTGAACATGGAAAATCCTAATTTCCAGTTGCTTGGTAATTTCCATGGTACTTGGGGCACATTTTGATAACAGATTTATTATCTTGACATTTCTTACAAAAAGAGTGTCGTGATGGTTTATTAGTAAGTAATTTATTACATTGGTTAACCACCATCTAGCAGAGTTTTAAAGTCCCTTTTTCTAAATCAAAAGCATTTAAAATGTTCATAGATAAATGTTTGTACATATTCTATACAAATACATGAATTAGTCTTCCTAATTTTTCGGAGTAATTTAAAATCCCCAAATGAGGAGTACTTAACTATTACTTTTAATTTAGGTACATTCATACTAAAAATTTAATTTAATATAATAAACTGTAATTTTCCTTTACTTATTCTTAGATACTATTGCACGAAGCACTGAAATCTGCAAAGTGTTATCTAATTTCTTATGTTATAAGTTGAATAACACATGAAACATGAACAAACAACTGTTTAATACGAACACAATTTGACATTGTTCTTAATTTCAATAGAGTTATATTGAGCAGACTATAATCAAATTTACTAAACTTCATCTCGCTGACTTAATTTTTGTAGCCGCTATCGTGTTTATGTACAACGACGATGGACGGACGGCATGTCGAAAATCAATTTTTCCGTTTCCTGGTCTCATGAAATGTGAAGATCATTCGATGTTCAAAAGTTGAAATTTTTAAAGAATACCAAACTACCCTATACTGGGTAAATATTATAAGCTACATCTCAAATTTCCAATCACCGACATTAGGTATTCTCTCATTCTCCATAACGGTGTGATCTGACGCTCCTGTATAACATCATACGCAAAGCAAACACAGGCGCACACTTCAGTATAACAATAGATATACCGCTCCCTCCTTTACAATAGCAGCTGATTAATATATTTCTTTTACCCAACACTTTTCATCGCACATTTGTCCAGTCCATATCGTATAATGGACATCACCTTCGGAATGTTTTAAATATGTCGGACCACCTTGATCCGTGTTAAAATACATGACATTGCAGTACTCGCTCTAAACCACGTTCAAAACAAGATTTATACTTAATATCAGTGATATTAAAACAGTGTTTCCCACAAGTGCTTTAAATTTTTCCCTTCTCAATTAAAATTTCCCTCAGATTTCTATAATTTAGTGTTAATTTTAAGATATTACTTGCACAGTATAGAGTAAGTTAGTAGCAAAGTTCGACCTATTTTTTTGACTGATCTTCACGTTTCATGGCCTCAGAAAACCGAAAAAGAGGTTTTCGACATACCGTCCGTCCGTCGTCGTTGTCGTATACGTAAGTACGCTATCGACAGCGACATTTAAGATAAGGACATGATATTTGATATAAGGGACTCATATAGAACCTTATTGAAATTCAATAAATTCGAATTGAGAACGTCAAAGTAGCGGTCATTTTAAACCGTATTTTTCTTCACATACGATACGTCCCTATCTCCTTTAGAGGGCGTTATTTCCAACTCAGTTTTAGATTTATTAAGGATACTGACATTAAAAAAGGTCCAAACCTAATGGTAAAATTAATTTGTTGATAGTATCGGAAGCAATAATCAAATTAGGTTCACGGTTTTCTTGTCCCCATTATGGTTAGTGTTGACGTATTAAACTTTTCTTTACGCCGTTTTTTTTTTCATCTAAACAAGACCTTTTAAAATAGGTGTCACTTAATAGGGGTTACCATTTAAAAATTATTAACTATTATCCATGACACCCTCCAAAAAGGGGCAAAATTTGTATCTTCATTTAAAATTGTAGTTTAGATGTCTCAAAACAAATTGTGAAAGATTTTATATTTAACGGGTACAAACTTATTAAGGTGATCCTGGGCATTCAGTATATACAGTTAAAAAAAAAGAATTCCAAATTATTTCACTGATTAGGATCGCTGGATATTTCCTGATCTAATAAAACAAATGCACGGAAAGAGCTGAATTATTATAACTCAGCTAGAACTTCTGCTCTGTAAGCAAGCGGTGACAAGTGAGTTGTGCAATAGGACTAGTTTCGGTTCTTTGATATGACTGCAGAAGCCCGGCTTTTGTTAAGAACACTCACTGCATATATTTAGTTTCATGATAGATGAGCACAGATTGAATACAACAAATGCATTTTTATTAAATGATTTGCCAACATTTGTGTATACATTAAATACACAAATTTTCCTTGTTATCTTTTTTGTTCTTTATTATTTAAAGGCTAAAAACCTTTCGTTCATCAACGCCTTATACAAAAAAGAAAGAAAACAACGTATAATAAAGACTCCGTAGCTTGCGAACCTCTAATACCATCGGAGTCGTAGTAGAATAAAAATTGGTCAAAAGAGATGAAATAGATAGATCTAACCCATGACTAAATAAAGTAAGGTGTAAATCCAGCTAGGTACATTGGGTTTGCCACCCCCGTACTCATTATAGTGAGCCCTTAAAGGTCAATCAAGTGACAAACCTAAGTTCTCCAGCGCTATGTTAAAAACTAAAGTTAATATTAGCAAGCAAAGAATGTAAGCCAGCTAGATCTACGCAGTCACAACAACTAGGCTAATGATCGGATACAAACAAAAGAATTTATGGGCATTATCGAGCTCTTCCATGTACTTCATTGTCGTTACTCTTTCGTACTTCTGTCACATTTCCTTTCATATCTCTTTTTTTGCCAAGTTTAGTAAGAGGAAGGTCGTACTCTACCTCTCCACTCTCTCATGTTCTTTTATTTGTTGTAGATCTATATCTGCAAAACATGATCAAGAAACAAGTCTGTAAATTCCTATTAAACACTAACATATCAAATGATAAACCACCAAGTAGAACTGAAATTATACAATGGGAAACTGAACTAACAGAATGTTTGCCAAAGGGGTTGTTATCAATTTTTTAGAACTACCTATTATACCCATTCTCAAGATTTAAGACATTATAGTTCTAAAACCGATTATTTGGACGCAAGGAAATTCAAATTTGACGTATCGTGGACATTGTCAGTATCTCGTAAAATATAAACGGTATCTAAAACGTTAAATGGGGAACCTTCGTTACTTTCTCATAGAATTTGAAAACTTATTTGGCAAACTTTGAAAATGGCCGCCATTTTCCAATACGGTAGCTAACTTTAAGTTCCTTATGAAAAATCCGTATTTTGTACGGTCTTTAAAATACCATACGATATTTTAAACTTCCTTGATTCTTGGGTATTTTTTATAAACCTTCTCGTTTAAGAGTTACAGGCGCATTTTTAGTTTTAAGTATGATGCATTTTTGGGAGGCAATTTTTCTTACTTATCTTTGTTGTATTAAGTTAAATATTTAATTATATAGAGTCTAGGAAGTGTAAATACCAATCCGGGACTAAACGTAAATTAAATAATTTGCAGAACAGATAAAAACCTGCTTGTAATTACAGTAGATTTGAGCTAGTTTTTATCAGTTCTACAAATTAGTTATTTTAATTTTCGTCCTGCAATGGTATATACACTTCCTAGACTATATATAATTAAATGTTTAACCTAATACAACAAGTGGGGGAAAACCACCTCTCAAAAATGAATCACACTTCAAAATTTCAAACACCTTTAACTCCTATCAAAAAATAACCAAGAATACAAAAGTCTTAAAATTTTGTTTAAAAATCCGACAACACAATACCAGTTTCAATAAGCAAATTTAAAGTTAGCTGCCATATTGGAAAATAGTGGAGGTTTTTCAAAATGTTAGTAACATATTCTAAATTTCATAAAAATGTAACGAATTTTAAGTTTTTCATAAGATAAATAGTTTACGAAATACTAATAGTGTGCACGATAAAAAACACTAAATATACAGAACGTTTCATTTGGAAATAGCTGTACTTGAAAAACCTATTTCTCTCACTAAAATAATGATAAAAGTTCATATAAACATGGGTCTAGGACGCTTTATCTTCGAGTTACAACTAACAAAAGATTTCTCCACGACTCAGCTCTACAGATAAAATGACGCAATAGCAAAATTCTTTTAGCACGTAAACTGGAGCAAAATTGGTGGTTTTATATGTAAACTGAGCTGATAATGGATATAAATAGTCCGAGAATTCCAGTAGTTTGCAAGAAAACTGATGTAAAACGCAAAAAAATATATAGTTGCAAGAAGACGCTGTTTTAAGTTAAGGCGTACAATAAATTCGTTAATTACTAGTAAACAAATAACATTTCATAAATATTTAGATTTTATTTCTGAGAATATATAATCATAGAAGATTTTATGAAACGATTTTTAATAAAAACCAAACACTTTTTTTTTTTTTAATATTGAAATTCAAGCAATGTAAATGATGATTTGGAATGTACGTACAAAAACAAATTTGCATGGCAACGAGTACGTTTTACTGCAATTTATCAAAATTGTCGTACCCCGAACTTAAAAAAGCGTTTTTCTACTCCAATTTTCATGCTTTAGACAAGTTTTCTTCGAAACTACTGGGATTTATTTTATGGGACCAATTTATTAAATTTTCAACTCTAATCATAAAATCACCAATCTTTCCCCTCCCCCGTATTTTATGCGCCAAGGACCTCATTTTATCGTTAGAGCTGCAAACATTGCAAAGTGTTTCACTGTAACTGGTAAGCAAAGCTGTTTTTAGATGTGTGTTCATGTGAACTTTTTTCATTATTTTTATGAGAGGAATAAACTTGTAAAGTATGGAAAATTCATCAAGAAACACTGTATATAATGAACGAATTCTAACAGAGACTTGAGTAGTTTAGTTATTGCGGGAATTTAGCCATCACGGTCCTAACTCGATAAGAATAGCTAGCAACGACAATAACGTAGATAAGACGAAAATATAGGTTAGTTGATGAATTCCTAACAAATTTGTTTACATAAAGTGTTTACAGACTCCTTTGTAGTGCACCTTGAGGGGGGAGGTGTGTAAAACGAGCTGTTTATATCTTCCCGTTACAGGTAACGCACGTCTACCCAACGTTTGACAGATAATATTGTGGCAGACATTAATGGCCGAAATGTATTTTCGTAGTTCTTTGAAGAGAGGTTATGGACAGACTTAAGTTCAAAGGAGAATTTAAACAATCTTGATATAAATAGTCTAGTCCAAATGTGTCCAAAGTAGGAATAACACCTTACGCAAAATTTTATTTCGGTTACTGTATAGAATAGAGTTAGCAGTAATTTCCGGCTCAAGTTCTAGAAATTATAGGTAGTTAGTTTTAACACGATCAGGAAATCATTTCGTTTACAATGAGAAAATATAAATGTTGCAGAAACATTGCACAGTCTTTTCACTCACCCACCCACAACACAAATAAAAAGTTTCTTTTATTGTATAGAACAGTGTAGGCCTACCGTATAATTTCCTGTTGTAGTTTAGAGTTAGTTTTAACAAAATGGAGGGAAAATGTTTTCACGCTATCAAGAAATAATTTAAAATGAGAAAAAATAAATGGTGCAAAAATATTCCACCAACTTTCTCACTCATACATCACCAAAAACAAATAAAAACTTTCATTTATTGTATAGAACAGTGTTGGGTAGGCTATAATTTCCTGTTGTAATTTAGAGTTAGTTTTAACAAAATAGAGGGAAAATGTTTTCACGCTATCAAGAAATAATTTTAAATGAGAAAAAAATAAATGATGTAAAAATATTCCACCAACTTTTTCACTCATACATCACCAAAAACAAATAAAAACTTTCATTTTATGTATAGAACAGTGTTGGGTATAATTTCCTGTTGTAATTTAGAGTTAGTTTTAACAAAATGGAGGTAAAATGTTTTCACGCTATCAAGAAATAATTTAAAATGAGAAAAAAATAAATGGTGCAAAAATATTCCACCAACTCTCTCACTCATACATCACCAAAAACAAATAAAATCCGACAACGCTATTCGTCACCAAAAATCTGTCAGTCGCAAAATGAAAATGAACCATGGGCGAAATATATGAAGTAATATTTATATAAGGGTCTAACCTTCACTCGCTTGTGCCATAGACGCGTCTTTTATTACATTAATATCTAGCTTTTAACGACAGCGGTTGATTTTGGTTTTTTGTCAATTATTCCTGAACCATAATATTTCTTTTTATTTGCGATTATATCCACAAGTTATGTCATTAATTTTTAGATATCACTAAAATTTGGACGTAATTTATGGATCCAATTTTGAGAGATTAAGTCTTTAATAACATATTTAGTTTTTTTAACAATAACTCGAGAATTGACCTTTTTGGAAAGATAGCTTCCAATGCATACACTCCAATAAGTCTACCCACTCTTCTTTGGGTAAGTAATTTCTTTACTGCTTGACCATCGTCCAACCTTCGTACATGCCACCTCATTAACCGTCGATTCTTATAACGCATAAAACCACAACATCTAAATTTAGTTAATACACAGAGTGCAGATATCTGATCATTCCATTCTGATTGTTCATTTCCTTCCTCGCTTATGTTTCATGTTACGCTGTTCCTATATCAAGTATACTACTTTAACATTCATGTATGTCATTTTTTTTTTGCACGAATAATCAATGCTAAAACCGCCTTCTTTTATATTTCAAAAGAATATCTTAATATCAATCTCCAGAAATACATATTCACAACGTGGTGTCCTTTACATAAAACCAAATATAGTTCAACACCTGGGTGCAAAAACACTCTTCACATTATACCTACAAGTCTACTCAAAGGTTGATACTAAAACTGTACTAAATTAATTTTATTATGAATATTACACCCTGTTTATCTAATCCAATAGCAAACTAAAAACATTTGATAGGACGAGACTCGTCTAAAAGTCAATCAATCCCTACGTAAATCATGCAATCACTATTCCTACACTATACATTAATAGTATTCATGATTTTATTCATAAAAACCATCTAGAAATGAAAAGAGCTGTCTTTTGTAAAGTCACTGTACTCAGGGGGTAGGGAGACGACGGGGTTAAAAGGGAGTAAGTGAAATTCCAACGTCATTGTAGATAATTTAGCAAATGAAAGAGAATATGAAAACGCAGGGTTTGTTTTGATTAATGCTGTACAACCCTTATTGAGGGGTCGCGACCCTTATGTTGACTTTAGAGTTGTCATTGGAACTGTTTAGCGCGGTTCAATATAATACCAAGTCATTATCAAACATAGATTAATCATTCTTAATAGAAGCAATGCTAGAATTATCATAGAAGTTTTCATGAGCTACGAGTAATTTACTGAAAATAAGCGAATGTCCCTTGGCGTTTTTACTTACCTAGTACACAAACTACATCACAAGTTTGATAATCACCAATAATTTCTACCTCGTTTTTTGACTGATCTTCACGTTTCATGGCTTCAGGAAATTGAAAAGTGATTTTCAACATGCCGTCCGTCCGTCGTCGTTTTTGTTGTTGTTATCGTCGATATGTAACCACAATAGCGGCTACAAAAATTAAGATAAGAACATAGTACCATAAAAATTGAGATGAGAATATGAAATTTGGTATAGGGATTTTAATGTACTCATTTATAACCCTATTAAAATATTGCCTTCACAAGCGTAACGAGTGACGTCTCCTTAACATATGAAATTCGCCAGGGCCGAGATACAGACACGAGCGTAACGAGTGACGTCTCCTTAACATATGAAATTCGCCAGGACCGAGATACAGACACGAGCGTAACGAGTGACGTCCCCTTAACATGTGAAATTCGCCAGGGCCAAGATACAGACATGAGCGTAACGAGTGACGTCTCCTTAACATATAAATTTCGCCAGGGCCAAGATACAGACACGAGCGTAACGAGTGACGTCCCCTTAACATATGAAATTCGCCAGGACCGAGATACAGACACTAGCGTAACGAGTGACGTCCCCTTAACATGTGAAATTCGCCAGGGCCAAGATACAGACATGAGCGTAACGAGTGACGTCTCCTTAACATATAAAATTCGCCAGGACTGAGATACAGACATGAGCGTAACGAGTGACGTCTCCTTAACACATAAAATTCGCCAGGACCGAGATACAGACATGAGCGTAACGAGTGACGTCTCCTTAACATATAAAATTCGCCAGGTCCGAGATACAGACATGAGCGTAACGAGTGACGTCTCCTTAACATATAAAATTCGCCAGGGCCAAGATACAGACACGAGCGTAACGAGTGACGTCCCCTTAACATATGAAATTCGCCAGGGCCAAGATACAGACACGAGCGTAACGAGTGACGTCCCCTTAACATATGAAATTCGCCAGGACCGAGATACAGACATGAGCGTAACGAGTGACGTCTCCTTAACATATAAAATTCGCCAGGACTGAGATACAGACATGAGCGTAACGAGTGACGTCTCCTTAACATATAAAATTCGCCAGGACCGAGATACAGACACGAGCGTAACGAGTGACGTCTCGTTAACATATGAAATTCGCTAGGACCGAGATACAGACCCGAGCGTAACGAGTGACGTCCCCTTAACATATGAAATACGCCAGGACCGAGATACAGACATGAGCGTAACGAGTGACGTCTCCTTAACATATGAAATTCGCCAGGACCGAGATACAGACACGAGCGTAACGAGTGACGTCTCCTTAACATATGAAATTCGCCAGGGCCAAGATACAGACACGAGCGTAACGAGTGACGTCTCCTTAACATATGAAATTCGCCAGGGCCAAGATACAGACACGAGCGTAACGAGTGACGTCCCCTTAACATATGAAATTCGCCAGGACCGAGATACAGACATGAGCGTAACGAGTGACGTCTCCTTAACATATAAAATTCGCCAGGACTGAGATACAGACATGAGCGTAACGAGTGACGTCTCCTTAACATATAAAATTCGCCAGGGCCAAGATACAGACACGAGCGTAACGAGTGACGTCTCCTTAACATATGAAATTCGCCAGGGCCAAGATACAGACACGAGGGTAACGAGTGACGTCTCCTTAACATATGAAATTCGCCAGGACCGAGATACAGACACGAGCGTAACGAGTGACGTCTCCTTAACATATGAAATTCGCCAGGGCCAAGATACAGACATGAGCGTAACGAGTGACGTCTCCTTAACATATGAAATTCGCCAGGGCGAAGATACAGACACGAGCGTAACGAGTGACGTCTCGTTAACATATGAAATTCGCTAGGACCGAGATACAGACCCGAGCGTAACGAGTGACGTCCCCTTAACATATGAAATTCGCCAGGACCGAGATACAGACATGAGCGTAACGAGTGACGTCTCCTTAACATATGAAATTCGCCAGGACCGAGATACAGACACGAGCGTAACGAGTGACGTCTCCTTAACATATGAAATTCGCCAGGACCGAGATACAGACATGAGCGTAACGAGTGACGTCTCCTTAACATATGAAATTCGCCAGGGCCAAGATACAGACACGAGCGTAACGAGTGACGTCTCCTTAACATATGAAATTCGCCAGGACCGAGATACAGACATGAGCGTAACGAGTGACGTCCCCTTAACATATGAAATTCGCCAGGACCGAGATACAGACACGAGCGTAACGAGTGACGTCTCCTTAACATATGAAATTCGCCAGGACCGAGATACAGACATGAGCGTAACGAGTGACGTCTCCTTAACATATAAAATTCGCCAGGACTGAGATACAGACATGAGCGTAACGAGTGACGTCTCCTTAACACATAAAATTCGCCAGGACCGAGATACAGACATGAGCGTAACGAGTGACGTCTCCTTAACATATAAAATTCGCCAGGACCGAGATACAGACACGAGCGTAACGAGTGACGTCTCCTTAACATATAAAATTCGCCAGGACCGAGATACAGACACGAGCGTAACGAGTGACGTCTCCTTAACATATGAAATTCGCCAGGACCGAGATACAGACATGAGCGTAACGAGTGACGTCTCCTTAACATATAAAATTCGCCAGGACTGAGATACAGACATGAGCGTAACGAGTGACGTCTCCTTAACACATAAAATTCGCCAGGACCGAGATACAGACATGAGCGTAACGAGTGACGTCTCCTTAACATATAAAATTCGCCAGGACCGAGATACAGACACGAGCGTAACGAGTGACGTCTTCTTAACATATAAAATTCGCCAGGACCGAGATACAGACATGAGCGTAACGAGTGACGTCTCCTTAACATATGAAATTCGCCAGGGCCAAGATACAGACACGAGCGTAACGAGTGACGTCTCCTTAACATATGAAATTCGCCAGGACCGAGATACAGACATGAGCGTAACGAGTGACGTCCCCTTAACATATGAAATTCGCCAGGACCGAGATACAGACACGAGCGTAACGAGTGACGTCTCCTTAACATATGAAATTCGCCAGGACCGAGATACAGACATGAGCGTAACGAGTGACGTCTCCTTAACATATAAAATTCGCCAGGACTGAGATACAGACATGAGCGTAACGAGTGACGTCTCCTTAACACATAAAATTCGCCAGGACCGAGATACAGACATGAGCGTAACGAGTGACGTCTCCTTAACATATAAAATTCGCCAGGACCGAGATACAGACACGAGCGTAACGAGTTTATACTTTTATATATATATATAAACATCTGCTCTATTTCAAAAAAGTAGTCATACCCAATTACGACGTTCGGAAAACCTGTGTCTCAACTATTTAAACAAACTTGATAAGAGCCTTTGTTCTACAAATACATTTTAAAATATCTCCTTGTATGATAGGGCTTGGTAAGTACCATGATAGATACCATTATTTTATTTTCGATTCAAGCTTTGGGTTGGGAAAATAGCATTCTGTTCTTCATATGACTGGGAATAAAACTTAGATGTTGGTCCGTCGTCTGAAGTAAAGTGTTTAAACTTCGAAGTATGTATTGAAATCAATCAAAATTCTCACAAAGTAAACATTATAAAAACAAAATATTACCAATAACGGCATTTAAGCGTCTATAGAGTAAAAAGTATTTTTTCTCAAACATAAACGTTTGTGTCAGAACCTATCGAGGTTTTTCTTATACTAATTGGAGAAACATTTTGATTTAATTAGAAAATATTTCACATTTAAAATGTATGACTGAAATAATGGGTCTATTGGGTGAAACGTTCTCGTGATTAAGGGAGAAACTTCTAAAATATGGAAATCGAATTTCAGTTCTTTATTGTAAATTATCGCCCGAAATCTCCTATTTAAAATGATGTATGGTTTATGTGTCTACGGTAATAGAACCAAACTGAACGTTGAGTCCACTGGGCTTCACGCTTATTACCTTGTTTTCTACATACAGTAATTACTCGTACATACAATAAGAACTTGTTTATTTATTTTGTTTTATATTTGTGGGCACATTCAGAAAACTATGGGCTATAGACTGAATGTTTTGAAACAAAAAAATCGCTACCAGGTTGAAGTAAAGTTGGAGGGAAACCAACTAACGAACGTCGCAATCTTGGAGATAAAAGAATACTACAAATTTTCTATATTGAGAAATTTGTCTTCTGCCAAAGACATGTAAGCTGCAGTCTGGGCTGAGTATTTCTACTTAGATCATTCAATGAGAGCCCACAGCACTCACCACGCCCAAAGACAGAGCACACATAGTATAAGTTTCACATCGCATTGCGAAAACCGAAAAGTGTTAAGATGAGCTTGAGAATAAAATAAGGCAGTCAAAACATAAACTAAAGAGGAAAATTGAAGATGAGGAGGAGGAAGGAGATAATCCCTCATATTCATCTTGGGATGTATTGAAAGGTAGAAATGGCATTAGTAAATAGTTTTATTCCACATATTTGCTTTTTTTAGTTCTTGTAAAAGTTTAGTTTTTCAGAGCTTATGTACCTTTTACTCAGGAATAGAAAAATATATTTCAATGAATGGTTTTTTTTAATAGTTGAAGAAAACGTTTTCTATAGACAGAAATATAATCCACTTTGGTAACTTCAACAATTTTTTTGTGATAAAAATATAATTCTAAAGTTTATCTTTTAAAATTTTAGAACTATTTAAAAAAATGTATTTTATTTTCATTTCTGTCCAAAAGGACAATTAATGCAATACAAAAAACTGCAATGAGTTATCTTTAACTGTTTCAGAGAAAAAGACATATATGTTAACATTATGAGGATAGGAGAAGAGTGACCCCCTTAAATGGAAAAGCGTACCCTAAAAGAACGTTAATTTTTAGACAGTCAATATTTGTGGTTTTTCATAAACTGTTTACATCGTTATAAAATATAAACATGTCATTGTACTTGGATATACTTGCAGCATTCTATTCCGAAAATGATCGAGAACAAGACCATCATGTTGATCGCATATGGGAATATCGGAAAACGTTTTTATGGACATCCAAAGTAGAGTCTTTATACACCAAATTTGAGGCCATAAAATTTGAAATTGCCTCAATTCTCATAAAATATCCCTTTTAAAAAAATTACCAGATAGCCGAAGATTGGTATTGAGAAGAGAAAAAAGTTTCTCTGGCATAAAATGGCAGATTTTTAACAATTTTTAAAATTCAAACTCTTGTAATAATTGGAGAAAATCTAGTATATATCTGAAAAGTTGTCCAATATATACTGTATTTGAAATGTTTTACAATGAATTCGTTTTTTTCGCTGAAATTGGTCCATTGGGTGAAAAGTTACCATTATGAGAAAATATAATTTCCTGGTTTTACATTAAGCGTTGCAACACATTATGGTTGTTTTTGGTCAACCTAAATAATTAATATCGGGATTATATTTACGCTAACTTACGATAACCATTCTGCAGGAAAACGCGCTTGCCCATTCCCTAAAGAGGTCACGTATTCCACAACCAAATCAAACACCACTACATGTAACCAGCTATTAATGAATTAATTATAATACATTAATTTTGCGAACTTACAATTAATTATTAAAAGTAACGGCACACAACTTAATTTGAAACTTTGGCGGTCGAGGCTATATACTTATTATTAAGTCGCTCATTCAAATATACATTTCCGCGGAGTGATACAATATCTCGCGAACACCATTACCCTAAACCTAGCCCTACATTATAATTTAGAGAATTCTCTTATAAAGTAAACTAAATAAATTGAGGAGACCCGTTACGACATCATCAAGGTGTTTCAGGACTATTTCGAAAGCTGATTCCTACGACATAGACCTTTTCGTTCAGCTTTAGCCACAGCTCATCAGTGTCATCCCAATCAAAAAACGCAATCTCAACAGTAACAAGATTCTTGTGGCTAACCAGTGACATCGTCACAGTGTTTAAAGCTTTAAAATTTGAACCAGTCTTTTTACGTGAATGAAATATAGCATTCTGTTTCGTGTAGAATTTGAAGGCCTTAATAAACAAGATATAAGTATTGTAAATAGATAATTGAGAATGATCTTAAAGATTTGTCTGCCTGTTATGAACAGGAATGAAAATCTCTGGAGACAAGTAAAACAAAAGTTAATGGATGAGATCAAAGAAAGTAAATGGCTTTGGATTGGCCATGTCTTGCGACAACCTGATGGCACCATAATAAGAATCCTCAAGGCTAAAGAAGAAAAGGAAGGCATAAAATGACTTAGCGAAGCAAAATACTGATCATTAATCCTGTATAGGTAGGAATTGAAGATGATTTTGGCTGACACAATTCGCTGAAGAACGTTCGTTAAGCTCCTTTGATCCACATGAAGATAAACGCCAAAAGTGTAGTAGGGCCTAAGTCACGATTATAGGGCTAAAATAGGTGTTGTGTAATTTGTATGAATAAAATAATAATCAATAATGTTCCTAATTAGTTTACCATAAAACACAAACATTTACATAGAAAAGAAAAACAAATCAATACCTTATTGGCAACAGTACCAGTTTAGAGGTAACATTTAATGAGTTTCGCCATCACAATTTAAACTGACCCAAACTTTTGTATTACTTTGAATTAATTTTGTTTCAAAGAACACCTATTTTTTTGTTGAATAATATTATACATTCATGATAATAATGATTAAATAAAAATAAGAACCAAATTAATTTATGAAAATTAATCACAGAAGTTTTATTAACCACAGCGATGGAACAGAGCATCAGCCTCATCCATATCGATTAGCCATTTTTATTTTAAGAATTCTGCTTGACACGATTTTGTTATATTCCGATAACTTATCAAATAATGTTAATGCAATATATGAACAAACATTATATAACATCTTAATAGAATGAATATTGTGTGTATAAGATTAAATATAATTAATACATATTCTTATCAACAATTATTATTGTTTTACTCGTATGTGTGGAAAAGGTAATGATGAATTGTAATTTTTATGTTAATTATGTCTCAACCACAACTGAAAATAAATAATTATTATGTCTGAGAAATATCAATTGCCCTATTATTTTTTATATCAACGATTTCAAATTAAATTATTAACTCATTTTGAGGTTGCCCTCAGGTGTTTCAAATTTATTAATAATTTTTGAGGTTATATTGCATTTCCCTTCATAATGAAAGCGCAGAACATCAGCTAATTGTGATTTAACGGGACAAATGTCAAATGTTCACACATTGGGGCTGCTTTTACAAGCGATGAAAAAAAATGTTTCAACGACACGAGATTTTCCTGTAGGTTCAAAAGATCCAACACATTAGAAATGCATCGCTATCAATTGTCGGCAATAAAGGGGTACTGCCATAAGGGTCACCTTGGGATTACAATACAAAGTATAATAGCCCTTATGGGGCTCGTACCAAGCAATTTATGACCAATCAAAGACCAAGGCACGGTAGATTTATGTTTTTTCTAATCAACTGTAATGCTTATCACGCGTGACTCGTTCGTCCGTCTCCTCAGCGTGTCACTGTACATGTTTAGTAACTAATTAATTGTCATGTTTATATGTATATGCGTGATGAATAGATATTGCTTACTGTAATAATAAGAGAAAATGTGAAGTAAAAAAAAAGCTCCATTACTTTCCAGTATATGAAGTATAAGACAATATAGCTTCAGGAAGACGTTGAAGTCATTTTCAAGATAACGTCCGTCGGCGTTATTGTCTGTACGTAAGCACGATAGCAGTCATAACAATTAAGATAGGAGCATATAATTTGGTATATGTATGCACATATAGAACCATAATGAAATTCAGAAAAATCTAATTGAAAAATGTCAAATTGGCTGATATTTTATATCTCGTGTGCAATTCAATTTTAACACATTAAATTAGATAAAAACTTGCAGATTTCAACTCTGTATGTAATGGTAACAACTTCACATATCGATGAAAAATAGCAAAGTTGTTGTCAAAAAATGTAATTTTCAAACCTGACCGTCCAAGAAAATAGTTATTTGTGCAACTAGTGAGCAAAGTGGCACTTTTTTAAACGAGAGATAAATGCTGACGCACGAGGCTTGCCGAGTGCGTCAATTTTATCGAGTTTAAAAAAGACACTTTGCTCACGAATTGCACATTATACTTTGTCTACAGTTGTTATTTTGTGACAAATAAAAAATATACTTCAGCAGTAACACAATTTAATAAAGCATTAATTTAATACAATAGTTATCAACCTCGCGTCAAAACTGAGGTTATTTATGAATATTACAAATAACTTAGGTGTATTGTTGAGGAAACGGGATTGCCAACTTCAAAACTCGGCAAACGAAAAATACTCTCCGTGTACATACACTGTCAATCATCTAATAATTACTTCCTTTTTTCAACTTTAAAACGTTGTTTTGTTGTTTATATATGTTATTTTACATGTAAGAATTGATCTACATTTCCTGTATATTATAAATCAATTCAAATAAACTTAACCTAAATTTCGTTTTATTCGGTTGCCATTCGGAGTGTGCAAAGTAGTGGGCAAAGTGAAACTGTTGAGAAATCAGCTGTTTTGCCAACTAATTTAAATGAACAATATGCCACTTTGTCAACAACTGTAGACAAATGATATTCGTATAGTATCTGACAAAGCGAGTCTCAACACGAGCATAGCAAGTAAAGGTTTCTCTACATATGTATAGCTTTGGGGTTGTAATACGGCTTGTTAGGTCGAAATACTGACACGAGCGAAGCAAGTGGAGACTGTTTAACATACACATCCAACCGTAGTCAAGAAGATATACACAAATATAAGTTTCAGAAAACCTGTGTATCAACTGTTTTAGACAAGTTAATCTTATTGGATAAGAACTTTTGATCTACTAGTAGTCTACAATTTAACATTTCCCTCAAGGCTCAATAAACCAATTTTTAAGCACTAAATTTAGTGAATGTTACTGTATCATTTTGTATGGTTGGGCTGGGTAAGTGCCATTATGGCCACTATCAACTCCTTTTATTTTCCACTAATTGAATATATTTCTAATGTTCGTTGAAATTCTTTTAATATCTAATCATTTGTTTATGCATTTGTTGAACCTATTTCGATTAATTAGAGAATATTAACGGGGGAGTTAAATGATACAATGTTTGTAAATGGAAAATCACCAGTGGTAAGTTGATAGAGTAGCTAAGTAAAAACAAATGTATAGTACAGTCCCGAAGCCTTTTCAAATTTGAATGATCTGCAGGCCTTTTTGTTAAAAAGATTTTACGTTTGTATCATTATTTATAATATCTTATAACACTGAGTGAAAATCCAATCATTACGACAATCCAATTGCTTAACAAACTGCTACAACATGGTTAATTCGAAGTCAACTTGGTTGGTCGCAATTCAAAGATAATGAAATTTTCATAATTTTTTTTAAAGTAACTAATTTGAAGGTAAATACATGTTTAATGTTTATTAGTTTAAAAAAATAATTAGTAACATAATAAAGTATATATTAGCCCATTGGTTATATACAAAATTGCAATTTCCCACCAAAAATTTAAAAAAATTAAACTTTTATATATTATATAAATATACTATCTGTAATAGGCCTATTTCGTAATTGTTTTTAAGTACTACAGTATATTCAAATTAATTACAGACAAGCTATAATTATAGGCATGTCACAAATTTAGTGCCAAAAACTGTGAAAAAATAAAATATTGGGCATTTTTGTCCAAAAGATTTTAAGTTTCTAACATTATTTATTCTATCATAATTTATTCAGTCAAAAATGAAATAGTGATCTTCATTTACGAAAATTGTTTGGTAAACAAATTGCCATAACCTGGTTAAATCGAGAGATACTAAAACGCGGTTGGTCACAAATCAAAAATAATTAAATTCTCTTTAAAATTTATTATTAATATTTTTGTTTAAATATCGTATATCCCGAACTACAAGAGTGAATAAAACATCCTCGAGGGCGACGTCTAAGAGTGAGTAAAAAACAACAACAATCATTTAACTTCAGATAAATCGTCCAATTTTGAAGATAGCACAACTGTTTTGATATTAAGTTAAATTCTTTTCCATTGTCTACAAAAAAGGTTAATACAACGATTTACTTATATTTGTTTTCGAGTTATTTAATTGTTAACTAATTCGCTTTTTCTGATTGGCCAAGGAAACTAATAAAAAAATAAGAACGTACACTCAAACCTATATAACTTTAAAAGAGCGACCAGATAAAACATTTAAAAAAATCCCATTCAAAATCCTGTAGAGGATTTTGAGGTGAAATTTTTTCCGTGTTAGAACTGTATTACTAAAGTTGTGATATTTCCGATGTTGGTTATGAATTAGCAAAATTATAGACACTGATCAAATTAAATCAGATTATCCATTTAGAGGGTTAAACTTTAATAATCTACGGTCAATAATGGATAAAAGTTTAATTAGGGGTAGGGGTGTTATTCTGATCATTTCTTTTTTTTCCCTTACAAATTCGTATTTCTGAGACATGGCTTTTTTTTAACTTCTAAAAAGACACGAAAGAAAAACAAAAAATCGCAAAAACTCAGGAAGATGCAAAATAAAATTAAAAGACATTATTTCCTTCATGATTTTTTATATAAAATTTTCATTTAAAAAATCTAAAACTGGTCAAAACTTTAAGGATGAAAACGAACGTAAAACAATATTATAAGTAATATTATTTATCAAATTGATAAATATTTCTAACGTCAATTTTTTTTTCGGATTTTGTCTGATGATATTGCTAAGTGATTTTCTTAGAATTTCATTATATTCACTGCTGGAGATTTCTGTAGCTATTTTCTAATTTGATTGGTGTAATAGAACAATCAGAAGTGGATGGTGGACGAAGAAAGAACTTATAAGTAGAATACAATTCAAATAAGCTTTCATTGAAAAGAACCAACAAAAAATCTGGTCAGTCTACCATACACCTTACTCTTCGTAATTCTTCACAACATTTCATCAAATGCCAATTTTCCACTAAATTGACGTGTTAACATTTAAGAAACATATTAAAAATGAGTTTGAAATTTTGTATCTTGATCTTATATGTACCATAATATATACGACTAAGGGCGTAGAAATATAAACATAATATACGAACATAATAAATCTGATAGGAATTTCGCCAACTCGTTATCACAGTGCACAGATAAATAGATGTAAACATTGCTCAGTCTTGAAAGTGCGCGCTTATCTCGACGTAGTTCCTGCTAGAAAACTGTCAGAGGTTAGGTTAGGTTAGGCAAGTTCGAGCCCGATGGACAGCGTTGCGTTTTTCTGTGCGTTACCTACTCCTCCGTCTTCTTAAGTCCAACTAGCATAAAGTAAACTAACTAAAAACAAACAAATTCCAGTTAATTGGAATCGATAGACATTAAAATGAATATTTTCAATCGCACAACATTCTTTATACTACTTATAGTGAGAAAGAAAAAACTCCAAGGAACATTGTTCACGAACGATAAAATCTTTAATCTACTCACCGCTGATGAGGTACGATTGATTGCCCCCCCCCTTCCCCGCTGTATCACTTACATTTTAACGCGACTAAAAACCAGAGCGTTGCAGCGCTTTGATAAATGACGAGGCGAAGCGGATAAGGCATGGGCGTGATAATGGTGAACTTCACGAGAATCGACGTGGCAATTACAGAGCGCGCGCGTGAAGGAGGGAGGTCCTAGTTATGGCATGATTTAAAACTTGCATGACATCAGACATATATAGTTGTGCTAGACAATAGACTTTCTTTATACGTTCACTCATAGGTTCCTAACCAGTCTAAGCAGTGCGGGAAAGTTTAGTAATCGCAAAAAATGTTCACCTCTTATTTTTGTCGATTTCCACGTTTCTCCTAAGGAAATCGAAAAAATTTTCGTCGTGGTCGTCTTTGCGCAAGCAGAATAGCGGCCATAAACATTAAACTAGGATCATGAAATGTTATATAGAGGAATATAGAAGAATTTTGACAACTCAAATTGAAAATATCAAAATGGCTGCTTTTTTAAATAGTGTATAATTCAACTTATAACACCCAAAATTAGATAATTAATATTCAGATTTCAATTCTGTATGTACCAATTATTTCTCTCAACGATGACAAATAGCAAAGTTATCATGAAGAAAGTAATTTCGAAATTCAATTCTCCAAGAATATGTGATAATCGTATAGTTAAGAAATCAGAGAGGGCCCACGAGCGTCGCGAGTGCTGTTTCGAGTCCCGTTATGAAAGAAAGTAGCGATAAACACAATTATGAGGTTAAGAAATTTGTCTAACAAGTGTTTTATATACATTTACTTTACTGGGTTAGACCTCTTGATCTAGTAATACAATTTAACATTTTCCACAAGACAATAGAAATCTACTTTTAGGCATAACATGTAGAGGATCTGCTTGTATTATTTTGTACGGTGGGTCTGGGTACGTAACATAATGGCACTTCAACTAGTTTTATTTTTTATTGTATTTTATTCATATTTGTATGGGGGAAATTAAGTGGATTGTACCAACTTCACTCTTAAATAACGGCGTTTCTCAGATTTTTTTTTTTTTTTTTTTTTTTTTTTTTTTATTTCAGAATAATACAATTCACGACATTGTAGACGACGGAAAATTACGATTTATTTTTAAAAAAACGACGTTTTCTTTAAGGAATTGAGGTCCAGTGTCTATATCAGGTCAGCTGCACCTGCACTTTATAATAATCGCAAAAGGTTAAACATACAGAAACACCACACAAACTCATTTCCTTTGAAGCAGGAGTTATTGATTACTTTCTCATGGTCATCCAACTTTCTTTAGTACTAGCTGCGGAGAAGTTTAATTAAATATATAATTTAAAAAATATATATATTTAGAAAAGTATTACTTTCCTTATAAAGGTTATCTTCTTCGTCCTTTAAAACATGAACGGGAGCAAGGATTTTATGAACCGCAGATGCTTGTTTGATTACCTGAGATATCAATTTTTTGTTTTGTTTTGTTGTTGTTTAAAAACGAAAAGGTTTTGGTCGACATCACTTTATGAGAAATAAGAAAAGAACATAAAATAAATACCTCTAGCTATTAAATACTCTAATCAGGATTGGAAATAACAAAAGTTAGTTAAATGAGACTTGATAAGGAAGAAGCAAGAAATAGACTTAATCTAAGACTACAAAAAAAGTGTATATCCAGCTAGAGTCCCTCAGGATACCACACCCAAATTCACCATGACTCATTAAGCCACATATGAGGTTTGAATGTATATTGTATCATTTTTATGTTTTATGCTCAAGAAAAAAATGTAATTCTGTGTTAAAACAAAATTTTGTAATGAAATAAGAAACAAAAAAACTGATCATTAACATACTGTAGATGTTGATTCTCAATTAATTTGTCTTTAATTCGTCCTACAATCTAGATTTTGTTTTACTATTTACACAGTTACGTTGATAAATAAATATGACATTATTGAATGACAAATTTATCAATACTATATTTTGTGTTCTATATTCACATAAGAATATAATTTTGTTTCTAATTTCATACTATATTACAAACAATCTACTACTTTGTCAATAACATAGCAAAATAAAGTAGTTGTTGAGCTCCATCATAATGCTTACCTAGACCCATCTTGAAATGAACCACAAACACAATCTCTAAATATAATGCCCAAAATAGTGTTTCTTAGACCTCAAAGGCAATATAAATTGTGCTGGTAAATCAAAGGATCTTACACAATAGAGTAAGTTTGTTTAAAACAATTGTTACACCATGTAACTGTGTATATCAATACTTTCTTGATATTGTCTACACCCTAATGAGCTTTGAAGGTATACACTGTGAGTCAAAAGTATGGATACACCCTGTTAAATTTTAAATGGATAAATATAGTAAAATGAAAGTCAGGACACCTTTCTAGGAAATAAAAGTGAACGTTTTAGTCACTATTACAACTTTGCCCATTTCCCCAAAATGGGATTTTTGGGGGGCAGCTCAAAATTTTTCAATGTAAAGACCCATTAAGTGACACCTCATTTTAAAGTCCTTGATTAAAGAAGAAGAACGGTGGAATCCAGAGCTTTCTATCTCAACCCAGTACAAAATGGCAGCTCATTGAATTTTTCAGAACTTGGTTCTAATTTCTAATACTTGGGAAATTTACTGTTAATTGAAAACAATGAATTTGTGAAATATAAAATCAACAGCTAATAAAATAAACTTCTTTTTATAATGTATTAATAATTTGTAATTACAATAGCATAGTAATTAATTACATTAAACAATAAAAAGGCTTAAACTTATTATCCTGTGTTTTTTATAACAGGTGTTCAAACTGCTGCCCCAGGACAGTTTGACAATTACGAAGCGCTTCGTAAAAACTTGAAACGGCACGCTGTATGGATTCACGCGGGATTTTTTTAATTTGCGCTACTACTCTGTCCCTAAGGTCATTAATGCACTGGGGTTTCGTTTTATACACGTTGTTTTTAATGTGACCCCACACAAAGTAGTCCAGTGGAGATAGATCTGGCGATCTTGGTAGCCACTCGATACTTCCTCTTCTGCCTATCCAGCGATTGGGAAAAATATTGTTTAAATACTCGCGGACATGCAGGCCATAGTGTGGAGGTGCTCCATCCTGCTGGAATCAAACTTGATTACAGTTGTTGATTGCTGTTTGGATAGCTGGATAAATCTGATTTTGTAGCATTTCGTGGTATACCTCGGCATTAAGATTGCCATAAATAAAAAAGAGCCCAACAAACTGATTCCTCATAATGCAAAGCCAAACGTTTAGTTTTTCAGGGTTCTGGGTGTGTTGCTCTCTGATCCAACGAGGGTTAACATCAGCCCAATAACGACAATTGTGTCTGTTAACGATACCGTTTAACATGAAAGTTGCTTCGTCTGAGAAAGCAATGTTGTTCATTCTAATTGTATTGTATAAACAAATATTAAATTTTATTTGTTGGTGAGTGTTCCAAATTATATTTTCAACAATAATTTCGCTATTTGTCATCGTATAGAGGTGGGATTTGTACTATTATTGTACAAGCAAAATTGAAATATACAACTATTTATCTAATTTAATGTGTTATTAGTTTAGTAACACAAGAGATATGAAGTATTTTTTAAACGGCTGACATTTTGACATTTTCAATTGGATTTTTATGAATTTCATAGTATTCTATATGACCTGTACACAATTACATGCACCTATCTTTATTTTTGAGCTCACTATCGTGTTATTTTACGACGATAGACGGACGGCATGTCAAAAACGACTTATTCAGTTTCCCGAGGGTATGAAATGTGACGATCAATCGAGAAAACGACGGTAGAAATTTTTTAACATTTCCAAACTTACCTTGTTACACCTTGGTAAACCTTCCGTTCACTTCCGGATACTACACATAAAACGGCAACAAAATTCGCATATCAACTAGTTATGCACTAATCTGCTAAAGGAAATGAATCATTCTCGCAGCTTGAAAGCCATTTCATAATTTGCACTGACAGAAACTAAAACCGTCCTCTTATAATGTAAACGTCCCATACGAAGTGAGAAAGTCATGGTTCCAGCTGCAATTTGTTTATTTACTCGGGTAGACATGTGGGTGACACAACCGCCCGGGAGTTGACATTCAATGTAAACACGAGGCTAATGTTTACAGATTTGCATATTTTAGGAACTAGCGACATGTGTTTATTTGTAAGCCTAAAGCTGTAAGACTAGTTGTAGAGAAAAAAATATTCGTCAAGTAGCGAACATGGTGACAGATATGTAGAGAAGATGCTTGTTCATCTGCTTGATCTTACTTGGTATTAATCAAATACTTTTGTCCTCTATTGTGAATTTATTGGTTATTGTTCTCTCTAGAATTTACGTAACTTCTATTGGGTATCTGACAATTGCTTGCAGTTGTTTGTTTTTCTATCATAGTTGGTCGTTGGTTATTTCTAAAAAAAAAAAAAATAGGGAGTCACAATTGCGTACATACTTCTGGGGTATTCCTGTTCAAGGCTGTTAAAGAGGACGTCATCACGCCAAGGATTTAACAGGATTTACATGCTTATGACAAAACTAATTATAAGATTTAAGGAAATCATTCAAAATAGGGGAGAAAAGCCAAACTAATTAACATGATCATGAGGATGGGTTTTAATTTTGAAGGAAATAGGAGGAAATAAAAATATATTGAGCAATATGAAAATATTTAAAAAACATAACAAGAATGTTAAAAACTCGTCAAATGCCTTGTAGTTGTAGTACGTACTGTAAAACGGCCTAAAACAGCTTATTGTCAAAAAATTAAATTTAAAAGATTTAAAAAATAAAAGGAAAAAATGTTATGGTGAACAACACCCCCCTTCCTTCAATCCAAGGCGCATCTGAAGATGAATTATACCTGGATTCGACCACATACTTAACTCTTTCGAAATTTCTTATCTAAGCAACTGTCACTGTACGAAACTGTCAGGACACCCTACTAAATTCCATGTAAAGTTCACCTTAAATTATTTCGATTTTGTGGTCATTTTCTCCTCTCTACTCTATGTAACTCTGTAACCAGCTCCCGCTTTAAGCTACATTGATTATGTCAAATGTTAATTATTCAAGAATTTTCCACGTGTACAATACATTTACCAAGAACTTCTAATAAATCACATTCTATGAACATATGGCATCATAGTACGCACATGTAGTAGGCCCTATACATAATTTTCTTGAATATTAATATTTTATTTTGAAAACAGACATAAGGATTTTGTTGAGTTGGGATAAATCTATCGTTTTCCGGTGCAATAAAGCGATTTAACTTGGTCCCGATTTTGAGAAAACACATTTCGGGAGTTATATAAACAGATTTACCATCTAAAAGCTAAAATAAAATAAATATGAAAGATTCGTATATAAACAACATAATTATTTACTAAACAGTAATATATGACATAATCTATGTATAAACCCTCGACAGCACCCCTGCACATTATCGCAAACAAAATTTAAAGTTTGAAAATAAATTATCATTACACCGTTTCCATATAGATCACATGGTGGGCTAAGATTCGCCGAACCCAATATGTCTTCGAGATATTGTATTTATTTCCTTTAGGTTTACTTATGTCATAATTTAAATGGAATAACAATTTATATAGTCACTTTACACACAGTAAACTGTAGTTTCAATAAATGTAAACCACTGAAGAACACAGACACGTTTACGAAATTTATACACCTACAAATATTCTTAACTAAAAAAATCCACGTTTAGCAAGGTTACTCTGCAAATCTTTCTTAAATTCCACTACAGAATTTCCCCTTTTCAATTATTGCGGCAGGTTGATGTTAAACTTCAAACCAAAGTCTGCAAACCCGCGTTAAATAAACGTTATTATATTCGTGTCTTGTGACTGGGTTTTTCATCTAATAAAATTAAATTTTTAATCTTAAGCGGAACAGTAAAATATTAGGGCACTGTGAATATTATGTTACACTAATATTATGTTTATATTTACAAAAGAATAAAATCTTGTTTAAAACAAAAGATAAAATTGAAAACTTTTTATTCGTGTTTCTGCTTAATTAAATTGTATCTTCTTAATTAAATGTCTTAACTTTTTTCAAATAACTTTGACTTTAAAAGTCTTTAGAAATCAAACAACAAAATGTTAAATTTCTTCTTTTACAACTGTGTCTAAAGTTTTAAATTGCAACCTTGGGAATCGATTCATGTAAAGGTGTCGATGACAGGTGGGATTTTAAAACACAAATATATTTTCCTACAACTGTGTCTAAAGTGTTCATTTACGACCTAAGAACAAGTTCTAAAACAGCTGATTACTACTAAGCGTGCAAAATGTTTTATTGCACCTAAATTAACATTGATTAAATATGATTCTTATCTCTTGCAGAATAAATCAGCTGATTCAGGATTGTTATTGTCACGCCGCCCGCTCACTGAACAATAAACAGACTCAACTAACCTCAAATACCTAGTTGTAGTAGGTCTAGTTGATCAATACAATGTAGGGACACTATTTTGAAATGGATGACAATGATTTTGAGTGCTCAAAGACACCACCGGATATAACTGCTTTAGCTAAAGAAGTAGCTTTAAACTTGTTGTCTAGAAGATCAAGATATATATATGAAAAGAAATATGAAGATATTTGTGGTGTACTGCAAATGGTGTTAAAAAAGTGTCTCAGAACTGAGAACGTATTTTTTTCTCAAAAAGCCAAGTAATAAAATTTCTACTCTTTGTAGGTTATGTTCTATGTTGAAGTGTACTCTTAATAAAAATGAATTTGATATTACAGTTTATAATAAATTGATCAATAGGTTACCAAAAAGAATCTTCGTATCAAGAAGAAGTAACTAAATTCATGCTTGAAGCTCTTGATAGTAAGTTTCTGTTGAAAAGATGGCTCGGATTTTTGGTTTTGCTGGGGCTAGGCGTGGAGATGAATTAGTAAAAGTGACAACTGAATAAATTTAGTATAATGATTCCATTATGATTCTGATAATACCGGACTTTAAAACTACTAAGAGCCGAGTTTTTACGATTACCCATGATAAAATCTAAGTAGTGTAGATTATTTGTCCTTACGCATAAAATATTTTATATTAAGGCCTTAAAAACCTTATCTACTTGTTTATTTTGGAAATACAGCAAAGGAATTTGTACAAACCAGGTTGTTGGCACGAATACTATAGACAAAATCCCAATACTATTGCTCTGTAACATGGCAAGTATTTTATACAATTCTCACATAATCTAAAAATAATAAAAATAGTTGGAAATATAATGTATACTGGAGTTCATTACTACTGGAAGAAATGTTTTACGTAATTCGATTGTAAAATTTCTTTATCGCTCTCGTGAAATTAGTGCCCTCCGATACGCAATCGCGCGGGAACTTTTTTCTCGTGCGGTGAAGACTTACTTTAAGTTCTTAATACGTAAATAACTAATATATCCTCAATCTTTTACCGAGCGATGCTTTAGTTTCTAAATACAATACACTTATAAACGAGCAGTTCATCCTCAAAAATATGTTTTTTGAACATGATTAACCAGCTTTTGAGGCCCATCAGATATGGCTAGTTATTAACGATAAGAATTTATACTGATTTCAGTTTGGATAAATGAAAAACTGTTGATAAAATATGCTTTTATTAGTATAAAAAATGAGCAAAAAGGGTATTTTTAAAAAATTAAAAAAAAGTTTATATTGTGTAAGAAAATACACCATTATGTAGGTTATGAAACTATGATGTATATTCACTTAGAGTTGATGTCTGGTGTGTACATTAGATAGTTATGAAGGTGGTTGACGCCCCGGTATAAAAACAATTATTGTTAGCTGTCGAGTTTACATCATAAAGTGTTCGAAATACCGAAGAGAGAAAATTGTTAAATTAAGGAAGGGCAAAGGACTGAAGACGCATATGTTACTCGTTGGTGGTCTTGTCATCCCTATGTAAACATCTATCTGCTGTACCACGTGGTTTGTCACCACAACCCTCTGTCTTCTACCCCCATTCTTGTTTAATAGCTCTAATACCAGATCTTACTAAAATAACCTCATTCTGGCAGAATGTCAAATATTTTAAAATTAGAGGCTTTTACAATATGAAAGTTAAACGTTATGAGAAACACATTATATTATATGTAGAATATAATTGACTTGTATAGAAGTTAGTTGACGTCATCTTGGTACATACACAGCCCTATTATACAAATTAATGATCCTCAAAATGATATAATGATACAACATATCAACTAAATGTAACGGCCAGTTCCAGGAAATATTAAATAGTATTGGTGGATAAAGGGATCTTTTAATACCAGAATTAATAGACTATACAGGGTGTCCCACGAAGAGGTCGTTATTTTTGAATTAATATGCTGGACATATGGAACACTCTACAGACTTCACACTTTACTGTTATGTTTCATACATTTGTAAAAGTAGTACACTCGACTTTATATTTTGTATTGTCAATCAAAACAAAATGTGGGAATAACAAAATAATGGTATGTTTTAATAAAAGGCCCAATTTGAGGAAAATAATCAACTTATTTTCTTTACGCGTTTCAAAATGGCGGTTATTTAAATATTTTAACGTTTAATATCTCAAAAACTGTTAATTTTACAAAATATTCAGAAAAGACAAGATATTTTCCTTTTTTAACGTCCAATTTATTTTTTATTTTTTTTTTCCATTAGGTTTATATCTGTCATTTAAACGATAACTGAGACATCGACAAACACTAATAGATTAATTTTTGGTAATTGTCGACAACGTCCAGGATTTGAAACAAAATTTGATCAGAAATCATTGTTTTCAATTGAAATTTATTTAAAAAACTAATCAAAACATAACAGATTAAAATCTACCATGTGTAGTTGACAATATATTAATTACAAAAATTTGAAGTTGAAGTTTTTAAATTATAAATAGTACTAAACACATAGACATACTTTAATCTATTAGAATAGTCAATCTTAAAATTCAAACATTATGGAAAAAGTAACTATTTCTGAGTGTTATGGTAGTGAAATGATTTAAGGCGTCACTTATATCATTAAGAGTAACACTTGGGTTCGAATCCTATTCAGAACATGAGCGTTTTTCCAATTTTACAATTCTAACTGGGTTTTGATTTACAAAAATAACAACAATGCTGTGTTAATAATCAGCTGTTGTGTAACATTATTTAAATTTTTTAAACAGGTGTAGGAAGTTCAATAAAATGTGACTGAGTAAGCTTTGGAATGTTTATCGATGTTCAGGGTATATTAAACACCTGTTTCTTTAACATTTTTATCTGTCATACACTCTTGGTCTACAACATTATTACGCCATACTACACAACGCAGTTCATTATATTAGTTATTACACACTATAGGGTGTGTCGATAATTCACTTGTCCTTTAAGCTACAGAAAGATATAGAAGTAACAATTTGCAGAATTATAACAAAAATGAGATTTTAGGCTAATCTTGAAGTGTTGTAGACAACTACCAACAATTAACGTTTTCAGTTTTTTGTCGGTAATTAGGTTATCCCTTTAAACTAAGGAAAGATTTAAAAAAGTATATTTTTTGTCTTTGAAAAAAGAAAATATTTCTTAAAAGAACGGTTTTTTAAGGTATAAAAGTTAAAACGTTTAAATTTCCTCCATTTTGGAATTAGTAAAGAAAATTGGTTGATTATTTTTCTGTAATTGGGTTTTAATTTCACTAAGTAGCATGCAAAATTTCAACTCCATATCTCGTGTATAAACTTATATTAAATAAATTTTAAATTAACTTTATATATTAGACAGATATATTTTATGAAAGGTTTTAACATTTTTCTAAAGTTTGAGTTTTGATATACCCAAATTTTGAGTAAAAGAACCAATATTTTTTAATGAAGGGTGAAGACGCCTCAAAATTTAGTCGAAATCAACGCATTCGTATCTGCTGTAAAGGCGTTAGAGAAAGACATATCTTCTTCCTAAACGCACTTTTTTTGAGAAAAAAGTTTCTGCCGAAATTTCAATATTTTTTAACCAATCCCTTATCTTTCTCTATACAACCTACATCCGATAACGTAAAACTACAAAACGCATTGGATTAATTGACGACGGTGTAAAATTAAATATAATAAATAGTTTTCCTCTCGACTGGCCACAAAGACGTAAAACTTCGGTATTGACACGTTCAAAGCTTCTGATTGCAAACTCGAGTTCCCACGCACGATTAGTAACGCCTCTTTGGCTCACCACGGGTACTCGTGACTCACGGCTAAGCCCCTGAGGCTTGCCCCCTCGGCCCCGGTATCGCTTTCTCTTGCAATTAAACACTCTGCTATATCGCCTTTACTTAATTTATATTATTAACTGATGAACGGTATAAAAACGTGCAAATTGTAAACAGTATTGGTTGTCGTTTGTATATAGTTAGTACAGTGAAAGATATCCTATTTAAAAAGAGCATTAACTTTCTTACAAGTGGAAAACAAAACATATTGCTTAAAAATAAGAATTACACATTGAATATATATTATAAAGTTTACACTCGCTTCGCTCGTGTCAGTGTCGTGACAGAGCTGTAAATATGTGAAGGAGCTTCCATTCACTACTCGGCATTGTCAGATCTCGTAACTATACAAATCACATTTTTTGGGGAGGTCAGGTTTAGAAAATTACATTTTTGACACTAAATTCGCTATTTGTTATCGTAGAAATGTAAAGTTGGCACCACTACAGGCAGAATTGAAATCTGCAATTTTGATTTAATTTAGTGTTTTATAAGTTGAACCCCACACTAGATATGTACAAAAACATTAAAATACAAACCATTTTAACATTTTCATTTCTATTTTTCTGAATTTCAATATAGTACCCCCAAAACTCAGCCCCTCAGATTTCACATGAAAGTTAAACATGTAAAAAATAGCTTGGGTCTGCGTCGGACCAGTCGGTGGAAGTTATACTTCTTATAATTGTTGGTAGTCTATTGAGTGATAATCTTTGAAATTCTCTCTGTATATCTGTTGTACCTATAGATTTCTACTGCCATGGTGGAAAATGTTGCTGTCATCTTTTGTAGTGATATATAGACCATTATTACTCGTCACTCTCGATAAGGCAACATACACTAATTCTATGGAGTAGCTTTTGTCGTATTCATAAACAATCTCATCGAATGTCACACCCTGCGATTTATGTATCGTGATAGAACATGATGATAACAATGGGAAATGATTTCTCTGAATGTTAATTGTTTTATTATTATTCATCGGTATCACGGATGACCTTCGCCATACCCTTCCCCCCTTCGCCCCTCCCCCTGCCCCCGCCCCTCCCTCCCCCCCTTCGATTGGGTGGTTTTTGGGTTAAAAAAAACTTTCTCCCAAAGCCAGAACGTACAAAAAAGTATACAAAAACGTATAATCGTCGATTTTTCTCAGTTTTAGCGTGACGCAGTTTCTCGACCAACACCCCACCCCAACGAGCGCAAAGAAGTATAACTTCAAAAAGTCAACATCTTGAATTTTTCTTCTAATACACTGTTTAAAGGATAACTTGATATTCCTTATTATAAATCTTGTGCTAATGATACTCCCTGTTTACTTGTCTTCTGTCCTAAAGAAAATTAACTTTACTATAAATATTATAGAATTGAGACCTATTTACACGATCCAAACATGTGCCCCACCTCATCCTACTAATAGATTAGTAAGCATAGATTTGTTTTAACACTGAACTACTTTAAAAATCTAAATACGTTTGGAAAAAAAACCTTTTATTGCTACAAACGTAATATGATACAAACACAATTTTCTTTTAAAACAAACTGAAAATTAACTATTTGATTTAAAAACCAATGAAAGTACTATTGGTGTAGAAATAGACTCGTCTGAGAAAACAATAAGAGTATCCCAATCAGAATCCGACTCATAAAACTCAATGATCTGGGAACAGAACTTCACTCTTCTGTCCGGATCATCTTCTAGTAGGTTATGGACTAAGTGGATTCTGTAAAATTTAATTTTGTTTTTCTTTACCGTTCATTTCACTAAATATTTGGGCACTCCAGTTTTCAGCTCTACTTTTATAAGAGATTTTAGTTTACCTGTAGAACGGAGTAATTAAGAGCATACCAGTCTTTTCTTACCTTTTAAGAAGATTGAGTTTACTTTTACACTATTCTTCCCGTTTTTAACGACAAGTCTTTCCACTTAAAAAATTGAGTGAGTGGTTGATGGATCAACACCTGGAAAGGCAACCTGAAATTGTTTAATTGATTCTGTATAGTTATTAAAAAACAATGGCCCACGTCATTGTTCAAGTTTAAAAACCATTTTGCAACCACAGAGGACAATGCAATTGTACTCAAAAGAATTTAATATATTCTGTTTTCTTGTTTGTTATTTAATTTTAATTAAAGAGCTGTTTTTTTAATTTGAATCAACAACAATTAAACCTGCAAGAGTAAAAGGCATAACAGTGTAGAGGAATATAAGTTGTTGTTATTCGTGTTGCAGCCGTTTTGTTTCTATAAACACCATTGTAATGAAATTTTCACACATTTTTCGTAACTATATTAAAAAGTATGTAAAGTTTCAAAATAACTGGTTGAGGAATAAGCATTTACTAGAAAATGAAAAGGGTGTACCTCTGTATATATTTACCGGATCTTTCAAAAGTATGTGTCAATTTAAGATGATTATCTCAGTTACTTTTGGTTTAAAACTCGAAACAAAATACGTACTTTTATACAGAGACATTCGGGATTTACTAATCAGCCGTTTTTAAAAATGATGTATTAGATTGTTGTACATGGCAGAGAGTTTGGACCGATGAATCAATCATCTGATTGGCTGTGTAAACACTCACAATTGCCGTATATGGTCAGTTACTAACCGTTTGACTAATAGCTGAACAAGGATTACATGATTTGAAAGTTACAGATTGCTTAAGCTTCTGCTCCAATATAACATTGATCCGTATTTTTTTAAATTAAAAAATTATTTTTTTTAAGAATATAAAAATGGAGTAACAAAAACAGTCTCAATCAATGGTAAACGCTACTTAGATATGCTATGTAATACCATAACTGCAAGCCCATTCGAGAAAATAATTTCCATCCATGCCATTATGGAGTTCCTCTATACACTTACAATTTGGTCAAAACTTTTTTTAATACAACATTTTGTAAACCGAGTAATTGGAATACAGTGTGTATTGTCTTGGCCTCTGAGATCTCCTGATTTGAACTCCATGGACTTCTGGCTCTGGGGCTATTTGAAGGACAGATTTTTTCGCTTAAAATCAACAACCATTCAAGAATTGATGAGATCCATTGTTCAACAAGTAACAGCAATCAGTTTTGATAACTTGGTTGATCACGCTATTCAGGAAAGGTTGTGATGCTTATCCAGGAACAGAATGGGGGCCATATTTAAAATAACTATGTAAAATAAGGATTTTGTTATAATTTGACATATCGTATCAAATCCCACTTCTTGTAAATAGTACTCATAGAGTAAAAGCGTATAATTTATCAAAAAATAAATTAATATAGTAAATTAAAAATGTCACTTACTTTTGAATGACCCGGTATGTAGAGGGTATCAGAAAAAATAGCGCTCTACATACACAAATACATGAAGAGTATTCAGCAAATTTTTTCGAATTCGCCTTTATTTAGTACAAATCCGCCATTTTTTTTTTTTTTTGCAAAAACTCACTGTAACTCCAGAAGTAGATAAGATATTGAGTTCATATTTGGTATAACCATCTTGTAGGTTACGATTTACAAGTCTACCAAACAAGAATACTTTTTCCCCCCAATTTATTTGGAAATGTAGAATACGATACTGTATAGCGATCTAAGTTTTTTTTGTGACATCCTGTATATAAAATAGTGTCTTATCTACTTATCAGCTCTTCTTATTAGACGGAATGTCGAAAATCACTTTTCCTGGTTACTGATACCATAACACGCAAAGATCAGTCAAAAAATGGAGATCAACGTTTTTGACAATTATCCAACTTGGCCTATACTTCGTATAGGTCTTGTATATACTTGTATACGTTAAAAATAAGATAAAATAAAAACCCCTTAACCCTGGAATATTATGTAGAACCAGCTAGGTTTCTTCCGGATTCCCACACTGTACTCACAACAAAAAGGCCCTGAGGGTAATACAAATACCGATAAAGTATTAATAAAACATAGTATATGTATAGCTTACTATGTTCTCCTACTAACACTACTACTACGGCACAAATAGTTAAACAATTTAGACTGCAACTTATAGTTCACAAACAAACGGGCGTCACCCCAATAATCACATTGTCAAACTAAAAAAACGGATATTTTCAACAAAAACTGATTTTAAAAATTGATGTTTTAACCCATCACATAACTTTCTCTACAAAGAACATGTATGAACGTAATAACGAACACTTAACAGAAACATTCCCTAAACAGATATTGTTTTAAAGTCGTGAACACTATTTCAGAGTTTACGGTGTGAAGAAAAGGTCACTACGAAACCCGTGCTATGGCTTCTTCCACGATTTCTCGGATGATAACCTTCGTTTGATCGCTTTTGTACAAACGTTTCCGCTCCATTTATATAAGCTAACATCTTTATCTTACTTCAATTAGATTATTCCAAGAAAGTGAACATTCCACGACTGTTAGTCAAGAATTTCAGATGATGTTTGATTTTCCAGTATCAAAGAAAATATGAAGAAAGTTAATTGGATATATTTGTACAAGATGTTAAAGCGGTGATTTAACAATTTCGTCTAGCTTATACGATTTATTACATCCAAATGCAGTTAACATATTACATACGTAGTGACCAAACATCACTCTGTAGGCTACAGTTACGCAAAGGGTATATCAGAGTACATATTTTGTTTTCATTCCAATAAATTGTAACACGAACTCTAAATAAACAAAATTAAGAACGTAAGATTAATTAGTGACAGATTTATAATCAAGAATCAAAATAAAGATATAAAAATATAAGTTTTTTATATTTTTTTAATTCCTTACCCCGTATAAAAAGTTTGGTAATCGCGAAATTTTCTACGTTCGTTTGTCGTCTTATCTTCACATTATATGGCTTCAAAAAATAGTAAAGGTCTCTACTTAATCACGATAGCGGCCACAAGCATTTAGATAGGAAAATGTAATTTGGAACAGAGGACCATAGAGTGCTCATACAAAACCTTATTGACATTCAGAAAAATTTAATTGTAAATTTCAAAAAGGAGGCTATTTTAAATAGTTTTTGTTCACAGCTTGTGTATCATTCAACTTATAACACACTAAAATAGATAAACATTTTCAGATGTCAATTCTGCATATAATGGTACATACGCCACCTCTATACTTATGTCATACAGCGCAATAATAATTTCAAATCATGACCACCCAGGAAAATGTGATATTCGTATAGTTTACGAGATTCAACCGCTGGGATTAACATTGTATAAATGGACAGGTTTCATCTGAACTGTGAGCTGTCCGTGGAAGAGTGGTACAAGTTTGTAGTTCGAGGCCGCGCGGGGATAGAGGCATTGTAGGGGAAACAGTCGGCGCCGACTACTGTCCACGATCCAGCGGTCTTGCAGACATCGTTGTTAGTACTAACACTTAACACAGACCTGGGCAACCGCTTCCCCCACCATCTAACTGCTGCTTAGACCACGCCTAGACCCACTGCGCACCCAAACTCCACACAGCTCAGATGAAACCTGTCCATTTATACAGGTTTAAAAATCCCGATGGGATCCAGCTGGATATACACCTCTGTTCATTTAACCTTGGGTTAGATCCCTCTGTTATCCGGTCTCTCTCGACCAACTCTTCTATGAGGCGATGATAACCAGGTTTTGCGCCTTTAAACAACAAGAAACGAAAGTTACTAAATCTGTCAGGAACGAATATCCGCACAAGCGTAGTGAATGGTAGCTCTTTGAATTATATATATAGCTTACAACACAATAAATTAGATACAAATTTGCAGATTTCAATTCTGTATGTATTGTTATAGCTCATTTTTTATGTGGTGGCACTTGGAGGGAGGGCGGTCTGGCTTTGATTGAGGATGTTGTTCGTAATACACTGTCTAGAAACGGACTGTTGAAAAGACGGCGGAACACTAACTAACTCGCTTTCCCCATCACTAAAAAGTGACGGGAACCTGTTGCCCGATGAAGGTCAAGCGCCACTACAAACCAATGACCTCTACCAACTCTATCTCTCAATGATGACAAATAACAAATTTACTGTAACAACTGAAATTTTGTTCCATACAAGTAAATTGGTATTCGTATAGTTACGAGATCCGGCAGCGCCGAATCACCAACGTCAGCGTAGCGTATGATGGCTCTTCCACATATGAAGAGCTACGAGTCACGCTTGGACCGAGACACTGACTCGAGCGGAGATGTATATAGACTTTTAATATATACACATCTATGAGGCCGTTAGGGTCTAACCGACGTTAAGAAAGTAGTGATATACAAAGTTATGAGGTTCATCCTGTGTAACAACTGTTTTGAACAACTTACTCTATTGGGTAAGACTGCTTGATCTACGAATACAATTTAACACTTCCTACATTAATCAAGAAATCAACATTACATTTAGAGTATTTACTTGTATTACATTGTATGATGAGGCTGAAAATACTATGATGGTACACATCCACTTGCGAGTGTTAACACCGTGAAAAAATAGGTGACAACAACTTTCTCGATTTAAAAAAAAAAAAATCTTTTTGACAATCTACATGCATCAGTAACTCTTGATTAACACATTTTCACTTCACATGTATTTCGATTCTGTTTTGAGTGACTTTAAGCTTATTTGATTCTGGAGCACAAATCAACTTGCCAAGAATTACAGTGTAAAAGTTCTTATTTGTGTTTGATTGACCGCGACAATTCTTCCGATACATTTGAGTTGTACATCGGCAAGTCAGTAGGGCGGACTACCCCTTAAGGTTCTGGAGAAATGCCATATCACACTCGCTTCACTAAGAGGGGACAAACAGTCGTTTGTTTTGATTCGAACAGTTTGCCAAGCAAGTTAGTTTTGTCTCCAACTTTGGTTTAGACATTGTTGAATTGTTTCTCTATGTTTCTTCTTTCATCAGTTGCTTTGCCCTAGTTTTAAGTGAAACTTTCTTGTGTCGAAAAAATACTTAACCAATGTTGACTGAATAAATGTTTCACACACTTTCTTATACAACCATTCACGATTTAAAAATTCTGATTAAGAAATATCAGTCAAAAATTGAAGGTGGTGTTAAAAACGTTTTGTCGTCCTATCCACCTAACATTTTTATATATACCAGGGATTCTCAACCAGGGGTCTAAAATGTAAACAAAAAAGTATCATTTAAAAAAAAAAATTTAATTTAATCGATTATTAATAATATGATTATTTCTAATGTTTCTCTTTAAATTATAATATTTGAATACCGATATTTATATACATTGAAATTCGGAGAAACGAATTACCATATACAAAACAAAAAAAGTTATTGGGCCATCAGTGGTACATACCCAGTCTCATCCATGTAATTCAATAAAAACAGAATCTTTAAATATAATGCTCAACAGTCAGTTTCTTAGGCCTTATAGGAAATGTCAAATTGTAATGGTAGTCTTATCCAGTAGGTTAATTGTTAAATCAGATGTTACACAGATTTCTTAAACCTTGTAACTTTGTATTTCACTACTTTCTTGACATTGGCTAGACTCTAATGGGCTTCGTGGATTTGTATAAAAAGTCTCCTCTCTTCGTTCGTGTCAGTGTCTCAGCACTAGAGGACCTTCAAGTTGTACTCTCTCTCCACTCACTACGGTTGTGGCTCTTCCAGATCACACATAACTACAAATATCACATTTTCTATGTACGCCTGGGTTCGAAATTTTATTTTTGACAATAACTTCGTTATTTGTCACCGTAGAGAGGAGGGAGTTAAAATTACATCGCATTACACATTATGTATTCACGCGAAATATTACCCAGTAGGCGGGGGAAATAAATAGACAGCAATTCGGCTGCCACTATATTTCTCTCAGAAAGGTAAAAACTAACGTGTAGTTAAAAATTGGAAGTTGCTTTCAAATGCTTCTTTTTTAAGAAATGGTTGTGTCCTAAGTCTTCAGAAAGGTCGTTTCTAAGGAGAGGAGGTAAAAATGGTGAAAACTTGGTTTTTCATTATAATCTCTTAAAGCGTGAATTTTTACGATAATAATAGTCCATACAAATTTAAAAGATATCAAATGTCTTTAATTTTGGTTTTCTACTCTTTACAATCTGATTAAAATTGATAGTTATGGCCTATTAGCATAAATGTGACGCTGAAACTATCTCTATTTCGGGTGCACGATTTTTACGAAGTTCAGTCATTGTTTAATAACTGGAGAACAAAAAACTGAAGTCATTGTTTGGTCGTATCAAAATTCCAAAAATATCTGTTTCAAATAATTTAATTGCCTTGACTTTAAGTTATTAATTTTTCTTCTGTGTAGAAAATTGTCCAAGTTATGATTGAAATATGAAAAAAGTAACACATTAGCCAAAAATTAAATATTGATCAATTTACAAATATTAATATTATTTTAACCAAATAACAAGTGAATAATAATTTTTCATTTAAACTCAATACAGATTTGTATATTTCTTGTTAATTTTGTAAATATAGGCTATATAAATATAGCCTCAAAACATACTTTCCTAAAAAAAAAAAGTATCTCTTAATACTATGCATTTTTTTTTATATATGTATCTGCTTGAAAAATAAAAGCTGGTTTCAAGCTGGGGTCTGTTCTAGAAGAGGATCGCCACTTGTACAATTTTCTATTAACATAAATGGAACAGACAGAACTTGACCTGACAGAAAAGCTGAAACGTTGTATTGACAGTATTTTACCAGGAATAGAAAGAAAGTGGAGCCAGTAGAGATTTTTTAGATTCCTAATTCTGCGAATTCATGTGGCGCTGTAGGAACAAGGGTGAAGAACTGTTTGACATCATCTGGAAGGACATCAATTTATATTGGGCTCTAGAACAATAAAGTGTGTACATGTATCTTATCTATAAATTTGGTTAGGTCAGGTTAGGGTGCCACTGTTTGAGTGGCGGTACTCTTTAAAACCCTGGAACACACAGTGGGGTGTTGCAACACCCTACTAGTGGTTCTTTAATCTACCACAACAGCGCTGTTGTAGATAGCTTTCCCATGATGCTTTGTGTATTCTCTTAGAAAGAGGTTATGTTTACATGCGTGCACATGGTTTGATTTTACTCCTTTTATCTTATCAGTTTCAGAGTGTTTGGGGTGCTACAGAACCCCACCTGTGTGTTTAAGAGAACTTATTTAAGATTAATTTGATTGCATTTTTATCGTTTTTGTACTATTTTGTGTAGTTTTTTCTTAGTTTTAGTAATGGATCGTTGTGTACCTAGATCGTCAAACTTTGTTGACTTTGTTGAAGACAATCTATATGCAGAAAGTGACAATGAAAATGTAAGTAGTTGTGAGGACAATACTGAAGTACTGTCAGATGTTAGTGATGATGTTCACATATCTGAACTTAGTGAAGATGAAGAGGTGAGTGAAGCAGATGATGATGCAGATGATAGGCCTAGAGGATCCTACATTAAGGGGGGGAAATGGTCATCGATGGAGTTCTGAGCCACCTTCTCGGGGACGAACAACTCAAGGGAATATTGTTGTAAGAATACCAGGAAATAAAGGTGAGGCCAAAAATATAGTAACGGAGTTAGATGCTTGGAATGTATTGTTTACCAAATAAATTGTTGAAATGATTGTGCATTACACAAATATTGAAATAAACCAAACCAAATAAAATATTCAAAAATCAAACTATTCATTAGGCTCATTTTATTTAGGAAATACTTCTTCTAATGGAATATACTTATGCTTTGTTTGGCTTACTATACACAGTTGATGTTTTGAAAGCGGGGCACCTGAGTTCTCATGAAATGTGGGATACTATATATGGAAGTGCCGCTTTTCAGATACATTATGTCAGAGAATAGATTCAAGTTTCTGCTGAACTGCTTACGATTCGATAACCGTGTCACACGAGACCCACCCACATGACAAATTTGATCCTATCCGTGCTCTTTGGCACTTGTTCATTTCTAATTGCAAGTCCAGTTACACACCCCATGCATATTGTATTGTGGACGAGCAACTTCTAGACTATCGAGGCCGATGTCCGTTCAAGGTATACATTCCCTCAAAACCTGATAAATACGGATTGAAAATAGTGTGTATGTGTGATAGAAAAAGGAAAAAAAAACATATATTGGAAAAGAAAATCGGCAAAGAGACCAACATCAACCTCTTCGGTTAGTAAAAGAAACAACTGAACCTATACACAGGACAGGTCGTAACATTACACTCGACAATTGGTTTATGTCAATACCTTTAGCAGAAACCATAGTAACTGATTACAACTTGACAGTAGTGGGTACACTAAGAAAAAATAAAAAATAAATTCCAACTTCATTCCTACCATCAAAAAACAAAGAAGTACTTTCCTCGGATTTTGCTTTTGACCAACAAAAACCCTTGTGTGTTTCTGCCCTAAGAAAAGAAAAAGTTTTATTTTACTTTCTACAATGCATAATAATAAATCTGTCAATGGAATAACAAAAAAACCTGAAATAATTCATTTCTATAATGAAACTAAGGGAGGGGTCGACACTTTCGACCAACTGAATCACACCTACAGTGTAGCTAGAAAGACACGTCGTTGGCATCTTAGGTTCTTTTATGGAATTTTGTATCAGGCTGGGGTTAACTCCCTAGTCCTATTTAGAAACAAACACAATGATAAGACTGTACAACGCAAATCTTTTCTGAAAGATCTTGGCTTACAGCTAGCCAAACCGTTCATGGAGGAGAGGTTGAAGAAGCCTTTATCGAAGGACCTTACAGAGGGAATCAAGAAAACTCTTGTTATTGAACAAGACAACCCTGCACCACATGTCATTGAAAACAATAGACCAAAAGAGGCAAGATGTTCAGTATGTCCAAGGTCCAAAGATAGGAAGACAAAAACATTCTGTGCAAAATGTAATTTGGCAATTTGGGCAGAACATAAAATTGATGTCTGCCAATCTTGTATGAACTGATAAACAGTAAACATGGTAAGTGTAAACGTTTTAAAAAAATATTAATATGTATTCCAAGTAAGTTTTAACAATAAATTTCATTTTATAAATAAAATGTGTGGCTTTTTTAATTGGGGTGCTAGAGCACCCGGCCTGTGTGTTGAAGTAGCTTGTTTTGCCTGTGTTCTCCAGGGTTAACTGTCATTTAGGCTTTAAAAGTGTGTTAATTTATCTTCAAGTACGTTCCAGTTAAATTATTATGTGGGTCAAATAATTTTGATATTTCTAAATTGATTGAACGCGTCTTTGTTTGGTTTTTTTTTTTTTTTTCATTGCAATCATAACTTGGTAAACTAAAATACAAATTAAAAACATAGAATAAAAGAAAATAAATTATTAAAAAACAGGTATTTTTGGAATTTTTGATACGACGTGTTTTTCTTGAGTTCATTAGAATTAAAGCGCGTAAAAACACGACATAGGGTGGTTTCTCTTCGGAGAACTCTGTACTCGCAGATTTTTTTTTAAATGTTTTAAATAATGTTTTTTGACACGTTAATTATAACCTTTCTAAAACATATTTCTATTGCACTACTATTCTGCATTCAAAATTTATCTAACATAATAATAAAATTACATTCCAGCTAAGGCAGATCGACAAAATCGTGCAAACTGAAAATTTGTATTATAGCACATTTGTTTCCCAATGTTCGACGATTTTATTTACGTAAATTGTTATTTTTAATTTTAAAAGCTTTATATGTAAAATCTCAAAAATATTCAGAATAAATCAGTTTTTATGAAATTAGATTAAATATTTTGGAAATTAAGATAACTTTGAAGACAGCATTAAACATAAACTGTGTGTTTTGAATTATATTGTATTTTTAGTCAATTGTAAGGAATTAAACTTGGCAACAATAGCAAGTCTTTGGAGGGGGTGGAGGTGGGGGTCAAGTGTGGGCGGGGGATAGAAAGAGATAGAGAATAATGACACGTTCAAAGACATCAATCTCCTGCTCCGATAGCGATAGACAAACAAATACAAGAATCACTCATCGAATAGATAGACAGACAGACAGACAGAGTCGCAGTCAGACTGGAATAACAATTACACGCCACTACTGACTTGAGGAGGAAACCAAGTGAACAGCCTTAGTGAATTATTATGGACAATAATTTCCATTGCATCAAAATTAATTGTTCACAATGACTATATAAAATCGCAACCCTCGAAATTTAACTCAAGGATCAGTGTTTCAACTCTACTTTTCATTAGGAATTATAATAAATTATAAGTTGATGGGCGCCATCATGGAACTAACCCAGTCCTCATCATATAATGTAAAACAAGCATATCTATACAAATATAACACCCTAAAGTAGGTTTTTTAGGTCCTACATGCAAACAGAAACTCCAACTCTAAATGTAACCCCCAAAAGATAGTCTCTCTGGCTTTGTACGAAATGTTAAATTTTATTTGTAGAACGGTCTTGCCCAGTTAGAGTTAAAAAAAAACGAAGATATTTTAATCACGTTATACGACTGTTAAAACTTTATTAAACAAGTTTTAATGCGCGTCATCATAGTACTTACACAGCCCCATGATACACTGTAATAAAAACAATCTAAAAACTATTACATCTAAAAACTATTATTTGTAATGACCAAAAGTTTTTCACTTAGGCCTTGTAGTAGTCTATATGTTAAATTGTATTATTAGATCAAGAAGTCTAGGCGAGTAGGGTGAGTTTATTTTAAAAAGTTTTTACATATATTTTCTGAACCTCGTAATTCTGTATATCACTACTTTCTTGACGTCGGTTAACCCAAGATCTTCTTGTCGTTACACTCGTGTCGGAAACTCGGCCCTGCTTGACCCTTTAGAGGAATATCACATTTTTATGGGCGACCAGTGTTCGAAATTGTAATTTTTACAATAATTTCGTCGTCATAGAGACGTGCAGTTGGTATCATCTACAATTTTGTATCCAATTTGGTTTGTTATAAGTTATATAAAAACTATATAAAGTGTCTCCCTTTTGACATTTTCAATTAGATTTTCCTGATTGAATTATTACTAATATGAGAACACTATTGGTAGGCCTACGTAATACCAAATTAAAATGCCCTTAATTAAGTTGTGTGTCCGTTATCGTCCTTACGAACATACGACAACGACAAAGTCAACGGACGTACGCCACGTTGAAAATCATTTTGTCAACAGTTGTTGACAAAGTGGCATTTTGTTCATTTAAATTAGTTTGCAAAACAGCTGATTTCTCAACAGTTTCACTTTGCCCACTACTTTGCTCACTCCGAATGGCAACCGAACAAAACGAAATTTAGGTTAAGTTTATTTGAATTGAGTTATAATATGCAGGAAATGTCCCGTATGTATGTTAGATTAATTCTTACATGTAAAATAACATAAATAAACAACAAAACAACGTTTTAAAGTTGAAAAATGAAGTAATTATTGATGAAGATGATTGACAGTGTAGGCCTATGTACACGGACAGTATTTTTCGTTTGCCGAGTTTTGAAGCTGGCAAACCCGTTTCCTCAACAATACACCTAAGTTACTTGTAATATTCGTAAATAACCTCAGTTTTGACGTGAGAACTTCTACTCAGTGTTGATGTGTTGTTTAGCACTACTGCTATATTTTGTGTAGTTAGTTTTAAAATATGGACAGTTCAGATTTTTAAATAATCTGAAAAATAAGAAAAATGCTGTTATTAAAGATCGAATTGTAATTGATTGTTTGTTTGAACACTATTGCATTAAATTAATGTTTTATTAAATTGTGTTACTGCTGCAGTATGTTTTTTATTTGTCACAAAATAACAACTGTAGACAAAGTATAATGTGTAATTCGTGAGCAAAGTGTCTTTTTTAAACTCAATAAAATTGACGCACTCGGCAAGCCTCGTGCGTCAACATTTTTCTCTCGTTTAAAACAGTGCCACTTTGCTCACTAGTTGCACAAATAACTATTTAAGTTACCAGAGGCTCAGTCAAAACGGTGTTATAATTTTTATCCTTAGACCCAATCTATTTCTTGTACTGGGTAATTCATACGTGGGTCTTATGCTTGAAACACTGACATGATAGAGCAAAAACATTATATCTTCATTTTCCTATCCTAATATCAGTAGTGTGGCTACCTCAAGAAAAACCTCTCTCCTATTTGGTCTCGTTAGTTCTGTCATCTCCCTCTCACTCTTCTCTTTCTTTTCCAAGATATTATCTTCTTTATATCCGTTTGCCCCGTCAGTTACTCTTTTGATATTTTAGTTGTACTTTAATCCTGCAATTAAAGATGCCACTCAAATATTTCTATTCCTTTAGTTAATTCAGTATACGAAAGATTATATAAATTTGGTTATATAAAGTTTCGACCAGCGTTTATTTACTGGTGTTTCAAACCTCAGACACCTGAAAAGTGATTGTCGGCATGCCGTCGTCGTTGTCGTCTGTAAGTAAGGACATAGCTGGCACAAAAATTAAGATTGGAACATGAAATTGCATTACTGAGGACTATTATGTGCGCATATAGAACCCTATTGAAATTCAGAAATACCGAATTAAAAATGTCAAAAAGTCTACCACTATAAAAAGTTTTATAAATATCTCCTGTACTGTATAACAAACACACAGAACACAATTCTCATAAAAAAAATACGCCTAAGTATCAGACGCGTTTCAACGACAAGGTCGTCCTCTTCAGTGATACACCAGCTACACCAACCAAACCACAACTACCTGTACTGTTCTATCTCCTGTACTATTCAACTTAAAACAAACTAAATTAGAGAGATATTTCCAGATTTAAAATTTGCATGCAATGAAAACCATCCTGCCCTTCTACGAGATCCTGCGCGACCTAGTCACCGACAAGAGCGTAGCGAGTGGCGGCTTCTTCATATAAGTATATCCTCGAAACTTTTAATCTACTAATACGAGCGAAGCGAGTGTATACTTTTAATATAAACACATCTACGAGGCCAGTTAGAGCCCAGCCGACGTCAAGAAAGTAGTGATATACACAATGAGATTTAAAAAAAAAAAATTTGTAACATTTGTTTTAAACAAATTTACCCAACTGGATAAGACCACATATTCTACCAATACAATTAACATTTCCTACATGGTTCAAGAAACCAATTGTTGGGTAATAAATTAGATGATTATATTTAAGAAATACGCTTTATTATGGGGCTATGTGTCATGATGTCGCTCATCAACTTGTCTTTTATTGAAAACTAGTTGTACCCGGCCACGTATTATGTAACTATGGACACATCAAATAATTTGTTTAATTATTAATATTAATACAAATCAGCAAACTTGCAAGACTATTAGCTGAATGACGCGTTGAACGGGTCTGTGATATTCGAATTCTTTCAATTTCATTTCGCTCTTCACTTTGTTGTGCAGTCCGATTAGACTGAAAGTTAGCTTGATTTCTAGCATTTCAAGTTATTCGACACAAATTGCTTTGCCTGCGTCTTATAGGGGCATGAGTGTTGAACTGAGTAAACACACACATGCCAATGAGAAACCAGCCAACCAAACATAAATTGATGAACTTCATAAAATCGAGGAATAACTCGCACTGAATATCAAGATAACCACCATGTAAAATTTGTTTTGACACTTATACAAACAATATCTTAGAGATTTTGATTTACAAATCCTTACATAAATAAATATACAGCTGTTTACAATATTTTAATTTGGTCATCTGATAAAAGCAAAACAATTTTTCTTCCATAACAATAACAATGTAACTTTGAAGGCCAGTGGGACAAAGCCCTAACATCCTATGACTTCAATTAATGGTTTAAAACTTTCTTGGGGTTAACCTGAATTGCTATGCAAAATTTCAAAGCAATCGGTTCAGCCGTTCTCAAGTTTTGCACTCAGCAACACATTTTGTATTTATATAGATAGTAGCTATTTATAACAGTAGAGAGATCAAAGTGAGCACATAAAACGATTTGTTTCTATTAGAATAAACAATGTTTTTATAAAGTTTGAAGAATATTATTAAGGGGTCTATTAAAGAAAGGAACTGTTGGAATAAAAAATAGCCAAAATTTAAATAAAAGGTAAATTATTTGTTAAAACTACACGACTTAAGGTCGATAACAATATATCATAGACTGTTATTTTTATAAATTTGGTGTCTTTTAGGTTGGCTAGTGCCAACATTAATTTCTTTGTCAAATAAAAATACATATTCGTAATAAGAATAACTATAACTTTTATTTGATACTTAACACAATAATATTACCAAAAATAAAATATTCAATTCTTTAGTTTTTACATCTCAACTATCACAATGTCTTTTTTTTTCTTTTTCTTTTCACTTTTTTTTTGTTACAAATGTAATTTTCCTATGTAGGACAATATAAAGAATATAACTGCATAGTTTTAAATATATAGGATTTATCGTCTTGTTTGTGTTTTGACTCGCTGCAACTTATAGACAGACAGTCAACTATAAGGGTCCTTGGTTATATCTACGTACCCTAACAAAGAGAAATCAATGAAAATGCAATTCACCTTTTAATGGCTATTGAATTGTTTATCTCACATCTTACAAAAACTGTTTTTAAAACTTATAGGCCACATTTCTCATTGAGTGGTTAAGTTAAATTGCTTTTGTTGAAGAAAAAACTATAATATGTGATTACGTATTGCAATTTAATTTCACAACCAGATACAGTAATAATAATAATAATAATAATAATTTTTAATTTGTACATCACACCGTGTTCAAGTTGGGGGGGGGGGATAATATGTGACACTTTATATCTGGCCTAGCGCCAACATATTAAATTTGTTTGTTAATAATAAATAAACATATAGTCTACTATTCGTAATAAGAATAAGTTCCAATTTTATTTGATAGCCCACATATTATATACAACATTTTCAATTCAACAGTTTTTGGCTCTTAACTACCACATTGTCATTTTTTTGTTACTGTTATATTTTTTCTATATGTGGGACAATACAAAGGTTATAAATCCAAGAAATATAAGTTTGAAATATGTAGGATTTATGTGTAGACTGGTTGCAACTTACGGACAGACAAGCGCGTGAAATTATAACGTTCCTTGGTTTAACGTACGGACCCAAAAATCCATAAAGTTGAGGTTATTTAGTCTTGTAAAAGTTTTCTGAAAGTTGAAAGTAAGCTAAATCGCAAAACAATCTGTAGATTGACATCATTTCACCAAAATCGCTCAATCCTGTTTCAAAATATAATGTACAAACACAATAATTTAATACATCATTCGATAGATATAGCAAACTTGTCATTCGTTTTTGAGTATATACAAATACAAAATGTCCGTGATAGTTTGTTTGTAAATTATATCTCGTCTGTTATTTAATAAAAACAACTAAATTTCTTCTCTAGAATGAAATTTTGAAATAGAAAAGAAGTATAATTTGAATAAAATTAACAACACCCCACCTTCAAAAATCGCCGAGACCAACCTATAGAATAATGGGAGAAGACCATTAGGAGGACAATGGCCGCTTTAAAGACGTTATGGAATATTTGTGCAGACCGAAAGACAAAATGCGGTCGAGCTCCGTAGATCAAGATGCGGCAACTGACCCTCCTCCAAGTACACGCCCAAACTTTTAAAAGACCTCTCCTCCTACCTCATTTAACGTACGAACCTTTTCTCATTTGTTCCCTCTTCCCTCAGTATGGTTTCCAATGATTAAATCTAACAATATATTTCTAAAAATGCAGTCTGGGTATCAGATTTTGTCTAATGTTATAGAGATATAATTTTAATTATTTATTACAAAATCGTCGCTGTTTATTTCAAAATTACTTAGATGTTCCATTTTATAATATAAAAACAATAATAATAGTTTACTTCCAAACTAATTTGTAAACAAAAACTGTTTAAAAATGGTCGCCTTTTTGACATATTAATTTCTGTTTTAATTAAAATAAAAAGATCTATATGAGCAGACTCTAGTACCCTATACCAAATTTTATGTTACTATATTAACTTTTGTAGTCGCTATCGCGCTTACAGACGAAGAGGACGAACGACATGTTATTAAATTACTTTTTCGGTTTTCCGAGGCCATGAAACCTGAAGATCTAACAACTGAGGTTGACAATTTTGTAATTACCAAATTTAACCTAAACTTCGTATGCTATAAGTAATAAAATTTTGTTTCAAATTTTTTTACTATAATGCAAAAATAAACAAGTTAATGAGCGACGTCGTGGTATTTACCCAGCCCCATCTTGACAATGTATTACAACTAAATCCTATCAATGTAACGCTCAATAGTTGTTTACTTGTGCCTTGTAGGAAATGTTAAATAATTAAATCGGTAGATAAAGGGGTCTTCCACAGTAGGGTAAGTTTGTTTAAAACAGTTGTTATATAGTTTTTATTAAATTCGTAATTGTGTTATCACTTGACGTCAAAAAGGCACTAAACGAGCCTCATAGAAGTGTATATTATACAATCTACAGTCGCTTTACTCCTGACAGTGTCTCGGCCCTGTCTGGTCTCGTAACTTTATAAATATTTTGTTTTCTTCTGGAGATCAGGTTTCGTAATTACATCTTTTGACAATAACTTATTTCCCACCATAAAGGTGTGAGGTAGAATTGGTACCATTACTTGCAGTATTGAAATGTGTAAATTTTTATCTAATTTATTTTGTTATAAGTTGAATAAGTCACGACATAATGAACAAAAGACGTTTAAAGTGCCCTCCTCTATGACATTTTCAATTCTATTTTCCTGAATTTTATAAGGATTTTTATGAGCAAAGTATACCAAATTCCATGATTCCATTTTTTTCGTAACAACAAGATCGACAACAACGATGGACAGACAGCATGTGAAAATGACTTTTTAATTTCCTGAGGCCATAAAACGTGAAGATTAGATATTAGAGATACTGTAATATCAAACTTACACATACAGTGAAACTATACGAAAAAAAGATCTTTCATCTTGGCTTTGATGCAATTTCTTTAATATTATGTTTCTGATTTTGACTGTATCCTGATTTTTGCTGATTTTGCCTGTGACCTGATTCTTGCTGATTTTGGCTGTGGAATGAGTCTTGTTGATTTTGGCTGTGTCCTGATTTTTTCTGATCTTGACTGTGACCTGATTCTTGCTGATTTTGACTGTGTCTTGCTGTTTTTGACTCAATATTACAATTTTAATGAAAAACAGCAATATATAAATACTGTTACGGTACACCCTAACTTAATCACACCACACACTACTTTATCAAGTAACGCTCTATCTTCCATTTACTGTAACTAAAAATTATAAAGCGATTTGAATTCTTGAAATAAATTTCTGTCTTGTAATTCATTTTCTAATCTATCATACCTTCAACGTCTCAATTATAGTGAGTGCGGGACTGACAATTCCGATGTACCCTATCTGGATCTATAAGTTTTTTAATATAATGTTGGGTTAGATCACTTTCTTTTATCTTTCCTGTTAGGTATATATTGACCAAGTCTAGTTTTCCCTGACGTTATTAGATTATTCGAAGGCTAGAAGTTTTTATTTTCTGTTATTTTATTTACTAACCCGGTAAAAAGAAGTAAAGGGTAATTTGGTAACTATCAACAATTTCGAACTCTGCTGGTTTTGTACGTTTATGACGTCCGAAAACTGAAAAATTGATTTTAGACATTCTGCCAGTCCGTCGTCGTTTATGCACGATAGTGACCACAAAAATTGAGATAGAAACATCAAATTTAGTATAAAGTACTATAGAGTGCTCATAAAGAACCCTATTGAATTCACATAAATCATATTAAAAATGTCAAATTGGCGGCCATATCCAATCATGTTTTGTCAATATCTCGTGTAACATCCAACTTATAACATAGCTTACTAAATTACATACAATCTTGCAGACTTCGATTCTACGTGTATGGTACCAACCACACCCTCTCTAAGACGACAATTAGCAAAGTTATTGTCAAAAATGTACGGTAATTTCGTACCAGGACCTGGCAATAAAATGCGATTTTCTTATAGTTATAAAATCCAGCAGGGTGAGACACTGACGCGAGGGAAGCGAGTGGAATCTTTATTTTAATATATACACATCTAAGAAGCCCGCTAGTTTCTATACGACGTCAAGAAAGTAATGATATACAATAAACAGAAATAAAAGATTCAGAAAACCTGTGTAACATCTTTTTATCAAACTTATTCTTTGATCCGCCTAAAAGTTTAAACATTTCCTACAAAGCCCAAGTAACCAACTATTGATCACTACATTTAGAGAATCTTCTATTATAGGGCTGGATAAGTACCAAATTGTACCATAAACTTGTTTTATAAGGCAATGATGAAAGAAGTTTTTCGTTTTTGAAAAAATTAATCCAACATAACAACTAACCAAGAAACACCTAACTTCAGTTTCGCAACCAAATTATACAACCTAGATGGCAGCACCCAACACCTTCCAACCCAAACCACTGATCCAAAACTAAGCACGTTTAGATCTGTCCGAATAGATTACTCCACACGGAGCTTGGATGGATAGTTACACCCCTTTTTTAATTTAGCCGCTAAACGTGTCCACATCGTTAACAACCATAGCTATTAAGAAGCAGCAGAAGAAGAAGAAGAACACAAAAAAAGCGTTGAAAGTGATTACTTGATCTGACGCATTGCAACGCAGTCACGACAACGTTTCTGCGCATGCTCCATACATCAGATCGTCATCATCAGTAATGGATGGTCTCCCCCCCCCCTCATCCTTTAAGCTGTACCTGTAAGAGTTTCAGATCAAATTAATTTACTTTGTAATTAAATTGTGTTAATTAGTTGATTCGTAAATTTAACATTAAACATTTTTAACCGATATTTCTAACAGGATATACTCACGGGATGTGTACTGTAGACTTAGTGAAATTAAACAATGTGTCAAAAATCGATGGTAAGTGTTTTTCATAAATATCATTTTTACGGTTACATAAAATAAACAAGAACGGTTTTGGGAATTATGTCCATTTGTCGATCTTCGTGTGGTGCTCTACAGACCAATGAAGTGGACCGATTTTCAACAAATTTGATATCTGAGCATATTTTAACCATTTGTAGAGAAGTTTAAATTTGTTTCGATAACTCAAAATTAGGGAGACAATTAATTTTCAACTTCTCAAAAAAGAGTCTAAATGAGTTTTAATTTGTTTACTGTTTTATTATTTTAAGGTGAATATTGTTTCTATGTTTTTATAAAACAGTTGGAGTTAGTTCACTCATTATACGCCGGTTTTGAGTAAATTTGATAAGTAGATACATTTCAACCATATTAACCTCAACCTAACCTAACCTCATTGGCTGATTTTATTGACTACGGTCTTGGCAATCCCGAGCGACTCTAGATAGAAACCTCTTTTCATGAAGCCTAGTCGAGAGTTAGATCAATGTCTTTCATCTTTTCTACCAGGTTTCTTGACAACTATATTTCGACACTGTAGCTATTTACAGTATTCGAGAGCTAGGTGTCATTATTTTATGTTATTTTCTTCTATTTCTAAACACATAGTATACGAAGTATTCGCTAAGATTAATAATCGTCAACAATTTTGACTTCCGTTTTTTACTGAACATTACGTTTCATGGCCTCAGGAACGAAAAATTGATTTTCTACAATATCGCCCGTTTTTGTCTTTGTAGTCTATACGTATGCACGATAACGGTCATAAAAATAAAGAGAAGAACATGAAATTTAGTATAGGGGTCTATAATGTGCTCATATAAAACTCTATTGAAATTCAGAAAAATCGAATTAATGTCAAAATAGCAGCCATTATTTTACTTTCCCCCCTTTTTTTTCTTCTTTTGTTTTCATATTTCGTGTGATATTCAACTTGTAACACACGAAATAAAATAAAATATACATATTTCAATTCTGCATCTAATGGTATCAATCCGACATCTCTACGATGACAGATTTTATAGTCAGAAATGTAATTTCGAAACCTGACCTACAAAGAAAATGTCCGGCAGGATTACTTTACCTATATGAGCTTCATTAGTGGAAGCTCTTTCACATATGTACAGCTTCAAGGCATGCTGGGGCTATGATACTGATACGAGAGAAACTTGTGAAAACATTTTAATATGTTCAATTCTATGAGGCCCGTTAGTTTAAATTCACCTCTCTGCGAGGAAAGTTAGTGAAGGTTTTTTGTTTTTTTAAATGTAATTTCGAATTCTGACCTCCCAAGAAAATATAGTATTCATGTAAATGGGTAGAGTTACTGACACGAGCGTAGTGAGTGGAGGTACACCTTCGAGGCCCCCTAGAATCGAGACACTAACACTAGGGAAATTATCCATGATCAACAATACAATTAAACATTTCTACAAGGCTCAAGAAACTAAATGATGGGTGTTACATTTAGAGTATTTACTTCTATTACATTGTATGATTGGGCTAGCTGTATGATTGGCAACCATACGCTCGTTTTGTAATACGATGATGACCGAGAGGTTTTTAGCTTTTAAAAATAACAAAAATATTTCGACCATATCTCAAAGCGTTTTTACGCTTTAATTTTTTAAATAACTGAAAACTTTGAAATAGTAGTCATAAGGACAAACTCGAATATTAAATATTTTAATTAAAATTTTCTAGACTGATTTAAATTTTTTTTTGTTACTGTAGAACAAAACTTATTTACGAAAACAACAAAAATTTCTTAAGATTTTAACATCGTTTTCATAAAATAAACCTTTAAAAACCCCCAAAAAAACGCATAGGTATATCCGCAAAAATACCAGTCCGATATTATTAAAATCTGTAAAAATTGTCCATAGACCTTCTATAGAAAGTATAAATCCTTAAAATCGTCTCTATTAATAAAGTTTAATTTTGGTTAAAAAAATCGTAATTAGAGATAAATTCAGTTCAGGAATATGTAGTAGAACTGCATTAAAAAAAAAACCAAAAGATCGTGCAATTTCTCCCTCAAAATAAACAAAATTATACATAGGTTCTTTTTACTAGAAAATTATATATAAATCAGTTGTTTCAACAGACAAGTTGAGATATTCACAAAATGATACACTCAATATACACTTTTTAATGAGTGAAAGAGAGACAGAAAATTTTACTATTATATGGTTCTTTTTAAAATTTTAACTTTTCATTCGTTTTCAATGTGACTTTATGCAAGAACTTTCCTTTCTATACCACATTAGAAAACTTGAACTATAATCAGTATGTGCAAAAAGTAAAGTAATGTAAAAAGTAATAGATTAGAGTTTTGTAAATCGAACTAATTTTATTACCCGTCTTCAAAGCTTTCCGTATTCTGTCCCCCCCCCCTATAAATCTTAAATAATACCTCATCTCGCCTATTTAAAAAATATATATATACGGATATTCTTAAACGTAACGAATCATTCCATGTAAAGTGCTGACAATACAACTGTCACACTAATAGCTTTTCTCAATTACGATAAAACATAATGATTTTCTCCCAGAGAAACCCAACTAAATAAAATGGTGATATTGAAGTGATCCTCAAAGGAAAATTAATTCTGAGATACCTAACGTACGGGAATGAACTTGGCCACGGAAATGGATGGGCGAATAAAAGAAACTAGTGAAGTTGACGTTTGAGAGAAAAGAGGGAAAATAGAAACATGGAAGGACAAGGGAAAGATATATGCAGAACTTTGACGAAAATTTGATAATTATACGAAAGTTAGTAGAAAAGAGTACAGATTAGAAAGGGATGAAGAAGGAGATAAAAGAGAGCCACGAGCTGTAGCCCAAAGTAAAATTAAAAAGATTATCCAGGTTCCTTATGAAGTACATTAGGATCAACTGCTTTAAGGACTTCAGGATCTACTCAAGCTCTTTCATGTAGACGCTGAATCTCCGTCAAGCAAACATCCCACACAAACTGTTCGTCCATGTCCGTATCGTAGAAAGAGAACCGATAGTTGTCTCAATGAACAGTGTCCACTCAATAAACTGTTCACTATAAGTTCTACCTGCTCAGTGAGAGCTACTATATTACTTCAAATGAAACGTTTCTTAACTTTAAGCTGATGTAGAATACAATCTGTTTTATCAATTTCATCTGGCAACGCTTAGTCAATGAAACTTCAGCTATCAAACTTTATTAACCTCTCCTTTAATTAGTAACATTAATTTCATCTCTTTGGTCGTCTAAGGGTTTAAAGATTCATGAAAATCATCCTTACTGTTAACGAAATAGGCTACTACAACTGCCAGCCTGGGTGAAAGCCATGGGGAAGGCCATTTATGAAAATATCTGTTCAAATCAGAGCCCTGAGGATACAATACCACAGGGGTCGGAAAAAGCATCCTTGGTCCTCTTCGAAATCTAAAGAAGAGAAAGTAAATCTACCAAGAGGTCAAGGAAATTCAGACGGACGCACAGAAGAGGGAAAATATTACCAACCGAGTGAAGAAAACAACCAGAGTCTGGCTCACCAAAGACGAAAGGACCGTTAAGCTAGAGATAAGTCTGACAATTGGAAGCATAGACTAGTGAATGATCTGGAGAAATGGCTGAGTAGAGACCAAGGAGAGTTGTGGTTCTACCTAACCTAGGTTTTTACCGATCAAATTTAATAAATCGGAACATAGTCCCTACATCAATTGCGGCGCCGACTAATAAGACGTTCATCACACGGTGTTCGTCTGTAATTGAAGGGAAGCGCAAAGAGAGGAACTAACAGCACGGATAGGGGTAAACATAACGCCAGACGACATAGTGACTTTTATGTTAGAAAAGGAGGAAACATGGATGGATATTGAAATATATATAAAGGACAACTTAAATCTGAGAAGCAGTTGAAACATAACTAAGATTTATAATTGTACAACTGCAGTCAGAGCCTTGGCTTGCCAAGACCCATGATTACAGCGTGGGCTGCAAAATTGGTGAATTCCCCACATAAAATTGATGTTTGTTGAAAACACGTTTTTCACCTCTCCAAAAGGAATGCTTTTTCTCTCAACAACTCTTCTGTAAATCAACCAGGGAAAAGAGCAATCGAGACGACAGTCGCTATATCACAATCTGGGTAGAACATTACATCACTTTAAAACATAATAAAATATTACAAACTGTAACACATATAAAACATAATTGTGTTTACCTTTTTACAAAAGAACTGATCATGTTGACCAAAGATGGAGAATACGACGCACCTGATTCGTCCATGTCAGTTGTACTCATGCTCTGAAACAATAAATCGTATTTTTAATAATTAATATTATCTCATAATATTTAAAAAAAACAAACAAGTTGGTGAGGCCATCATGGTACTTACTCTGCTTCATCATAAAAACACATACCTCTAAATCCAAAGTCCAAAAGTAGTTTTTTTAGGTTTTGTGGGAAATTTTAAATTGTATTGGTCTTATATAGTAATATAGTAAGGCAATTTAGTTTAAAACGATTGCTACACAGGTTTTCTTTGTAAATGTGTATATCACTACTTTGTCAATGTCCGCTAGGTCCCAACGGGCCTCATAGATGGGTAATATGTTAAAATGTTTCCACTCAGATGTCTCGTGTCGGTCACTCGGACTTGTCGGATCTCGTAACTATAAGAGTATCACATTTTCTTGAAAGGTCAGATAACACACGATATATGAACAAAAACATATTTAATACGGTCGCTATTTTGACATTTTCAATTCCATTATCTGAATTTCAATAGGGTTCTAGATGAGCACACTATAGTCCCTAACAAAAAATTTCATGTTTCTATCTTAATTTTTTGGGCCACTATTGTGCTTACGTACAATCGATAACGGACGGACAAAAATAACTTTTTATATTTCCTGATTTCATAAAACAAGAAGATCAGTCACAATACGAAATCGAAATGTGTTGTTATACTTTCTACTTAATAAGTAAACAAAATCGCAAAAAATGGAAAATAAAATATAAATTTTTCCCATATACAAACGGTTTCAATTGAATTTCAATCACAAGGCTGTGATTAATGACATCGAAGTAGCTACGCATGTTGTGCCTATTTAGATCCCAAGAAAGACTTAGTGTTACTTAATGAAACCAAAATAGATAAAAATAGCACTACTTAGAAAACTGATTGAGTAATAATAATTATAATAAATTTTGTTTTATTTAAAGTATATTATCTAAATCCAAAATTGTAATTTGGTTACTAAATTTAATAATAATAATAAAACCTTCTTCTACTGCACAATACTTGTGGTCACAGACAGTCCAGGAGCTGCATGTACTGTTGTAATACAAACTTTCCAATCTTTATTAATTAAAAACAATAAAACAATACACAACTTATAACGTCTTTACATCATATTACAATTAGTTAATTATTTCAAAGTAATTAAATCAATTTTGTATCAAATCATACCTATACCTTTATGCTACTCTGGAATATTCGCTTAGTATAAAGACTAATTATTACCACTTAATAATTTCTTTATTTCTACAAAAGTCAGTACACTTTCATTGAAGTATTTACAACGTATTTTTTTAATTGAATGAAAATTAATGTCAAATCGGAATCATATATTCTTTCAGTGTATTTTCTACGTTTAAGAACGTCGGCAATTAATTGTTGTTTATCGTAATCGCAAAAACAACAATCTTTCCTTCTTTACAAGGCCACTTCCGGTGAAAAAATGAACGTTAAATTATTTTATTCGCACGTGAGGGATCCCTCGTTGACACACACTCTCTCACACACAAGCGTTTTCGTTTGGTTCGTTATAAAAATGCAAGTTTTCAATATAGTGGCTAATGATATCTCAAAAAATGTAACAGATACCCACTCTGTACTTTCGCCATTGTGTTCCCCGTACCCGGAAACATATATTTTGATACCAAACACGGCTCTATGCTATTTTGGGTCAACCGGAAGTCAAATAGGAAGTGAACGGTTTTCTATTGCATTCAATGTACCCGTCACGTCGGTAAAAGTCCGATGTCTGTACGACGTTCAGTTCGCTGACTAGAACGGTGAGATACATTTAACAGAGGTCAAACCTCGAACACTCGCCAGACCAGAGGGAGATAAGTTTCTCCGTCAAAACGGTTTTAACAACGAAAACGTGATACCAAAATAGGATTTTGACAGGAGATTGGCTAAACTATAAAACCAGTCTGACCAATCGAAAACCATATATTTCCCCCGTAGGTAGTTTTGTATCACTGCAGAGCTATAGAGTAGGGAATTGTCGTGAATTAAAACAAAATATGGACCAATATTTTGTTGGTTCTGCAAAAACTCTAACATGTTCTGTTAGAACAACTCCCACGTACCTTTGACCATTTAACGTTTCTCTATTAAAAACGACTATCTCGGTGCGTGCTTTCCTTGATATTCCAACCAACACTTATGATAGAGCCGCTATTGAAACTGTCACTGGATGATATGTTACGCTTTAGATATCTCCCCCTCGCCTTCCCCACACTCGTTCACTCCATCTGAAGACCTGAGAGAGAATGTGGACACATCAGAGAATACACTACGCCTGCTACGTGGCTGGCTGAGAATAATCTTTTTTTGGAACCTTCTTCTTACTGTCCATTGGACTCTCCGAATTTCACTACGCAAGTGAAGAGATGAAAACCAATTCTGTAAATTCAATGAAACAATAAACCAATCCCCTCTAGCACTAGTTGATCGGGTACAACCGTATCATGGGTTTCTTTTGTAACTACCAGTCAACATAAATCGGATGACAGCCCTACTGATGCTTGATCGCGAAAATCCTGTGATCTCAGCATCTTGACGTGCGCTTTTTCCACTTTGAAATAATGCACCACTTTAGCAGAATTCACTGGAGAAAGAGGCATTTTAAAAAGCACAAATGTACTATAAATATTCACCACAGCTTGATCACTAACTATCAGGAACAAGAATGAGGATAATACGACCAACAGTGGGATATAAAGGTCAAGATCTGGCTTGATAAGTACACTGTGATAAGGTCGCCATATAGGTACATTGTAAAAAACAGTCAGAATTAAACACAATGTCAGAATTAAACCTATTAAACACAGTCAGAATTTATCTAACAAAACAGTCAATGAAACCAATTCATTGGTTTAAACATAGCTTTAAACTAAAAAAATGTTTCTGATCTAAGATATTATTACAATTATAGACTTCATAGATGGCAAAAAATTGTGATATTGTCAGTGCTCCACTTTTTTTTTACCTCATTGTATTTTATATACTTAGTGGGCTTGACTAATTTTATACCACGAATATAGTCGCTTGGACTAATACTAGAATTTTTATTTTATTATTATTATTTTTTAAACTTTTTAAGTGTGTTTTATTACTATAGTGTTTGCGTATTTTTGTAATTTGTTTTACGTGATTTTTTTGTTGCAATAAGTTATTTTTGTGACATTATTATAAACTGTTATTTGTTCTTATAATGTAAAACATTATACATTCTGTACAATTTAATTTTGTCAAATGCAAGAGAAATAAATAATAATAATAAATAGCTTGCCATTGTTACATAACACAATTTACAACATGTTTATAAAAGGTATTCACAACAAATAATATCAGTTATTCTGTAGTCAACATGTTATATTCACAAAATTACTAATAAATATTAAACTTAGCCTTACTGCTACAAAACTGAAAATAGTTGATAACAAAATAACAATGCATTACCAACTTAACAATCACTAACTATGGTGTTAATAGCTTTTAATTTAGTAATATAAGAGATTAAACCCTACTGGTCTAGGAGGAGGGAAATTTAGTACCTAAATGAATTCTTACAAATATATTAAAGTTGTATTAAAAAAAAAATCCTTATATTGGAGGTAAGTGTTTTTGAGTATTAAGAATATAAGTTTTTTTTTTCGTTAGTACCTTTTTTCAAGTTATTTGAAAATATCTTTATGTCTACATGTTATAAACAATTTTATTATTATTAGATTATGATGGAAATGAATTGGGTTCCAACTTGATGGGTCTATTCATGGAGTTGTTACATAGCTACAGAGTTTACACATGGATATTTCAAACAATTCCCTTTACTTATATAAATCATTGATGTATTTATTGAATCTTTAATAAAAGGCGATTTTATTAAGATTATTAAATATACTAAATTAAAAGTCAAAATATTTGAAATTTTTCAAAATAATGAGATTTTTGAAAAAAGTTTGATGCCGTGTAGAAATAAGGCAAAAGGTCGTAGGCCTACTGACACGAAACTTATTTTTTGTAAAGTACTATGCGATGCAAGGAGTTGTCAATAAAAGGTAAAACCCTTAACATACCTTAAATATACTTAAAAATAAGAAATATAACGTTCAATTATAATGAATAATGGCTTGGCAATCCCGAAAGTTCCTAGCTGGATCCACACCTTCTTCTTGTAGTCTTGGGGTAGATCTCTCTCGTTCATCTTAACCAGCTCTTGTTCTTCTTTCGACCCTGACGCTATTAGATCATTCTAGAGCTAGAAGTCTTTAATTTAAATTCTTTTCTTCCATCTTTACTTATCCAGTATACGAAATATAAGGTAAGTTCGATAATCGTCAAAATTTTCACCTCCGTTTTTTACATATGTTCACCTTTCATGGTCTCAGGAACCCAAAAAGTGATTTTCAACCTGCCGTTCCTCCGTCTTCGTTGTTGTTATTGTCTGTACACAAGCACGGTAGAGGTCACAAAAAAAGAAAATAATATTACAAATTTTAAATTTCAGAAAAATCGAATGAAAAACGTCAAAACGGCAGCCATTTTAAACAAAAAAAAATTAGATACAAATAGCAGATTTCAATCATGCATATAGTGGTAAAAACCAAAACTCTCTACGATGACAAATAGCAAAGTTATTGTCAAAAATGTAATTCCAAACACTTACATAAAAATAAAATGTGTTATTCCTATAGTTACGAGATCCATGGTCGAGTCACCGACACGAGCGTAGAGAGTGGAGGCTCCGTCGTATATGTATATGTCTAGGGCCCGAGACAGCGTAAATAGTGAAGGTTTGTTCACATATGTACAACTTCTAATCCTACCAGGATAGATACACTGACACGAGCGAAGAGATTGGAGACTAAATAATATATACACATCTACGATGCTCGTTAGGGCCTAGCCGACGTCGAGAAGGTTAAAGAAGTTCAGAAAACCGGTGTAACTTTACAAACTTATCCTACTGAATAAAACTTCTGATTTCCTCCAATACAATTTAATAATTCCTACACGGTTAAAGAGACCAATTTTTTGGGTGTTGCATTTAAAGGAGATCTGCTTGTGTTTACATTGTGTGATGGGGCTGTGTAAATATCACTATGATGGTCATCTACTTGTGATGGCGTGCAATGATTTATCGTACCTTCTGATATTTAAACGATTCCTCATCTAGTTTCATTTGCGAAAATTTCACAGTCATTTAGAAAATCATTTACATATTAGACTATTTAAATTTTGTAAGATTCTATTGCGTACATATTGTCACTCGCTCGTACTTTATATTTTACTGGGTAATACCTACTCAAATTAAAATGCACTACCTACACGTATACCTACGTAGGCCCACAATGGTGGTAGGAGTTATGAAAAGTTACGTCAAAATATCAAGTGGAATTGACAACATTTCAAAACATAATGCAAATCTTTTCGTATTGATTCTAATTGAAATGTAAGAAATTTATGCACTCCCACTGTAGATAGTTACGGGGGCGGATTCCCTTTCATGTGATTACTATACTGACAAGGGGGAGGATTCTGTTGGATAAGACGGACAGACAGTTTCCTGGCACTCCTGGATGTTATGGTTGCCAACAAGGTAATGTTGGATATACAGACCGCCTAGCAAGTACTGCACCTATTGATTATTATCATATTAACAAATTATTTTGGAATAATTATCTCATTTTAAGTAGAATACAATTTGAGATATTAACATAAACCAGTTTTACTTATCCATGCGAGTATAGGGTAAGTTTGGTAACCGTCTAAAATTTCGACCTCCATTTTTTGATTGATCTTAATGTTTTATTTCTTTAGAAACTGAAAAAGTCGTTGTTGGCTGTTCGTAAGGATTAATAAAAACAGGAAGATAAAATTTGGTATTGTGGACTATGGTGTGGTCATATTGAAACCTTATTGAAATTCTGAAAAATTTAATTGAAAATGTCTACAATACGGCTAATTTAAATTATGATTGTTCCTACCTCTTGTGTTTATCAACTTATAACACTTTAAATTATATAACAATTAACTAATATTAATTATGCATGTAATGGTATCAATTCCATCTCTCTACATAATAAACAATGAAGTTATTATTAAAAATATATAAGTTTGAAACCTGACGTATGAAAATGTGATATTCGTTTAGCTACAAAAAACACATCACAGACACGAGCGCAGCGAGTGGAGGCTCCTTCACGTGTTTATAGCTAGAGGTCCGCTAGGGCCGAAACACTGACACGAGCGAAGCGAGACCTCAAGAAAGTAGTGATATACAATTATGAATTTCAGGAAACCTGTGTAACAACTGTTAACAAACTCACCCTACTGGAAGCACAAAGATACCAATTTTGGGCTTTGAATTATAGGAACTGCCTGTATTACATTTTAGTATGGGCTAAGTAGCATGATGAACTGGTTTTTACTTTCGCACGTAAAATAAAGTCATTACATAAAAATAAAATTAGTCAATTATATTAAAAAATATTATGTGAAAATGTCCTTTTGTAGTCTCCAGAATTAGTTTTAGAAATGATATTCTTGTTGTTACGTCAGCCGTAAGGACTTATTGTGTTACCACATGGAAATAGATTTCTTATTGCTCCTAGTCCTCAACAGTAAGCTCCATGAACTCTAGTTGGCAGACAACCAATCTTCCTGATAAGGTAGTCTTGAGGGACTTTCTGTCCTTTTGTCAAAGATCCAAGGGTCGCAGTCTTTTCCTAATCGATGCATTCAGTATCAAGGGCACTATAGTTTCCTCTTGGAAGCCAGAGAGAGTATAGTCATTCTGTGAATTTGTTTATTTAAGTGGAATTACCCTATAACTAACCCTACCAGCTACCTTAACTCAGAAAATCCCAGACTACCTTTGATCTAATTGCGTTCAATCCCAATGTTTGCAAACCCGCCTTATAATTTAACACTTTATAATTTCATGGCAGCCACTACGCAATTTTGAGATATGGAAAAATTAAACGTCTCAACATATAGCCAAAATATCTGACATACTAAATTTGAAAAACATTCATTGTTTTTGGGTGTAGAGCATATATACTAGTAGACCGCAAGGAGAGACACATGCAAAAGCTGGAGTGTTTCACAGATGGAAATAAACAAAGGTGGAACAGGAGCCGAGGAGATAAACCTTTGCAATAAGCTGATGGGGCCAAATATACGGTTCAATGGAATTGTTACAAAAAACTTTAGTCTTGGATAAAAGAATAAAAATATACATATCTATACAGAAAGCGAAATTACTGCCGTACAAAGTTCATGCCATTAATCAACAGAAGAAAAGAGTTAATTTTGTAAATGATTACAGGCTGAAGTGATGAGGCTTAAGATTCAATCTATCGCACGATTTACAGATTTTACTTGTTTGCATAAGTGAATTCATAACACTCAATGTATTGAGTGGTCAATGAACATCCACAGCATTGAAACAAATTTGGTGTTTGGTGCGCGATATATGACCAGAAGATTGCTGGAACGATTTTTTTTAAACAGTGAGGTATCATCTTGGAATTAGTGGAACAACTGGATGACATTGGGGATGCTGGTTACTTGCCGTATATACGATGCTTAAGTAAAAAAGAGCTTCGGAGACTACACTGTTTTAAAGGATCTATGGTCACTCTAATCGTCTTTTTGTGTTTTCCTGACTTTGGGGGGGGGGGGATATCTAATAAAGTGTATGCAGGTCGTTCAAGAACACTTGCACAACTTTGCGACAATCTCAAAGAATCAACAATATTTAACATCACAACGCAACTCAGAAAAGCGGGTGGAGTTTAGTTTGAATTCGGGAGAGACATCCAATATTTATTTCAAATGTTTTAATATGATTTTCCGAATGTTTTTTTAAATAAATTTATTTCGGTTTTATGTAATTTACGATTAGAATAAATCTTAACTATTCAATACAAATTTAAAGGTTATAAACCAAAACAATGGTAAGTACAAAAATAAGTAACATATCACCATAGCAACCGCAACAATGACATTTAATGCTATCTTTTTTGAATCTCTCATTTTTTTAAATGATGTAATGCACTTTTATTTAATTTGTATGCTTAATAAATACTTATTGTTAAATTAAAAAGGTACAGGTTTTAACCCAGTACCATCTCTACAAAGATAAGTAAGCAAATAAATAACACATACCACCATAGCAACAGCAACAATGACATTTAGTGTTAGCTCTTTTTAATCTCCTAGTTTTGATACAGTTTTATGCGATTTGTGTGCAATAAATGTTAAATTTAAATAGTTTTATTGCACAACTCTGTAGAATGTCCGTTCATATTTTTTTGTTTTGTTTTTAATTTAATACAAATTGTATAATGTTTTCGCACAGTTTATTTGTGCTGAATTAAATTGTCAAACACCTACATCTGTTGTATGTATTAATAGAACTATTATAAGACAGTCTCGTTGGTGTTTGTTTACACACAATAGACTACGTGTGTGGCCAAGTCAAAACATTGACTACGATTACAGCAGCTTCTCCCGAAACTCTATTTTGGTCTATGTCACTCCGACAGATTGTATATACATACACAGAGCTCTTGGCGACAGTTTTAATATGATTTCCACTTAGTCTCGGTCATAAAACATCTTCGTAGGGAGTTGAGTTATAGGGACAATTTGTAAAACGAGGAGACACATGTTTATCCAACAATGTCATCTCCACTTATATAAAACTCAACTTCTTGAGGTCTATCTGTAAATTACAACTCGGATATTCTCTAACTGATTTTACTGATCATGTTATTACCTATCCAGTAGGTTATAGGCTATTTTTTTGACTGGCCTTTACACGTCATGAACTCTAGAAACCTAAAACGTGATTTTCGACATGCCGTATAACCATCATCGTTGTCGCCGTTGTTGTAGTCTGTACGTAAGTACGATAGCGGCCACGAAAATAAAAGAACACGAAATTCCCAAAAATATAAATGTGCTCATGTATAACCGTATTGAAATTCAGAATAATTGAACTGAATACGTTAAAATGGCGATATTTTAAACACTTTGTTCACATCTCTAATGTTATTCAACTTATTACACCATAAATTACATAAATATATAGATTTTAATCTGCATATAATGGCACCAACTCCAGCTGTCTACAATAACAAATAACGAATTAACTTTGTTTGCTTTCTAAATAATTTATTTCCAACACATCGCACTTTTAAAAAGTTTAATAAAGCTTCTGGAAAATGGCAGCAAAGTCCTTTTTATGAATCGATTGGAGGAAAAAGCCTGCAGGGATCAGATCAGCGGATTACGTTGGATGGTCGAAAGCAGTTACGCCGTACAGAGCTAAAAAATTGGCGCATTCAGTGCAATGTTCGCAGAATAATGCACTCACGATGGATAATCACATCTTCATCGAAAAAGGTGATTACCATTTTCTTGACCTTAGACTTCTGAAGGCTACACTTTTTGGTTGATTTTTTAAACACCGCACCAGTGATCGCCGATTGTATTTCACATCATATTGGTAGCACAAGATCTCATTTCCTGTGACTGTAGTTCCCAGTATACTTTCTTAATTATGAAGTTAATAAATGATTTGAATATTAATTTGTAGCTTTAAATGTTTTTGAAATCGACCCAGTAATACCTGATTTATAACCATTTAAAAAATATATAAAACCAACATTTTCGACATATTTTTTGCTTTTAACAAAAATTTTCATAAACTGATTTCACAGTACAGATCTGATAAATGTTTTAAAAGGTAATTGTAGCGCACCATAATAAATGTCATGATCATCCTAATTTTGGTGGCCGCTTTTATGCTTATGTGTAAACGACAACGACGACGGACGGACGTCATGTCGATAACTGCTTTTTCGGTTTCCTGAGCCCATGTAAATCAGTCAATAATCCGCATTTTTCTGCGATTACCAAACTTATCCTATACTTCGTATGCTGCGCAAATAAAATAATAAAGGACAAAGGTTAACAGGTCTTCAAAAGTAAGTTAAAACTTTAATTGAGTGTAGTTAATTAACTGTAGTTTAATTAAAGTTAAACTGTATTAAATTGGTTTTTTTAGCAACAACATAGAACTAAATAATGTTTTCTTGGTCACTTGATGTCTCCAAAGGACCCGGAGTTTTCAAACTTACTAACAAGCTTTTTATACGTGACTACACTGCACGGTCTATCCCTCAAACGGTTGTGAGGACGAAACTTTTTAACCCAGATGATAAACTGCGTTAATCATAACAACACTGCATCAATGGGATGCCTGTTTAAGATAAAGTCATGATAGAATAAAAAATTAAAAAAGAATAAATTGTAAATTACTACAAGTTTACCACCTACTAGATTTCTGTGTTTGAAATTAGTCAAGAATGAGAAAACTCGTTATTACAGTAACAAATAAATAACAATGAAAATAACAGATGATGTTTTAATAAATTCCAATTATATCTGCATACAAGAAAGAGTATTTCTCGGAGATTTGATAACAAATAAAGAAATCACAACCCTTTAAAGTTTTAACAGACTCGGTGTATTTTGTCTAACATTTCCCTACACAACCAAGTCAGTAGCGTTTAACTAGAAACGGATGGACGAACAGATATTGTCTCTTAAAACATACTTAAAATAACTCCATGGTTGACTACAGTCGCAAAAAAAAAAATGCAATTAAAGTCATGGCAAATAGTAAATTAATTCCATTTAACGGAAGGAGAGAGGCCTACGGGTAACTCTTTGCTTAAGGTAGTGAAGATAAGATAAATTTTAATGAATGTGTATGGGCAACAAGTAAAGATTTCTGTAATGAGCTTAAAAACTAAATATTACAAATAGTGTAATAAACACGGATGGATAAGTACTAATAAGGTATATGGACACAAAACTCTATTTTCTTACAGGTAAACAAGCCCCTGTCTTACTAGCCCCGGACATAGCTAGTAAGACATTAAAGAAACGTTTCTCTTGCCCTCAACAGTAACTTTCTTCAGTCCGCTCTTGGCCAACTTTCATTTTCTTTATTTGGCCAACGCTAAAGGTCTTTATTTTATATTCTCCTCTTCCCTTTTTTTATAATGATGACCGAGAGGGATTTTGCCATTAAACAACAAGAAATTAACAATATTTTTTCAATTATAACTTCATAATCGGAATTTTCATCAGATGCGACAAATATGTATTGCTTGGGTCCTAAAATCCTATATTTTATCATTAAATATATATATATATATATATATATATATATATATATATATATATATATATATATATATATATCGGAACCTATTTTCAGGATATTTAAATTTCTGTCTCCTTCCCAAAATTTGAACTTTATTAGTTTCCATATGGCTATGTATGAGAGTTTTTATATTGTGCGTACTTACTTCTTTTGTGCACTATTCAAGAAAGCACGAAGCGGCTTAAATATAATCACTTAGTGCCGCCAGTAAAAAAAAAACTCAAATTCCTTATATTTGAAAAATCCTGATGGCCGTTGGATTATATTTTTTGGTTTTTCTAAATAATTTTGAATTGAGTTTTTTGTATAAGCCTATTCAAAGATTTACTAATGTAAATTTGATTATTTTTTAACAACCTGAGGGTCTCAATATAGTAAGTAGGGAGCGTGGCAATCCCGATGGCCCTAGCTGGATTTACAACTCTCGTCATTATTCTTGGGTTAGATCTTTCCTATCAGGTCTCTCTCTACAAATTCTTGTTTTCTTTCGACCCTGGCGCTATTAGAGTATTTAAAGGATAGGGGGATCTTTATTTTATGTTCTTTTCTTCTTTTTTTTTTTAGAGGCGATGATGACCGAGAGGTATTTTGCCTTTAAATGAAATGAAAAACAAAATAAATAAACGTTTCTCTTATGCCGTCTTCCACGAGGTTGTATCCTTCTTTCCGAAGACATTATTGAACGAATTAAATAAATGAAAATGCGAAATAAAGGAATTTTCCAAACCTGATAAAACGGGTGGATCACGATTTAAATAATAATATGATTTCCACTTTGTCTAGTTCAGAAAACATCTTCGTTATGCGTTGAGTTAAGGGGATATTTTGTAAAACAAAGAGACAAGTGTTTATGCAAAAACGTCAAGTTGAATAAACGTTTCTCTCCTGCCGTCTTCAATAATTTCTATCCGTTTATCAAAAATAGTCAATGACCGAATGTTTAAATAAACGAATTTAAAATGTAAATATATTTTATAAAGTTCATTTAAGTTACAAATTTATCAAATAAATTACTTATTAAGTATTTTGTTCATTTTTATTTTCTATAAAACTTGATCTACCTTTCAAACAACTTTTGTATATATGAGTAAAATATAAATAGTAATTTGATCGGTTACGATTTATATTTTTTTAACTTTTGTTATGATTGGTTTCTTTAAACTAACCGGGTTCTTTATTTTCAATATAATCGAATGGTTCAGTACTCAATTAACCTTTATTAAGAATTATCAACAAGAATAACCATCTCCTATCTTATTACATTGCTACAATAGTCTTATTACTGCTATTAATACAGAATGACTCTAATTGTTGTGACTCACAGATCTGATTCTACGTTATAGTTTATAATGACTTGTCTCTAAAATAATTACAAAGTTTTTACACGAAGTTTGCTTGCCACCTCTTATGGATGGTCGTCTGAGTCTCAATTCTCCCAGGAACCTCTTACTCGCTAAGTCCGTCTGGCTATCTTCAAGAATTATACTCCCAGGAACCTCTTACTCGCTAAGTTCGTCTGGCTATCTTCAAGAATTATTCTCCCAGGAACCTCTTACTCGTCAAGTCCGTCTGGCTATCTTCAAGAATTATTCTCCCAGGAACCTCTTACTCGCTAAGTCCGTCTGGCTATCTTCAAGAATTATTCTCCCAGGAACCTCTTACTCGTCAAGTCCGTCTGGCTATCTTCAAGAATTATTCTCCCAGGAACCTTCTTACTCGCTAAGTCCGTCTGGCTATCTTCAAGAATTATTCTCCCAGGAAACTCTTACTCGTCAAGTCCGTCTGGCTATCTTCAAGAATTATTCTCCCAGGAACCTCTTACTCGCTAAGTCCGTCTGGCTATCTTCAAGAATTATTCTCCCAGGAACCTCTTACTCGCTAAGTCCGTCTGGCTATCTTCAAGAATTATTCTCCCAGGAACCTCTTACTCGTCAAGTCCGTCTGGCTATCTTCAAGAATTATTCTCCCAGGAACCTCTTACTCGCTAAGTCCGTCTGGCTATCTTCAAGAATTATTCTCCCAGGAACCTCTTACTCGTCAAGTCCGTCTGGCTATCTTCAAGAATTATTCTCCCAGGATCCTCTTACTCGTCAAGTCCGTCTGGCTATCTTCAAGAATTATTCTCCCAGGAACCTCTTACTCGTCAAGTCCGTCTGGCTATCTTCAAGAATTATTCTCCCAGGAACCTCTTACTCGCTAAGTCCGTCTGGCTATCTTCAAGAATTATTCTCCCAGGAACCTCTTACTCGTCAAGTCCGTCTGGCTATCTTCAAGAATTATTCTCCCAGGAACCTCTTACTCGCTAAGTCCGTCTGGCTATCTTCAAGAATTATTCTCCGAGGAACCTCTTACTCGTCAAGTCCGTCTGGCTATCTTCAAGAATTATTCTCCCAGGAACCTCTTACTCGCTAAGTCCGTCTGGCTATCTTCAAGAATTATTCTCCCAGGAAGCTCTTACTCGCCAAGTCTGGCTATCTTCAAGAATTATTCTCCCAGGAACCTCTTACTCGCTAAGTCCGTCTGGCTATCTTCAAGAATTATTCTCCCAGGAACCTCTTACTCGTCAAGTCCGTCTGGCTATCTTCAAGAATTATTCTCCCAGGAACCTCTTACTCGCTAAGTCCGTCTGGCTATCTTCAAGAATTATTCTCCCAGGAAGCTCTTACTCGCCAAGTCTGGCTATCTTCAAGAATTATTCTCCCAGGAACCTCTTACTCGTCAAGTCCGTCTGGCTATCTTCAAGAATTATTCTCCCAGGAACCTCTTACTCGCTAAGTCCGTCTGGCTATCTTCAAGAATTATTCTCCCAGGAACCTCTTACTCGTCAAGTCCGTCTGGCTATCTTCAAGAATTATTCTCCCAGGAACCTCTTACTCGCTAAGTCCGTCTGGCTATCTTCAAGAATTATTCTCCCAGGAACCTCTTACTCGCTAAGTCCGTCTGGCTATCTTCAAGAATTATTCTCCCAGGAACCTCTTACTCGTCAAGTCCGTCTGGCTATCTTCAAGAATTATTCTCCCAGGAACCTCTTACTCGCTAAGTCCGTCTGGCTATCTTCAAGAATTATTCTCCGAGGAACCTCTTACTCGCCAAGTCCGTCTGGCTATCTTCAAGAATTATTCTCCCAGGAACCTCTTACTCGCCAAGTCCGTCTGACTTTCTTCAAGAATTCTTCCAGCACCTCCACTTGATCAATATTGGCCCACTGAACAATTTTCCTCCCACCCAAGGGTTTATATAGGCTATCATTGTAACATCAATGACGTCTGACTTGCTTGCAAGGTAAGCAATTTCATAATTTCTCCAGGTCTGTCACATTAATTGTTGTCATACTGGCTTTTTTAAAAGAACTTAGACTATATTCCTAACTTAAATTATCGTCATTTCTAACAATAGTAAAGGTCTATATTTTTCAGAAAAGAAAGTCGGTATTTTATTTCTCTCAGTACGTGGTGTTTTTTTCTTCAATTTATAGTACCTTGTGTATTAGTTGGACTTTATTATTTCTTGTTTTATGTTATGTATGTCATTCAGCCCACTAATCAGTAGACAAATTGGGTTTACAAGAATGATTCACTGAATAAATTAAAACATTCAAGAAGCGAGTCTACATTCGTATTAATATTTTGCACCGCTGACTATATTTGAATGTTTGGATAACAAAACACTCTGCTATATTCCTTCTGACAGAAAATGAACTTGTATACACAATCTTTGAAAAGAATCAACGCTCTCTAACATAAATATCATAAAGTACACAGAAACACCAACAGATACAACACAGGCTATTAAAATAACGACATAACTTGGTTATCATTATCTGTAAGGTAAACATGTAAGTCGGGAGGAAAGGAGGGGCGTCGGTAGTTAGTGGCCGTCGTGTGACAGTGTTTAGATGCCGAGACGTAGTCCAGATGCCGGTCAAAACTTTTAAGATAGCAGAGTAAAATAAATTCCTTCTATTTTATCATTACAGTTTATAAACTGCAGTCTTTCCTACTAGGAGTACAATATTTATTTCAAATACAGTTTTTTCGTTGTTGTTAAAACGACTAAAACCCGCGGTCATCATGATCTTAAACAAGAAGTTAATATGCTCTACAATGGTACTAACCCAGCCCCATCATACATTGTAATAAAACCATATCATTTAAATTTAATCCTCGAAAGATGGTATCTACGGGCTTTGTAGGAAATGTTAAATTGTACTGGTAGATCAAGGGGTCTTCTCCAGTAAGGTAAGTTTGTTAAACAGTTGTTACACACGATTGAAATCAAACCCAATACTACAATTTAATAAAACAAACTTTTATTACCTGATGTACATTTCAGTAACATAGTTACCATCCTCAGAAGTTGAGTATTAAACAAACACTTTAATACTCACTGTATTTGTAGCACTTGAGTGTTTGTTTAATACTCTGCCTCTGAGGATGGTAACTATGTTACTGAAATGTACATCAGGAAATCAGGAAATAAAAGTTTGTTTTATTAACTTGTGGTATTGGGTTCGATTTCATTCTTAAGTTCGCCAAAGTGTGCTCATAAAAGTATTAGTTGTTACATAGGTTTTCTGAACCTCGTAATTGTGTAGGACATATATTATTTGACATCAACTTGACGATCTCTTATAAATTTGTTTATATATGCAAATCTATACTCGCTTTGTTTGTAGCAGTGGTTCAGCCCTAGTGGGTCTCGAAGCTGCAAATATGTTAAGGAGCCTTCATTCGTTACGCTCGTGTCGTTGGCAGGATGGATATTGAAGAAGAAACCCGAGTTATCACATATTCCACGCGACTAGCAGCAAAGATTTTCTTTTTTTTTTTTTAAAGACAAAAACTATAGTGGCTATCACCAAAACTACAAATATACAATAAAATTTATTTTCAAAAAAGCTTCGGAAAAGTCAATCCGTTCCAAATCCTGTCACAGAGTTTAGGTGACTAAGAAAGAACAACACAGCTAAGTATTAGCATTACCTCCCCCTCTCCCAACACACAATACCGAATGAACCAAACTGGGGAAGACAAAAATCCCACCACCTCCTAGAATACACAATCGACCCGACCAGGACGTACTCAACCACCAGAACGGCCCTACAAGATAAACACTGTGGAGGACACCTGTCTTCCACCAGAAATCCATGAGTATTCCAACTTTATTAGAAATTATAGTTTGCAACATTATGAAATATACCATGTGTCCATAAAGTCCCACCCCCTCTTATTTTTTTTATTATTGGAAATAGACAGATTTGCTTTGGGGAAAGTTTAGATAACCAAAGGAGGAGTTTTTTGAAGTATCAAAATTTTCAACCCTTACCCCCAAAATGGAGTATTTTGGGGGTAAGTCAAGAATTTTAAATAGCAACCCCTATTGAGTGATACCTAATTTTAAAGGTCACTTCAAAATAAGAATAATGGCGCAAACCAGAGATCTCTAAGTTCATCCTACCCAACATAGCAACCAATCGAATTGTGAATTTTACGTTAATAATTAGACCGGAAACGTTAAGAAATGTACAACAAACTTTTGAGTCCGGAATCTATTTCTGCCAAGAAGTAAAAGATAGCCATTTCAAGAACTTAATATGAGCTAAAAAACAAGGTTTTACTAACACCAACATTTTACTAACATAGAGCAGTTTGTAATGTGATAAAAACAATCGGAGTTTGTAGGGTAACATTCACAATTCGATTGGTTGCTATGTTGGGTAAGATGAACTTAGAGACCTCTGGTTTGCGCCATTATTCTTATTTTGAAAAGACCTTTAAAATGAGGTATCATTCAATATGGGTTGCTATTTAAAATTCTTGATTTACCCCCAAAATTACCCCATTTTGGGGATAAGGGTTGAAAATTTTGATACTTCAAAAAACTCCTCCTTTGGTTATCTAAACTTTCCCCAAAGCAAATCTGTCTATTTCCATTAATAAAAAAAATAAAAGGGGGGTGGGACTTTATGGACATATGGTATATAAATATATATATTATGTATTATAACGATGAAATGAATTTAAAAAATTTAAAGTTTGTGTTTTAACTTGGTTTACAATGAAAACAACGAAATATAAGGAATTAGAACCTTATCAGAATTGACACAACAAATCACTTTCAGCTTTATCAATGAAAATACTTTCGAAGCTATTCAACAATGTGTTGTTCTTAATTTCTTTAATCAAATTAACATGAATCATTCCTACACTATGAAATGTAGAAATAACATGCTCAGCAACGTTAGAAATTTCAAATTTAATATGCGACAAATCCTATCTAAATCACGTTATAAGCGCTCTCATAGTTTGACCAAGATAAAACTTTACCCATAAGTCATAGTCAATTTTATAAATTCCATACTTCTCCAATATCTGAATTTTATCTTCGGGATTAATTAACGATTGTATTATGTGTGGTTTGTAGATTAATCTTTTCACATTGTTTTTAACCACGAGGCTCATTGGATATTGTATTGAAGTTATGGTTATAAATGTAATTTGAAACACGGAACTCTCATGAAATGTGATATTCGTATTACGCGATCCAATAGGGGTCCAGTCACCTAAACGAGCAAAGCGATATGTATAGCTTCGTGCCCCACACTTTTTAATATACTTGTGGAAGCTTGTTTATCTGTACGCATTTATGAGGTTCAATTGGAGTTAGCCGTCATGAAGAAAGTAGTGATATAAACTATTACTAAGTTAAAGAAAATCTGTGTAATAATTTTGTTACCCTACTGGATAAGATCCTTTGATCTACCAACACAATATAGAATTTCCTACAATGCTCAAGAAATCAACTTTTGAGCACTTAAAGAATCTGCTTGTATTATATTGTATGATAGGGCTATTTAAGTACCACGATGATGCCCAACTACTTGTTTTTATAAAGAGATAATAATAGGTTTTTCCTTTTGTACAAACGAAAAATGATAATACGGTTGAAAAACTTTTATTTCAAGACTCTGTACTGATAAGCAGTTAAAATAGTTTAAGAAAAATAAATAAATACAAACTTATAAAAATGTCTCCATTTTGTTCACAATTATTGTAAAGTAGAGGCACGTGGAAGCCTAAACTGATGTAAACAATCACTATGTCCTCCTATAGGATAAACATAGGCATCGTGGCTCCAGCGATCTATTGCGGTCTTGCTCTAAATTTAGGATCTTATGTAAACATTGACATGAGACTGGCGACCAATTCATTGTTAGATTAAGTTAGGTCAGGTTGTGCTTGCTATACTTAATAGTAAAGTGAAATTATCTATTTTTAACTTTAAGTTTCAAAAATCTCAAGGAATGAGTGAAATAAAAATATATTCGAGGGGAAATGATTCGTAATAAACGTTGACAAAAGCCGAAACCAAATTTTCATTAAAAACAATAAAATTGTTTAAGTTTTGTTTCGATAAAAAGAGTGGGAAAATTTACCTAAAAAGGTTGATTTAGGTTGGGTTAGGTTAAATTAGGTCGGGTCAGGTTTAGTTTAGATTTAAAAAGGTTTTTTAGATAAACTAAAAATATTTTCGAGGGAAAGAAAAGTGTATTTGATTACATACAGCAGTTTTAAAAAAGTAAAAAAGTGGGTAAAAATTGTGAATAATTCAGGTGAGACCTCTGTTACTTTTTGAAAAATCTATATTCTCCTGAAAACGCGTTAACACTTCCAAAACTTAAAGGGTGTAAACGAGTGTAAGTAATATTTTTCTAAAAATCCATATTTTTAGGTTTACAAATAATAAATATTTTATATCTCTTAAAAATCGTTCGAAAAAGCGCTTATTTATCTATTTTTGATGGGGTTTTCTATGAAAATATGAAAATCGTATATCGTAAAAATATTGAACACACACAACATTTTTATTGCCTTTTCATTTATGTTAAGTAAATTTTATTTTATTTAAACATAATTGGATATATAAAATATATTATACAATATGGAATATTTTTAATAAATTAGAATCTTGAAGTAAATCACGGTTCCCAAATAAGAATATCGATGTTTTAAAATTCGTTAAATAAGCAAATTAATATTTACAAATAGTTTGATGTATCTCTACTAATTGTACACTGTGAATTTTTCCGTTTCTCTGCGATTTGTATTTTATTTTTAATAATTTGTAGATAACTTTCCTAAGTCAATATACACAGGGTGTCCCAAATATATATGTAAGCTGCCAAACTTTAGGAAATGATTCTATTCGTCAGGTTAAAAAAAAATAAGAATACATATTTTCCGAAAACACTCACTTTTCAAAATATCTGACATTTTGTTTTTTACAAATAATAAAAAAAACTGGGAAAAAAAATATTGAGTTTATATTTAGTAGACGCATTTTGTATGTTGCGGTTTATAAGTGTACGGAAGATAAAGAATTTATTTTGTAATTTTCTAAATTGTGGACGTTTAAAATATGTAATATTGAATGTCTCGAATACAAGGGACAAAAAAGTTTTCGTTTTTAATGACAAAACAAAACTTTTTTGTAATTTTTCTGTGAGTTGACAAAAAAAAAAAAAAAAAAAAACGGGAAACTAATAATTTCTTGTTATTAGTCTACAAAACACGCTAGATTGACATAGAACTTAAACATTTTTGAATTCTAAAACTTTAATAAACATTTTACAATCCATTGCTCTGAATTCCATTTAAAAATAAATTCAAATCTGACCCTTAACTATTTCAAAATAGCGCCTATTAAACTTTTTTCGTGCTAAAATATCTCCAAACATGTATAAAAATCAAACAAATGTAAATTGTATTCATTATAGAAATTAATGATACTTCAAAATTTATTGTACTTTTTCAATTTGTTTAATAATTACAATTTAGATTTGTTTGATTTTTGTACATGTTTGGAGATATTTTAGCACGAAAAAATTTAATAAGCGCTATTTTGAAACGTTTAAGGGTCAGATTTCAATTTGTTATACAATTCAGAGCAATACATTTTAAAAGTTTTATTAAAATTATTAGAATTCCAAAATTATTGATTCTATATGTCTTCTATTTAAAAAAATATTTTGTCTTTGGTATTGTATACAGGTACCAAGAAATTATTAGTTTTCCGTTTTTTTTTCAATAACTCAGTGACTTACAAAAAATATAGAAAATAGTTATCTTTATCATTCAAAATATTTTAAATGGGGCCAATATTGAAAATATTCAAAATAAAATCAATATGCAAAATGCTTATACTAAATCTTAACTCAATATCTTTTCTATTTCCAAAGTTACATTTTTTTAAAATAAACAAATGGTGAATATCTGGGAAACAAATCGTTACGAAAAAAAAAATTATTCTAAATTTGTTCGATATAGTGACCCACAGAATCATTTCCTACAGTTTAGAAGTTTACTTACGAGGACATCCTGTATATAAATTATGAAAATATATTCCTTACGTATTGGCTCACTCCTCCAACTAAGCGAATTTGCTTTTAATTATTTCCAAATTACTCATAGTTCATAATATTTATAATTTCAGTTCAGTGCTTTGGTTATGAGATGTACGAAGCAGTCAGTTGGGGCTAAATTGATAAGTGATTGGGTGTTCTCAGCAAGACGGTAAAGCACCAGCGAGAAGTAGTCTTTTAAGGGATCGAAAAATAGAAGAGGAATAGACTGGTGGGTACACCTATGAGTTCATTCCAAACGTTAAAACTTGGCTGAATAAATAGCACATCAAGAAATTACTTAAAGCAGGCCATGCCCGGGCATATCAACGCATCCATGTCCAGATACGCGACACGGCTGCATTAGGAAAGCCAAGAAAAAGACACACTTTTCGATTGAAGGTTCGTGATTAAGACGATGAGAAAAGAATCAACTTCTGAAGAAGGAACACCGAGATACTGTGCGAAGAATGGACATCTCATTATCATTCTACTCTCTTCGCGTTGGTCAAGCTTTAACAACAGTTCCACAAAGATATTGTTTAAAGGTGTAAAACTCTCACTGACTTCATCGCCTTGACAAAAACAGAGCAAAAAATTGTCCTTGACATAACAACAAAAACTTTTTATAAATTTAGATAATAAGATAATTGACCCCTTAACCCTCGAATACTCTACTACTGTCAAGGTCGGTAGAGAAGAAGAGATTGTCAATAGAGGCCAGTCGGGAACTCGAGGTTATATTTAGAAAGGTGAAAATCCAGCCCTCGAGGAGAGTTCCATGAACAGAAAACTTTATTGGGTTTTAATCGGTACGCCCATCCCGTACTTCGTGTATAATAGATTTCACTTCCTCCACTCCCCCCCCATCTATAAATAGTCTGTGATCGCAACTTTTAAAGCTATCTTATTTAATCTCAAGATACTTTAAATATAAGAGCTTATGTATTTCGTCTCAACCCTTCTTCTTATTATTATAACCATCAGAGACTCATTACAGTGAATACAGGCTTAGCAATCCTGAGGGAACCCGGCTGAAGCTACACCCTGTGGTTTTCTGTTAGATCACTTAAATATCTCTCATCTTTCCTATAAACACATTTATCTTTCTCTTTTGACCAACTCTTGTTCTCATCCGACCCTGACGCTATTACATTATTCGAGAGATACGAGTTTTCATTTTATGTTCCTTTCTTCCTTATAAAGCGACGACTGACGAGAGGTTTTTCGTCTTTAAACAACAAGAAAATTCTCAAACTTAACACATTTCTATATTCATGGAAATACGTTATATATTTTTTTACAAACTGTCACAAAAAAAACATCAACACTCTATATATTTTTGTATTCTACACACCAAAAGGAACCAAAAATATATAGAAATATTTTCTAATTCCCCTTCGTTTAACCGCTATCCGCCATTTTGTTTTACTGACGAAAAAAACATTATAACTTTTGAACTTGATAAGATATTATTATTAAGCATATAAAATTGTAAAATTTCTCATGTTAAAATTATGTATAAAAGAGGGTCAAATAAATAAAAATTTTAATAAATTTTCAATTTTCAATATTCATATTTGTTATACACACTTTAAATGTTTTGTTGCACTAGTTTACTAAAAACAGAATCTTTATTTTCAAAATGGCGGCCGTTTGAAACTTGTAAAGAAAATATCGCGAAAATCGATATTTTACAAAGAGTTTACAAGACACAAAATATTTTTTCTCTTTTAGCAAAAAACAAAACGGGCTTTTTTTTAAAAAAAAAAAGTCTGTACACCAAGGGATTGATAAAAAAACTGAAAACATTATTTCTTTGTAATTGTAACAACAGTCACGATTAGTCTAGAACTCAAATATTTTTTGAAAACTATTGTTAATAATAAAATCATGACTCGGATATATACTACCAATACAAAAAAAAAAAAAATGTTATCATGGCCTTTTCAAAATGACGATTTTTGATGAATTAGAAGTTTATTTAAAAGTCTACAGTATAGGTAGTTAGAAGCATGATTTAGCTGTAATGAATACTGTTTTTTTTAGCAGGTGATATCGTCCTTCAATGATGTATTAAAAAAGTTGAACATACAACATTGATGTAAATCACAATTTAAAAAAAATAGTTGTATTGTATAAATTCAACTATCTTTTATATTTGAAAAAAATATTAATTTGACTATCTTTGACAGTGCATATTACAGGAGTAGAATCGTTTCATTTTAAATTAGATGTTTCAAGTGACCTCAGGTGACGAAAACGCACAGTACCAGTTGACATACCATAGATTGCTTGCTCGAACAATACAATCGAACACTTGGCAGAAAATTACCATGTTTTCAGTTTTTTGTCAATAAATCAATTATCCTTTGACGTACAGAAAAAAAAATCTCGTTTCTTTTTGTTAATAGAAAAAGATATTTTTTATCATGTAGGCTAAATTCTTCGCAAATTTACAACCAAGTTATGGTTTTCAAGATATTCGACTTTAAAAATTGAAAATTAAAAATATACAAAATGAAGGTTTTTTGTTTTTAGTAAACTTTTTGTAACGTAACACTTAAAGTGTGTATACCAAACATGAAAATACTATCTTCTCTATATTGAAAGTTATAATCTTTATTGATAAAGAAACAAAATGGCGGATAGCGGCTAAACGAAGGGGAATTAGAAAATATTTTTGGTTGATTTTGTTGTGTAGAATCTGAAAATGTATAGAGCGCTATGGTTTTTTTTAGACACCCTGTATATAAACTTTAAGTTAGTATATCCCTATTCTCAAATGTTAATGAAACCATTTCTGCTAATTTTAAGAAATTCGAAACCGCGTTTAGTTTCACCGATGACTCTTGAAAAAACATATTGGTGGTAATTTTGATTACCATAATTTAATCAAAATCGTTAAAGTTGATTTTGATAAAATCGGAATTGTATTTGTGTTTAAGTACGTCCAGAATTTGTGCAATATTTTCGCACATTTTAATTTCTTACAAGCGAATATTCGGAAATGAGAGCGAATTCACCATGCAGAATATACCTTGAACATTATTATTTTAAAAATAGCTTACTCTTACAGCCTAAAATTGCGCAGTTATTATTGTAAACACATACACACCCATTGGTGTCCTAAACAAACGTAGTCACAATTGTTTCAATAAAGTACTGACGTCAATGAAACACATACTGTCTGGGTTCTTATTTAATCAGGTGTTGGGAAAATATGTCAACCTGTGTCAATTAGTTTTAAAAAAACAGAATTTTATTTGGAATGAGTAATACTTCCTCAATTTGTACGTAGAAAGTATGATGAATTTTGTATTGTTTATACTTTTGAGAATATGTCTATTTTAGGATCACTACGTCCGTACGATAATATATTACAGAAGGGGATTTAACTGAAATTTGGCGTGCGAGGTTAGCTTTTATATATGCAAAAATATTAAATATGATTAAAAATATTATAAACAAAAAATATCTTCAAAAATATTTATTAGTTTGAAAATTGCCCTTCATTTTGAAACTACCGGTTAATTGTTTTCGTTATTGTCTAAAGTACCACAAAACATAAAAACGGTACTTACCCAATCCCATCATACAATAATACAAGTAGATTCTCTAAATCTAATGTCAAAATATTGGTTTCTTGTGCATTGTGGTACTTTAGTTGTTAAATTTTATCGTTAGATAAACAAGTCTTATCCAGTAAGGTAAGTTTATTTAAAACTGTTGTTACACCAAATATTCTGAACCTCATAACTGTGTATATCACTACTTGTTGTCGGCTATGTCCTTACAGATCTCATAGATCTATATACCACTTGTTAGTAAGTCCCAGGACGGCTTAATATTTTTTTAACCATTACAGATAGAGTTACATAGTTAATAGATATCAAAACCTACTTTAATACGTTTTCAGTGGACCGCTACCTTTCCAGGGGGGTGGCCACAAGGAAAAAATAGGAAATCTTAAATGAGAGCATAGGTCGAGTTGTACATCGAATTAAAGGCCTTCATGACCGTACATAATGGCGCAAAACCGACCTCGAAAGGTTCACCATAGCTAAAATAGCGTGGGTTTAAATATCATATTAGCGACAACGTCAGGTATGTTGAAAACAGCTTAGTAATATTTACTAGGTAGAGGTTATGAAATGTAAACTTTGCAAATCAAAGATGCAAAATTAAATTTGTTACAAGAACTTCGATATTTATCATAATAAAGGGGCGAGGTTAGGTACCATTACAAGGGGAATTGAAATCTCCAAATTTGTATCTAATTTAGTGTGTTTAAAGTTTAATAACATACGAGATATGAACAAAATACTTTTTAAATGGCCGCCATTTTGACATTTACAATAATAGTTTTGGCAATTTTCAATAGTGTTCCTATATACTGTAAGTACACTATAATATCCTTTTCCAAATATCATGTTCCTATATTAACTTCCATGGCCGCTATCGTGCTTACGTAGAGACGACAACGAGAACGATAACGGCATCATTATTTTGTTGTTTTGAAGTCATGACTAGAAAAAGTGGTTGAAACTTTTGGACGATTAAAATCTTACCATATACTGGGTAAAGTGATTGTACTAAAATTACCGACGAATTACTCCAATTGGTAAGATCTCGAGGTGTAGCCATTTCCATCAGATATTTCACAATGGCTAGGAATTTCTGAATTTGATAATCGATAATAAATTTGTTTAGCCGATGTGATCTATTAACAAATAGGCATATTTTATTTACTCTTATCCTTTTTAACGAAAAATGTGTATTATCAGGTGTATAGCAGTTTTGAAAAATCCAAAAAGGCGGGAAGATAAATAAAAACGTCGACAAAAAATATTAAATAATTCACAAAGGTGTAAAGTCAAAGGCTATGAGACTTATAACTTATGTAGGAAATACAGAAACTATGCCGCGGCCACGCCAGTATAAAGTTCATATGACATTTAACGAAGAGATAACCTCTGATAGATTTTATATTGTTTTTTGTTTTGTGTTTTCGTGTGTGTTCAGTGTCGTTATGTGTTTTATTTAAGTCTTAAGCCTACACCCGACAAAGCCGGCTGTGGACGACGAAACAGCGCTGTAGTGTTTCTACAACAAAATAAGAATAATTGCTCTGACTACTAGGAAAGGTAACTAATACACATATATATATACATCAGCAATTCGTAAAAAGCGAATAAACTTTATAGTTTTACATAAGATTATAAAGAATATAATAAGACTTATAACTCTTGGAAAAAATTTATAGTAAAATCGGACAAAACTTCAAGGATGAAATAAAAGTCTAAAAATGTATAAATAATCATATGTATTAATATGTTTGGTCTCTTAAACTTATTTTGAAAACACCTAATTTCAGACTTACAAATCGGTTTCATTGAACACTGAAGAACCTTTTTCCGAATTTCGACACCTCGATTTTTCTCTTTTTTTAAACTAATCCCTTTCAATTGTTATAAAATGATGTTTTTAATATTAAATTTAGTAATAATCATCACAAATAGGTTAGGTTAGGTGGTTATATATAACTGTGCACACCTTAATACTAGATTTAGCAAGAATCATCTTAATTAGGTTGCTTACGTGGTTATATATAACAGTGCACATCTTAATACTAGATTTAGCAAGAATCATCTGAATTAGATTAGCTTAGGTGGTTATATATAACCTTGCACATAATCGCGGATAACCGGTAACATAAGTCAATATGCAGATAGCATGCATAACTAATATCATAAAAACTTTGTACTTTGTTTACTTCCTTATTTATTTGTTTCCTTATTCTATATCCATTCTATACCTACCAATGCCGAATGGATAAGACAAATGAAAGGGATTCTATTTATTAAAAAAATGTTTAAAAAAGTGGGGTTGAAATTGTGAAAATGATCCAAAATTAAGATCGTGATTTATATACGTGCTAAAAATATCAAACAAATGTATATTTTTACTGCACTTTTATTTAAGTTAATTTATTTATATCTCTCTCGATCAAGCGATCTGTCAATTACCGCATGTGAAATGCTCTACCGCTTAAACCCTTGGACCAGATTTAATCAAATTAAGTATATTTGTATATGTTTACCATATCTTGTAACGCATATTTTCATTTTTTCATAATCCAAAATTTGGAAGTAGCTGACAAGACAAAAACAAAAATACAATTTTAAACTGTTTTTGCTCAAGTGTAGCTCGTAAGGAGCCAAATAGAACACCTTCGCCATCTCTCTAAAAATACTGGTTCGAGATGTTTCGGTGAAGAACAAAATATAGACCTAGGCTATGGGTCCACTATTATCAAAATCTGCTATAGCGATTTTGTTCAAATTTGAAGATTAATAACCCAAATCCGTACGTATGATTGTAAGTAAAAAATACTACCTTTCAAAAAATAAAATAAAAAATAAAAACGAACCTTGAGAGCTGTTATTAAAAGATAAACATGTTTTTCTTTAAAAAAACAGTGTGCGTGGTCCATTTTTACTCTACCAGTGACTCGTTTTGGATGGTTTTCCACAGTTTATTAAATTCTTTTCTCCCTTAAAAAGTGTATACTAGTTTGAAGGGTATTTCCTGTAAAACTTGGAAAATATATAGTTCTGAAAAGTCATAAATGTCTTGTACTTTGATTTTACACCATCTTGGCTTTTTTCAGATTTGTTTCTAAAGTTTTTGTTTTCCCTCGCCACATTTTTGAATTTTTAAAATACTCATCAGAAAATTCACGTTTTTAGGATAAAAATTTAAAAAATACAAAAGCAAAATGACTAAATTATCTAAGAAAAAAAAAAAATAAAAATAAAAAAAATAAAATCTTGTTAATTTTCTTCACTCTTTTGTACATAAACAATTTTATTGTTTGTAAGTATGTTAATCATTCTTTTATTTTTCGATTTTGTCTAGACATTATTACGATACGATTTTATGGTTAGACTTTTATTTCGCTCATTTATGAACTTGCCCATAGTAATTTAACTAAACTAAATTTCAGAAGGCCCCAAACGGATGTTTTAACCCAAAACCATACGTTCCACAAAATACAATCACCCATGTACAGAACTACGATTGTAACAAGTACAATAATATCTTTTTAAAATTTTCAAAGACAATAAGAAAGCACAGTATCCGATGCCAATTGGCGCCTTTGGATGACAACCATATGTCGCTCCGTCTAAACATTTAGGCGCCGCAGTGTTGGCGCGTCTTAGCGTCGATGGCGTCGATGTACCCAGCGTCGCTTTACCCAATGCGTAAACACAACACTTAGAGTTTTGTTTACATTCCAACACCTTATGTGATGGTGTACACAGTGTCTTGTGTCGACTGATGGGTAGCACACAGCCCCGTAGGGCGTGTTTACTGGAATAAATAAACTTAGTACAAACAGTGCACTAACTTTCTACCAATAGTGTAAAGTTGCGAGTACTATTTAAAAAGAACGGTTCAAAACATTGCTGTCCGCGCAGGCATTCACTAAAACTCAAAATTGACATCTAATGTAAAATACTTTTCTTTTTTTTTAAATTAGCTCAAACGATTTTGATTAAATGTTGCAGAAATTTTGCTATTAAATACTAAAAACTTGTATCAGTAACTAAAGCCCCAAAATACCGGTTCATGACTTACATTATGTATTGCTAATATGTACGCTCTAAAGACTAAAACAAAGACGTTGAAAGAAAAATTTGGAAACATTTCTTTAACTTTTGTACTCAGACACTCACTTATCAAAACAAAACAAGTCTATGGATGTCATCATAGTACTTACCAAGTCCAATCAAAGAATATAATCTATACATAACGTCCAAAAGTTGGTTTCATTGTCGTTGTAGGAAATGTTAAATTGGTAGATCAAAGGATTTTATACAATAATGTAATGTAACAGTTGTGATACAGGTTTTCTGAAATTTATAATTATATTTATCACTACTTTCTTGACGTCCGTAAGACCTTTTCAGGTCTCGTAGTTGTAGGTTTAATAATAAAGCTTCAATAATACTGCTCGTGTCAGTGTCCCGCTCGACCCTCACGAGCTTGGAAGATGTACGTGAAGAAGCACCGTCCTACTCTATATGCGCGTGTCGCTGACTCGAAAGTTGCGGAACTATAAGAATATTACATTTTCTGTGGAGTTGAGGATACGAAATTACATTTATCAAGGAAAATCCACTCGACACCCTCGTCTCGGAGACTTAAACATTCTGGAACTAATAATTAAACGAATATCACATTTTCACAAGGTGAGGTTTAGAAATTAAATTTTTTTGAAATAACTTCCCTATTGTCATCGTAGAGATAAGAGGTTGGTACCACTGGATACTAAATTTACATCTGATTATTTTAACTAATTTAACTTACTGTATAAATACTAATTTACATCTGATTATTTTATCTAATTTACTGTATAAGTTGAGTAGCACACGAGTTATGAAAAACTGTTTAAAATGGCCATAATTTTGATATTTTCAATTCAATGTTTTCTAAATTTCAATAGGGTTGTATATGAGCACATTATAGCCTTCTGTACCAATTTCTATACCCATTTCATCTTCCTGTCTCAATTTTTACTGCCGCTATCGTGTTTACGTACAGACAACAACGACAAAACGTCGAAAATTACTTTTTCTGTTTGCTGAGACCATGAAACGTGAATATCCGTCAAAATGTTTGGTGATTACCAAACTTACCGTATATTTTATATACTGGGTAGTATTGATAAATACAAACTGGAAACTATAAACTAAACACCTTTTTTCAAAATGCCGCTTTTGTGTTTAAAAACCACTGTGTAACGAGTTAGTTCGAGCTTGACTAACGGTTAAGTTAAACATTCATCCAAGTTCTTAAAACATGAAAAACTACAAATCGTGGCGTTATGTTGATGTATCCATGTTATTTGTTACAGTAAAAAAGAAAATTATTAGTGAATGCAGTGTCTTAGAAAGGAAGTCTTAATAAGGGTCTTGTAGGAATGAAACAATAGAATTCGAGGAAAAGAATAATCGATTACTACAAATAAAAGTATTTAGATTTAGTCATTGAAAGTTCGTCCTATTGAAAAATAAATAAAAGATTGTTTGTAGTATTTTTTTAATTTTTTTTTTAAATTTGGTGTACATACATATTGCAAGTGTTACACATTGAAAGTGATTGAAGGTTAAGTCATCTATGATCCTTGTGCATCGTATCGCTTGGTATTAGCGAAAATTTTGCCACACTTGACAAATTTATATTGGTTTTAATAAATGAAGGATAAAGGGGAAACATGGCAATCCACCGTATTGTGTCCAATAACCAAACCTGTTTATTGTTGTCACCTAGCTGACAAAAAATTAACCAACTATATTTACCGATCAAGAAATCCAGCCACACATACAAGTCCGACCACTAACCCAACAATAACTAGACCTAATTAATCAATCACGGAAGATTAGATCAATAACTAAAATCGATTTCGGAGACTCTGGAAGTCGTAAACCACCTATTACAACTTATCCACGCATGCCAAAATCGCTGTTTACGGTAGCTTTTAAGTTAGGGGTTATGCATCCGCCTAGCTAGATATTGAAATAATTAACACGTTACAGAAATTAATCAAATCAATAAATTACTTACCAACTGCTAAAAGAGATATTGACGCCCTGAGAGATAGTAGCCTACTTCCACACTCAGAATGTCCTGAAACGCCACTCGGATCTATTCTATCAGGGGTCTGAAATTTCAAGTCAGGTACCGTGCAACTAACGCACTCCAGAATATCGAGATACACATGTGTACTGGTGTATCGGCCGGTGTCGGCTGGTGTAAGGACCCCTTCGTTCTACAACTTAACCACTAAAGTACGAATGTGACTCAATATAACCTAGTTTGATCTCGAAACCACTCAGCCCATCCCTCTGTGATGAGGGGTGAGGGGTGGTTATGGCTTGCGAATATCGGTATTCGGGAGAGCGCCACTCGGCAAGCGTAAGAATTAGAAGTTCAGTATGTTAAACTATCAATAGAGCAATGAGAGTGCAAACCTTTAAAAGACGATTACAAACTGCCCTTTCAGTGGTTCGGCAGTCTGTAGGTATCTCCCTACGAGTAAACTTTGAGCAGATTTTATATATTAACTTCTTTTATTTTAATATAGTTTTTATTATTTAATTGTGTACCTAATAGAAGATAGGCGGGGATATGCCCTTAGTAGTAATGTAATATTAATGTGGGGGTTAAATGTATTGCAACCTTTAGAGATCTGATGCCCCCTTACTTTTTCTAAGACGAAGAACTCCCGTCTATAGAAATCCCTCCAGTTCCAACTTTTTTTAGAAAATGCACCACATGGAGATAGTCAAGTGTAGGTATCTCCTCTACAACAACCTGGCACCTTCCCAAACTTCTAGCTCTTTTGTACATTACTGCAACGCATTCGACTATTAGATGGTGTGGAAGTCTCCTTCCCTTATTGGGAGAATCTGTAGGTCCCATCATTCTTTTAAGGTATTTCTTGAGTCTTTAGTAGCGGGATAGAAACACTGTAAATTTTCAGTTTATCTCTACTTAAACCGTAGCATGCTCTCGACCTTCTCCTCTTATTAATCCTAAGGAGTTCTTTTGCTAGTATTATCCCTGACATCAATTCTCATAAATTAAATCTTACGGTATCTTCTTCTTTCTTTAGTAATTCCCTGATATAAGTGTCCCAAAGGCCATAAAATGGTTCTGTACACGTTAGGGGGATGGTGGCCCCAACTCTCGCCATGTGTCTGAGGCCTCTCTGGCCTGTACTCCTCTCTTTATCGGGTGCTTCTTCGACCAGGAATGAGATTCCTCGGGAGTGGCATGTTTGAGTTTTATCTACTAGGTTTATTATGACCGCGTTGTAGAGGAAATATTGACGAAGCGGAGGATAACCCATGGTTATAGTCATAACTGAGGTCATACTTAATTTGATCAGCATGTTGACTTGCAGTGATATCACACACAAGCTTGTTATCTTTTTATTTTCCTTTCCATGTTTTACCACGAGCAGGTAAGGAAAGGATGGTCCACCAAGTCAGATACCACACTGAGTCAGGTAAGGCTAAACACTGTGAGATGTTACCAAATATCTCAGAGCTCTGTATGCCACACTTTTAGCCTGGTGCCATAATAAATGGGTTGGGGTGGGGTGAATACAGAAGAAAAGGGGTTGATGAAGATATAGTACAGGAGACTTTGGGTGAAAAAGGGCTATACCTGCGCTGGAGTGAGAAATGGTGTAGGTCACAGAAAATAACTCAGGACAATGCGAAAAGTAAGCCTCTCTGAGGAGCCTGATTGCTAGTCAGTTCACCAACCTCTACGCCATACTACGCACATAACTCGAATGCTAAGTTTGAACCACAATTTCAGCAACGTGGATAAGTTTTAATTTATCCTTAGACTCCCAAAGTGTCTGACCTTGATTTTAGTAATTTGGTTCTAACTTTCGGGGTTTAATTAATTTAAGTCTCATTAGTGCTGGATTAGTGTCCAGACTAGTATGTTTAATAGTTTTCCCGATCATCCTTGAATATAGATGGTTGTTATTTGAAGAACTATCCTCTGGGTGACATCAATTCACAAACTAGTTTTTCACTACTTCGTCTCTATAGTCTCTGGTTAGAAAATCAACCTAATTTTGCTTTTAATCTCTGGCGATAACACGGGCTATAAATAATATTAAACGGAATTTCCATCCTAACACGTCATTGAAACAGCTGCATGCCTATCCTAGGTAAAAGAACTCATGCATCACGTGGTTTCGTCAGAACTTGAAAGATTTAGAGTTGTTAGTTTTGCTATGTCCTTTCTTTAACGGGCTCACTAAAGATTCTGCACAGAAGACAACACAAGTATTTTTACATCCGAAAACAACAAACAGTTTATCTTGCGATAAGAGTTATTGACCATCGATAACAACCTAACGAGGGCTTGGACGCTTTCCAAAATGGACAGAGGTGTTGGTTTTGGCTCTTTACAAGAGTATCGCTACAAAGTCGTGCATTGGGACTGTAAAGGTGGTCCATACCCGTTCCTAATAAACGACAGGAACTACCTACGCTTGTGTCTTTAATTAAAATGTTGAAAGAAAAGATATATTTTAATAGAATTATGTTACGTAAACTTTAAAAAAAATCTGTAGAAGAACTTAATTAATAGAAAAGTGTGTTAATATTGATTCCTCTAAACTCCCTGGGTTCTTTATTTTCAATATAATCAAACCAGTTGGTCAGTTATATAATTAATGGTTCTTTATTATCTATTACAACTTGACTATTTCTCTTAGTTATCTTGCATACTAATTTCAAATAATTTAATCTTCCGAATTACTAAGAATCCAGAAAGACTCTAATAATTGTTGTGACTCACAGATCTGATTCTACGTTATAGTTTATAGTGATTTTTCTCTAAAATAATTACAAGATTTTTAATAACCGCCAAAAATATACTTTAAAAAAGTAGCCTATCTACATTTTACCATTCGTCAAGTGATGAAAAATACTTATTCGATAATACCAATAAGTGGCCTGCAAAGATAAAGAAAAGGAAATTAAACAAGTGTTTTAAATTATTCATGACTTATTCTTTGTTTGGTGATTTGGAACGCATGACGTCCGAACAGAAAACGTTTTGGAGCCAACTTGAGAGTGGGGTAAAAAATTGTAATGATGTAAAGAATTGTGTATTTTAAGTTGTAATAAGTTGACAATCAAAAACATTTTATTTTATTGAAAATTCGATTTCAAACTATTCCTAATGTTGATATTAATTTACAAATGTAAATTAATTTTCTTTAAAATATCTATATTTTCAATTAACATTTTTTCATAGAACATAACTATAGAACAACTACTGAAGAGTGAGTTTATTTTTATTAAAAAAGGTAGCTCTCATTTTTGGTATTGCTGGGTCTAGCCGTAGGAATGATTAGTTTGACTGACAACTGAAGATATTAAGGATAATGATTCCATTATCATTCTGAACATACCAGACTCTAAAACTAATAAGGGCAGTTTTTATGATTTCCAATGACAATCAAAGTAGTCCACATGCAGGAAATATTTTAAGTTAAGGAAACATCTCATAACTAAAACGTCATTGTTAGTTGAAAAGTATGACTGTGGCAGAGGGCTACATTGTTGATTCCATGCAAACTAAAAACGAAACAGCTCTAAAGATTTTATGAAATCATAATCAGTCCGCAGTGACGTCTGAATCCCAACATTTAGATCTAAAGGAAAAGTCTGACGAAGTTGTATCATCTTGATCTGGACTTTTTATCGAAACTGCAAAAACTACATTTAACATAAATATAACTAAAACATGCCAACTATTGTTCTATACAATATCATCACAATACTACTGTATTTTGTAACATGTAAACCTATAATTTGTATTTCTCATATAATCTAAAAATAATAAAAATAGATGAAATATAATCTATACTGCGGTTGTAGGGAAAATTGTGTATGTAGGCTAATTCGAGTGTAAAATGTCTTTATCGTGCTATAGAAATTACTTGTCTCTCGTGCGATATATACATACTTTACGCTCTTAATACATGAATAACTATTATATATTGCACAGTTAACAGTAAGGTGGTGCTCCTGGTTAACTTCGTCTAAATGGTATTCACAACTCACCTTATTATATATCAAAATACCCTAATCATCTCTTCCTATATTTTGCCCTTGTCTTTTTATTTTTAGTTAAATAATTTACACTGACCTTATTGTAAACAATCGGTTTGAAGAAATTTACTTTTATTTTGCCAGTATCCTAAGTTTGGAAATCCTCAAAAATGTTGACTTCTATTTTCCATCTTGTCATGGTGTCAGGAAAAATTTGTCGTTGTCGTTGTTGTCGTCGTTGTCGTTGTTGTCGTCGTTGTCGTCGTCGTCGTCGTCGTTTTCGTCGTCGTCGTTGTCGTCGTCGTTGTCGTCGTCGTTGTCGTCGTCGTCGTTGTCGTCGTCGTCGTTGTCGTCGTCGTCGTTGTCGTCGTCGTCGTTGTCGTCGTTGTCGTCTGTAAGTAACTTGTCGAATTAGCGGTAATTTAAACAGTTTTTTTCTTCATATCTCGTGTTATGGTACCGACCTAACCGCTCTACGATGATTGCACATAGCGAGGATATTATACAACATGTAATTTTGAATACTGATCTCCCAATAAAATGTGATATTCATATTTACTCTTATTTCGTGATACGCGTATACGCGATTGAGCATTGCCAAGTCATCGACATGAACGAAGCGAGTGGAGATATTTTAATATATATAAACATCTACGAAGCCCATTAGGACCTACAGGTAGCAATGATATACTGATATACACAATTACGAGGTTCAGAAAATCTGTTTAACAACTAACTTATTTTAAAGAAAGTTACCTTGCCTACTTATTCTGAGTAAGATCCTTGATCTACCAATACAATTTAATATTTCCTACAAGGCTCATAAAACCAACTTTGGGAATTACATTTAGAATATCTGCTTGTGTTAAATTGTATGAAGAGGCTGAGTAAGTACCATGATGGACCCGATAAACGTATTGTTCTTAAAATTGGCACCATTTATTGTTTGGTGAAATCAAACGCATATTTTAAAATTGAATTCACGCCAAAATAGAGCGATACACTGGGTCAAAGCCCAGCCATCAAATTGGATTTTGTATCCCTCTACGAATCGATATGTCATAGCTCAGAATATATCTCACGTACTAATATTGTTTCAGTACTGGTCCAACGTGATACTGGAACAATGGAGTTATTAATTCCCTGCCTACTCGTGGGATAAATAATTGAATCTTGACGAAAGTACTCTGTTTATAGATTTTAATTCTGCTTATGATATATCCGATGTTGATATTTGAGACAACGGCACACAGTTGAGTCTTATAACTGCCTAGCTGAGGTTAAAGTCAAGCTTATAGTAGTTAATTCAGGCTTTCACCAGGATGTCAATTTCTATGAACTTTAACGTTTAGAAACCATTGGACAACCCTTGTTCTGCTTGGCGCATATTCCTTGGCAAACTGCGAATCCACGATTAAGTCAGTGTTATTTGACTTCGAGGAGCCTTAGAAATTAACGACTTCGTCATCAAAATTTCTGCAGAAGGTGCTACTTCAAGAAATCCTGGAAGATGTTATAATTTAATATATATAATGTGCTGAACAATTTTTAAATAGTGATATCCGTTAAAAAGATCCTTGAAAGGCCTAAGTCTATTTTGAATTTCAGTCTGGTAAGGTATTAACTATAAAGTAATCTAAATACAATTTAATTTTTATCAACTCAGATTAAATATTGTATAGACATGGTAAAGAACATAGTTTAAGATTATCCGATTCCAATCAACAACATTCCATCATGCATTAAGCGAGTTGCATAATGGACGCAATATGACATCTGTCCTATGACAGCCAGCTGATGTAAACACCAAGAGTTTTAATTTGTCAGGAATTGACGTCATGTATGTGTGACAGTAACTGTCAAGTCTTGTCGCCCGCTGAGACTCAGAGCCAGAGCTGTCACTCAAACTTTACACTTCCTGCGTGGAAAGAAAACAGATGTGCGATGGCACTTGGCACTCGGTTCCAAACTCAATGGATTAATTGTTGGCTTGTACTGGTCACGAGTCAGTGTCTTGAAGCACACTCGGTATAATATGAATGTACTGTTCTGAGTTTCGTAGTAAAGAGAAATCTGTTGAAATTCGTAAGATCTTACTTTTGACAACTTTACATTTACTTGTATGACTAGATAAAATTTAAAGAAAATTCCAACGTATAATTTGTACTACATATTTAAAATTTATTACAACGCACATCTCCTTTCAACTAATTCAGTTAAATAGTGTTTTCCCCCATGTTTATTTACAAATGTCATTATGTAATAATGTCAATTTAAAATTTGTGTTTTTTAATGACACATACAATGATATTTTGTATGTTTAAGAAACAAATTCCCTCTTAAACCTGTTACATTAGGTTATCATCACATTTCGAAAAGAAAATGAAAGAGTGTAAAGGACTCCATGTATCAATTTCGTTTTGATATTCTACAACATTAAAAAACTTATCAATTCTCAACGTTCTAATAAAACAATGGAAATTAAAATCTGTTATTTATGGAAAGCTAAATTAATCTATGTAATTTTATAGAGGAAGAATACTTGTTTGAAGTTTACTTTGGTACATCAGCTTATATATATATATAATAGAACTTTATCTACTGATTCAAACAAATCGATCTTCGCGAATGAAAACATTTTTAGATTTAATTAAGTCTTTCTTGGCAGGAATATAGTTTTAGGAATGATGTTTGTCTGATGTCTTTCTGTTTGGTGTTCTCCTTAGAGGCTCACCTATAGATCCCTCTCTTTCAAAATAAGAATTCCATCGATCAACTCTCGTCGTCTTTTGTCTCCAACGTTATTAGAATATTCGAGGCTAAAGTATTTATTTTATGTTCTTTTCATCCTTTTTTTATAAGGTGGTGATGATCGAGAGGTGTTTTGCCTTTAAACAAGAAGGACAAATCAACAAACTCTGACGTCTGTTTGTACAGTGTGAAAAGCCGAAACGAGTGAGAGAATTTTTCCAAAATTAGTATGTAGGCGTACTTAGGTCATATATCAAGCCTTTAATTTTATAGGTAACTCAAATTTGGGGGTACATGCTAAAGACCAAAATACAACATTTGATTTTTTCAAGATCTGTTCTATTGATTTGAATAAAATTTTGTAAAAACGTAATCTGATAGAACCAAACAAAATTTGTTTTCATAAAATGTTTCAAAAACTTGAACGTCAAATATTACGGAACAAAAACACTTGAAAATCTGAATCACTTAGTGGCTCAACTATGGTGAGTAAAGGATCGGAAATCACTAGGTTACTAGCAGGATCTACACGTTCTTCAAGTATTATGGGGCTAAATCTCTCTTGCCAATCAGGTCTCTTTTTTATCAACTCTTGTTCTCTTCTGACCCGGACTCTATTAAAATAAATATACTGGGGTCTCTTGAGAGATTTTTCTCATCAAACAACACAGAAAGGGAAGGGGAGGCTGAAAACAGGAATGGAAAACACGGTTCACTTATAGTGGTGTATTTGCGTCGAATGCTGGCTGATGTTTAAACCAACTTATCTGGAAAAGGAATATACGATAGAAGGACAGTATTATACTTCTTTGTTGGATTCATTTTACGCTGAATTGTTTCAAAAGTGATCCCACGTGGTTAAACAAAAAAAAATTTTCGCCACGACATTTCTCACATGTATGTAATACCATTGTCAAAATTGTGGAATTCCGTTACGTCTTCCTCATACATCCTATTTTCCAGATTTATTCACTTGCGAAATTTTCCACTTTGCAAACATGAAGCTGTGTGAAAAAAGATTCTCATCGAACGAAGAGGTTATTGCTGAAACGCATGTTTTACAGAATTCTATATATTTCTTAAAAGCATAGAAAAGTTTGAAAAGTGTATCGAGGCTAACAATTTGACGGCGTCATCGAAGTATTTATCCAGCTCAATCAGAAACAGATCCTCTAAATGTAATGCACAAAAGTTAGTTTCTTAGGTCTTGTAGGAATTGTTAGATCATGGGGTTTACCTAGTAGGGTATATTTGTTTAAAATAGTTGTTACACAGAGCTAAGCCCCGTAATTGTGTACATCATTACTTTCATAACTTCGGTTACCTTCTAACGTACCTCGTCATTGTGGATGTATTAAACTTGTCGTTTAATATATTTTCATATCTCAGTTTTTGTTACCACTCTTGTGCTTAAGTACACAAGACAACGACGATATACGGACGCCATGGCGAAAATAAACTTTTTCGGTTTCCTGAGGCCATGAAACGTGAAAAAAACGGAGTTCAAATTTTTTTGGAATTATGAAAACTTACTCTATACTGGACAAGTAAAAGTAATTTGGAAAAATAAATAGAATTTTTGGTAAGAAACTAAATTCTTTAATTCCGAAATCATTTACTTATCAAACTGTTCTCGTACAACCTGTTCAACGATTTCGTTTAGTTTTCAAACTATTATAATGGGCACAGTCGCACGTGTTTGTCTCCGACAGGGAATGGATCCATTAAGAAAATTTGTTGTCACTATTGTTGGATTGTTTGAGTAAATAGTTTAAACCTCTAGTTACAAATATTATGGTTGGATGCCAAGTGGCATTGGATGCGACAACTCCTAGATGTTATTGTTGGCCCGTCTTCCTCGCCTCCATTATAAGGTGACAACATACTGACGTCTGACCTTATGTTGGGCGTCGTCTTTCACCTGTCTGTCACGATGTTGTGTTTTCTTTATTTATTTACCGACAAAACTTCCTTAAACATAAATATTTCAGAACGATTTAAAAACAAAAATTAGGGCGACAGAGATCAACGTGTTAATGGTTCATCCTTTTCAGCTTTAATTTCTGACCACATATTTATTTTTGTTTTTAAACTACAGAGCTAGGCTCGAGTTACGTCTAAATAAAAGGTAAAATTAAGAAATTATTAATTATTATTTTAAACGAAATTCGTACAATTATATAAGAAATGTGTTTAAAGTGTTAGAAATGTTTTATAGGGTAAGTGGTAATGAAGGGGCTATATTAAACCATGGAGTCCACACAAGGCAGGTTAGCAAAGGACTTGTAATGTTACCCAAATGTCACAAAACCTTTACTCAGAAAACTTTCTTCTTTCTTGGGTCAAAATTTTATAATCTATTGCCTTTATATTTAAGGAATACCTCTATTATTACTCATTTCAAGGTTAAACTTAGATATTGGTTATTATCTCTTTCTCCGGTGGCTTTGGAAAATATGTTTAAAACTGTTCAATGACTGTTCTGAGTGAATGACAATAAAGGGCATAATATTATATTTAGTAAGGTGAATGTATTTGAGTTTAATTGAACTTAATTTAATGTATAAATGAATTGTATACGCCAATTGAATTGAAATGTATTTTAATTTAAAATAAATGTATTTTGTAAATACAATCACAGTCTGTCTGTCTGTTTGTGTGTATGTTGGTATGAATGGGATTTAATTAATATTTAAGATAGCTCCCGCACACGTATAAAGGTTTTTTATTGCTCTTCTGTGTGTGGTATGTTTTCTGCAGAGTTTTTTTTACTTTATGTATACAATTTAAATTTTGACTTGTTAACATTGTTTCACAAGCATATTTTAAGTTCATTGGATAAAGATTAGTAGTTTTAAGTTTATTTTTAAGTTCTTATGGTGTATGTTTATTATAAATATTTGTGGTTTGTATTCTGTGGAAAAAAAAATAAAAAAAAGAAATGCTATTGCAGGTTTAATTATTTAAATTGAGGTTGTTCGAATGACCTTAATAAATGGTTTTTGGTCAAATAGATAAAAACCATCTATTGAAGCGAAACTTCATTTTAGAGTGCAAAAATATTCTACAGAGTAAGGTAACACTGTATCGTCACGTCACACGAAATCGTAACGATCAGCACTCTTCCGTCTCGACGTTGGCAACTTCGGTCATCCCACCGCTGGGAGTAACTTCTTCTTAGACGATGTAAAAATATTCTACATCTTAACGTAACATAGACTCGTCACGTCACACTGAATCAATCGTAACGGTCGACACTGTTTCGGCTTTGAATCATTTCGCCCACCCCACACTGCCAGTATATATAAAGTTATATTTTATTTACTATAGAGAGTGAGAGCATGTTTCCTGTTTTATACGTACATTATACCTATACATGAAATTGTCTTATATTATATTTTAAGATATGGTACAACCATTAACGCAGTGGTCTCCAAAAATTAAAAATTTGCATGAGTATATATTTTCACTTTTTAATATAAATAATTAAATTACAAACATATACAGACAGACAGAACTAGAGTGATTGTTCAGTTTCTTTTTTTCTTCTTCATTTCCCGGCCAAATTACATGTTTGTAAACTAAAATTTGGGTCCCCTTAGATCCTTTTTGGCCTTTAAGCCCCAAATTTGGGTCCTGTTAGATCCTTTTTGCCTTTAAACCCAAACTTCGAATCTTCTGAGATACGTTTTGGCATTTAAAACCAAACTTTGGTTCCTCTTAGATACGCTTTGGCCCTTAAAAGTTAAATTTTGAGTGTAATTCAAGTTGAAAACCACAATTTTGGGCTCTTAAATCATAAATTTGTGAAACCTCTTAAATAATTTTTGCCCCTAGAACCAAAAATTTGTAACATTACTGGTCTTATACAAGTAAAAAAAAAAACAATAGTCTACTCTAATTCAATGTCAATATTTATATATTTTATAGTGCTCCAAAATTGTTGACCTCTTTTGTGTATTTTATAGTACTCAATAGTTTGACCTTTTTTTTTTGAAAATTTGAATTTTTTACAAGTAAATTTTAATCACACTCCACCCAATTATTACAAGAGTCAAAAATTTTATACATATCACTAACTTATTGCTGTCAAACCCAAGACGAGGATTGTTTTAAACTAAATCTGTATATTATGTAACTGTTGACATCTATTTTCCAATTTCGATTTCATATTTTGTACAATTAAATATTTTAGTTATTTTGAAAAAGTACAGTCGCTTTTTTTAAATTTTGTTCCCCATTAATGTTTTTAGCGCTCTCTATTTGATTTCTTAGCAACTATTATTCAACTGGGTAATTAAAAAAGTGGTAATTATGATTGAGAGAAAGTTTTTTTTTTTTAAAATATATATAAATACTTTATGATCTACCAACTTTACCTAACCCTACTGAAATCTGAGTTTAATATTAAAAATATTTTTCAATAAAGTTTATTTGTGCAATTTGAAAGTCACAATTTCGCATTGTATACATTTTAGAGTATACGTTTCCGAAACAAATGATTCTTATAAATCACAACTAAAGTTAATGTAGAAACATTTGCTGTACTTTTATATAGTAAATTGAAAGAATTTAAGGAGTCAGTTCAAATCATATTAGTCGCAAAGAGTAAAACATTCCAATTGATGTATCTACACTGTAAATAATATCAATTTTGAGTTCATTTATAACTTTTATGTATTTCTACAATAACCGTTGATGAAGTATATAAATACACTTGAAGCAGAAAGTTAAACAACAAAATACTGTACAATTTATTAAAATCTGTACAGTTTATTATTGTACCTATACTAAGGAAATTTATAAGATAAAACGTTTAATAGAAAATAGTTAAAAACTTCATACAGGCCAAAATTTGTACCTTTTTAGAAATGTACTTCTACTGTGGGTCTTGTATATCAACGTTTTAAACAAAACGAAAAACCTTTAAAATATGTCAATTGAAACGTTAAATAGGCGTAAATTAACTTAAATTTTTACCTGTTTAGAAATTTACTTCGACTGTGTTTATGTACAAGTTTCAACCAAAACAGTTTGAAATATGCTAATGTAAAGCTAGGCGATGGATGATATTTCTACAGTAACTTTAATTTTTTTTACATATTTTGATAAAGTAAAACTCTGTAGGTGAAACGTGTATATGAACCATATTGCTACTGTAAACAGGAACAATTATTATATATATATATATTTATAATTTAAAACTAAGGCATCATTAGGAACCTAAAAAGTGTATACATTGGATATTTCTATTGTAAACTGTAAAATATTTAACATATTTAGAGAATATAAAGCTGAAAAAGTTTTCAAATAGACTGAAATTTGTACCCTTTTAGAAATGTACTTCTACTTTGTTGTATGTGAAAATTATAAAGCAAAGTAGTATACTGCGTCAATGGAAAGCAATTTAACGCCCTTTTAGGGTCACAAATGTAACACATTTGGGTATAGAAGACACAAAAATAGGTAAAAACAAAGAAAAGGTCTAAATTTTGGATTGAAGAGGCTCAAGGGGGGGGGGGAACTATGGTTTTTAACGTTTATAACACTCAAAATTTGAGTTTCAAGGAAAGAAATTTTGATTTTAAGGGTTAAAAATGATCTGAGGGCACCCAAATTTTAGTTTACGAGCATGTTATGTGCCCGGGAAATGGAAAAAAAATGGAAAAAACTGAAATATCTGTCTGTATGAAAAGTTCTATCTGTCTGTATATATTTTAAATGCTGTAATTTATTGGGAAAATGACAATATATACTCATCCAAATTTTAATATACAGACAGACAGAACTTGAGTGATTGTTTTCTTTTAAGAATCTATAGTATACATTTTATCTGTCAGTTCAATTAACCCAATTATTTCTTTCTTACAGTTACAAGAAACAGATATTAATTTAATATTATACTTTCTAATTTTTATTAACTATTTTATTTCAGTTCACTCACGTGAGGCCCTCGCAGTTCACGGGTTCAAAAGATTTTTTAAATAATATGGTGAAATTAAAAAATAACAAACATAAAACAAGTTGATTAGTGCCATCATGGTACTTACCCAAACCCATTCTAAAATGTAATTCAAACAGATTCTTTGTTTGCATTTACATTTAACGCTTAAGAGTTGGTTTCTCAGGCGTTGTAGGGAAATATAAATTATGTAGACTGTATTCAATACATAACAGTCCCCAATAAGAAATTTTATGTTCCTATCTTAATTTTTGTGGCCGCCATTGTACAGATGACAACGGCAACAAATAAAGGTATATAGGATACATAAACAGAAATTCACTCCAGTTGCTTCAGCTGTAATTCAAAGAACACCTTAGATAGTTTGTGCACTCATTACCTCAATTCAACCACTACCAAAGCTTCGTTACCGCATATTGACAACAAATCTATATCCAATAAGAGGGATCTGGGGGAGGTTTTGAGTATTGATTTCTTTCCCAAGGAAGTTATTCTCATCAGTTTCGCGTTATTGAGATGTGACTTGGCAATACTGAGCCACTAATGTCCGTCTATTCTGACTCAGCGTTATCATTTACTCCCCCTTCAGTAGCACATACTGTGCAGAAAATCAGCAAATCAAAACTTTCATGATAAAACAATTATTTGCGACTTTCTGCTACTGAAATTCTCCTTACTGTGATTCCCTTATGGAAACTCCGACACTTTTTGATAAATATAGTCAGGTATAAACTTCATTTGGTTCCAAATTGATATGACAACAAGTTTATGGGTCTTTTCGTGGTACTTACCCAGCCTCATCATACAGTATAATACACGCATATCGTCTAAATGTAATGCCGAAAAGTTGGTTTCTTGTGCCTACTAGGAAATATTAAATTTTATTGGTAGATCTTAGAGGTCTTATGCGGTAGTGTAAATTTGATAACAGTAGTTACACAGGTTTTCTCAACCTCGTAATTGGGTATATCACTACATTCTTTATCTCTGCAAATCCTAGTAGATTTATGTCAGCTTGCTAGATCCAATAACTCTGGAAATATCACATATTTTTGGAAGGTCACAATTCTAAATTACATTTGTGACAATTATTTGTCATAGTGGAGAGGTGGTGTTGAAACCATTACAAAGGGAATTGAACTCTGCCATTTTCCCCCCAATATAGTGTCGTAAATAACACATGTGATGTGAACAAAAACATTTTTTAAACGATTTTGACATTTTCTAATAGATTTTTCTACATTTCAATAGTGTAATTATGAACACACTATAGTCTCCTTTACGAAACGTTCCTACAATTTAAAATCGTTGTCTTGAAATACATACATTGACAACATAGTTTTGAAAAATTTAAATCTTTCCATAATGTACTGTAAAAGTCAACTTATACAAAAAATATTAGATTACTAATTTTATTCGTGAATTACGTCTCACTCATAAATACGTGCGGATTTAGAATTACCAAAAATATGGCTAATTTTCTTAATTTTCTAAGGATTCGGCAAACATCTATTACCTTCGCTTGTTGTTTCTGGCCAATACGCCCATCTGATTTTCTTATTGATTGATTTCGCTTATTGGTCTTATATAGTAACTTTCCATATGAAATAATCTGTAGTGATATCATTTATTTGTTAATTCTGTTAATTAATTTTCAATAATTTTATTTGTTTGTATTTTTCCCCTTATTTTTTGAATTATATACAACGTGTTATGATTTGTTTAGAGTCAAACTAAAAAGTATAACACCGAGATTGGATTAAGTCAAGATATTGTTAACTACTGAAAACGTGCTCTCCCATTCCCTTTGAAGTCCAAATTACCTTATACCACTTAGACCAATAATCACTCTAGGTAACCAGTTTTTAACGTGCTAATTATAATAAACTAATTTAGGAGGTCATACATTAAATTATTAAAAGTGACTGCACACAACCGTGAATATAACAATTACCCGAAACTTATCTTTATATAATAATTTGGATAACTACCCTTTCATTTACAGACTAAATAAATTCAGAGAACTTGGTGGAGTTCAGTCGAACTGTTCCGCAAACAACAGTTACTCCGAATATCATGCAGACGGTTACGATTAGGATTGCAACCACAATACGAGTGACTGTTATTCAGAACACGTGACAGATATTATTTAGTTCATTCTTAGTTGTTGGTGATCTATTTTTAACAAAAATGTGTTAAAAATGTTCAATTTCTTCTTTTAAATACTTGTGTAATGAACATAGCTGATAATGTATTAACAACTTTTTAAAACGTCAACGATCGTTACAATTAGTTTACAATGGTCATAGTCAGTATTGCAGTTTCAGTTATTTTGTGACACTGAGACGAACGAAGCGAGTGGAGACTTTTCAAAATGAGACATCTAGGGAGGCCTAACAGACGACAAGAAAGTAGTGATATACACAATCACCAAGTTAAAAAACCTGTGTAACAAAATTACTTTTAACAAACTTACCCCAAAAATTGTATCCTTTGATCTAAAATACAACTTAACATTTCCTACAAGGCCCAGGAAACCAACTTTTAGGCATTAAGTTTACGAATTTGCTTGTATTACATTGTATATTAGGACTGGGTAATTCAAGAACTTATTAATTGGTTAATGGAGATAGGAAGCGCTTCTCCTAATTTGATTAAACGCTGATAGATGTTTCATAAATTGATTCTTTTCTCTTTTTGTGGTTGTTCAATGGTAATTTATTGTTAGTTTTTTAAAAAAATATTATATATTTCCATATAGTTATGTATATTTCCTGTTCACGACTCGTACATACGTCAAGGCAATTCCTTATATGAGCACTATTTTTCCCCAATTGTTATTTTTGTGTTTTAAATTATAATTGTTTTGATATACAATCTTGTTGAGCACTGTGGTGAAATTTACAATAATAATTCGAATTTGCCCCTAACCACAATCACTGGAACTTAATAAAACACAATTATCTGATTAATTGTTCTTTATTAATTATATCCACTTAATGCCCTGATGTACATTTCGATAACATGGTTATCATCATCGGAGGGTCTTGCTTATAAACTAAATCTAACCTTACATATCTATTACTAAAATAAAATTTTAGTAGTAGTAATTTTATTTTAGTAATAGATATGTAAGGTTAGATTTAGTTTATAAGCAAGACCCTCCGATAATGATAACCATGTTATCGAAATGTACATCAGGTCATTAAGTGGATATAATTAATAAAGAACAATTAATCGGATAATTGTGTTTTATTCTGTTCCAGTGATTGTGGTTAGGGGCAAATTCGAATTATTATTATAATTGTTTTCTATATAATAATTAAAATTAAACATTGAATAAGTAGATTTCCACGAAAATAGAAATGTGTTAAGTTTTGAGAATTTTCTTGTTGTTTAAGACTTGGTAAAATTCGCCTTATAAAAAATGGGTAAAAATAACATAAAATAAAGATCCCTATCTCTCGAATACTCTAATAGCGTCAGTATCGGAAGATGACAAGAGTTAGTGACGAAAGACCTGATAGGAAATAAGAAAGAGAGGGATTTACCTTAGACAACAGTGAAAAAGACAGATTACCTTAGATCCAGATAGGAGAAAATGAACAAAATGTACGGTTTAAAAAAAATTAACAAAATGTAAGTGTATTTAAGGCCAAAAAACACTCGGTTCTTCATTGTCTTGTAAAAAAAAGAAAAAATAGAACATAAAATAAAGATCCCTATCCTTCAAATAGTCTAATAGCGCCAGTATTGGAAGAGGACAAGAGTTGGTAGAGACTTGTTAGGAAAGATGAAAGAGAGGAATCAAACTCAAGACTACAATGAAAAAGAAATAGATCGAGCTAGGAGAAAATGAACAAAATGACGTTATAAATTGTAATTTCCTCATTCGATATACAGTTACGGAACACAGCTGATCATGTATTAGCAGCTGTTTATTCCTATAAATAGCACACCAACAATCGTTACAATGCGTTTTCATTCATTATTTATGTATGTAGTATGATTAATCACTTTTGCAGTTTCAGTTATTAAATGATGCGTTTAGAAATAACGTTTACACACTCTTACATATCAAATGTTAACTAAACAATAGCTAATCGTCACCATAGTACTTACGGAGTTATCGGTAAAAAAATTGGAACTGAACCATGAGTTACGTAAAAGATAATATGTTTCATATTCAGTATTAGCATTGATTCCAACTCACCATCTTATTCCCCGCATCTGATTCATTGTTTCAAGGTCAAACACTGTTTCCTATATAGCCCTCTGGGACTCTCTTATAGCCTACGGGGTTGTGGCAAATCCAATGAGCATAACTGGATCTACTTTTCATCGTTTATTCTTCTATTAGATCCCTATGTTTCATTTATTCTATCAAGTCTCTATTGACTAAATCTCGTTCACTTCCAACCCTGACGCTAGATTGTTCGAGGACTAGGTGTCTTTATTTTATGTTCTTTTCTTCCTTTCTTCTAAAACGATTAAAACCGAGAAGCACGGGGTCTTTACACGTTGTTTTCTTGTCTTGTTTTACGTACATATTGTACAAAATATATAGTAAATTTGTTGATCGTTCAAAATTTCGATGTTTGTTTTTTTGACTGATTTTCACATTCCATGGCACAGAAAAATAATTTTCAACATGACGTCTGTTCGTCGTCATTATAGTCTGTACTTAAGTTCGATAACGTTAACAAAAATTAGGATAGGAACATGAAATTTGACGTAACTTTAGCGAGCTATTATAGAAAAATTTTCAGATTTAAATTATCCTTGTAATGCAACAACACAACATCTCTACGATGACGAATAGCAAATGTAATGGGGAAAAATGTAATTTTGAAACTTGACTTTAAAAAAATGTAAGTTACGAGATCCCGGACCGAGTTACCGACACGAGTGTAACCAGTGGAGGTTTTCTTCACATTTGTACAGCCCGAGAGAGTCGAGACACTAACACGATCGAAGCAACCCTTGATCTACCAATACAATGCAAGAGTTCCAAGGTATAAGAAACTAACTTTTGGGCAATACAATTTAGAGGATTTGTTTGTATTACATTGTATGATGAATCTGAATAAGTACCGTGATGGCGTCAATCAATTTATTTTGTTAAGCGATGATGACCCAGAAGTTTACCAACAAGTTTAAAACAATATTTCTCATATCAATCGCCCTACTTTCACCACAAGGCACAGCGCTGTTATTAGCTGTTCTAAAAGTTGAATAAACCGCTGAAAAAGGAGCTGATTTCGCTGGAAATAAAAATCTGATAGATAATGAGTACAGTTACTCAATTAGAATCTGCTGTAATGCTCACTACAAGAAGTTTTTGTTTTCTCTGCTTCATTTGTTTTGCAGGAAGATTTCAAACTATTTCGATAACTAAAAATTTTAAATAACTTCAATAACACCAAAATTTAAAATTCAGAATTTTCAAAAATGGCGCAAACGATTTTGATAAAATGTTGCTAATATGTAGTCTGTAGAGAGTTAATTACTATTGGTCTCCTTGTTCCTTAAAATTTGCCCATTCGAGAATAATCAGTTAGAAATATTAAATAAACAATGAGCGTCATCATAAAAATATGAAAATTTAAAAACCTTCTCAAGTGAATTCGATCAAATTTTTGTGATTTGAAACAAAAATTACATCGACTTTTTCTGGGTTTAAATCCGTTTAAAAGCCCTTTTCACGAACTCATACACCCAAAGAAGGTGTATGATATTAGAAGATATACTTCTAATATCTTTCGTAGTAGAACCCAATAAAACTTAGATGGTACTAATTGTTAAACATGTAAATTATACTTAAATGAAACACAATATTTAGTAACATTCTACAATTTATTAAATCTTTTTGCAATGGTTTCACTATTGATGGCATTTACGAGGCACTATGTGTTTAGCTGCCTCATAAAGGACGTAACACCCGAAAACATACTCGACAAGACTCAATAAATTGTAGAATTTTACTAAAATATTGTGTTTGTGTTTCGTTTAAATTGGAGTACCTTCGGTCGTTGTATAAATTGTAAAAAATTCCAAAAATTTCGATTTCAGATTTTTGATTGTTATTCACATATCATCGCCTAAAGAAACCAAAAAAAAGCAATTTTCCGCATGCCGTCCGTCCTTCGTCATTATCATCGTTGGTATCAATGTTGTAGTCTCTATATAGGCGTGATAGGTGCTACAAAAGCTAAGATAGGAACACGAAGTTTGTTATAGTGCGATTATAGTATTATCATATAACCCTATTTAAAACAAGAAAAATTAAATTGTAAATCTCCAAACGGCGGTTATTTAAATAGTTTTTTGTTCTTGTATCATGTTATTCAACTTATAACACACTAAATTAGATACAAATTTGAATATATCAACTCTGCAATATTACCGACCTAATATTCTTTCGACGAAATGAAATTTTGCAACATAATATTCCAAAAAATAATCTAGCAGGGTTAAGTAACACGAGCGTAGATAAGGGAGTCGTCTTCACATATGTACATTTTCAAGACCCGTTAGACCGAATCACAGACACGAGCGAAGCGAGTGAAGAGTTTTAATATATAGACATCTACGAGCTCCGTTAGGTTAGGTTAGGTTTCTAGCTGATATCATGAAAGTAGTAATATAAGTATAACGAGGTTCAGAAAAATAGTTTTTCAACTGTTTTTAAAATACTTACTCTACTAGATAAGAACTCTTGATCTGACATACAATTAATATTTCCTACAAGGCCCAAAAAAACAACTTTTGGGCACTTCATTTAGAAGGTAATACAACTTGTATTACATTGAACGTTGTAGGTGGATAAGTACCTTGAAGGTAAATCAACTTGTTTATTGTGATTACGAACGACGTGTATTTGTAGAAAATTCTCTGACAAATTTTCTTTTTCATAACAACCAGTGGGGACGTGTTTTTACAATATGTCGAGTAATTGATACCATATGACGCAGTTACAAGACCAATGTGGCAATGACACTATGATGGAAAAGATAACTCTGAACAGCTTAGATCAATCTTCCAAATAGGGACATCTGTGACATTTGCATTATATTATCTCCGTACGATCACGTGACGTTATAGCAAATTTTACAAGATAAGTTTATGATACTTAACAGCGTAAAAAACAACAAATATCATACACTTGACTAAAAACAAGTTGATGAGTGCCATCGTCCTACATACCCAGTCCATCATACAATGTAACACAAGCAGCTCTAAATGTAATGCACAAAAATGGTTTCTTGTGTCGTGTAGGAAATGTTAAACTCGGTTTCTAAAACTCGTAATTATGTATGTCATTATTTTTTTTGACATCGGCTAAGCCCTAATAAAACCTGCAGTTATTAAAAAGATTCGCTTCGCTCGTGACAGCGTCTCGTGATCCAATGTAGGAGAAGGAGCTACCACTCGCTCCCAGTTGTATTTTGGAAAATTTATCGTGTTTATTACTACATTCATGCCGTCGCTAAGCCCTAACGGGTCTCGTTGTTGTGTCTCCTCCACTCGATTAGCTCGTGTCAGTTTCTCGACCATGGGGGACTTCGAAATTATACATATCAGAAGGAACCTCTAATCGCTACGCTCGTGTCGGTGACTCGACTCTGCCAGATCTCGTAGCTATACGAATATTACTTTTTCTAGGGACGTTAAGATTGGAATATATATTGTTGAAATTAACTTCGCTATTGTCGCTGTCTCGTAGAGGTGTGGGATGTTTATAACATTAGATGCAAAAATTGAAATCTGGAAATATTATTTAATTTAGTATGTTTTAAGTTTAATAACACTCGGGGTTGATGGAAAAAGGGTTTAAAATGGTGTTTTCACATTTTCAATTAGATTTTTCAAAATTAAATATGGTTCTACATGAGTACACTGCAGTCCTTTATACCAAATTTCATATTCATATCCTGCTTACGTACAGAGGAAAACGACAACGACAAAGGACGGACGGAATGTAGCAAATCACTTTTTTCAGTTTCCTGAAGCTATGAAACGTGAAAATTAGTCAAAAAAGTAGTTCGATGATGTTGGCGATTACCAAACTTACCCTATACTACGTATATTGGATAAGTTATTATAGCGTGACCACTTTTCCATCGTTCTCATAACTTATAAACGTAGATGTTTTGAAACTAATCAAAAATAGTTTTGGGATTGAGCGAAGAGTGTATACCCTTTTTTTCGTCAATGTGTGTATGAGAAACCTTAGTGGATCAGTTTAGTGTTTACGGGATTGGCAATACCGAGGGAAGCTAGCTGGATCTACCCCTATCTCATATTTATAGTCATGGGATCAATCTCTATCTTTCATCTTCCCTAACAGGCCTCTCTTGACCGATTCTTGTTCTATTCTGAAGCTAACGCTATTAGTGTTCTAGGGCTAGATGTATTTATTTTATGCAGCTACCAAAAAAAATTACTTTTTAATCTATTCTGAAATAAAAATCTGTTTAAATATTATTTAAATTTAAAATTAAAAGTTTTTAGTTTTGATGAAAGTGATGTACCCAAGCCCATCAATTCTGTAGGAATTGAAAACAAATACATTACAACAATATAAAATATTATGTTTTAGATTTAACAGATAAAATCAATAATAAACTAAATAAAGGTGATAAAACTGCATCAACTCAAATTTGATTGTTAATGTAAGACTTTACATTTTACAGTAAGACGTTTTCGGTAAAATCTGAAAAATGGTTAGGCAAGGATGGTGAAGTCAAATTTATACACTATCCCTTTTATACCTTTCCATATTGGTGAGAGTGTCTACAGAAGAAGGTGGGACGACATGTATACACACTGATGCCCAGAACAAACAAATAAAATATCTTATGGTTTGTTCTGCGTGTGAATGTGCTGAAGCCATGTGTGGAAACCATAATGCTGGCTTACATAATGCTACGCACGTAGACAACTCTTTACAAATGCTAGTATATGTAAATGCAAGATGACAGCAGTTTATAGATTGAGTTTATTGATGGTAACAATTACTTTCCGTACAGTATTCGCGGGCACTGTATGCGTTATAGTGGGAATAATGTCAACAGACATCTCGGTGAGACGGATGTATAATACGGTTGGATGTGGAATACAGTTCCAACCGAGTTCTGCAGATTCGAGGTGGATCTGAAAGGAATTTAGAAGGTCTAAAGGAATTAAAACCGGGCGGAACCGGTTCTTTCAAAGTTCATGTAAAGTCATTAATGCCGAGTACATAGAACTTGGTAGAACGTAACCATGGTGGTGTTAGATACCATCTACAACATATGGTTTCGGGACAAGGATATTGCTAAGAGTAACTATTTAGGTTTAGCCTCGATTTGCGAAATTCAAAAAAGCAAAACATATTCTTCCAGCATCCTCAATTCGAGAAGAACCACTAGAAGCTTCGTGCAGTCTTCCGTGAAACATCCACAAAACATGTTGGGCCATATATTAGAAGAAAAATGGAAACCACATACTGACGAAGATACTGTCCCAGCTAGCGAGAATTGAACATTGCAATACGAATGCCAATTTAAACCTTTAATCTCGGACGTTGAGGGACGACGAAGGATTCTCTGATGAACCGAGGAAAGGCTACAAATGAGACATCTAAACGTTAAATATAGTCTTGGATTAGATCCCCCTCTTTCATCATTTCTTTCACATCTCTCTTAACCAACTCTGTCTTCCAACCTTGGCACTATTTGAACATTCCAGGACTAGGAGGTTTTATTTTATACTATATATCCTGCTTCTTTTTTTTATAAGGCGATGATAACGAGAGGTTTTCCACCTATAAACAACAAGGAAAAAAGTGACGTAAAGCCCAAAGGTGGTCCTATAGAAGAGCAAATGCCATTAATGCTATTAGTTGGTGGTTAGTGAATTTAACAACCATGTGAGTGCACAGACATCATGAGTTATTTATTCCCATAGGAGCTCACTCATAGTGAGTACAGGGTTTGCTAACCCGATCGATATTACCTAAATCTACACATTTCTTCGTGTAATCTTTGGTTAGATTCCTATATTTCATCTTATCTATCAGGTTTCTCTTAACTAACATTTGTTTTCATCCAAACTTGACTCTATTCGAGGGCTAAGAGTCTTTATTTTGTGTTTATTTTATAGGCCAGAGTGGTTTTCGCCTTTAAACAACAAAGGAAAAAACGGATGTCCTACGGAAGGCTAAATATCAGCAAGTAAAATGTGAGGTGTTTTACTGAGTGCTAGCCCCACAATACTACAGGAGTAACGGCTCTGAGTGATGTCTAGTAGAGATTCCATATATGCTTTAAAAAAATACGCTTCTGGAGTTTTGCAAACGTCCTTGCAAGTTATATAACTCATACATACTTGGAACACAGCACATACACACTCCACATATACGTGTCAGTAATTATTTTATACGCCCTCGAAAGTGTTTGTTGACTAAACTCAGTCACACTCAGTACACGTCATGTCCCCACAATGTCACGTGAGATTACATGTCGTTAAGAGGACTCTTAACAATCACAGTGACAGGTATAGTGACAATGACGGGATAATCTTACCTTATCTTACACCATGTGTGTTTCTTCCCACACACATTCATTGCACAACAATACTCCACCAAGGCCTTATAAATTATCCACCTACACTCAATACAATCCATACCAATTACTGTGCACTGTTACTTGGGTCAATCAAACCGAGCGATTTTACATTATTTAATTTAAGTGAATGGTGATTGAAACTTGCTTCACGCAATTTAACAAGTTGATGGGCGCCAACATAGTACTTACCTAGCCCCATCATACAAGCAAATTCTCTAAATATAATTCTACAAAGTTGGTTTCTTTGACCTTATATGAAATGTTAAATTGTATTTGTTGATCAAGGTGGTCATATCTAGAACGGTAAATTTGTTTAGAACAGTTGGTAGGCCTACACAGCTTTTCTGAACCTAGTAAATGTGTATATCACTGCTTTCTAGAAGTCAGGTAGGCTCTAACGAATCTCGTAGATATTAAGCAGTCTCCACAATCTTCGTTTGTATATGTCAAGGAGCATCCACTCGTTATGCTCGTGCTGCTGCCGGGTATCGTAGCGAAATTACATTTTCTTCGAAGATGAGATTCAAAATCACGTTTTTTACAATAACTTTACTATTTCTCATCGTATATATATATGGGGTTGATACTATTGTAAACAGAATTTATATCCATATGTTTATCGAATTTAGTCTTATAAATTGAATAACACACAAGATATGAATTAAACGACAGCCATTTTAATATTTTAAATTTTTCTAAATTTCAATTGGGTTCTATATGAGAACCAAAAGTTCTCTAAACAAAATTTCATGTTACTATTTTAATTTTTGAGTACTTGTACACCGTACGGATCCTCCCACCCCTCTTTTATAAGTTCAAAACCAGAAACATGTTTTGTGTTAACCTAAAGAAGGTTCTGTCATCTGTCTACAACAAACAAAAATAACATATCTACGACTTTCGTTTCTCCTATTGCACTCAACCCGATCAAGACCCCACCACTACGAGGTCAGTGCTCCTGCATCACTCTTCCGAGAATCTTTGTTTGTATGTAATACCCGTTCTTGTTGTTATTTTGTTAATTTATAAACTTATGGTGATTTTAAACTGAATAATTTCTTAAATCAATTTCAATTTATACATAACATAAACTAGTCTAATATAACCTATTCGACTTTTTAAAACTAAAATATGTTTTAGATTTGTGGTAGCAAAGAATCAAAATAAATATGTTAGATTGGATTAGTTTATCATATTTATATATATACAGCGTGTTGAATAAGTCCCGGGACCACTTAATTTTATTTTAACCATTGCAGATAGATCTACAAGGCTTCGCACATTGTTAATGGACACCAAAGATTTTGTGTTATTACGTATTCAGTTGACCACTACCTTTCCAGGTGGGACGGTCCACAAGGAGTAAGTAGGAAATCTGAAACGCGAGCATAGGTCGAGTTGTACATCAAATTAAAAGCCTTTATGAGTAGAACACAATGCCGCAAACCCGACCTCAAAAGGTTCACCCTAGCTAAAATAGCATGGGTTTAAAGTTCATATTTGCTACAACGTCATGTATATTGAAATAATAATCAGCTTAATAAGTTAATGTTTACTAGATAGGCCTACACGTTGAGAAATGAAAACTTTGCAAATCAATATCTGGCTTTAAAAAACTATTTTTTAGGCTGCTATGAGCGACGGCCCTCAAGGAGTCAAAAGAAAATCTTAAATGTAAGTGTAGATTGATATGTACATCAAATTAAAGGTCTCTATTAGTAGAGTACAATGCTGCAAATAACAACTACCTAAACAAGTATTTTTTCCTGTTTGCGGGTATACCCACTATCAGTCACAAATAACTTTCTCTTTTAGGCCTATCATGGTTAATTCATTTTCCTTGTTTGATTTATTTAATTCATAACGCTGCAGTAGAATGAAATTGAAAAACATTCTAGACCTCGATCATTCGCAATACCAATTTTCATTAAAAATAATATTCCTCATTTTCTCTCTAAAAAATAATTTTTTTATTACGTTACAGTTTTACGTATTACGTTACGTTTTAGAGTTTATGCGAGCTTCCAAAAATATTTTGAAAGAGATTTATATAATAGTTCAATAGTCCCTGATGTAAATGTTATTTGATTGAAATCTAGTTTGTTATAAGGATTGTCATAGTTCGTTTTATAATTATTTGTTTTATTCAAAATTTGGCACACTTTTTGGGCAAATGATAATGTTCACATTTATCACAATTGAACAAAATGATGAACAATTTGGTCTTTTATTGTACAGAAAAATTAATTAACAGTCTGTGTAAGTCGAAACGCACAAATACCTGCAAAAACACCTGCCTAAACTAGTTTTAATTGTTGATTTTAAATGATGTCTGGCTGTTGTCCGTACAGCTATACAGGCCAAACTAACGAACCAATTTTAATCAAATTTGGTATGAGGATATATTTTGACCGTATCCCAGGACGTTATTATTCATTTTTTTAACGCAAAAGTTTGGGGGAACTGTCATGAATTAAAAGCATGCAATTACAAAACTTAGGCTATGTCGGTTCGTGAGTAATTTGTAAAAAAAACAAAATTTCAATAGTGTGGTAGATATCCAAAGTAAGTGTGGACGCGGTATATCAATTTCATATGACTATGCAGCAAGTAGGACACCCGACCACCACGCTCTGTATGTTAGATCCGCATGACCTCTCCCTCCAATTAATAAAGATACTATCCTAGGTGTAATTAAGATTCTTACATGATGTGTCCAAGGTGGAACTTCAGATAATTTATTTTTACTCGCAATATTTAATCAATTTTCTATTTTTTTCCTTTGTGTGTGTTTTTTATACAAGACACGAATATAAATCATAAAATATTCTTTATTTATTTATCATAAAGAAACTGTCTACAAACGTTTCCAGTCACCCATCCAAACTAAAAATGACATTTTCGTAAGTTGTCTATGAAATAATATTTATTTAAATAAGGGGCTAAACAAGCTTTACTTGTGACATAAACGCGTCTAGTTTATGTTGTATTTTATTATTATTGACAAATAGTTTTTGTAAATATTTACTTACAGTTTTTTACACGAGTTTCAATTAAGTATGAAAATATAGTGTCAAGTTTCGAAAAATAATTAAATTAAAAACAAAACATCGATTTAGGGGCGAAAATATATAACACTAAATTTCTAAAAATCAGGGTTACCGATTTCCTTCAAACTTTGGTGAAATTTAAAGTTTAAAGACAGAAAACAATATTCAAATAACCTTAAAAAAAAACTTAACAGTATTAAGTAAAAATAGCGAACTTAATACACAAAAATGAACACTTTCCGTCGAAATTGATTAAAATTCAATTTAAATCAAATAATCGTTTAGCTTACGTTGAGTTGTATGACTGAAACATAGCAAGTTAATGAGTTAATAGAATAAAACTTGTACACACATTCTCACAAATAGTGCGTATGTTTATTCAAACGTGTTTCAACGTCAAAAAGTTTAGTTATTATAACTCATTATTACTAAAGATGGCTATTTTGTCGTTGAAATGCGTTTGAATAAATAAAGGAACTATCTTTAAGAATGTGTGTTCAAGTTTTATTCTATTAAGTATACCATCTTAAAGTCGAGCACCATATTCATTTATGAGTACATATAATTTAAAAAGAATAATGTGTTTCAACATATTAAACCAATATGAATTTTTCAAAATTAAATTTTCCTTAAGAAATAGAAAGGGGAGGTGGGTGGATTTGTTGTAAAGAAAGTTACTTCAAAAAGTAGCAGATAGACTACAGCTTTGATGATATACCAACAAATATTATTTTATTAAAATTTTAACGAAATATTTAGAATCGGTTATGAGAAATTACGTACTTTGTAACTGCCACATGGCCGATTTTCTGAGTTTTACCTAACATTAACGAAACAGTATTTTTGAATAGAGTAAGACTAATACGTTTAGTTCAAATCAATACTTGTTTGATCAATTGTTAAGAACTAATTTTGAATTTTTCTTATGAAAGATATTCACAAATATTCGGTTTAACTTTAAAACACAAAAATCCAATTTCATCGAAATCGGTCCACGCGTTTGTGCTGTAGAGCACTACACAGACGGCAGACTCTGAATAAATAGAAATAATTTATGGATTATGTTGACACATCACATCTCTATAAACGTATATAGGGGAAAACACGAAAATAAACTATGACGTCGTCATTATATGGTCGTTTAAGGTTGAGTTTATAACAAGAAACTAAGCGAGTGGATGCTTTATTTAGCAACGTAGAATCAATTATTACAGCTGCAATTGATATTGTTTAAACACAGAGTGTCCAGAGAAAGCTGAACTGGCTATTCATTTTCGGATTATAATACATAAAAACGAATTCCACATTAACATAATATTCCAATTCCACATTATCCGTCTATTTTGTTCTTTTATAAAAAAAAAAAAGAACTTTTAAAAAATTATAACTCCAGAAATATATAAGATGGTTAGTGCAGATTTTGGTAAAAGAATTTGAAGGTTACGTTAAAAAAACAACTTTATTTAAAAAAATTTCAAAACTGTAACCGTTAAACTTTTTTTTTAAGTTTACGGTTTTGGAGATATTCGACGTTAAAAGTTTTAAACGGCTGCCATTTTGAAACTTATAAAAAAGTCTTTGTGTTTGGTTCACTTGTAATACGACACATTCAAAATGCTTAAACCAAATCTGAATTTAATATCTTATTTATTTCTGGAGTTATCCTTTTTGTAGGCGGATAGACAGATAATGAAGTGGAATTCGACTATAAGTTGACATTTTTTTGTTCGTTTTTATCTATAAAATCCGAAAACGAATAACAAATTGAACTTTTTCGGGAAACTCTGTGTTTAAACAATATCAGTTACACCTAAACTGATTCTAAGCGTAACGAAAATAAAGTATTCACTCGCTTCGCTCACGTCGTAAACTCAACCTTAGACGGCCAAATAATAACGGTAATTTTTCGGTTTTTTTTTTTTTTTTTACCACAATATACTTTTATATATAGAGAGATTTGATGTGTCAACAAAATCGATAAATTATATCTATTTGTTTAAGAGTCCATCGCTTGTGCAGTGCTCTTTAACCGAAAATTTTTTTTGAACTTATAGGGTCTTCAAAACGGATATACCTATCCCCCAAAAAAATTGACATCAATATGTCGTCCCTTCACGTAGTTTTCTCTTTAGTACATGTATGTAAGAAATGGAGGGGACAAAACCGTGCAAATGTTAAGTAAATATTACATTATTTAATATTTTTGAATACATATGAAACGCGACAAGATTTTATTGCTTGCAAGTCATTTAAAAATCCGTGAAAATTCTACTCCTCATTTTATTCTAGTGATAGTATGCATTATTGATTTATATAATCATCAATAAATAAATCACTAGAGCACTGTGGTGATTGTATACGAACAAGGTAAAAAACCCCAAACCACAAAATAACAAAACTACACAAAACTGTATAATGCGTTTATATTACCTTATGTACATTTCGATATCTGCTGTCATCTTGTACAGAGTACCTCTGTAGTTTGTGTTATTTTGTGGTTTGGGGTTATTTACCTTGTTCATAATACTCAATGGATCACTAAAGTAAATACGGACTTGGCAATCCCGATGACAGCTGAATCTACATCTTTTCCATCTAATCTTGGGTTAGATTCCTCTCTTTCATCTTTCCAATCAGGTCTCTCTTGACCAACTCTTTTTCACTTCCGATTTTGACACTGTTAGAGAATTCGAGGCGTAGGGGTCTTTATTTTATATTCTATTCTTCCTTTAAATATAAGTTTAGTAATCGCACAAAATTCCGACGTCCGTTATTTGTCTGATCTTCACGTTCCATGTCCTCAGAAAACTGAAAACGTTATTTTTAACATGTCGTCCGTTCGTCCGTCGTAATTGTCGTTATCATCTGTACGTAAGCACAATAGCGGTCAGAAAAATAAAGTTACAGTGCTTTCATATAGACCTATTGAAATTCAGATTTTGAATCAAAATGGAGGCAATTTTATACAGTTTTTTGTTCATGTCTTGTGTTACTCAATGTATAGCACACTAAATTATACAAAGTTCCAGTAATCAATTCTGCATGACGCCCACTTTTCTACGATGACAAATAGTGAAGTAAAAAATGTAATTTCGAATCTTAACTTCACAAGAAAATGTATGAGGAGATCCGGCATAGCCCGAGTCGAGACTGTTTAATATATACAACTCTTTGAGACCCGTTGGGGCCTACCTGAAGTCAATAAATTAGGTATATACATTATTACGAGCTTCAAAAACCCCGTTTAACAACTATTACAACCAAATTTATCTTGCCGAATAAAACACCTTGTTCTACCAATACAACTAAAACTTTTCTACCAAACCCAAGAAACAAATTTTAGAGGAGAACATTTGTAGAATTTGTTGCATTATATTGTTTCGTGGGACTGGGTAAATACCATTAATGTGTCCAAATTGTTTCATAAAGCGATGATGACTGTGAAGTTGTTTCACTTGTAAATGAATATACAGTGTGAGTCAAAAGTATGGATACACCCTGTTAAATTTTAAATGGATAAAGATAGAAAAATGAAACTCAGAACACCTTTCTAGGAAATAAAAGTGAACTTTTTAGTCACTATTACAACTTTTCCCATTTCCCCAAAATGGGATTTTTGGGGGGCAGCTCAAAATTTTTAAATATAAAGACCCATTAAGTGTCGCCTCATTTTAAAGTCCTTGATTAAAGAAGAAGAACAGTGGAAACCAGAGCTTTCTATCTCAACCCAGTACAAAATGGCAGCTCATTGAATTTAAGTAAAACTTCATTGAGGCAAAATATGAACATCCACATTCAGGTGGTAAATAACCCCAATAGACAACCAATGAGCTGCCATTTTGTACTGGGTTGAGATAGAAAGCTCTAGTTTCCACTGTTCTTCTTTTTTAATCAAGGACTGTAAAATGATGTGTCAATTAATGGGTCTTTATATTTAAAAATTTTGAGCTGCCCCCCAAAAATCCCATTTTGGGGAAATGGGAAAAGTTGTAATAGTGACTAAAAAGTTCACTTTTATTTCCTAGAAAGGTGTTCTGAGTTTCATTTTTCTATCTTTATCCATTTAAAATTTAACAGGGTGTATCCATACTTTTGACTCACACTGTATAACTACTAAGCACATTTTGAAAAGTAACAGATATTTTGAAGATACAGTATACCTGTGAAGGTTAGGTTTTGTATAACAGAGTGTGCTAGGAACAATCAACTTGAGTGAGATCACAGATACGGGAGTTGTTAATCCGTGTACAGCCTACGTGTGATCGGAGGATCGTGTATAAAGGACATAACAAGCATACAATCATACAACTAATCCTTATAATTATCTCACACGCGGGGTACGACTATTCCTGGGTTTGTTTCTCCGAATCCTGCCATTGATACCTACAACATAATCATTATATTAAGATAGTAAACCGAATTATGTCGTAAGTTCTATTTTACTTGCCCACTATAATAAAGAGTGGATAGCCATGGTAATAGAAAAAATAATTAATTCCGAATTTTGACACAACTTCACGTTTCATAGCTTCAGAAAACCAACAAAGTGATTTTCGACATGCCGTCCTTCCGTCGTATAGATCGTCTATACGTAAGCACATTATTGATAGCGGGCACAAAAATTAAAAACATGATATTTAGTATAGAGGACTATAGTGTGATAATATACAAAGTTATTGAAATTCTGAAAAATCGAATTTAAAATGTCAAAAAGTGATAGTTTTAACATTTTGTTTTGTTTATATAGCGTGTATTATTCAGTTTATAACTCACAGCAGTTAAAAATTTGCAGATTTCTATTCTGCATGTAATGGTACAAGCCCTACTCCTCTGCGAGATCCGGCAGGGGCGAGTCACCAACACGATAGTAGCGACAAAGCTTCTTCACATATGTATATCTTCGAGTCCTCTAATTTATTACACATCTGATAAATGGTGAAGTTATTTGTAAAAACGTAATGTGGAACCTGTCCTAACAAGAAAACGTGATATTTGTAATAGTTACGTAATAACATGGCCGAGACCTTAACATGAGTGAAACGAGTGGATACTTTTTAATATATCAAGTGTCCTAAAAGTACCACCCCCCCTATTTTTTTTTTTTTTTAATGGAAATAGACAGATTTGCTTTGGGGAAAGTTTATATAACCAAAGGTGGAGTTTTTTGAAGTATCAACATTTTCAACCCTTACCCCCAGGTTAGTTTGGGGCTAAGTCAAGAATTTTAAATAGCAACCCCTATTGAGTGATACCTCATTTTAAAGGTCTTTTGAAAATAAGAATAATGATGTAAACTAGAGGTCTCTAAGTTCATCCTACCCAACATAGCGACCAATCAAATTGTGCATTTTATGTTAATAATTAGACCGGAAATGTTACGAAAAGTACAACATGCTTTTGAGTCCAGAATCTATTTCTGCCAAAAAGTAAATGGTAGCCATTTCAAGAACTTAATCTGAGCTAAAAAAACAAGGTAAGGCTCTGACCATCATTTTACCAACATAGAGCAGTTTGTAATGTAATAAAAACAACCGGAGTTTGTAGGTTAACATTCACAATTTGATTGGTCGCTATGTTGGATAGGATGAACTTAAGAGACCTCTAGTCATTATTCTTATTTTTAAAAGACCTCTAAAATGAGGTATCACTCAATAGCGGTTGCTATTTAAAATTCTTTACTTACCCCCAAACTACCCTATTTTGGGGGTAAGGGTTGAAAATGTTGATACTTCAAAAAACTCCTCCTTTGGTTATCTAAACTTTCCTCCAAGCAAATCTATCTATTTCCATTAATAAAAAATAATAATAGGGGAATGGGACTTTTAGGACACTTGGCATACACCATTGAAAACACCTGATATGGGTTAGCTGACCCCAATAATGTAATATAGGCCTACACAATTATGAAATTCAGAATAGATGAGTAACTGTTTGAAATAAATTTACCCTATATTACGTGTTCAGCAGGTAGACCCCTTGAACTACTATTAAAATTTAATATTTCCTACAAGGCCCAAAAACCAACCTTTGGGCATTACGTCTATAAAAGCTGCTTGTATTATATAGTATGATGAAATATATAGACAGTTAAGTACCATGATGGCGTTTATTAACTTGTTTTTATTTATAAATGAAATATCAAAATAAATAAAAATATATGTAACTGAAATTTTAGTGTAAAGCCGAGTTTCGTGAGTAATAATACTAGTCCTATATTAAATGACACTTTAATTCTTAGCTTAAAGAATTGTTCTGCTCTAAATCAAAGATAATGTTAATTCTCGACAATTTTCAAACCGGTAGCTCTTTTTTAAATAATGACACCTAGTTTATAACCTCATAACTGTGGAACGGTAATTCTAAAAGTGATAACAAAAATGTTCTCTTAATTTTAAGTACAATTTTTGAAATAAACCATGTACAAGTCTTGTATTGTTAATAAAATGGAGAGGCCTTCCTATTTCCATCAATTTACTGCTTTCTATTACGGTTTCTAGAGTTAATGCATATTTTAGATATATTTTCTCTCATAAACACCAAAATGATACAAATAGTTTCATCGAATGAAAGAATTCGCCACTCCGAAATTGTTGTTAAACTAACAAGGATGATCTTAAAGAATACTTAGAGTACTGTAAAGATGGGAGCTTTTTCCGAACAATTTGGGATAGAAAGGGGTTTAAGGGAAGGCTATGTCCTTTTTGCAATGCTTTTCAATCTAAGTTTGGAAAAGACTATGAGACAGGGAGTATCAAATAATCCAGGAGGGTCAGTCTTTAACAGGATGCACAAGTTTTTAGGTTATGCCGATGATGTAGCAGTTCTTTCAAGGAATACCGATAACCTGAAGAGACATATGTGCGTATTACTGAAGTGGCGAAGATAATCGTTTGACCATCCTTAAGGATAAAATTAAATGTACGTCGTCAAGGAGACAAAGAAAAAATAATAGGTTAATAGAAATAGAATTTTGAGGATTAATCGCCCAAGAACACTTGTTACAAATGACAATACTATATGAAAAGAGATTAATACAAAAATTTCACCGGCTTACTATGCATTTCAGAATGTATTTAAATCAAAAGCTCTGAGTAGGATAACCACGAAAAGAATCTACAAAACGGTAGTCAGATCAGTTGCAACATACGGAGTCGAATCCATGGATTCTAACAATAAGAAATCATAATCTACTACACAGATGAGATATGAAAATCCTTTGTAAGATCTGCGGGGGAGATTAATGAATGTAGACAATTGAGGATTAAAAGAATACAAAGTTGAAGCGCCTTTGAATATTTGTAGAAATAAAAAGGTCTAAAATTGCATGGGTAAGTTACGTACAGACAATGAATGAACAAGAGTTGGTCAATAGTTTTCCAAGAAAAATAACAAGAAGACAGATAGAGGCCCAGGACAAGATGGGTTGAAAACGTAGATGACGACTTGTGAAAGATTAGGATCCGGCGGACTAGAAAAGTTTCTGACAATCGAGGTTAGTGGAGGATGGTTGTGCGGCAAAACCAGGGTCCTATATGAATCGAGAATGTTGATGATGATTATTTTATATTTATTATTCAGCAATCGCGTGCAAAAAAAAAAATTGCATACAAATGTACAATTTTTTCAAGTCCGGCGGCATTAAACGTTTGCATGCAATCGCTGTTAGACTCATTAATTTCCAAAGTTCAGTCTGGATACGTACAAAATGTCATTGACACAATCGTCTAAATCCTGCACGTCTTAAAACCAAAATATTTGAAATTCACGGTAAGCATCAAGGCAAGCCGCAACTGACGCTAAGGTGTGATCACATTTTATGTGACACCGCCCCCCCTCTCCTCTATACGTGAGAATGCTGATATCATTAACAAGGAGAAATTAAACGAACATTAAACAAACCCAACTCGGCCATAAATAGTTTTTTTAATGTGTTTCCGTCTAGATTAAACCACCATAAAACCTAATTGAAAATTGGTGTTATTTATTTTAATTTTAAAAACAAGTGCTTTTCTAACTAACGATAAATTATAAAACACAACGAAATGTCATTGAATTATTTGTTAAATAATTACACGTGGTGATCCAAGCAAACCTTAAACATTTAAATTTAACATTAAACATTTATTAAGCAAACAAATTACATAAAACTGCATCAAATCTATAGAAAAAACTCTGGCTGTTTTCTTGCAGTTTCTATGGTGATATATGTTATTTAATTACTTATCTTTGTACTGGTAATTATTCAGCAACCATGCAGTATACTCCTAAACAGCGTATTTTAATTGATAAAACCAAATGGATTACGAACTGGTTGATTGCTACCGAAAGAACTTTGGTGCTTGGTGTTCCGAATATTCCAAGTAACCCAACAATTTCATAGATCAAGGTGAAAACAACGGGATCACTTCTCTTTGAAAATAAAAACAAAATAACATTCGCCTAAAGGTTGTTGGTGATGTCCAAAAATATATATTACGTTCTCCACAGAAATCGCTCCGCCTATTAAGTAAAGAAACTGGCAAATTTTACGGGATGTGCCAAAGGGTACCAAGAAAGCAAAATTACTACCGTACAAAGTTTACGCCATGCAACAACTGAAGGGACTAGTTAAAATTAAAAGCGATTAGTACTACTAATAGTTCGAGGTTCATCAAAGTATAAGGCTGGATAATCTCTCCATGGTGTGGTTTACGGATAAAGCGTGGTTTCACTTGGATATGTTAATTTACAAAAAGTAATCTATGGAAGAAAAATCAAATTCAATCAATGAACGTCCATTGCATTCCGTCGAGATTTATTTGGTGTGGCATATCTGCTATGGAGATTTTTCTATTTTAAGTAAGGCTGAAATTAGATTAAATCTCCACACGATATGATCATAAGTTCACGAACTAAATGTTTGAGAGCGGGGACAAAAATTACTTACACTGATGAAACCGTTAAGTAACGACTACCTTTAGCATACAACCCTGGTTTATGTAGTTATCCAGTGTAGGTTCTTAGTCAAATTTGCTATTTTCAATTGTTTGTATTTAAATAGTTCGTGACTTGTTGTGTCCGGATAACGTTTTGTATATAAATTAAGTTCTTTGGTTTTAACCGCTCATTGGGAGAGGCTCATTTACAGTTATTACGGGCGTCACAATCCTGAGGTTCGTAGCTAGATCTACACCTTTTTTCATGTAGTCTTAGGATAGATCCCTCTAGTTTATCTTTCCTATCAGGTCTCTCTTAACCAACTATTGTTCTCTTCCGATCTTGACGCTATTAGAGTATCCAAGAATTTTGGGTATTCTTTAATTGATGTTCTTCTCTTCCTTTTTCTTATAAGGAACTGATAATCTAAAGATTTTTCATATTCAAACTACAAGGAATAACAATTGATCTCTCACCCTAATTTTTTTAGACTTTGGTTCTTTTCTTAGATAACTAATTTTAGTTGTAGTTCCCAACATTCCATTGGCTATTTTAGATCTTTTCACATTTCTCACATTCTAGGCTTATAACTTGATAATGAGATTTGATTTAAACTCTCAAAACGTCGCGAATTAGTTTTTCAATACACAATTGACAGAAAATTATAAAGTACATTAATAATTAGAACTTCATCATAGCTTTAAAATCAGAATTTGTCGTGTCGAAATGTTTAAGACAAAATATAAGCAAAGTTATTTTTCGCAATATTTATTAACATAAAATTTCCTCATATAAACAGCAAAGAGTGATTTATAGTCCTTTGTTTAACTTAAAGTAACATCTCTTGTTTACACTTTTAACATAATCCATCTAGTAAACAATACCAACGTTAGTAGAGGTGGGGCTACTTTAACCTCTGACCTTGAACACATATGACCTAATGCATACAATTTTCCGTATCATTAACTTTTTGGACAGAGCTCTCCGGAGTACACCTTTGTTTGGAGTTGAGATAATCAGTGACTTTGACCAAGCAATGCATGGAATTCAATAGCCTACTTGAGTCCGGTCACGATATTCAATAGATACAATCGTAGCTCAGGCCTTCCCTTCATGTGCTGATCTACGACAGATACACACAAACATATATCAACTATAATGGAGATGTAATTAGATTTTAGGGCGTGGTTTATGACCTAACCTTGGAGGAGTTTGACATTTTTTAGTTTTGATACCGGTTTTTTATACTGGGAGATTTGTGTTAAATTATTTTGTAATTTATCTTAAAGATACAGTTTTTCCCCTTGTTGTTTAAAAGTGAAAAATCCCTCACTCATCATCACCTTATTTAAAAAAATTAAGGAAAAAACATAAAATAAAAACCCAATAGCCTTTAAATACTTTAATACCGTTAGAGTCGAAAGAGAATACATTTGTTCAAAAGAGACTTGATAAGAAAGATGAAAAATAGTGATCTAACACAAGATTACAAGAAAAAATGTGTAAATCCAGCTAGGGCCCTCAGGATTGCAATACCAATACTCAGTATAGTTAACCTCTGAAAGTCATAACGAAATTAAGTATTAAAACAAGTGGAAAATAATATTAAATTGATTTTTAGAATTTATAGGCACATAATTTGTAGTTACCAGACATGTTTAAACTAGTTTTTATCCTCACTTAAAGAAAATTTTACTTTTTTAATTGAGCACCACTTTTAATTTCTAATAGGCTATATGAAGTATACGATTTGGTAATCGCAACCAAAATTTCGACTTTCTATTTTTGACTGATTTCATTTCCTCGGGAAACCAAAAAGATATATTCAACATTCCGTCTGCCCGTCGTCATTGTCGTCTGTACTACATAAACCATAAAAATTAAGATAGAACATAAAGTTTGTTATATATCAAACTCTATGGAAAATCAAATTCTAATTTCAAAATAGAGGCCATTTTAAACAGTATTTCCTTCATATCTCAACTTGTAACACATTAAATTAAACATACATTTCTGTACGTAATGGTACCAAACTCACCTCTCTCTACAATGACTAATAGCGAAGTTATTTTCAAAAATGTATTTTCGATCTAAAACCTCCTAAAATAATTTAATAGATGGCAAGGCGGAGTCTAGGAAATGGAGGCTTCATCACACATATACATGTATTTAGCTTTGGGCCCGCCAGGGCCGACACTGACACGAATGTAATGCGTGACGACTGTTTATATACAGGGTCATCAGTGTCGTAAATTTATTTGGATTGAATCTCAATATAAATATGATTTAGCGGTGCATATTAGAAAGTTCAAATCCCCAAATAAAACTAGTCATAAATTATATTCAATATTCTATAAAAATCTATGCTCTTTGACACAAATTTGTTTTCTCCGCTACCAGTTGCTGTAACTGTACGTATAATACCATTTTCTTGTTCTACGCAAAATTTCCAACAAAAGAAACACCTTCGTTTCCTGAGTCAACGTGCAAAGTTGTTACAGTTCCTAAAAACTAAGAAATCATTGGACCATTGTTGTTTTGCACACCCTGTAGACCATACAAGGAGGTGGCATGTCTTATTAAAAACTTCACAATTTTGTAAGTTTTCATAGGATGTGCCTTGTCAATCAATGTTTCATTTTAAGTGACCTAGTTGTAAAGCCTTGAATATTAAAAAAAAAACAATGTGAGTTAAAAAATATCAAAAACCTGAATGGTCCGAAAGTAAGTAAATAATCAAATTTAATCCATCCAATTTAGTTAACGCTTTTATTAAAAAACAAATAACAATGCACTCATCAATGTAATAAAAATTATTTCACAGAAAATTTATCTAATCTCAACAAACAGTTTACAACTCGTTCAACCCAAAACATTTTGTCACACTGATGACCAATCACCCATTATACAAACCTACGATGCCCATTAGGTAGTCAAGAAAGTTGTGATATACATTACTACGAGGTTCAGAAAACCAGTGACTCCAATGTTTTAAACAAACTTATACTACTGAACAACCTCTTTATTTTATAATTTAACATTTTCTACAAGACCCAAGAAACCAACATTTGGGCATTACATTTAGATGAACTTCTTCCACGCATTAAGGCGGTGAGTCCCATAATGGCACCCATCAACGTGTTAGGTTTGATTTGACGAGATGCTACCTAACAGAGTTTTGATTAATGAAAGCTTATTTTATAGTTTCTGGCAACGCTACGAAGTTTTTGTAATAATCTCACCATAAGAAATCGTCATGAATGATAAGGGTTTTCTTATGAACTCTTTCTTTTTGTTTGAAATAGTTTTCGATAATTTGGATTTTCTATTTAAGTTAAACATTAAGACAGCCCTATTTTTTCAATGTATTAGAAATGCCCAAATACATGAATAATATGACAAGTGCATTTACAAACTTTAGCCATAGAACTGGGAAATGTAACTCTTTTTAGTTGCTAACATGGCAAAATGTAACAAGCTATTTATAGGCATTAATTTTTATGTGAAGAACGAAAATTAAATTTTTACTATGACTCAATTTTATATGTCATTTTATTTGGAATATTATTTAAAATACTAAAATGGTACTCCTTATAATAAAATATGTCTCTTTTATTGTATTTCCACCTGACTAATTTCACACCCCTTAACTCTACTAATCCAGAATTGATTCAACCAATCAAAAACGAGACGATTAAAAACAGTCCAGAAACAAAACTGGGAAACAGCGATAAGAAATCCAAGGAGCCCACTTGATTTCTCACCCTATCAATCAAGACCCCACAGGACAGGAAACAGAGTAAATCCAGTACGGGAACAGGAAATGACCAAAAGAAAAGAAAGGGGATCTGTTGGGTAGTCCGCTCACGTATTTAGCGACAACTCTTGGATACTGGAGCTCACTTTGGTGCGGCCTCTCACGTAATGCAGCGCACTCTATTAGTAATTAAGAAGCCATTCAGAAGCTTAATAAACCCCTCCCCCCCACCCGTACACAACGACTGCAATTCTATTTAGTATTGCAAACACTGTCCACGTACTTCCGAGTAAACACACACACAACCATGCACAAACCAAAAACTAATAAATCTTAAAATTTGGGGAGAAATGTTATAAAATAGAAACGAAAAATGCCGATATTTTTAAAATTTGCCTAAATGTTATTTTATGAAATTTTAATGACAATTATTTACGAATACAGCCCAGGCGAAATTTCCATTTTTAGAATCAAACTATTAAAATCTCATAGAGTGATAAAATAAAATGTAATAGACGAAATTACTACATATAATGTTTAGACAAATCTCGAAAAAAAATTGATGAGAACCATCATGGTACTTACCCAGCCCCATCATACAATGTAATGCGAGCAGATCCTTTAAATATAAGTTAGTTTCTTGGATATTGTAGGAAATGATAAATTGTATTGGTCGATCATGATGTTTTATCCAGTAAGGTAAAGTTAGTTTAAAAGGATTCTGAACCACTAAAAATGATTCTGAGTTTAGTAAGGCATATTTTCTGAACCTCGTAATTATACACAGTATCAACACTTGTGTGACATCGGCTCGGTGTGTGACAACGGTCCTCGTACATATATAGATAAACAGAGTGTTTTTAAAGTCCTTTCCCCATTCCATTTCTTTACACATTTTATATCGGTTGTTTTTTAATGATATTGTAAAAATACTAACTTTTTTAGTGTTTGGGAATGTTAGGAGATTACTTCAAGTCCAAGATATAGGAGTAAACGTCAAAAATTTTGAATGGGAAGGTGGTCGTGCTGACATTTCAGCGTTTTCAAGATATCAGTAGTTTTAGGTTAGGTTATCTGGAAAACGAGAAACTTTTTAAAGTTTTGATTCCACCACTATTTTTAGAAAAAAAATACCGTGGTAAACGATATGTCGGATGACCGCCCTCTTATTACAAATTACAAGTTGACTCGCAAATCTTAAACCTACTGATATCTCAAAAACAGTAAAACCTTTTTCAATTTTAACTCCACCACTGTTTTTTTTTTTAAAGAGACGGTGTTAAACGATATGTCACATGACTACCTTCCCATTATGATTTTTGAAGTTGACTCCTACATCAAGGTCCTAGATTGATCCTCTAAAATTCCCAAAAACTTATAAAGTTAGTCGTGTCTGTGAGTCAACCCTGCCAGATCTCGTATCTATATGAATATCACATTTACTTGGAAGGTCAGGATTCGAAATTATATTTTTGACAATATAATTGCAGATATGTTGGGTTGATACCACTATTCAATATGAGAGTTGAATAGTTTTGTGGGTTCAGTTTAGAATGAGCTAGTGTGGGAGTAGTTGGATCATGGAATATAGCAGTACTTGAAGTTGCCAGAAGTAGGCCGTTAGAGGGAAACACCACAGCCTTTAATGTCTGAACTTCAAACCATACCATGAACATGGCTTCATACCATACCTGTTTTGTAAGTGAAATCAAAGGTAGGACATGATTTGAGGAAGAACACAGAGGATGTGGAGAGGAACGTACACTATTCGAAGTGGAGTAGGAGCAAATGAAGGAGGACAATCATTGGATGAATCGAAGGCATTGACAACAAATAGATTCTGGTATAGCTGTTTCGTAGAAGCCCTATTTGACGATGGAGCTATAAGGAATTTTGTAAATCACAAATTCTGTGTTTATGCTTTCCCATTGCCTCAAAACAAATTTAAACAAATTCACAACCGCCATCGTGGTACTTACCTAGCCCATCATACAATGTAATATGGAAATGTTAAATTATATTGGTGTTACCCAATAAGGAGTCTTATCTAGTAAGGCAAGTTTATTTAAATACAGTTGTTACACACATATTCTGAACCTCGTAATTGTCCGTATCTACTTCTCTGGCATCGGCTAGTCCCCAATTAGCCTCGAATATGTACTTGCATACGTGTATGTGTATTAAAACGTGTAGACTCGCTTCGCTCGTGTCAAGATCTCTGTCTAGGCGGATTTTGTTAATTATTCGAATTTTTGCATATTTTCTCATGAGATTAGGTTACGAAAATAAATTTGTTCACAAATACTTCATTATTTTTCACCGTAGATAGGAGAGGGGCAAGTTATCACTAGATGTAGAATTGAAATCTACAAATTTGCGAAATGTTAACAAAAAACTGTTTAAATTGGCTACCACTTTTCAATGTCAATTGTGTTCTATATAAGAATACTATAATCCCCAATCAAAATTTCATGTCTCTATCTTAATTTTGGTGACCGCTATCGTGCTCACGTAACGACAACAACAAACGATTACATGTCGAAAATCACTTTTTCTGTTTCCTGGAGCCATGAAACGTAAACATCAATCGAAAAACAGATGTCGAAATTTTTGATGATTACCAAACTTACCCTATGCTGGGTAAGTAATACTTTAAAACACATGCTCCATACACAATTGTCAATTCCCCCTCCTCCTACAGGATAAAATATTCCCAATCAATTAATATCCTAGTCAGGTGATGACGTATGTGCTCCCTATCTCCGCATAAAGAGCAGATAATTTATGTGTTTTATTTAATGTTGTCGGCACAAAGCAAAGAACTCTACAGTTGTGATTTATTGTCTTTGCACGAAGATGGTATTTAATAACCCGCAGTCAAAACAGTATGTCGATAAGTCGCACTGTGCCTTGATGAATCGATATATCACTCTGCCTGTAATTAGCATTCAGATCTTTGGTTATGTTACCTATTCCAATAAGATTAATTATATCAGTCTTTTAAAATAAACTGTCCACAGATATTGTATGATTTTCACTCGCACATTTGTACGAAAATTTGATGAGACCCATCATGGTACTTACCCAAAATATAATAAAAGCAGAACCTCTAGTAGTAATGTACAAAAGTTGGTTGCGTGTGCCTTGTAAGAAATGTTAAATTATATTATTAGATCAAGGGGTCCTATCCAGTTTGTGTAAAACAGTTGTTATCTAGATTTTCTGGACCTCGTGATTATGTATATCACTACTTTCTTGACGACGAGGTAGGCTCTAATGGGCCTCGTAGATGTGTATATATTAAAACGTCTCCACTCGCTTTGCTCTGGAGTATCTCGACTCTGGTAGGTCTCGTAGCTATAGAAATATCAAATTATCTTGGTAGGTTAGGAGTCGAAATTACATTTATGACACTTGTTTAGCTATCTGTGTCGTAGAGAGGTCGGGTTGATACCATTACATGCAGAATAAATTTTTTCATATTTGTATTGTACGATAAAAAAAACTGTCTAGAATGGCTGCAATTCGATTTTTATGATTTTCAATAGGGTTCTATTGAATCTTCCTATCTTAGTTGTTGTGGTCGCTATCGTACGTACAGACGACAAAGATGACAACGACAACGACGACAGACGGACGGCATGTCAAAAATCACTGTTTATGTTTTCCAAACCCAAAAAGGTGATCAGTCAAAAAAGTAGGTCGAAATATTTTGGTGTTACCAAACTTACCCAATACTTCGTATACTGGGTAAGTAATAGACCAAAATGAAACATCAACCTGGAGGCGACGTAGTTGTTCATGTTTTATTTTAAATTTCGTTAGTATTTGTTGCTGCGTGTCTTAAAGATTTGTTAATAATAGCGGCAAGATTATAGATATTTGTGACGATACAATTTTATTCAAGGATGTCAGCTGGAATGAATTATTTAACTGCGTCGCGAGATCTTGTAGAAATTATAAAATGGTTTGACCAAAATATTTTTACTATGGGTGTATATAAAGTGTTACGAAGGGAATGTAAACCTCCCGATGACCTGAAGATAGTTTTATATTTTTTTAGGAAAAGAGCTCTCTTTGTAGTTATCATGTGGTGGAAATGGTTGATCATTTTTAATATTTAGGAATTGTTGTTGACAGCCAACGACGATGGGAAAAACATAATGAATATTAAAAGTAAACTTATAAAAATAATGTGTTTGTTTTGCTACTAGCTTGGATACAGAAAGACAATTAAAACGATATATTGTGCTCATGTACAATCTGTATTACTGTACGGAATTATAGCTTGGGGTGGAGCGTTTCACTCTTTATCAAAACCGTATCAATTAAAAACAATAACTAAAATTTGATATTGTAAAAACAGTCACTTCTCAACAGTGGTATTGTTTAGGAAATTTGAGATGCTTACTAATTGCCAAACGTTCATCACTAATAATTATTATACACATGATCCAACACCACTCAGAGCTATGACATCCGCAACGCTTCTAACGTCGGTTTCTAGGCTCCAAAATTTGTAAAATCATTTAACATAACCAATCCATTTTATTTGTCTAATATCATTTAAAAATTCCCTGAATAAATAAAAAATCTGAATGTCTCAACCAGGATTTATAAAAAAAAAACATTGACTGAACGACATGGCTAACAGAAGCTGGAGCTAAGCTCAGTGAATCCATATTGACATCTACTTACACCTGACTATTTCAATTTTATTCATTTATTTATAAAATATTTAATTATTATATGTCTATCTTTGTCTGCCAAAACTGATAACACTTCAATATGTTCATAAATACAGAATATGCTTTCAGCAATATCTGCTTTTAATGAATGTCTGATTAATACATATATGTGTGAGTGATGTATATTAGTATTCTGGAATGAATTCCATTTACTCTATATTATATTTTTTCCCTTCATGTTATTTAAAAGCAAAAACATCTATGTCAACTACCGTCGAATAAGAAAAAGACAAAAAACAAACACTTCTAACGCTCAAATTCTCTAATGGCTTCAGAGTAGGAAAAGAACAAGAGTTGGTCAAGAGATGATTGATAGGAACGATGAAAGAGATGGATATAACTCAAGACTACGTAAAAAAAAAAGGTATAAATACAGCTCGGACCCACGGAATTGCCAAGTCTTGTACTTACTATGCTTAGCGGTATTTTATTATGAACTCATTACCACTCACAGGTCATGTGATCTATGTGGAATTTGTGGAACCTGTTTCAAAATATTTTATTTGTAGTGTCTTGAGTGTAAAATTTGCAAGGAATAAAGTTGACCTGATTTTTTATACTAGAATGAGACCACGGATGAGTAGCCAGTTGATAATTTTCTCGGTGTAAACGCTTGAGAATTGAACGAGACGGAGGACTGAATCTTTGGACCATTAAATTTATGCAATGAATTCATTTTTAGTATCCAGGTCAATAATCGAATACAATAAGTACCATAAATAAGCACCTTACCTTACCTTGAAGAGGTCAAGTGATGGATATTAAAGCGAGGTATATATTTAAACAGAATGTTAGTGTTGGAGGAGTAGGGGTATACAATATCCCATACCATCCTTGAAGTTACCAGAAGTGGGCCGTTATATGGCAACACTGAAGCCTTTAATCTTTTAGCTTCATTCCATTCCATGGAGATAGGAAATCTGTTTAGTATGTAAAATCAATCTGGAGACCTAACTACTCGGCCGCTCTGGAGACTACGACTTCTACCTCTATACACAATTTTCATATCGTCACACATTCAGTCCCCCCCCCCCCCTGTGTAAACGGTAAGCCGAGTGACTGGTAATACTTTATGATATAAAATTTTATTTACAAAAAAAATTGTTTTATTTATCGTGTTAGTTATCGACGTGGCAGAAGACGAAACTATAAAAATTGCAGAACTGTAAGAAGAGTGTAAGAGAACTCGTGATTAGAACTCTCGACTTGTGTGTAAGAGGTTCCGGTTCGATCTACGATAAAGGCGATCAGTGTTGACCTAGTAGCGTGAACAGTATGTGATTTCTGGTCAGAAAAACTACAATTAAGGAAACGAGATCTCAATGTGCCTAGACCCACTCCTGCCTGTTACCAGGATCATTTGTTACTGTTATTTATTATTATAAAGGGCTTAACGTATGTATGGAATATGAATTAAAACACGAAAATAAAACTCCGATGTAGAACCCTGTCATGGTTTGTGATTGCTGAAGATAAAGTAAAATGAAAACCCCCTGGTAAATTTACAACCAGGAACGTCTGAGGATAACAAAAAACTACCTAGCCAGGATTGGATCCCAAAACGCTAACGAAGCAACCTTGATATAGTTCAAGATTTATAACACAATCCATTTTATAAAGAGACAAGAGAAAAATCGCTTCTCCTTGTACAATTTTTTATCTTTTACTTACTAGTCATTATTATTTAGTACATGAAAAGTCCATCGCAAAAAAAATCACCTCTGTCTTTTACCTATAGAATTTCAATAGGGTCCTTTACAAGCACACTAAAATAATAGAACAGTTTTTTGTACATATCTCGTGTATTATTCAACTTATTAAACACTAAATTATATCAAAATGACGAAGCGAAGATATTGTCAAAAGTGTATTTTAAACGCTAACCTCCCAAGATAATTTTCTATTCGTATAGTTACAGGGATCCAATAAGGCAGAGCCATCGACACAATCGTAGCGAATGGAAGGCCTCTTCACATATATACTACATTAAGAACTAGGACAGTTACACATGGAGACGGTTTCCACATCAACGAGGCCAGTAGGTAGTTTAAAATAACCCTACATTACGTATACTGAAGTTAGACCCCTTCATATACCAATTCAATTTAATATTTCCTTGTAACAATACATTTAATAAGGAATATAAAATCAACTTTTGGACATTACATGTAAACAATTTTTCTTTCATTGTATTTTGAGGCTCGTTAAGTACCATGATGACGCCCATTAACTTGTTTCTACTTCGTCTAACAAAAATGGTAAACTTTTTATTTTCTCACATATACTGTAGTATAAAAAAAATCTATGTGATAGGTGAAAAAAAAAATCTATGTCGAATTTTTTGCGGATTATACCTCCGTTTTGAGGTCATCATTTCCAAAACCACATTTTCGGTCTCAAGAGAAATGAATCGAAATTTACAATTTTGAACGCATCACATAACTTTCTCTACTGTTTATACGATTAGATGTGAAAGTAAAACAAACATAAAAACCAGGATGAGTTTAACTAAATTGTGAAATTTTAAATTTAATTACAATTACACCATACACATGACTAATAAGTGAGCTACGTATTTTAATCCACCCTTAGATAACATTCTAATAAACGGAGTTAAAAAAATTAAATTTGAAAGAAACATTGGATTAGAGTTAATTCCAAGAAAATGTGATTGTTCAGTTAAGGAAAGGGGCTGCGGTCATTGCTGAAGGGGCAAAGTCAAGCAAGGGAGAACACAACAAACTGCCGATGTTTTTTTTCAACCCCTAGTCGGTGACTTTTTTTCAATCAACTAAAATTCCATTGATTCTCAGTCTGATCTTCCCACCCTCCTTTAAAGAACAAGTGAACATGCAGCCCTAAGCGATCTAGGAGGGTTGACAAGTTGCAACAAGTACGCGGGGGTGAAAAGTCCCATTCATAAGGGTGGTTTGTACAAGGAAAAAGACACTTAGTCCCTCGGAGACGCAAGAGGGTGGTCGTACACAAGGGATTTCACAAGATTAAATTAGCTTTTTGTGAGTTTTTTACTGCGACTGCAATTGCGGAATTGGCTTTAGGTGTCATTTTAAAAAGGGAAAAACAATTTTCAACGGACTTAACCAAATTTGGTTTCGTCCTCCCTTTTGAATTGTGGAGGGCGAAGGTCAAACGAACGACTATACTATGTAAGTCAGTTTAAAATGAGTTGCTGCGACAAGTTATTGATGAAAAATAAGAGTTGAAAACTTTTTCTTTTTTTTTTTTTTTAATGAACCCGTTTTTTTCTATTACATCACTACGAGACTGGTTTTACTTACCCCGAAAATTTCTACTACCATTTTTTCTTGTTTTTCACGTTTTATGGTCTCAGAAAACCCAAAAAGTGATTTTCAAAGTGTCGTCCGTCCATCGTCGTTATAGTTGTTATTTGCTCGTAACCACGATAGAGGCCACAAAAACTAAGACAGTAACATAACTTTGCCATAAAGAGAACCCTATTAGAGTTAAGAAAAATAAATTAACTCTAGAAAGGGATCTAACCCAAGATTACATGAAAAAAGGTGTAGATCCGAGATAGAACCTCTCGGTATTATCATGCCAGTACGGAGGCTCCTTCATACATGTACAGCCTCGAGCCCCACCAGGATGAAGACACTGGCACGAGCGAAGTGAGTGGTGATTTTTTTAATATACTCACATCTAAGAGTCCTGTTAGGGTCTAACCCACGTTAAGAAAGTAATGATATACACAATTACAAGGTTCAGAAAACGTGTATAATAAATCTTTTAAACAAACTTACAATACTATATATTACCCTTGATCTAACAATACAATTTAACATTTCCTAATAGGTCCAAAAAACTAACTTTTGAGGATTACATTAGAAGATCTGCTTATACATTGTATGACCCATCAACTAGTAATAAATACTTTCATTGTGTTAATTTTACAGTTAACCAATCCCATAAATTTGTTGAGTTCTAATGTGAAATTTGCTTGTGGACAACACTAACACGTGTTTTTAAAAATAAAAATATTTAATTTTAAATAACTAATATTTAACAAGTTTTAATGACCTGTATAGTTTATGCCCGTTAGAGTATTAAAATCAAGGTCAACACACACGAAAACGCAATGTCAGTAGCCAGGGTCGGACCTGTACAACTAGTCACACTTCAAAGTCCGAACGACATCAATCTACAGATCTAAGAACAAATAAAATACTGGAGTTTTACAACTTTATTATTATTAATCAATTAATTCAATGAATATTATTAAAATATAAAAATAAACATTACTATTTAACTTACTGATTATTTACTGCTGAACATCTTGAGTCAAAGTAATTTTTTAACCTGAAAACAGAAAGAGAACAGCATATTGAATAACTAAAAATAAATAAACTGTGAACAAAATTAAAACTTGAATTATAATAGAGTAAAAACACTTGCATCTGACCACAAGCTCTATAAAACGATATGATCAACAACAGAACTATGACCGACCATAAATATTTAAAATTTTTATTAAAGAACGACCGCAAACTTTTATGTAGTATGATCAACTACAAAATATTAGTTTATAGACAACTGATAGACAATTAGTTGCCCGATGCGGCATCATGTTGCCCGATGATTGCCGCAAGGCGAAACAATTATAGCTCATTTATATTATTAAATAATTTTGAAACTTTAGCTTTATTGCTTTATTTAATCCTTGAATATGGAGTTTCAACAAGAAATAACTGCTGTAACATTAAAATTTACAAAATATTAGATACGATGTGACTGACCGCAATCTTATAAATGAGTTACCATCAACCGCAAACTTTTAAATGTGGTATGATCAACAGCAAACTTTTAAATGTGGTATGATCAACAGCAAACTTTTAAATGTGGTATGATCAACAGCAAACTTTTAATCCGGTATGAATAACCGAAAACATTTAAAGGCAGTTTGATCGCCAAAAAAAAATAAATACGGTATGATAGACCTCAAATTGTATAATGCGGTATGACTGCAAACTTTTTACTGTGGTATGATCGACCACAAAATTATAAATGAAACATAATCAACCACAAAATTGTAAATGAGACATAACAGACCACAAACTTTTAAATGAAGCACAACCAACCACAAGCTTGTAAATGAGACATATCTGACCACAAACTTTTAAAAGAGACATATCCAACCACAAACTTTTTAATGAGTATATCTGACCACAAGCTATTAAATGCCATACAACACATACTTTTTAATGTAAATGGTCAACGACAAACTTTTAAATGCAACATACCTTTCTACAATCTTTTTAATTTAACATATTCGGTCATAAAATTGTTTATATAACATGGTCGTCCGCAACTATTCAATGCAAATAATTAACCACAAATTTTCATAAGATTGAGAAGAATTGTACGATCTATACCTAAAGAAGTATAAAACATTTCGGTACGTGAGATGTCGTAGTAACGACGCTGTTTTCTGTGACATTATATGACGTCGAGGCATTACACACAGCCGTCGCGGCGTTAATGTCCTCCCTGCCATTCATGATGCTAAATAATAAACGGTTCCGAGATACTTAGAGCAAGCACTTATCGTTTAGTACTATTGCTTCTAGACCAACAGGGCATTGTAAATAGTGTTAGCATATTTAAACCCGGTGTTGTAGAGTGTCCTCTGGAGGGGAAACGAGTATAAATGTTAGCCGTAACAGTTTTTTTCTAAACTAATGGGTTGGTATTGTTCAAATTTTAATATTTATGTGAGCAAATATATCATAATAAGGTCAGATTTATTATTAGATTATTTTTAATATAAAATTGCAAAAAGAAACTTGTACCCCATTTAACTTTCTTTTTATTTCCTTTTTTAAGGCAAAAACCTCTTTGTAAAAAAAAAAAAAAAAAAAAAAAAAAAAAAAAAAAAAAAAAAAAAAAAAAAAAAAAAAAAAAAAAGGTATAAAAAAGGTATAAAAATACATTAAATAAAAATCCCTATCCCTCGAATACTATAATAGCGTCAGATTCGGAAACGAATTAGTCAAGAGAGACCTGATATGAAAGAGAAGGATCTAGGCCAAGACTGCATGGACAAATGTGTAAATCCAGGTAGAATCAGTCGAAATTACAAATCTCGATAAGACATGACTCATAAAAATATTTTTGAACTGATGTAACAAAAATATGAAATTGAATCTACCATCCTAAATTTATTGTTATTTGATAATCTTCTAAGGTAAGAGGAGATTTTACACCTCAAAAAGTACTAATTTTAAATATTTTACCACCCGGGAGATGATGATGGTCAACATGATATATCATTTTTAAATTCTTAGTGATACGAAACAAATAAAATTCCCAATATCCAAACTTAAACGACGGCCAAAAACGTGATTGGATTAAGGTAGTTAAAAATATAAAATCTCTTCTTGTTCGTGTTCATTTTATTTTTTAAATTTTGTTTGTTAATACATGTTATTTTTCAACTCAAATCAAATGTTGAAACCAACACAAAGAACGACCATTTTTTTATGAATGGAGTTGAACAATTAACAGATTCCAATTCAACAATATTATCCTGACAATATAAAACCCTAAGGAACTCCTGTTTTCAACAAAACATTAGATAGTATTCCAACAGGACGGTGTTTCTCCTCATTACATACGTTATGTTAGCATAACCATGGATGAGTGGCAGGGTGAGATCGAATGGCCAGCTCGATCTCCTGACCTTACTCCCCTAGATTTCTTTGTATGGCGTCATTTGAAATAATTGTCTACATTAAAAACCACCAACAGTTTAATATTTAGCGAACAGAAATGAAGAATTATCTATGTACGATTGAGATGAGTTTGCACAACAGAAAAGAGACTCGTGAACAATTGTTGTTACAGTGGTACAAAAAATGTTTTCTTGTCTCAGTAAAATGTAATATCATATGTACTGTTTTAAATTATTGACTTACACTCTGTCAAATCCATCCCCTGAAGACCAAAAATTTAAAACCTAAACTCGTAAATCAGCAAAAAAGACGATTTGTATCCCGGTCACCGTCGCCTTAAACAAGAAAGAAGAGAAGGACATAACATAAAGACCCCTAGCCCTCTAAAAGCGTCAGGATCGGAAAAGAACAATATTCGGCCATGAGAGATAGAATAAGAAAGATGAAAGAATAGGATCTAACCCAAGACTATATGGAAAAGGGTTAGATCCAGCTAGGTCCCTTGGGATTGCCAAGCCGGGACTTATACTGAGGGCAAAATCTAAAAAAAATAATTTCGAACCTAACTAAACAATAGTACCCTTACATGCGCCAGTTACCTTACACGTAAATTTGTTTGGTTTTTTTTGAGATAATCTTAATAAATTATTACAAACACCATCTACACTCTAACTGAGGAATGTAAAAAAAAAAAAAACTCTGACAGTAGCTTCCATTATCAGTAGCTTCAACGATAAGCAAACTTAGAACAATCAAATAAAAAAAAAAGCACAGTTAGTAACCAATTATAATATGCTAACTCATTCATTATCTACTTAAACAATATTAGTAGTCTACTATGATCAAAACCTCAGTTGTTATCCAACTCAGTTTAAAATTAACTTTGTAAAAACATTGTAGAAATAATTGTCTCATTCACTCATAACCAAAAGACAATTTTTTTCCATCAGAAATGAATTTATCTAATAAATGCAGAAAACCAATATAAAAATGCAATATAATTTGAAGCCCCATTTTTCTACTAATAATCACTTTTCATGGCAAACGAAACAGAAAAAGTCGTATAAATTGACGTTGCTGTTGTCTGTACGGAAGATAGTGAATTTGAAATATAAATTAGGAACATGAGATTTGGAAATTTAGTATAAGGGACTGTAGTGTGCTCCTATAAAACGTTATTGAAAATCGATAATATCGAATTGAAAATGTCAGACTGGCGGCAATTTAAACAGTTTTGTGTTCATATCTCTTGTGTTACTAAACTAATATCACATTATTAAATTAGATAAATAGTTGTATATTTCAATTTTGCTTGTACAATAATAGTACCAATCCCACCTTTATACGATGTCAAATAGCGAAATTATTGTTGAAAATATAATTTGGAACACTCACCAACAAAGAAAATTTTAATATTTGTGTAGTTACAAGATTCAGCACAGCCATGTCACCGTCACGTGTCGGTTCTTCACATATGTACAGCTTCGAGGCCCACTGACACGAGCGAAGCGAAGAAACTTTTTAATACTTATATATCTTTAAAACTCATTAGGGTGTAGACGATATCAAGAAAGTATTGATATACACAGTTACATGGTGTAACAATTGTTTTAAACAAACTTACTCTATTGTGTAAGATCCTTTGAACTACCAGCACAATTTATATTGCTTTTGAGGTCTAAGAAACACTATTTTGGGCATTATATTTAGAGGTTCTGTTTGTGTTACATTGTAAGATAGATCTGGGTAAGCATTATGATGGAGCTCAGCAACTACTTTATTTTGATATGTTATTGACAAAATAGTATATATGTTTGTAATATAGTATGAAATTAGAAACAAAATTGTATTCTTATGTAAATATAAAACACAAAATATAGTATTGATAAATTTGTCATTCAATAATGTCATATTTATTTATCAACGTAACTGTGTAAATAGTAAAAAAAAAACTAGATTGTAGGACGAATTAAAGACCAATTAATTGAGAATCAACATCTACAGTATGTTAATGATCAGTTCTTTTGTTTTTTATTTCATTACAAAATTTTGTTTTAACACAAAATTTCCCTCATTTTCCCTCATCATAAAACATAAAAATGATACAATATACATTCAAACCTCAAATGTGGCTTAGTTAGTCATAGTGAGTACGGGTGTGGCTATTCCGAGAGACCCTAGCTGGATCTAGACATTTTTTGTGTAGTCCATAGGTACAAAAAACTTATATCACATTAAATTTGATTTTAGTTTTGCATATAATAGTACCAACCTCACCACTCTACGAAGAGATAGAGAGAAATTATTGTCAAAAATGCAATTTCGAACCCTGACTTCTCAAGAAAATATTTGTATCGCTAGGAGATCTGGCAAGGCCGAGTTACTGACACGAGCGAAGTGAGTGGAAGGTTTATCCACATGGACACACTTCTTTCAATAGTATTGATATACATAATTACGAGGTTCAGAAAAACTGTTTAACCACTGTTTTTAATAAACTTACCTTACTGGATAAGACTCCTTGGTTTACCAATACAACTTAACAATTCTCAAGAAACCAATCATTGGTTTTACATTTAGAGGATCTGATTGTATGGTCGGGTTGGGTAGGTACCATGATTGTGCACTTCATCTTGTTCATATATGTGGAATATCAAATGCATTAAAAACACATTGTTGGTCATGTCCATTCAAACAAAAACAGAAATGCGGCAGTTGTAAGGGTTTTTTTGTAGTCTTAGATTAAGTCTCTTTCTTTCGTCTTCCTTATCAAGTCTCATTTAACTAACTTTTGTTATTTCCAACCCTGATTATAGTATTTAATACCTAGAGGTCTTTATTTTATGTTCTTAACTTATTTTTCATAAAGCGATGTCGACCAAAACCTTTTCGCTTTTAAACAACAACAAAACAAAACAAAAAATTGATATCTCAGGTAATCAAACAAGCATCTGCGGTTCATAAAAATCCCTGCTCCCGTTCATGTTTTAAAGGACGAAGAAGATAACCTTTATAAGGAAAGTAATACTTTTAATATCAAATGCATTTAAAAACACATTGTTGGTCAAGTCCATTCAAACAAAAAAAGAAATGCAGCAGTTGTAAGGGATTAGGATTGCAGTCCTTTAATATTTTAATTATTGAAACACCTAAAATATATTTTTCTGTTTCAGATCATTGGTAAGAATGAGATTTTTTTTTTTACAGCAATTATAAATTTTGTAATCTACAAATGAGTCTTTTGTTCGATACATTGTCACCGTGTTCTGAAAAAAACAAGTGGCGAAATATACTCTGGATAAATTATGGAATTTCCTGATCCTTTTGAAATTAATTAGTATTTTATTGTTGGTTTATCAAAGTGTTATTGTATATTATAACAATATTTTTAAATTTGTATTTTGTGTAGTATTTTTAACATGGTGAGAAAATTCAACATCGAAGATCATTATAAAAAATCAAGTTGAATGTAACCATCATGGTACTTACCCAAACAAAATATACAATATAATTCAAGAATATTCTCTAAATGTAATGCCCAAAAGTTGTTTTCTTAGACATTGTAGGAAAAGTTTAGGTTAGATTAGGTTTGGTTTCTTGGGAGTTGTAGTCAATATTAAATTGTATTGGTAGATCAAGGACTCTTATCCACGTATTCTGAACCTCGTAATTGTGTCTATCAAACTTTCTTGACATCGTTTAAGCTCTAACGGGTTTCGTAGATTTAAATATAAAATAAAGTCTCCACTAGCTATCCTCGTGTTGATGTCTCAGCCTTGCCGGATCTCGTAATTATACGATTATCACACATTTCTGCTTTGTCGGGGTTCAAAACTACATTTTTCACAATAACTTCCCTATTTGTCATCGTATAGAGATGTGGTTGTTATGCAGATTTGAAATTTGTATCTAATTTAGTCTTTTGTTAGTTTAATAGCTAACGAGATAAAAAAATATACAAAATTTATATTAGTTAATTTCATCTTCCTATTTTAATTTTTGTGGCTGTTCTCGTGTTTTCGTAAAGACGACAACGAAGAAGGAAAAGGTACAGGAAAACATCGTTCTTATAAAAATTAACGAACATAAATATAGAAATACAAATAGGCTATTTTAAACATAAAATAAATACAATTGAGACCTTGTGAAAAGTTCAAAAGTTAGTAGAACAATGAATTTTACTTTAAATTGTAGCGTTTTGAAAGTACGCTGCTATGAAAGAGAGAAAAGTCAATATAATATAGGTTACTTTATAAGTATAGAAAAAGCATGTCACTCGTTTGACCATGATAATCTAGACCTGAATGTCGTAAAAGTACTTTTTTTTAAAATTAAAACTCAAAAGAAACTTTAAATCCCTACGACCTTTTTACCTCATTACAAGGCCTCAAACTTGACATTTTTTCAGAATCAGTTTTGAAAGTTATTTTTAAAATATTTATATTTGTAATTTTGCATAGTTATTAGTACTGAAGCATCTTTCGCCTGTAATTTCATTAAAATCCATCAGTAATTTCTTTACGTGTAATTGTTTAAAATATTTATATGCAAATTTGGAGATTATGTAACAACTCAGTGAATACATCAATTAACACTCTCTTTGTTATCTAATAATGGTTGTTATCTAATATTAGTTTATACCTGATTGTTTTGTAGGAGATATTTTTTTAATGTTAAAAATTAAACATTTTGAAACTTGATATAATAAAAATTTAAGCTTACCTCTAAACAAGGATAAATTTTTTGGATAACTGTAAAATGTCACAAAGAACTGATTATGCATAAAAATCTGCCCCTCCCCCTTTAGAGGAGAATTTTATATTTTATTATAATATATTGTCACAAAAAAATTTAGGTTAACTAATCTGACTTACACCCAGTTAAATTATAAAACTCCTAATTTAAGCTTAGTAATATCCAGCAAATTGGAACCATACTCCACGTCTCGATCAATATATAACCTACAACAAATAAATAAATATTTTTGTACTAAGGGGGAAGGGAAGCAGTGACAATCCATAACGTAGCTGACGTTATCAAGGGAACGGTAGGCGGTGTTAAGAAGGTTTAAGTCCCTAAGGATCCCTCGCACGCCACAGCTATATCTCAGCCTGGACTCCTGGTTGTCTAATGTTTCCCTCAGGACCTCAGCTCCAGACGGACAACCTGGCAGAGGTAATTGTGTGTTCAACGTTGGAAATCAACTTAGAAGAGATTAATTATACTACAACTGAAGTTTACTTACTTAGGTAATTTTTGAGAAATAAGGAACGTTTACTAATGACGAAAAATAATTTCGATTTGAGGAGAGATTCCACAAAAAAACAAAAATAATCGATTTATTAGTAATTATCTATTATGATTACCCTCGTGGTAATGACATGAAAAGTTAACCGATTCTATCGGTAGCGCCATTTTATATTCATTCTTAACGATTGCTTCATTAAATTAACTTCTTCAAAGATTGGTGTTTTAGATGTATTAACCATCTTTGAAGAAAAATGTTTTAATTCAAATTTATTTTTTATCAAAGGGGAATAAAATGACATTTTAAATTATTTTATAACAATGTTTAATTGTGCATTTGCCATAATAATACTCGGCGTTTCGGAAGTTTAAATCCACTGTCGTTATCAAGTGTTAAACCTAGAGTATAAAAGTTATAAACACCATCCTAGGGCCAGAAACTTAAAACAAATCTATAACCTAAGAATAGAACTCAGATCTAAAGCTAGGCATGAATATTCAAAAGTAAAATGCACTACATAAAAAACTGCAAACAAACAACTGTTAAAGGGGTAGTACCAAGAAATAGAATCCCACTTATTCTACTACTTATTGGGGTGAACAACATTTTATCGTCTCTTTCTACATTTCAGTCCGAAATCGATTAATTAATCCCACATGGGATTTAAGTGGTAAAATTTCAACCCTATTTTAGTAGAATAATTTGTATTTCCTACTTTTAATTCAGTTTTTAGCATACGACAAACTATTATGCTCTAGGTTTATCACTTGATAACGTGAGTTGACTGATACTTTCGAAACGTCGTGTGTTTTATATATATATATATATATATATATATATATAATCTCAAATATACTATTAAACGATATGAACAATCATTTCAAATATTATTAAAACCAGAATTAATTATTTGTGTTTTCACGGTTCAGTGAACTCATTTTTTCAGTTTTTGATTCTACGCTAAAAAATAAATAAATCTTTATCTGAAACAGTTAATCGAACCTTCAATAATTTGTTTTTTGAAAAAAAAAAAATTTTTAGATCCACATTACATGAGACAAAAAAAAAAAAAGTTTGTAACCTGCTAAAACTTACTATTTCATTGCAGGAAACAAATAATACAAATTCTGCAAAACTTTTTAAACTTTATAAGGTTCAAACATATAATTATTATTTAAAACTGAGGTTGAGAATTAATATATATATATATATATATATATATATATATATATATATATATATATATATAGGTCTATTTTTTATAAAAATTACTTGATCTTCTAAAGAACCTAAGAACATATATTGAACATAGAATTAACAATATTATTTTTGATATATGAAATAAATTCACCCCATGCCCAACATTAAATGAAAAAGTTTACGGTTTGAAACCTGTTAATTTGAGTATTTGTTTGCACTCCCTGAGGGTACATTTTGATAAAAATTTCATATTCAATGGCCATTTTTTAGACTAGTTTTCAATTATTAAAACTATAGTGAAATCAGAAATTAAATATCTTTTACAGTTGGATGTTATTTAAATATATACTGGGTGTCTAAAAGTTCTGGAACAGTTAAATATTTTTAAACTAGATAAGATAAAAAAAAATCTTAAATATGTTTTGTAGTGTAAAAATACTATTTTTTGGCACATGATGTAAATTCACCCGTCCCCTCAAAATGTGGGTTTTGGAGATCAAATCAAAATTCGTAAATATAAACTCCTACCTAGTGATACCTAATTTTAAAGGCCTTGATAAATAAAGAACAATGGAGAAAACTAGAGCACATTTCAAGTCTTATTCAAAATGGCGTTTGAACAAGTAAAAAAAGGGCCAATTTACTTCAGATTTGTATTCATGAATGACACGTTTCTTTAGTATGTTTTGATGAAATTTAATCAGACAAATTAGTATTTTATATTTCAAAACCAACAGAATGTGACAATAATGTACCAAATAATATTTTAGTGTTGCCTTTTACATTGCAACTTGTGCATTGTATGTCGGACGACATTTAATAAAGTGAATCATTTCCTTAAATATGTTATTATATAGAAAGGGTAGACATGTTAAAAGACTCTTAGAACAAGAAAAAACACAGTTGAAAGTTAGGCAAGGAACAAATCAGATATCCCCTATTATTTTTGGGTCCATCTAAAAGTTCTTATTTTAGCCCTTATAAAACCAAGCCCCAAATTGTGTAAGAACTGAGAAATCAAATCACAGAAGAAGGGGTGTGAATATCGAAGGAAAGACTGTTGCATATTGTGAATAGTTACTATTACAGATGGTACACTAAACCTATGTAGGAAATACAATTTGAAAATTTGTTTACAAATAGCACAGGCAAGATTTAATGTACACGTTACTAAATAATTATCTAAAACCGATATAATTCTATGTGGCATAACTTCATAATCCAAATTCTTATCACACCCTGTACCATGCAATGTTGGCATCGAAGTATAAAATACTAATTTACCAAATTTTATCAATTTCATCAAAATACACTGAAGAAACGTTGTTTCACCTTAATATTTTTCACGAATTATTTTTTAAGTAAGTTGGGTATTTTTTTTTACTTGAATGACCACCTTTTTTGATAGGGTCAACATGGTATTCGCGTTGTTCTTCTTTTATCAAAACCTAATATATTAGGTATCACTAGATGGGGGTTTAATTTAAAAATTTTGAGGGGACGGGTGAATTTACACCATATGCCAAAACATAGTTTTGTTAAACCATAAAACATTTACAAGATTTCACCTTTCTTTCTTTCCTAGTTTAATAATTATTAAACAGTTCTGGGACTTGTTCGACACCCAGTATATATATTTAACAATTACAATAAAAATTGACCTCCATTTTTTGACTAATCTTTAGATTTCATGTCCTCAGGTAACTGTTAAAGTGATTTTCGACATGGCGTCCGGATTATAACATTGTCGTTATCGTCGGATATAGGAACATGGAATTTATTATAAATTGTACTCAAAACTATATTGAAATCCAGAAAAATAGAATTGCAAAATGTCAAAAATTAGGTTATTTTCAACACTTTTTCTCCATATCTCGTGAGATATTCAACCTATAACACACTAAATTAGATACAAATTTGCATATTTCAATTCGTACGAATAGCAACTGAAATAGCGTACCTACTGTCAAACATGTATTTCTGAACTAAAACCAGTTAAGAAAACTATATATAGTTACGAGATCAGGCAGAGTGGAGTCACCAACACCAGAGTAGGAAGTGGAGCCGTATTCACCTATTGTCAAACATGTATTTCTGAACTAAAACCAGTTAAGAAAACTATATATAGTTACGAGATCAGGCAGAGTGGAGTCACCAACACCAGAGTAGGAAGTGGAGCCGTATTCACCTATTGTCAAACATGTATTTCTGAACTAAAACCAGTTAAGAAAACTATATATAGTTACGAGATCAGGCAGAGTGGAGTCACCAACACCAGAGTAGGAAGTGGAGGCTTATTCACATATTGTCAAACATGTATTTCTGAACTAAAACCAGTTAAGAAAACTATATATAGTTACGAGATCAGGCAGAGTGGAGTCACCAACACCAGAGTAGGAAGTGGAGGCTTATTCACATATTGTCAAACATGTATTTCTGAACTAAAACCAGTTAAGAAAACTATATATAGTTACGAGATCAGGCAGAGTGGAGTCACCAACACCAGAGTAGGAAGTGGAGCCGTATTCACCTATTGTCAAACATGTATTTCTGAACTAAAACCAGTTAAGAAAACTATATATATAGTTACGAGATCAGGCAGAGTGGAGTCACCAACACCAGAGTAGGAAGTGGAGCCGTATTCACCTATTGTCAAACATGTATTTCTGAACTAAAACCAGTTAAGAAAACTATATATAGTTACGAGATCAGGCAGAGTGGAGTCACCAACACCAGAGTAGGAAGCGGAGCATTATTCACATATTGTCAAACATGTATTTCTGAACTAAAACCAGTTAAGAAAACTATATATAGTTACGAGATCAGGCAGAGTGGAGTCACCAACACCAGAGTAGGAAGTGGAGCATTATTCACATATTGTCAAACATGTATTTCTGAACTAAAACCAGTTAAGAAAACTATATATATATATATATAGTTACGAGATCAGTCAGAGTGGAGTCACCAACACCAGAGTAGGAAGTGGAGCATTATTCACATATTGTCAAACATGTATTTTTGAACACTTGAGTCTAGTGATTTTCGTATAGTTACGAAGGCCGCGTCACGAACAGTGGCGTAGCCAGTGTATCTCCATTATATGTGTATAGCATAGAGGCCCACCAGGGCCATGTTACTGACACGAACGAAGCGAGTAGACATTTTAACTTATACATATTTATGTGACCCGTTAGGGCCAAACAGACGTCAAGAAAATAGAGATATACAAAATTATGATTTTCGAAAAAACTGTGTAACAACAGTTTTAAACCAACATACTCCACTGGATAAGACCACTTGATCTGCAAATAAAATATAACATTTCCTATAAGGCACAAGAAACCAACTTTTGGCAATACATTTAGAGGACCGTCTTGTATTATGGTGCATTATAATGCTATGTAGGTTAATCGACCTAACAAATTATTTTAGGAGGAGATGATGACAGATTTTTCGCTTTTAAAAAAAATAATAATAAAAACAATTAATTATTAAAACTGTAAATTATTATTATCTTTGTACTCGTATGTATTGTGAATGGAAATTATCATCGTCATGATAATGCAATATAAAAACATATACCTTTTTATTTATTTATCATATCCAAAAACTTGAGTGTCTTCCAATATTTTTCCTTATCCTAACTATCTCAATTATTTGAATAAATTTTTAATTAAAAAAAATCATTTTATAGACAGTAACCATTTTAAATACATCCAAATTTTCAGTATTTCAAAATTAAAAAACTCAATTATTCCATAATTAATAATAAGAGATTATTTTTTTAAATATCATTCAGCCATATTAAATCCGTGACTGCTTTTGACTTCAAATTAAAATAGCCTGATGGGGGCCATCATGGTACTTACCCAACCCCATCATGCAATGTAGTACAAGCAGATCCTCTAAATGTAATGAACAAAACTTAGTTTACTGGGCTTTGAAGGAAATATTAAATTGTATTGGTAGATCAAGGGGTCTTACCCAGTAGTGTAAGCTTAGGTGTTGTTTCAATGTATTTCTAAACCTCGTAATTGTCTATGACATTACTTTTTTGACATCGGTTAAATCCTAATAAACCCTGTAGTTGTGTAGCCTATATACTAAAAAAACTCCACTCGCTTCGCTCGTATCATAGTCGCATGTTCCTGAAACTAACCTGTACTTATGAGAAGGAGCATTTACTTGCTATGATGTTCAATCACACACGATATAATATGAAGTAAATAGTATTTAAAATTGACTCCATTTTGACAATTTTAGTTCGATCCAATAGAGTTATATATGAGCACACTAAAGTCTCGTATAATAAATTACATATTCTTATCTTACTTTTTGCAGCCGCTATCGTGGTTACATAGAGACGACAATGACAACGACGATAGACGGATGGATAGTCATAAAAACTGTTTTTTTTTTTGTTTTTTTTTTTCGCTTTCCAAAAGCAATCAAACTTAAAGATCGGGCAAAAAAACAGAAGTCGATAATTTTGACGATTTCCAAATTTACCCTATACTTCGTTTGATGAACATGTAAAAATGAAGGTAAAACGTAAAATTATGACCCCCCCCCCCCCAGCCCCGGAATACTCTAACAGCGTCTCAGGGTAAGAAGAGAACAAACGCTGGTGAAGAAAGACATGATAGGAAAGGCGAAAGAGAGGGATCTAACCAAAGAGTATTTTTTTTTAATGTATATCCAGTTAGGCTCCCTCAGGATTGCCACGACCGTTGTCACTATAGTTAGCCTTTAAAAGCATAACGAGGTGAATTTATCATCATAAATTTTCTACAAATGATACTTTGAATGTTATAAACACATTCCCTCCTGTTACATCAATTCGTCTTCACATTTCGATAAGAATGTTATATTGAAGAAAGCTACAAGGATCAATTTCGTCCCGAAACTAGGTATCCTTAAATGTCAAACTTCCCGTGATGATGAGGCATGTGAAAAAGTTAATACACCAGTGATCGATTTATCTAATGCACTGACACTGCAAACAAAACGTTAGCTCTCGGGATTTTGTTTTATCTTAGACCGGAGAAATCCACCAGTCCAAACTAATACGTCGACCAGGACTTAAGGTTTTGACCTTTGAATAAACACATGTCTTAAAGTTTGCCTCTATAAATCTAACTTGTTTGGTCAAAGTTGAAATTGGCTGAGAAGGAAAAATACGATCTTGAGATACAAAGCATTAGGGATTCACCGCGAAAGAAAACTGAATGAATTGTGATGGTTCGGTTTGGAGACATGTAAGTATGCTACTTGTAAGGGATGCACGTAGATGGGGGGGGGTTAGTGCTACCCTCCATTTTCTTACCCTTAGGTTTACAATCAATACCAGTTAATTACAGTCAGAAGGGTCGCAAACACATTGCACTATTTCTCGAGACGGACCATTCTACTATTATTTTTGAGCTCGAGACGGTCCATTATTTCTGTACTATTTATATAACACAACACAACTTATTTATAATTTTTACTCACCCACAGTAATTTTGGTAATCGCAAACTGATAACACAAGTGATTTTTTTCGACACGCCCGTTTGTCGTCTGTACGTAAGAACGATAGCTGTCAAATATTTAATAGGAACAGGAAATTTTTTCACAAGAGATTATCGTGTACAACACTATTGAAATTCAGGAAAATCAAATTACAATTGTCACAATGACGGACATTTTAAATAGTTTTTGATCACTGCTAGTGTGTCATTTTGGTAATTTTGGTTTTGTAATCACGAGGGGATTTCGCTGAATCTAAACCTCTTTTCACGTAGGATTAAATCCCTATGATTCATCTTTCCTGTCCGGTCTCTCTTGACCAACTCTTGTGCCTTTCCGTCCCTGACGGTATTAGAGTATTCGAGAGCCATGAGTCTTTATTTTATGTATTTTTTGTTTTTTTATATATGAGGCGATGATAACTGAGAGGTATTTAGCCTTTAAACAACAAAAATGTTATGAAATCCTGTAGGATCTAATCTCCGACAAGAGCGTAGAGATTGGTGGCCGAGATACTAACACGAGCGAAGCGAGGAAGGTGTTTTATTATATGTACATCTACGAGGTCTGTCAGTGTCTAGCCGACTTTAAGAAAGTAGTCTTATACACAATTAATTACGAGGTTTAGAAGACCTGTGAAACTTACTGGATAAAACCCCTTGACCGTTTAAGATTTCCCTACAAGGCTCAATAAACCAATTTTTGGACATTACATTTAGAGGATTTAGATGATTTATGTGATGGGGCTGGGTAAGTAACATGACGGCGCATATCAACTTGTTTTTGTTTCGACAATAGGTAATTTTTAAAACCCACATATCGTCACTGACTTCATCATACAGTCAGTATTAACTACCCATTCTTATATGTTTATACCCTTTACATTCGTTTATTTTTTCGTAAAACTGGATGGGTTTATGATTTTAGTGTACGTTCCCTCGGGATAAGGGGGAAACGCTGAGTCACTGAGATGTGGTGATAAAGCGTCTGGATCATAACAGTAAGGGTGAGGGGGATTTCAATAAACACTAAGCGATCACTCCGAGGTCAAGACATTGACATCGGTTGGTTTGCAGAATTATTCGTAATTTTATGAAACAAGGCAATTAAACTTCTCTAGAAATTAAAGACATAGTTATGAGATGAATAAAAAACATACGTAGATTTTTCGTTGTTGTTAAAGGCGAAAACCTATCGATCATCATCGACTCATAAAAAGAAGAAAGAAAAGAACATAAAAGAAATCATAGCCCTTGAATAACACTAATAGGAAAATAACAAGAGTTTGGTCAAGAGAGACTTGATAGGAAAAATGAAAAAGAACGATTTAATACAGGGTTATATTTAAAAAAAGGTGTATATCTAGCTAGGGTCCCTCGGAATTGTCACATCCGTTCTCACTATATCAAATCGTAAAATAATTATGAATTATTCATATTATTAATATGATTTAATCGGACATTAGCCAACATTTGTGTATAGAAAAACTAATACACGACGTTTCGAGAGTATAAATCAACTTTCGTTAACAAGTGAAACCTAAAACGTAATAATGATGAAAAGGCCAACATATTTTAGTAACCTTTTATTATGCTAGAAAAAAAACTCAAAATTGCAAAATAAAAGAGGAACTAAAACTAAACACGAGTGGAAAAATAACTAAAACTATCAAATGTGATCAGGAATAACCACAACTCCATAGAATTTAATATTAATAACAATAAATATTATTATTAATAATAAAAAATATCCATCACTTAACCTAACCTCACCTAATCGCCTCTTCTATTATGATAGTTACTTCTTATATTTAGAGGTATTTTTGTCTCGCCTGTCACATTCATTTTAGCATTCTGAGTAGACTACTATTTCTCGATTTGGTTTCGACGAGATGTTGCTCAGCAGTGTTTTGATTATTAAAAGGTGTACGAATTTTGCATTTCCTAGAAGACGCCCTAACTTTTCTGATAATCCCGGCACGTCGGTAATTACCTTTCTACACACAAATGATGGCAATTGTCCCAATAAACCATTGTAATTATAATAAACTTATTTCATTGTTGTTAAAAGTTGAAAAACCTCGGTCATCATCGCCTTATATATATATATATATATATATATATATATATATATATATATATATATATAAAGAAGAAAATAACATAAATAAAAACTCAAACCCTCGAATACTCTAACATCATCAGAAGAGAACAAGCATTTATAAAGAACGACCAGATAGTAGAGATGAAAAAGAAGAATCTAACCGAACTCTACAGAAAAATATGTAGAGCCAACTACGTTCCTCCGGAATTAGCAAGCCCGTACTCATTAAAGTGAGCCCATGAGGGTCGATAATATATTAAAATTGTAATCCGATATTGATGAAATTGTAATTGATATTGATAGGTGTTAACACACAGATCTTATTACTGTTGAAATATGTCCCTTTCAAATTTTAGAATAATTCTGTACGAAAACCAAATGAAGTTTGTATTTATTTTGAAAACTTTGAGCAAATCCAAATTGTCTTAATAACATGTTTGAGTAATATAACCAAATAGAGAAAAATATCATTGAAATGTCAAAATATACCCGGAAACCAAATTTTGTCAAAATCAGCTCACTCGTTTTTTGAACCGCAAAATCATTGCAAAAATGTCTGACGATAAATAGAAATCACTTTTTGGGGACACAGTGGACTTCAAAACAGGCATATCTACAACAAAACGTGTCATCTATTTTGTTTACACACACGCATAACATTCTCTACACTAAAAACATAACTCCGAAATTTAAAATATGTACATTTTTATATTTCTAAACACCAAAACAGTATAAAATTTTGTTTAAGTGTCTTGCTTACGTGTTTTTTTATGTGTTGTGTATTTTTATATTTTAATTAATCAATTGAACTGATCTGAAGATGTCAATTTTAATTGACGAAACCGGTTATTGGATAGAGTTATTTGAAATAAGGATTGTGACGGACCGAAAAGGTAATAAAACTTTTTTAAACATACAGGATATTTCTGTAATGCGCGGAGATAATTCAGGGGGTATGGTTATATGGGACAAAATATAGAAAAAAGTTTCTATAAACATATCCCCGGAAACGCTTCATTCACCAGCCATCAGTTTTTTTAATTTTTTTTTTTTTTTTTTTTTTTTTTAGTTTATATCTCTAGAACGCCTTAATCGATTGAGATAAAATTTTGTACGGTGCTCAAAATAAATATAATAATCTAGTTTGAAATAAAATAATCAACTTTTTCCGGTGCAAAATTTCAACTTAATTGGTTAAGCCGATCTAGAAATATAGAAAACAAAATAGTGGATAAATGGTAAAAGTAGCGTTTCTACTTTTTTTCCCTTTTTTTTCTTCTATAACCACTACCTGAATTATCTCCGCCCATTAATGAAACACCATGTACAGCTATAATGTGTCGAACTTTTTGTTATCTATCAAATTTACCAATTACGTTAATTTTTAATCCTCATTGAAATACTCAAAACAAGTGACTGAAAATTTCAAAATGGCGGAGTTTTAAATTGCATATGGAGTAGACAGCAACGTAATAAGTTTTATTTGGATCATAAAGGGCTACATTTGATCAAAATTCAATATCTTTAAAACCGATTTTTAGAAAACAGGAATTTTTCATCACTGATTTTTGCCCTGTCACTTACTTTCTCTACACTACATAAGTAAACGTTCAAGAAAGTAGGCCTATGTTATTATTTCGCAAATCTACACTCCAAATTAATCGATACAAGACAAGAATAAATTGTGTTGAATACGTTCGATCGAAATCAATCAAACCAAAAATAAACTTGTACAAGACACAGACGTTGAGATTTTTAGGTCAACTTTATCAAACGAAGGTAGAGTGGCAACATGGCTCCGGAAAGAATCTTTATAAATAGTATCGAATAGTCATTATCTCCGGATGGTTGCATTAAAAAGACGAGCGGAGCGAACACACTTGAAACCATGCCGCTGATAACACTGTCCTGTACATCTGTTTTATGTCAACTATTTGCCTGATAAGCACTGAGAGCGCATGTCTAATGGATACATTTGGAATTGTTCCAAATCCAGTGATTATTTGCATGTCTCGCAAAGTTTGTACTTGAGATGTCCTGATGAACTATTTTGGGGTCTGGAAAGCCCCATCGTCATTGCGTGACTTTTATCTTAACTGCCGCGCTGGGCGTAAACATAGCGCGGGCAGGTAAACATGGCTCTAGTGTTAATGTGCATAATACAAATATTTAAAGTAAAGTTTCAGCCATTTATTCTGTTCCCTGAGTGTGGTTCGGTCAATGGGTGTGAAGTGTTTAATTTCACTGAAATCGTTAACGGGATTTGTTTATATGATTCTTGTTGTGTCCGGTTTTTAATTTTTTTTTCTGGGCAATTTTAACAAAATTGGTTAGAGGTATTCATATATTCAATTATGTGACTTTTCCCCGTGTTGTTTAAAGGGCCAAAAGAGTAAATTTTTCAAATTTGGTATTTAGGCATGCTTTACTTGTGTTGTTTTTTAAATTTTTTTACTCGAAATTTAAGGAGTAAATTTTTTTCAAAATGGTTCGGTTGATTTCACGAAAAGTTTGCTAAAATATAGCCCATTAAGACGTAGGCTATTGGGCATCATCCACATAAAAATGTTAGTTTCTGAGATATTACAATAAAAAAATAAAAAAATTTAAATTTATGAAAGACGTAATTTAAAAAAATTGAATCTTGCTTTCGTTGAAATTTTGGTAAAAGATAAAGATGTATGCCAAATCGGTGAACAAAATTATAATTAATATAAAATTGCCGTTTTGGAGTAATTTCTAAATAATCAAAACGAATATTACCTGCAAATTATTTAAACTTAATTTTATCAATTACTCTTATGATAAGTTTATAGTTTTTTGTCCTGTTGTTTAAAAGCGAAAACCTCCCGATCATAGTCCATTATCAAAACAGATAGTAAAGAACATAAGATAAAGACCCCCTAGCTTTCGTCATGACGCCCGTAAATAAACCAATATCGTCAGAGTTGGAAGAGAACATGAGGTGGTCAAGAGAGATCTAAGAGGAAAGATGAAGAGGGATCTAACCCAAGACCACATGAAAAAATGTCTAGATATGACTATGTTCCCGCGTGGTTTCAATATCCGTATTCGGTATAAATGAGCTCTAAAGGGTGCTTCCAATTGAGTGATGTGTGGTCAGCACATCGAGTTCCCTTTGCTACAATTTTACTTTTCTTAACAAAGATATGCACACTTTATACCAACACCGTAACGTTTAAGCCTCCTCCACCCCTCCGAGGATTGAACCAGAAACCAGCACACATTACAAGAGTGATGCCCATTTAAAAAAAAACTGTAATAAATATTTGATTGACCTCAGTGAAGTTTCATGATTATTGAAGCTACTAGAAGCTCCTTCACATATGTACAGCTTCGATGCCCACTGGGGCCAAATCCTAAGACGAGTGTAGCGACTGGAGACTTTTTAATGTAAGTACACATGTCTACTATGTCCGCTAGGACGTAGCCGACGCGACGTAGAATAATAATATAACAATTACGAGGTTCAGAAAACCTGTATAACAACTGTTTAAAAAAAAACTTACCCTACTGGATACGATCCCTTGATCTACCAATACAATTTAAACATTTACCACGACACCCAGTAAACCAACTATTGGATATATGAACAGGTTGGATAAGTACCATGATGGAGTCCATTAACTTGGTTTGTTTTGTTTTAGTATCTGTATGTTTAACATCTTAAATAGTTATTGACCTCAGGATGTTTTTTGTTCCTGTATATTCAGGAGTCTTGTTAGTAAATTTGTATTGTCATGTAGAATAGGTTTAATAATATTATTCAGTATATTTAATCCAAACATTTAAATTATTCAAACTAGTCAACAGGAGTAATAATTCCTTCATGATACCAATGTTCCTACGTCATATGTTTGTGATAGAGGTTGTAATTTAGAAATAATTTATATATTAATAAATTATATTCTTAATTTACGAATCGTTGGTTGATCTGATCTAGATATTCGTTAATCTGAAAAATAGACATTTTTCGAAATGGGGACAGATTTTAAAATATTAAAAATATGTTTTTTAAAGGAGAATTTTGTATTTGTAAACCCAACAAAAAAAAAAAAAAATGAACCAAAACTTATCGTCATCAAATATGTCGGTTCGATAGTTGTTAATAAAAAGGTGAAAATTAACAATGGATGCGCCATTTTAAAAAAATATTTTTATACGGGATGTCCCATGAAGAGGTTGCTATTTTTGAATTAATATCCTGGACAGTTATGTTACATACATATGTAAAAAGTACCCGAAAGTGTCATTTTTGTATGATCAATCAAAAGAAAATAATGGTATGTTTTCACCAAAATGATTTGCATAACCATTACAAATTGTTGATTTGCATATAACATGAAAATGTGTACAACTTAATTTAAAAAAGTAAAAAAAAATATCAGTAATAAATTATTAAAGATCCAAATTTGACTTTTATTCGAATTGATGTCCAACAATAGTTATGCACTGATAGCAACGAAACTTTGGTATCCCAGTGGATGAAACGTTTCCCATGCATGCTCTTCATTTACGTACTAGAAAATCTATGGCGTTTTTTTGAAATTGATCCAGTTTCTGGTAGCATAGTTTTCCATTTACGAATTAATTTCTTCATCGAGGAATCATATTTGGGTAGGTTCTTTGTAAACACCTTATCTCTTCATATTCATTTTCAAAAGCATAGCCCGAGAATATTTCACTTTTTGTTCAATTGAAAAATTCATAGTTTCGAGGTTATATATCACAACATAAACAGATTGAACACAACTACCAAATTATTTCATTGTTGTGTGTTAACAAAACAGCTGATCGAGATTCAACGGATGGTAATGCACATTTTAATTGCATTGCATTGTGGGGGAAAGTAGTTCTATCCAGAAGATTAGTTTTCTTTGATATTCTTTCATTTTTTTTTTTTTAGATTGACAAAGTAAAAATGAAACTCTTGTGTACTTTTTATACGTATCTATGTAACATGACTGTAAAGTATCAAGTTTGTAGAGTGTTACATATGTCCAGCATATTAATTGAAATATAACGACTTCTTTGTGGGACACGCGGTATTTATTAGGGTCTAAACTACCTTCACGTTGTCCCACAAACACTTCATCTGGTCAAGTTGTGTTTGATTAAAATTATTTTTTTAATGGCTTCGGTCAACATTCATTTTTTTACAATTATTCCTAAACCGTAGTATTTCTCTTTACTTGTGATTAATCGTCACATTCCACTAAAATTTTAACGAAATTGGTAGTGCCAACATTGAAAAAAAAATGTTATAACAGAATCATGACCAATAATATATTTTTTAATTTATTTATTTTTTAGAAAGAAATGTCGACCGATGAGTTTTATTTGAATTCTTAGAATCTCAATTTGAGTACAAAATTATCAAAATCGTTGGAGTAGATTTTGAGAAAATCATAATTTTGTCTTTTATTCTTATACCAACAAACTACAAATTTTGATTTTGATTTTGAAAAAATTAATCAATAAAAAACTACCCAGATAGGTCACAATATTCTCATACATTTTGATTAATATCGGTCCACGCGTTTGAGCCGTAAAACCAAAACAAATTTCCTATCATATCTGTGTGAACAACATTTTGGGAATACACAATAATAATAATAATAATAATAATAAAACTATATACATTTAATTAACATGGTAAACCATGTTTCTGGAGAGAGATGTAATACACTTTTTCTTCTTGTTTAGAAGGAAAAACCTCTCAATCATCGTCGCGTCAAAAATTAAGAAAAGAAAAATTAAATTAAAAAACCCTACGCTCTCGAATACTCTAATAGCGTAATCTTCAAAAGAGAACAAGAGTTGGTCAAAAGAGACCTGACAAGAAAGATGAAACACTACAACAATAAAGTTGTAGATCCAGCTGGCATACCTAGGGATTGCCACACCCCGTACTCCTGACCCGCTAAAATTCAATCCTCTAACCTACATCTTCCACAAGAACTACAATACAATACAAAGTTGTTAGTATTAATACAATTATAAGATCCAAGACCAGTTAGTGTTATTAGAGAATTAATTACAATTCCGTCTACCAGAGTGAGTTGCGACATCAAGGACTCCTCCAGGCTTTGTTCTTTGTCTTAGACATCGCCTCAGGATGTACTTGTCTTCAAAGTACGACAATTGAATTAGATAAGCTCGCTTTGCTTTGTCTTAGTACAGTCCTGTCTTGTTTAATTGGATCTTTGGTGTTGATAACAGGAAGATGTTTTGTCAACAGTTAGTTTGGAAAATCTTTGAAGACAATTTGTGAAAATACAAGGGTTTATTTCGTAAATAAAAGGTGTAAAACTATTGCACAAACTTTTTTGCTAACTCATTACCAAAATTAATAACAAACAATACTAAGTGTTAACAAAAATGTCAATTCGATAGTTGTTAATTTAAAAGTGAACATGAACTATTCAGTTTATGAAATAAATATTTATACCAGGTTGCGTTAGGACGCTCCTTCTTTAATCTATAGTACCAATTTTGTTTTCACATCAGTGACATTAAAAAAAAAAAAAACTCATTTGAAAACAAGTTGTATACTAATTTCTTAATTATTATTTTTATATGTGGTTTCTAATTTATGTAACTGTCAATGTTTGCACCTAAAACTCCAGTTTCAAAATTATCTTTTAAGATATTTTGTTTAAAGTGTGTATTTAATAAACCCGCCTTTGAATACGTTGTTTTAAAATGTGCAATGCTTGTTTATGTTAAGTTTTAAATCATTTATAGAAAACCAATCAACCAATTAGTTTTAGACATATTTTTAACATAAACCTTACTTCTTGTTCATTTCTTGCTTTAATTAAACCAGTTGTATCACCAGGGGGGAAAAAACATGTATCTGCTTGCAAATTAATTATTAAATATTTTATAAGACCACTTATAAGAACAATGTCGGGTCCAGTGCGAATTTCTGAGGAATACCATCTTTTATAAGCTTCAAATTTGATGAGAACTCAACATATTTATTTGACACTTTTGTTTTTTCTTTCTCTTATATAATATCTTATTCAATATAAATTATTTCTCCTGACTCCTCTTTTTAATTAATTTAGCGTGTTAGAGACAATCAAAAGCCTTCGATAGGTTACATAAAACTCAAACTCTTGGCAGCTACCCTGAAATTTTTAGTCATTCACAGTTTATTTTCACTTTTTGACTGACGACTACCGAAGGGATATTTTTGTGACGAATGTTTGGGCGGATTTTTATTCGGTCTTGTGGAACTGATGAGTGAGTAAGTTTGTGTAATGTTTTTCACCTCAGAATAAGTAATTTCCGTGATAAATTAACATTAATTGTCTTGACTACTTACTTTCTTGACAGTTTACTCTCTTAGGCCTAATTGATGTCGCCGGCACTTAAATATAGACGTCCAGACCCTCGCTCATTTTGAGTGCGATTGTGGCAAGCTCGAAGGTGGCTGTACCTACACCCTTTCTTCCTGTAATCTTTAGTTAGATCCCTCTCTTTCGTCTTTCCTATCACTTCTCTCTTGACCAACTTCTGTTCTCTTCCGTACCTGACGCTATTAGATGATACGAGGGCTAAGGATCTTAATTTTATATTCTTTTCTTTTATAAGACGATGATGACAGAGAGGTTTTTCACCTTCAAACAACAAGGAGGAAAAATAGTCTCTTCGATCTGACAGATAACCACCGGTATTAAAATATGGAGGAAATGAGTCCCATGCTCGTTTTCTGCGGATTAATAATGTAAACAATTTCCATTTGGAATAAATAACCAAAAATTAATTATTACACTAGTAGTACAATTTTATAAGTACCTAAACCGTTTGAAACAAAGTTTGCTGTACTTAAATCAAAATATTTTATCAGCATTTTTTACAGGCTTATTAGTAGTAAAATAAAACCAATCATTCTACATATTGTTATGGATACAAATCACGAGTAAAACATTGTGATGGAAATAATATTCACCCTCAACGTTTGATGAACCTGAAATCATAGGCAGTATTTTTTTAATTTTTTTATTTTTTTTTTGTTCTTTCAGTTGTGCACGTCATTATTGTATATGAATTTTTTTAGGACAGTTGTTGATATGACAATAATATTGTTTTTCTGGCAGCTCTTTGGCATGCTCCATAACATTCGCTAGTCTCATGACTTATTCGCAGTGATAATTGTGGAGAACGTATCAGACGATTTCGAACACCATCAAAAAACGCTTGGCGTATGCCATATTTATTTTTTCAACTTTCACTTTGTCCAGTCAAACCGATACAATGTTTGGCTTGCTTTGAACATTCCGAACACCAATTATCATCCGAGAAGCCCTTTGAGTACCTCTCATTGAGTTCGTAATCCAGTAGGTTTTCGCAATAAACACAATCTGTTCAAAAAGTGCATTGCATGCTTACCAACTAACCACAAGTACAAAAGTATGCAAATAAATAACAAATGTCACCATAGCAACTACAACAACAACATCTATTGTCAGAACTTTTGAATCTCTCAGAGTTTCTCTATATATATTGTTGCGGAATTATGTGTTTAATAGGGTGAGTTTAATAATCAGCAAAACATTTCGAGATCCATTTTTGACGTATCTTCACGTTTTATTGCCTCAGAAGAAAAAGTTATTTGCGACTTGTTGTCCATCCGTCATTATTGTCGTAGTTGTGTCTCTTCGTAAACACGGTAGTGCCAACAAAAATGAATATAAGAACATTAAATATAGCTAACTATAATGTGATCATGTAAGATTCAGAGAAATCGAATTGAAAATGTAAAAATCTGGACGAAAATGTAGATTTCAATTCTGAATTTAATGGTACCAACTCTACCTCTGCACTATGAAAAATAGGGACGTAATCGAAAATTTAATTTATAACCGTAACCTCCCAATACAAATGTGATATTTTGTAATCTAGCAGGACTAAGTCAGCGATACGATGGTAACGAATGGAGGATTCTTCATGAATGTACAGCTTCGAAACCAAGATACCGACACGAACGAAGCGAGTGAAGACATTTTAATGTATACACTTTACGAGGTCAGTTACCGCCTAGCTGGAATCAAAAACTATTGGTATACAAATTAGGAGGTTTTAACAACTATTTAAAACAGATTTCGCCTACTGGATAAGACCCAATGACCTACCAATATAATTTAACATTTCATAAAAAGACCAAGAAACCAACTTTTCTGGGTATTACATTTACAGAATCTGCTTGCATTGCATTGTATAATGGAGCTGGGTAAGTATCGTGATGGCACCCATCGACTTGTTTCCAGTCCGATGGATAAAACGTTCCGAGTACCAAACGCAAATATAAAGGAGATTTGTGAACAAACAATGAGTTAGTAATCTTGTAGGTGTTCACAATAAGAACGTACTGTTACAAGGTATGTAAAGAAATAAATAACACATATCACCAAGGCAATTGCAACATATATTACTAGTTGTTTTTAATCTCTTACTGTTTTCTATAGAATAAATGCTGTATTACGTAATTTGTGTGCTTAATTTTTGAATATCCTACTGTATTTTCTATAGATTAGATGCTGTTTTACGTAATTTGTGTGCTTAATTTTTGAATCTCCTACTGTATTTTCTATAGATTAGATGCTGTTTTACGTAATTTGTGTGCTTAATTTTTGAATCTCCTACTGTATTTTCTATAGATTAGATGCTGTTTTACGTAATTTGTGTGCTTAATTTTTGAATCTCCTACTGTAATTTCTATAGATTAGATGCTGTTTTACGTAATTTGTGTGCTTAATTTTTGAATCTCCTACTGTATTTTCTATAGATTAGATGCTGTTTTACGTAATTTGTGTGCTTAATTTTTGAATCTCCTACTGTATTTTCTATAGATTAGATGCTGTTTTACGTAATTTGTGTGCTTAATTTTTGAATCTCCTACTGTATTTTCTATAGATTAGATGCTGTTTTACGTAATTTGTGTGCTTAATTTTTGAATCTCCTGCTGTTTTTTCTATAGATTAGATGCTGTTTTACGTAATTTGTGTCCTTAATTTTTGAATCTCCTATTGTTTTTCTATAGATTAGATGCTGTTTTACGTCATTTGTGTCCTTAATTTTTGAATCTCCTACTGTTTTTTCTATATATTAGATACAGCTTTACGTAATTTGTTTGCTTAATATATTTTAATGAAAAATAATATGATAAAGATTCTCCTCTATAAATCTTATTATTACCATAGTTGCAGGTTAAAAAAATATAAAATAAAAAAAATTCTATTCAAACTTATTTATGTAGAAGTGAGAAAAGTTGAAAGTTCATTATTAATTAATGTTTCTACGTGATTCAATAACGTCTTGCTGTCTGTCGCACAGAAATCAAAATGCAATCACCCCCCAGACAAGTACGTAGACAATCTGTTTCAAGTGACATTGAGAGTGAGGTGATGACCTCAGGGAGTTTCCACCCTTATTTCTTGATGAGAGGGGTGAAGAGAACATTCCAAGACGTCATCGTAGGGTCAAACTAATTACACTTAGACAAGTACACGTACCTCGTAGCTCGTAGCTCGTCAAACATTCAATTTATATACTGACGCTGGAACGTGTTTTGTGCTTTGTGCTAAAATCTCATATATGTCGCGGTAGTTTAACAATAGGGATGGATAGAATTTGTAAAAAAACTGCACAAACGTTCTAAACAAAAACCATGAACAACTATGGTTCTGTGAACATTAAAAATCGAAAATTGTAAACGTAAGCAATCTGACTACTGTTTTTATTGTATACAGGATGATTATGTAACCTAAATAAGGAAAATAATTGGACGTAAAAATTTAAAAACCTCATACAAATACAGGGTGTTACAAAAAGGTTGGGCTGGCTATGCATTTTCATATTCTATGTGTGATTCTAAGCTGAAAATGAAGAATACATTTTTTCAATTTCCACTTTGTTTAGCAGCTAGACGCCATTTTGTTTTTTTTACAAAAACTCATTGTAACTCTGGAAATAGATAAGATATCGAGTTCAAATTTGGAATAAACATTTTGTATGTTACGATTTTCAAGTATACCAAATTCAAAGAATTTATTTTTATAATTTTCAAAATGGCGGCCGTTACAAATTTTTAATTTGGAATATCTTGAAAACCGTTAACTTTACAAAAAATATATAAGAAACAAAATATTTTTTGTCGATAACTCGGTTATCCTTTGACCTAATGAAACTAAAAAAAAGCATTGTGTCTGTTGTTAACAAATAAAAATATATTGTCTCTTGTACATTTTTTGTAAAGTTAACGGTTTTCAAGATATTCCACGTTAAAAATTTGTAACGGCCGCCATTTTGAAAATTATAAAAATAAATTATTTGTGCTTTGTACACTTGTTAATCGTAACCTGTAAAATGCTTATTCCAAATTTGAACTCGATATCTTATCTATTTCCAGAGTTACAGTGAGTTTTTGTAAAAAAACAAAATGGCGTCTAACTGCTAAACAAAGTGGAAATTGAGAAAAATGTATTTTATTTTATTTTCAGCTTAGAATCACACATATAATATGAAAATGCATAGTCAGCCCAACCTTTTTGTAACACCCTGTGTATGTCCAACCTTTCCTTGTTTTTCCTTTGCTCTTTAAACGCGAAAACCTCTCAGTCATCATAGCGAAAAAAGTTTTTAAAAAACTGTAAAATTCCGACCTCTATGTCTCGAATACCCTAATAGTAGCGTCAGGGTCGGAAATCAACAAGCGTTGGTCAATAGCGACCTGATAGGAATGATTAAAGAGAGGATATTAACGCAAGACTACGAGTACATGGGAAAAGTTGTATATCCCCAGCTACCCTCGGGATTGCCAGACAGGTATTCACTAGAATAAGTCGCTGAAGGTCGCTTCGATTTCCACCTAAAATACTGTTTTTGGTTATTAACAAATTTCAACCTCTTATATAGATGAGATAATGAGTAAATACATTTGTTAGGCAATTCTTTACAATTACGTAAAAAAACAACAAGGGTATCACTTATAGTATTTAAAGGTGTGGCAAACCCGTGAACATCTACACCATTTCTATGTAGTCTTGGTTAGATTCCTCCCTTTCATCTTTATTATCTCTCTTGACCAACTCTTATTCCTTTCCGACCCTGATGATATATGATCAATTATTGTGTTCTTTCGACCCTAATGCTATTAGAGTACTTAATGGCTAGGAGTCTTTACTTTATACTTTTTATTCTTCTTTTTTCTAAATACCGAGAGGTTATTTGCGTTTTTAAACAACAAAGAGAGAAAAAAACATGCATTTATTTTTAGTCGCGTAACGCAAGATAATTTTAGTCTTGAGGGTTGCCATTGTATTGCCTAATTCCATTCAAGACATTTTAAAGTTATCAAAAATATGTGTACACATTTGGAGGTGAACGTAACAATTTGGGCATTAACAATTTAACTTGCAAAAGGGTGACGTTTTTTCGTTTTCTTATTAAATATATCTGTTTCTACAGCTCCTACGAATAAATTAGTCATGAACGAAAATAAGATTTGTTATAAGTTGATTGGTCTATTCAATGGGTTAACCTAAAGATTATACTTGTCTATTGAAGTATTGATGGATTTGAATAAAACATTAGGAAAAGAAGATTTTTATAAAGATGCTAAATTTAGAGTGAAAATATTTGAAATTTACTTAGCCTACTTTAGAACAAAGTTTGAGAGGAATTGTCAATCCACCTTAATACATAAAATATAACGACCTACATTTTTTTGGATCAATAGAGTGCAATAAGAAATTGAAAAATATGCCCCCAAAAAAATGATGTGCCTAGATGAAAATCAGGAACCCGATTCTTGAACAAGTCAATAATGTAGGTCGTCTAAAAAGGACCAAACATTACGAACTAAATAAATTAACTAAATTAAGAAATACATTATTGTAAAATATGATTTATTGTAAAAGATGTAAGTTTGTAGTCGATCGTAATTGGTTTAATCAGAATAAATAAATAAAATATTTGAAATGTAAAAACCAATAAAAGACAAAAGAATTTGAAAAATCAGAAAAAAGCGGTAGATAAATGCATTATCTTTTTAATTAGAGTTCTTAAAAGCACTTTGTAATCCAAAAGGGGATAGAATCGAAGCAATGTAACTTTATAACAGGAAAATGCATAAAAATTGTCTCGGTTTACAAAAGTTTTTCACTTTTCAACACGAAATCGATTTTTTGACCTTTTACTAACTTCATCTTTTCTACGTAGGCTTACATATAAAGAAAGTAGAAACAAAACTGTTATTTTCCAATTATTGGTTCCAAAAATATTCAAGAAAATTTTCTTAAATAACCAAATTCTTTGTTACTGTCTTTTCAAAAAACACCAAAGGAGTTATGGGTAAATAAATCGTGCAAAATGACTGCACAAACTATCTCAACCAACCGTTCGAAAAACCAAATAAAAACTAAACGAAACAAATCGTCACCAAAAATATCAGCTGATTAGTTGCCAATTAAAAAGTAAAAGTGGACAATGCCCTTAAAAACAAATTATATAAGTAAATTAGGCGCTAAACTTTCTTCACTTGCGATATAAACAAGTAGTAAATTTAAATCATACTTGATAAAACCTAGCTTTTAAATGACAGCGGTAAATTTTTGTTTTGTTTCCATTCTTGAACCGTAATTTTCAATTTTTTTTTTTTTTTAAATCGTAAATTCACGAACCGGTAGATTTGAAAAAATGGTAAATTAATAGAAGCCCGAAAATTGTCTATATACCAAATTTGATTAAAATCGGTCCAAACGTTTGTGCTATACAGACGACGGACTCTAAACAAATAGATATCATTTATCGATTTTATTGACACATCACATTTCTCTCTATAAAAGTACATCTGGGAAAGTAAAAAATCGAAAATATACTAAGACCGTGGTCATTATTTGATCGTCTCAGGTTGAGTTTATGTCACAAGGGAAGCGAGTGCATGTTTTATTTAGGAACGCGGCAGCGTTCCGTTACACCTAGAAAAAGCCGGCTGCAACTAACAATGTTTAAACACAGTGTCCCGAAAAAAGTGAAGTGAATATTTATTTTCTTATTATATACATCAAAACGAACAAAATAAATCAACATATAGTTGCATTCACCTTAGTTATCCGTCTATCTGCCATTTTTGTTTCTAACAAAGAAACAATTTAATTCCAGAAATACATTAGTTATTGAGTTCAAAAATTTATAAGAATTTTATATGTGTCGTTTTACAAGAGTACCAAACACAAATACTTTATTTTTTTAATTTTCAAAATGGCGGGCGTTTGAAACTTTAAACGTCAAATATCTCTAAAACCGTTAAATTTAAAAAGTTTTAAAAGGCCTCCATTTTGAAAATTATAAAAATATAGTCTTTGTGTTTGGTACACTTGTAAAACGACACATATAAAATTCTTGTAATTTTTTTAATTTCCGCTAGGAATGTTATAATAAAAATGATACATTGTTAAAAATACTATTAAATTTTTTGATAATGGAGTATATCCGAAACGCGTCAACAAAAGTGAGATTAACAAAACTGGGAAAGGCGGAACAATGTACTCATTTTAATTAAATACAAAATTCTTGTACCTAAACTGAACTCGATAACTTATTTATTTCTGGAGTTTTTTTTATATATATTTTTTCTTTTTTAATAGACTGATAATGAAGCGGAATTCGACTATATGTTATTAGTTATTATTTGTTGGTTTTGATGTTCATATATATGTTTTAATATATTTATTTTTGTCGCTACATAAATAGCCTACGTGTATTACACCATTTCTGTAATAGCCGTACAAGAAGAGCTCTGCGAACTCTCTTGACAAACGGTTTACTTTATTAGAGCACCCGTTGACTAATTGTAGAAGCTAGGATTGTCGGTTTATCTCGGGCAACGACATTGAAGCACGTCCTAGCAATCTACCAGACAAATTGTATCTCATATCGTGTCAACAGTCCGCACAAACAGACCACCAGGAGCATCCATTTTCACAAACAACTGTCCCCCCCCCCCACCCTCTGCATTCACGAAGTGATTTCTTTTTCTCCTTGTAACGGCTTTACGTGAATTGCAGGTCATTAGTGTTATAACACAACTGTTCCATGAGTGGACTCGAATTCCTTTTACTCCCAGTATACGAAGTTTTGTGACTAATCTTCGCGTTTAAACAAAAGTTTTTTTTTTTTTAGGAAAACGAAAATATTTTTGGAAAAGCTGTCCGTCCGTCGTCGTTATCGTCTGTACGTAAATACGATTGCGAGAACATAAAAGAATATAGGAACATGAAATTTGGTATAGGGGACTACAGTGTGCTCCTATAGAACCATATTTAAATTCAGAAAAATCTAATTGAAAATGTCCAAATGGCGGTCATATAAAATTGTTTTTTATTCCCATTTCGTGTATTATTTAACTTATAACTCACTAAATTAGATACAAATTTGCAGATTTCGATTCTAAATTTAGTGGTACCAACCCCACGATAACAAATAGCCAAGTTATTGTCCAAAATGTAATACATCCCAAGAAAATGTGATATTAGTATAGTTACGGGATCTGGCAAGGCCGAGTGTAGGCTTCTTCCTGTACAACTTATAATCCTGCCGGAGCTGAGACACATACACGAGCGAAGCGAGTGGAGGCCGCCAGAGTCTAGCCGACGTCATGACACTAAGAGATCGCTATTTTTGAACTAATATGGAGGACATATGGAACACTCCACGAACTTGACACTCTACTGTTATGTTACATAGATATGTAAAAGAAGTACTAACGATTTTCATTTGGTTTTGGTCAATCAAAACAAAATTGAGGAATAACAGAATAATGGTTGGCCCTATGTTTTGATCAAAATGACATTATTTGCATAGCAATTCAAATTGATAATTTACAGATAACATGAAAATGAGTAAAACTTAATGGATAAAAATAACAGTAATAAATTAGTAATGATCCAAATTTGACCTATATTTAAATTAATGTCCATCAATAGCTATGAATTGATAGCAACTAAACAAAAAGAGTCATAAGCGGTTATGAAAAATTGCCGAGGTATCAACATTAATTCCTCTGCAATCAGCTTCATTAATTCATCATCTGATGCTATAACGTAGGAATAAACATTTTCTTTCAAAAAGCCCCATGAAAAAAAAATGCAAACAGTCAAGTAAGGTCAGTCCACGAAGTTGCTGCCACTACCTATCCAAAGGTTGGGAAGATCTCGACCTAAAATTGCTTTGGTCACAATAGCATATTTAAGTGTATTTCCATTCTGTTGGGGGGGGGGATATCCCAAATCTCCGGCTGTGTAAGATGAGGAACTGAGTGATCAGTTAATATTGATTACCTTATCTGTTTCTAGTCATTGTCTGACGGGATATGCGATACGATAAAACACCATCTTTAGTGACGGCAGTCCAAACAGTTATACCCTTTGATTTCTAGCCCTCTTCATGTAAGATATGAGGATTTTGTGTATTATAATAATTACAATTATGTCTGTTTATAGATCCTGTTTGGTAAAATATAGCTTCATCTGATAATACAATTCCTTCATACCATTCGGCATCTTCGTCAAGCTTTTCAATTACCTTCGAAGAAAATTACAATCATCTAGGTCATCTACCAGTACGTGAATTAAATGTGTTATATCAAAAATCATTTTGTTTTCTTGACATAACTTTGAAATGAAGACTTTGGTATAAAAGTAGCGGATGTAACTTTTCTAATTAAATTAGGCCTGTTTGGAGATTTCAGTAAAGCATCACATGAAATCTTCATTTTCTGTTATAGAAAGAAAATCTGTAGTGTTTCTTTGAAACTGATCCAGTTACTATTAACATATCTAACATATCTTTCCATATATGAATTGATTTTCTTGATGGAGAAACCACGTTTGGGTAGGTTCTTTGAAAACACCTTATCGCTTCATATTCACTTTCAAAAGCAAGTAGAACATTTCACTTTTTGATCAATTGGAAAATTCATTGTTTCGAGGTTAGAATCACACATAAACAGATTGAACACAGCTACCAAATTGTTTCATTGTTGTGGGTTAACAAAACAGCTGATCGAAATTCAACAGATGGTAATGCACATTTTAATTGAATTGCATTGTAGAAGGATGTGGTTCTATCCAGAAAATTAATGTTATTTTTCTTATTTCGCATTTTGTTTTCATCAACCATACAAAAATGAAACTCTGGGGTACCTTTTACATATCAATATAACTGTAAATTGTCAAGTTTTTAGAATGTACCATATTTCCGACATATTAATTTGAAAATAGCGAATTCTTCGTGAAACACCACTTATGTCAGTTCCGTAGTTATCAATAATTACGAAATTGAAGCTTGGATCCTGTCTTTGAAGAAAATTTAATTATATATTTAAATAACATCCTAAACTTTCTTCGCTTTAACCATTAATACGTCATCAGTGTAAATCGTATTTGATTAACATCGAGCTGTTAATGATAAGTGTCAAGAATCATTTTTTATTTGAAATTTTACACGCGGGTTTCAGTAATTAATTTTCATATTTCACAATTGGACAAAATCGGTGAAGCCAATTTTAAGACATTTAATAATAGATCCAAGAAAGATTTTTTGTTTTTTCGTATAACTCACGAATTGGTATTTTTGAAAAAAACCCAAGATATGGTCAAAATTCCTTGATTAAAATTTGGTCAAAAGCTGCTCAAATAACTGACGTCATTCAAAACCACATTTTTTACCTCAAAAAGAATATATCCGCAAAAATTCAACATCAATTTTGTTACCTATCACATAACTTTCTCTACACTACATATAGCCTATGTGAGTAAGTAAAATGAATTCGCGTTCATTAAGCAGCGTATCAGCTACGTATCGTGTATTTGTTTTATCCCAATTGAATCTAAAGTATTCAATACGGAGTGAAAATTTAAAACAGACAATATGTGTTAGTGAAACAGTAAATATAAAACAACTTGTTAAAGAGGTTAAGTAGATGAAGAAGGGGGTAGTTTATCTTGTTCTTAATTGTTGTAAAGTCACCCCCACTATAACTCAAACCTAGGTTTAATTACCCCAGGGCTGTCAACCCCTCTGAAGACAATGCAATCAACCCTCGTGCCTCGATGACATGTAAACAAATGAGTCGCGTTCCGCAGATTTGAAACGCAAAGTGTTTTGGAAACGTTGGGATTGTTGTGACGTCACATTCACTTTGACGCTTTATCTACATCAATCTCTCCCTCACCCCTCCAGTGTATTGGATTTTACTGAATATTTGTCTTTACTTGTCGTTTTATCTTTGTCGCATTAAAAACGTTTATAAACAAGGGAGAAGTGTTAATTTATTCCACAAACTATCTCACATACACGCACATTGAACGAAATAATAACCAAAAGAAAGATAAGACCATCATGGTACTTACTCAGTCCCACAATACAATATAATATAAGATAATCGTCTAAATATAACAAAAAGTTGGTTTCTTGGACATTACAAGGTACTACAGGAAAAAAGAAAAATTGGTAGATAAAGGGGTCTTATCCAGTTTGTTTAAAACAGTTGTTAAACAAATTTTCTTAGCCAGTACTTTATTTACGTCTGCTAGAATATTAACAATTCCCCACTCGTTCGTGTGTCGGGCTTACCGGACCTCAAATCTGTACATGTATGAAGGAGCCTCCACTTGCTACGCTCGTGTCGGTAACTCGACCCTACAGGATCTAGAAACTATAGGAATATCACATTTTTTTGAGTCATTCAGGAGCATTAGAAGTTGTAGGATGTGGCCACATCAGGGAAAAATAACTTTTTATTTTTACAATAGAACAAGAACCAACCCGGTTTACTATTTTGTGTGTGTGTTTTTATATACAAACAAATTTTATGTTGTGAACGTGTTTTTAGTTTGTTTACGTGTGCTAAGCCTGAAGATGCCTTATGTTGAGGCGAAACAGCTGTAGCTACTAATAAGAAATATAAACTACTTTTGACTTAAGGTATGTTAACTAATTAATTATATCTGTAGTTCGGAAGGCAATATGGAAATAACTAGAAATTATATTTTAGACAACAACTTCACTATTTGTCATCGTAGAGAGGTAGTCTACCATTACGAACAAAAACTGTTTAGAATAATCGTCATTTCGACATTTGAAATTAAATTTTTATGAATTTCAATATGGTTCAATAGGAGCACATTATACACTTTTATTCCAAATTATTTGTTTTAATTTTAATTTTTGTGCCCTCTTTCGTCCTTACACACAGATCACAGGCAGACACGTCGAAAACCACTACATATATGAAGTAAGTAATAATATTCAAATATCTTAAAAAAACGAATTAATTGAGTTAAAAAAAAAATTCTAAGTTGAACGCAACTGTGAAATAGTCTATCCGAATCGATGACTTAAAAAAACAGCTTTAATATTGTAAGCATATAACGGTTTTATGATAACCGACGATTTTTATCTTTGTATTGTAAAAATTTTAAGTGGACAGACTATAGTAAAGTTACCCGAAATTATGGCTTAAAAAATAATTAAAAATTAAAAACTAACCTCACTTCTACAAAAACTAACCTAAACTATCGGAAAACTAACGATACCTTTAACTTATATAAAACTAAAATATTTTTCGTAATACCATTTCCAGAAAAATATCCCTACACTATAGATACGAGAGAAAAAAACAAATTTCTTGTTAATGATTTTCTCGCAATCTCTCTATAGAAAATAATTGTAAGAAGAACCTTTTATAACTTAAGTTGTTAATACCAAATTTAGCTTACTTCCAAATAGGGTAAATTTTTTTGTATTTATTTCAAATCGCCCTATAACAGATTAAAGTTAAGTATTAAAATGTCACCCCCCCCCCCAACCTTTCCTACCAAAGGTATTTTATGTGTTATTTCATTCTACTTACATTGTATACTTTGTATAAATAAAAAGAGAAAATAAACTCATTGCACCATTCCAAGGTATATTTCTTCAACACAAACGGGAACAAAGGGTGTACAAAAAGAGGTGGGATGGGGAGGGGGGGAGTTAAACAATTACAAGATTTAATTAAAAATGGCCGTCACTCTCTCGAGAGTCATTCATCACCGCTCTTTACGCCGAGAAGTGGTGACGAGGATTCAGTATTGACAAACTGTAAAACAATGTTACATACAGAGAAAACAAATGATGTAAGCATGGGGTGCGGTGTCTCCTAATGTACTAAATACAGTGAAACGACGCTTAAACTGCCTCACTACAAGCAAAAATAAAAACATTTCCGATTCAAACGTAGCCTATATATTGCTTCTTTAATTACAAAAATTAATAAATATACAAGATTAAAATGAAATTTTAGCACAATTTCTCAAATAATAAATCAGGCGCGTTTCAACGATAATATCGCCATCTTCATTGTCGAAATGTAATTTTAAAAGATTTCCCAAGTAACGCTTATTTGTGTAAGATTTATTTTATTACTTCTCCAAACGATTTTAAAAAAGAAATGTTTTTAGAAACCATCTAGTTTAAAATTGGTATTCTCGGTGTGAAATATATATGAGTAAATTAAAATGTTGTTTGGTCTAGTGGCTAGTATTCTCATTTTATGTGCAAGAGGTTTCAAACTTGATCTCCATTAATGGGCTCAAAAAAAGTTACAGTGTTGATCCAGCATCGTCATTGGAGGTACGAATAATAGTGAACTCTGGTGCGACTCCAGAATTACGGTGACGGGAACGCAAATTTTAGATTTAGGGATATTCAGGGGAACAAATCAAATTCAAGAGAACATATTATCCTCTCATGGGCTTACTAATAGCAAGTACGGATGTTGCAATCCCGAGGTCTCTAGCTGGATCTACACATTTCATATAGACTGAAGTTATATCCCTCTCTTTCATATTTCTTATCAGGCTTCTCTTAACTAACTATTCTTCTCCCAAAACTTAAGCTATCACAGCATTCAAGGATTAGAGGTCTCTATTTTATAACTTTATCTTATTTTTTCTAGGTTGATGATGACCGAGAGGTTTTCCTTCTTTAATCCATTTTTAAAAAAACATCTAAATATACAATAGTATGACTGATTACAAAATCGAATTACTTAATTTGTAAAACACCTATACCAGATGTATAAATTAATATAGGGTTATTGAAACAGGTGTGACAGCTGTTTTATTCGATAAGTTCAAAAGTTACAAAAAAGTTTAAAAAGGTAACCACAGGATGTTAATAGTGAAAACTAGAGATATTGTCAATTTTTTTATATCATCCGCCATTTTTACAATATTAAGATCAGCTCTGAATTTTCTTATAGGAACGCCTGTTTTTATGTCAATTTTGGATACAACAAAATACTTTAAGACTTTTTTAATCTTGGATATTTTTCGATATCTCTAACTGTTTAGAAGATACCGGTACTTAAATGTTTCAAAAATTTCCAAATTCACGGTATTTCCAAAGACGATTTTCAATAACAAATTCAGGTGAATTTTAAACTAGAACTAGGGTACAAGGTGTAATAACACTAATGTTATTTTTATTTGTTCTTTAGGTTAAGAAATAACAATGTTAACTATATAAAACAAAAATCACCACCTTCTGGCAATTGTCTGAATATCCACTAGCTCTTTATTACTAAATGTATTATTAAGAACAAATTATATTAAGCACTGTTAATACATATGTTTTGGTTATAATATCTTATTAACAAGGTCTAATTCATCCAGTAATGATTAACAACTGGTGTAAGCCAATAAATAGTTCTAAACAATTACTAGAAACGATGCATAAAATCGAATGTTGATACATTTTAACCGACTTCCCTTTAATGGATTTATTTAAAAACTGATCTGACAACATTATTTTTACCTTGGAAAATAATTATTAAATTCTCTAGAATGTTGCCATTTTTTAGTCCTGCCACGTGAGTTAAAATAAAGTAAAATTGTTGCTTTGAATCTTTTAATATTATTTTATACCCCCTCTGTAAACCCCCTAAACTCCGTATTTCCACAACTTTGAGCTCTAAACGATTAGAAATATTAAAAAATACCCACAAATAAAATAGTCTTTTAATAATCATTTTTATCCTAAATCGCCATACAAAATAGAGGTTCCTATAAGAAAGTTTAGAGCTGACTGGCATTTTGAAAAATTGGCGGGTGATATGAAAAATTCTACAATACCTCTAGTTTTAACTCAAAAAAACCTGGGCGGTTACTTTTTAAAGTTGTTTTCTAACTTTTGTACTTGTCGGATAAAACAGCGGTCACACCTGTTCCAATCACTCAGTATAGTATAAACACATTCCTGTTCGGGAAATATATGTAATAATTGGAATAGATAATTTCATCTTTCTATTCAAGATTACTAATGTCGTGGATATAACTACAGTCAAAACACAAGGTTTTTTCCTACAATTACTTTACAAAGCGACACATACCTTTTTAAAGCGTTTCGCAAAACAGCTGTTTTCCACATTCTATAATTTTCCGCACGCACAGAGCTTTGCTGGTATTTCCTCAGCCTACAGGTTGCCATAGCAACAACAGTAATACGTAAGTGATCTAACCTCAATCGTTGTGTCTAGGCTACACAAACGATGTAAAATAAATAAATGCTATAGCAAACATACTATTTGTAATATATAACTTGTTATAAAATTCCATCTTTAGAACCAGCAACTAAGCGATTAGGTTTTTCCAACCTGTAGTGAAGCGAAGGGAGGACACCCTGTAAATGAACGGTGGTCGGTATGTGTGGAAATTGACGTACAATGCAGTGAAATTCGATTGAAAATTACAACCAACGTAATAGACGGACAAAAAACTTTAAACTCTTTTAGGAAAAAAGACTTTTTTTAAACTGAAGTACCAACAAAAATATCGAAGTTTATTTTTCTGCTATTGGCAGCATCGTTTTACTTACCTAGCCCCATATTACAATGCATTTCAAGCATATCCTCTAAAAGTAATGCTCAAAAGTTGGTTTTCTAGTGGGTTATATAAAATGATAAATTGTATTGTTAGATAGGAACTCACCACTTCGATCGTGTTATTTTCTCAGACTTGTAAAACCTCAAAACTATGCGTTCGCTTCACTCGTGTCGGTGAAGTTGCCCTACCGGATCTCGTAACTATACAAATACTAGGATAGTTACTATAGCTACTATTATACAGGATGTACGGTGGAGGGATCAGAAGAGTTGTATTCCAATGGTTCAGCTCGTGTCAGACAGGACAACAAACTAAAGTAAACAGAGGGATCTGCAAGTTCAGAACGGTTTGCTTCAAGACCCCTTAGGGTTCTGTGCTTTCTGAAACGTTATTTTTAATATATGTTATCTGCTTGTGTAATGGTTAATTTAACGGTGAGCTGGTCACTTCCGCAGATGACACGGTTTTATATTGCGTAGCAGAAACAATCAAGAACTTACATGGAAAGTGACATCCGTGAAATGCGTTGGTGTTTCGTAATTAAAAACATGATTATGAGCTTGAAATCTAAGTAGCCTATAGTATTTTCTATATTACTGAAAATTCAATTTTTTCAGTATCATTAATATATCACGAGATAAATTGCAATTTAGTAAATGTCCTTCCATTGAGGGAGTTCAAGAAATTATATATATATATATATATATATATATATATATATATATATATATATATATAAACCACCACTCACACAGGTTTTTTTATCTCGGGGTGTTCCATTATTTTTCCATTAGTTTGTTTTAGTTCTGTTTATATTTTCAACACAATTTTATTCAAATAACAAATTGTTTAATCTTAATCTCCTAAAAATATTAATGTTACTTTGTAAGTATAAAAATTATAATTTGTAATGAAGGAACAACAAAAAAAATGAAATCAAATAACTTCTTTTCTTGAAATGTAAATTACATTTTTGATGGAGGATGGAGAAACAATAACAAATCAAATCAAATCTCTTTTCTTTTTGAAAAGGATATTAAATTTTTGATGAAGGAACAATAACAAATCATAGATAGAATTAAACTCGAACACAAGATCTTACAAAAATTACGTTTACTTAATCAAAAGCGTTTCAACGACAAAGTCGCCATCCTCAGTGATACATGAGCTACAATAACTAAACTATAAATAACCTAACACTGCGTCAACCCTCGGTATGAAAGAAATATTAAATTTTTGATGACGAACAATAAAAATCGAATAAAATAATATCTCATTTTCTTCCGGAAAAATCAAATGGAATAAATTATCAAATTTTTGTTTTAAGGTCAAAGTTTGAATTTGCATTTTTGTCAATAACTATTTCTCTAGTCTAATTATTTACTTTGCTATTGGTTATCGTAGAAAAGTGGGGTGGGTAACATTTCATGCATTTTGAAATATGCATATTTTTACCTAATTTAGTGTGTTATACGATGAATAACACACGAGATAAGAACAAAAAAAATGTTTAAAATAACCACCATTTTTATATTTTCAAATTGATTTTTCTGAATTTCAATAGATTCCTATTTGAGCAATCTTTAATCCCCGATACAGAATTTCATGTTCCTATCTTAATTTTTGTGTTCGCTATCGTGCTTATGTATAAACAACACCGACAACGACATCGGACTGACAGTATGTCGAAATTAATTTTTTCGGTTTCCTGAGCCCATGAAAAGTGAAGATCAGTCAAAAAAATAGAAAGATATCAAAATTTGTTACTATTACCATACCTTACCCTTACTTCGGATAACAAGTAAAAATAAAGTAATAAACGGGGCAATACTGTCTCTAAAATGGAAAAGGGAAACAAAATTTTCTCAAACTAACCAACACATTGCGTCCACTGAAATTGTTTTACTTTGTAACAAATAATTGGTTAAGCGGTGCGGGCAACATTCCACTAGCACGGTAAAACAGAAACAAATACCCCGATGTCTGTGGTGACAGAGATGGACATAGTTGGGCAATACCACAACAAGAGAATGAATGAGTGGTCAATACCACCGCACCATGCGGAGTAATTTGGACTTACCCTTTCTGTAAAGGCAACTTAATCACTGGAAACATCAATATCTCTCTTGTCTTATGTTCTAAATCACCTCTTCCCTACTAAGGGACAGTCTGTATGCATGGACAGACAATTTCTCATTTAGATAAATTACAAATACCGATTTGTAAATCTAGTATCTCCTCAGAACATCATCATGTACTTTGGTACAGTTCTTTCCACAGAAGAAACAGGATAGTAAAATTTTTAAATTCAACAAATGAATATTGATTTCCCACATGTAATAGAGAAAGTATTGTTTTTGTGAGAAAAAACAATCAACCACGTGCCGATCGATTTAGGTCAATCAATAACGAGGTTAAAAGAAATATTTCAGAAACTGAAGGGAAAATCGGTTGAGTAGAGTTCTCAGTAAATGAAAGTAAGAAGAAGAATACAATCATCACAGTATCAGCATCAGATCTAAAGTGTTTGGGATTGGAAGGGTATCTGATTCAAAAAGGCCTCGTCCAACGAATATAGAACACCTCCTCTTGCTGGTGAAACCCAGTTGAAACGTTTTCACTATACCTCTGCTAGTGCTATCTGTTTATTTCTAGCTTTCGACCTAGAGATAGTACCGCTATTTGATGAAATGTGGAAAAAGCATGTGAATGACGAAATAAAATATAACGTGATTCCCATTGTGTCCTCAAACAATGAAAACTTACAATTATTACATCGCAACATTTTCGAAGTTGAGATTGACGTCGCAGCTCCTTTCGATAGAATCCGTTGTCGGTGTAGAGGCAAGTGGATCCCTAATGCAGGATAAGAGACTGAACTGTTACTTTAATTCGATCATCGAAGTGCCGTGTTTCTTCACTGGTATTGGTTTATTCCACTCTGAACTACTTTGGCATCAGTGTAGCCGAAGTAAGAAAAGCTAAGAAGGAGTGCATAACTTATACAGAGGTGAGGTTACTGTTTACTAGTGTCGGCTTCTTCGACTTTACTCACTATCAATAATTCTGAGAACTCCATAAAAGTATCAACATCTTAAAACCTTTACTCTAACGTGTGACGCTGGCTTACTAAACTAATGATGTGGTATTACCTAAAAAAAGCTACAATAAATTATATCAGTAATTTGAACTGATGAGTAACCAAAATTTTCAAAACTTAAAATATGTAAACAATAAATCAATTTAAGACTCGTAGGTGGAAATAGATGCTACTTCACACAGATACTGCATCCAAAACAATATAAAGAACGAATTAAGGTATCAATAACAAATTTTCCTAAGGTTTCATACCCTTAATTTCTAGTCACAATATGACAGTAATTTAAAAATTGTTCTTGCTCTGTTGTTTATCTTTCAAAATTCTATATGACCGTCATTCTGAAGTTATATCTTGTTCCAAAAAAATGGTTGTGAACTACAATTAGGAAATTGTGGTAGGGAAAACTAAAGTTACTGCGACGGGAACTCGATTTTATATTTTGGGTTACTCGGAGACTAGATACAAACAAATGTCAAATTTAAAAGTACGTGCAATATTATCTCCGTAGAGGATTATTTATAGTGAGTACGGCCTTGACAATCACGATGGTCCTAGCTGGATCTACAACTTCTTTTCATACGTTCTTCAGTTAGATCCCTTTCTTTCAACTTTCCTATTTGGTCTCTCTTCACCAACTTTTGTTATTTCCGACAGTGACGATATTAGTGTGCTCGAAAGCTGGGGTTCTTCATTTTACGTTTTCTTCCTTTTTTTATATAAAGCGATGATGACGGAGAGGTTTTTCGTTAAAAAAAAAAAACACAAATGTAAAAAGACATGTTTATATCAATTCTTTGTTTCTTTTAATGATATCTCCCCCCCCCCTCATTACTACGCAAAGTTTGATAAGATTTTATCATGTAAATGTAATCAAGATGTACAGAGTAAAACAATTATTCCAGAATCCTAAAACTATAGTGGCCAAGTCTATTAACGAGCCAACAGACATACGTCTTAAGACTTAAAGGGACAATGGATTAATTGTACTAGGGGATAGATGGATAGGGTGTCGGGGAGAAGGAGGGGATCCAATTTACACTCTCCCATACATTCTACAGAGAGAGAGAGAGAGGAACTACTATTAAACTTTAACTTTTCCAATTTATAATAAACCTAATTACCCGATGACAACACATCTTTCGTCGAAACTCGGGGGAAATTTTCTGTTTCATATTATGAGATGTTGGTAACATTTGTTTATTTGAAAATCTAAAACATTAGAATATTTAAATTATCATGAAAAACTTTCTACCTCTTGAGAAACTTTTGATTTTCATTCAAGTTCTTTTGATGTCATCAGTATATCATTTTTGAAAAAGTAATATTACAAATTTCTTAAAACTGATTAATCAACAATTTATGTTTTCTTTCATTTAGCTATTTTCATTTTTATATTCATACATTCCTCAAGTATGAGACAAGTCAATTTGAAATATCATATACATAATAGTACATATTATATAGTCAAAATAATAAATAATCATACATAATAAACTAGATGAAACAGATTATATTTTATATAATAAATTGCACTTCAACAGAGCGTCAAACACTTTACAATAATATTAAAAAAATACATAAGTTAATCAAATCAATACGTATAATAAACAGGGAAGCTTACAAAAACCACAGATACAAAATGTAATTTATCAATGTAATCTCAAGCGCTCATCAATTCCTGAAAGGCAGTTTTAACTGATAGAACTAACAATTAAGGGGATTTGTCACTAGTAAAAATTGTAAAAATTTACAGGTAACATTAAATAATTTTCCTCCTATATACAAGGGCTTTTTCTCAAATAGTTCATACTTATTACGTATTTCATAGTAATGATAGTGTCTAAAATGTTGTAAGTTTGTTCTATTTGCCACAGCATATAAAATACTTTCATAAATAAGAATCATGTTGATACTTTCATAAATAAACATGCTGGGTAATGTAAATTTTTTAATGACTGAAACGCATTAAGGGACGGATCTAGCCTTCGGCCTTTCAGAATATTTCTGATTGATTTTCTTGGATTTTGAAAAACCTTTTCATATTTTACTCTGACGTACTTCCTTAGAGTGCCATTCCATAATTTTAAAATGTATACACGAGGGGATAGGAGACTGATTTGAATGTAGTTCGTAAAAGTAGATTTCTTGGGCCATGTTGGAATTGTTAAATTTTATTTGTAGATCAAGGGGTCTTATTTTAATATACTGTTATGTATACGACTACTTTCTTGACACCGGATAAGCCCTATCTATATATTCACTTCGCTCAATGTCAATGTCTCGGCCCTAGCGGGCTTTGAAGCTTTCACCCACTACTCTCGTGTCGGTCAGTGACTAGGCTTATCCGGATCTTCTAACTATACGAATATTAAAATTACTTGGGTCGGAGTTCTAAATTACATTGTAGAGAGTTGGGGTTGGAGTTGGATTGAAATCTGCAAATTTTTTATATATTTTGTACTGTTTAAAATAGACGCCAATTTAACATTTTTAATTCGATAAGATTCTACATGAGCATATTATAGACCCCTGCAAGAAATTTTATGTTCTTATCTTAATTTTAGTGATCGCTATGGTGCTTAAGTATCTGTATTCAAGTAGAGAGTCTATACCGACAACGGACGGACGACATGTCGACAACCAAAGCCAAGACACGTGAAGAGTAGTCAAAAACGGAGGTAGATTTTTTTTTGCGATTTCTAATTCTACACATCTTATACTGTGGCTAGATAAAATTATATGTTATACGATTTCTATATGACCCTCAGAGGGACTGGCTTAGCAACCCTGAGGAGACCTAGTTGAATCTTCACGTTTTGCCATGTAATCTTAGGTTAGATCCCTCACTTTCATCTTTTCTTATCAGTCTTTTTAGATTAACCCGTGTTATTTTCCGAACCTAAAGATATTAGGGTATTTGAGAGCTAGGGTCTTTATTTTATGTTTCTTCTTTTTTGAAGTGAATACTTCTTTACGCCCGGTAGGCAATATTTGGGTGCTGTTAAATCGATGTGGTGAAAGGAAAAATCGTCACGAAAATGACGTCACGATATCTAGCAGCTGAGGCTTAAATAAAGTAAACATCAGAGATATCCAATTAAAACAGCTGATTATTTTTCTATGTAAAATTTAATTCAGCTGGACTTATGTAGAGGACATATTGGTTTGCTGTTATGCATTAAATTAAATTTTTAAAATCTTGGTAATTTACTAGAATACACAAGAGCTTTTTTTTTATCATATTATATTTATTATCCGTTGAAGGATATTTTACGAGACATCGGTAAAAAAAATATATTAAACGGATCTTGGTAGTTTACTAGAACACACAAGAGGTTTTTTAAATCATATTACGTTAAATCATATACGTTAAAGGATGTTTTACGAGATTTCGGTAAAAAAAATTTATGTATATGTGTTTTTTAAATTTGATTTTTTCCTATTTAAATATTATTACTGTTTACAAATAAAAATAAAACTACAAAATTAGGAATATAATTATGATATTAAATTTTTTAAATAATAAATAATTACATTTACATTTCAAAATATATATTACTTAACCTCGAGATAAGGCCATTAATAAGCTAATATGGTAAAAACAGGGTTTAAATAAGTATTCACTTCTAACGCGCGTAGTCTCTACGCACCCATTTTTTTTTTCTATAAGCTGGTGATGACCAAGAGGTTTTTAGCTATTAAACGAAAATTAAAATAATACGATCTATACGAATTATATTAGAATAATGGAAAGTAGCAAGAAATAATATAAAGGTTTCCTGTTTATTAGGTTTGTAATACTAAACCATAGTTATAAAATCAAACCGCTCCCCTCCCCCTTCAATTAACACCCAAACAGACAAAATACCAATGGTCTAGTAATACTAATACCTATCTATATTTGTTGAAAAAATGTCTCAAGATGTAGATTACTTAGAAATCCGATATCTAGAAGGTGATTGGGGTTTGTAGAGGGGGGCGTGGGGAAACTACAGCTGGGAGTTCATTTCTTTTAGCCACGAAATGACCACCGAACACATACAGGGTCGTAAAGTGTAGAGATCGTTATCGATGGTAAAAGATCGATAGTCAATTAACGTGTGTTGATGGCTTTGTTGTTGCTTAAGGGGGAAACTTCTACTGTTCTTTTGCTTCTGCTCTTCACTGCTCTTTGATGACATTTTCATTTAGTTAACAAAGTACGTGAGCAGTCCATTCTGAAAGGCGGGGGGGGGGGGGTTACAGCACATACCACATTTACAACGAATTTATATGAATGTATTTTGGAACAAACATTCACGGGAAAATAAACGCTAAACAAACAATAAAAGTTTGCTTCGTAAAAATGCCTGTGAGAAAATAGTATAATTCTGTCAATAAATAAATCCAAGTTACAGATATTTTATTATTCATGAAAAAAAAAAAAAAATAATTAGAGAACATTATTTTCTTCTTTTTATAATTTTATCGGGTACCGTCACATTTTGTTTCGTTTTATTTTAATAAAAATCGAATTTCTGTCACCTAAATTAGTTTATTATTGATTTTATTTACATCAATTTTTTTCACAATTATATTCAATGGTTTTCTTTAAAAGTGTTTATTAAACATAATGCAAAGTTATTTTTCACTTCAAAAAAGTATGTTTTTTTACTTTATTTTTTTTTGTATTTTGTACCAGTTGTCCTCGGATATTATATAGATCTGTGAACTATTTTACTCAATTTTCAAGATAAAAGCATATAAAACCATACCATTTGTTCTTTAATTTTGGTTCCAAGAATTACAATATGACTTCACTTTTGGAACAAAAATTAGTGCGAAATATTAGGTCGTAACTCGAATACGAAGCGTTTTCCAAGAAATGTATTTTAGAAAGTTTGTTCTTAATTTTACCCTTAGAATCAGTTCTCAAAGTATTGGCGTGCAATTTACATACAAGCCTATTGTTGTTATTTCTCTTTCACAAGACAAAATTTTTGGGAAAACGTTTCACACAAACTCTGACAATACTAAGACAAGAGTTCAATTCCCAGAATGTTATTCTACATTTAATTTTTAATTGTATATATGAAAACCTTATAGTTCATGTGGATTTTTATGTTCAGTGTATAATTTTTCGTTTGAAAAGAGTTTTTGTGTCCAAGGGGGTTGTAATTCAAATATTTTAAATGGTAATACCCTTTGTGTAGTGTAATGTTAAACTCTCTGACAAAAAAAAAAAAAAAGAAAGGTACAAATGAAAAGTTGTATTCAAAATGGCGGCTGTATAAAATTTGGATTTTCAAAAAGTAACAATGGCAGTAATTGTAAATTTAGTAATTATTACATGGACGATATTGAATAAATTTATTTGAAAACAATGTGTTAATTTATTAAACATAGTTTTAGTTTATTTTACATCTTAATTAATACAATAAACTATCAAATCGCCCTCCTTCGTTTGACAGTGTGCCAGTCGGTTGTAAAAGATTGAATTACCCAATAATTCCTTAGTGATATTTTTTTCCGCTTCTCGAATTCTATTTTGTAAATCAATTAATACATTAGGGGTTATTTTGCTAAACAATACTTTTTAAGTGACTCCCCCCCCGCCCCATAGAACGTAATCCAATTGAGATAAGTCGTGTGATCTTGGTGGCCATTCTATTACAACCCTTCGGCCAATCCATTTTCCAGGAAATTATTTATTTAAAATTCGACGTACCTGAAGATCATAATGAGGTGATGTACTATTTTGTTGAAACCATTTGTTTCAGAAGTTGGTGACAACAACGTTTTCAATTTCGAGAATGATATGTTCTAAACGCATATTTCTCTGCATTTAACTTTCCGTCAATCAAAATATCCGCCCTATCAATCGTCCGCCAACAATATCTCGAGCAGTCTTGCCCATTTACTTCAACTGGATATTGAGTATGTCCCTCGCGTTACCAGTGAGGATATTAGTCCAATATCAACAATTACGGCGATTTACTTTGTCTTTTTTTTTCTTTTCAAATGCGGCCTGATCAGTAAAAACTATCTTTTTTTCATCCAAAAAAATATTGTTTATCATAATTTCACAGAAGTCAACTCTTTGATCGAAATGATCTTCATTCAGTTCTTGTACCTGACGAATTTTGAATGGTTTGAAATTTGCACCTTTCAATGTCCTAACAATATTTAACTTTGGTTAATGTTTTGTTGACTTTTTTTTCTGTTCTTCAAATCGACCAATGAGGATTCACAATAAATTCTTGAATGATGTCTAAAGATTTGTCTTTATCTGTAGCAAATTTAGACCTCCCTGGTTTTCTCCTATTATTGATGCTTCATGTTTCTTCAAATCGTTTGATGGTCTTTGACACTGTACTTTTTGAAATAGTGTTACAATTATTAAATGATGTAACAATTCACAAACCTCATTAAACCTCACATAAGCCTATCATCATTGAAGGTTTCAATTGATGAAGTTCCCTTTCCTGTTCACTTGTTAAAAGTAATGTCAGCAAGTTGCACAAAAGAATGCAGTAAAAAATTACACAAAAGGGTAACAAATGTTGCCTATAAATACGGTAGAGGAAAACAAACATAATCAGCCAACTGATCACAATAACTTTCTACACTCTAATTGAAATATTACACACCGAAGAAGTAATATTCATTTTTGCAACAATGGTAAAAGATAATCAATGATCAACTGAGAAACTCGACTGACCGGCACACTGCCAAACAACAGAAGGAAGTTAATTTGATTTTTTTTTTTTTACATTAAAATGTAAAATAAACTAAATTTATGTTTAATATTTAATGCACTGTTTTCAAATAAATTTATTCAATATTATCCGTGTAAAAATGACGAAATTTATTTATTTTCCATTACAGTACCAACGCTATGTTTTGTATGCCCAAACTTTATCCCGTCGCCATTTTTGATACAAAAAAACGTAATAACTTTTTATTTATACCATTTTTTTCTTATAGATACGTTTAAAGTGATATATTACACAAAGATGTTACAATTTAAAATATTCGATTTACAAACCTTTTTCAAATCCGCAAGAAGGAGTTGATATTTTGTTTTTCATCAAAAGATAGTGTAGTTAACCAATAACTTATCCTGAATGTTACAGTATTCTATCTGGAACGGCTTAACAGTTGATGAGGGGTTACCATACTTTCGACACACTCTGTACATTACCTAAAAATCAATCTACCCCATTAGATGACTTTCTAGTAAACCTAGAATAAAAAATCAACAATAGTCTATTTTCGCCAAGAAGTTACAACTCAAAGATTTACTACATCCCTTAATCGCTCCCGACACAACCCCCTCCACAGTTTTTTAGGGTTGATTGAGGGTGTACAACACTGTTATTTACGACTTTTTTCAGTTCCCTTCGAAACGCGTGAAATTATTACGCGCAAGGGAAGTTTTATGAGCGTAATTTAGCTGGTATATCCGATTCGTTTAACATGTCTTTGACAGATTCACAAATCTTAAGTGTTTAAGGTCACTTGGGGGCGATTTGATTTTACTAAATATTTTATTAACTGCTTATATCCGATATATTGTACCCCCCCTTATTATTTCACACACTTTGCATGTACAAAAGTACAGAATAAGTTAGTTAATAAAAGCTGAACAGCGTACAATAGTTACATAACTAGATTGTATTTACTTTAAAAAGAAATACAGTTTAACCATAGTGGGTTTTGGTTAAAATACATGTATAAAAGTATACATTTAAAAAACATAAAACGTGAATAAATTGAAACAGAGTTAAAGGTGGTTTATTGTTTATCTCATTTCTATGCGTACCCCGTGGGTAGTTCTGTGATCGTCCAAGTGACAATCCTGATCTTCCCACAATCGAAAAAAAAATCTGGGATTTATTAATGTTGCTGCATCTTGAATATTTTTCTTGTTGTTGTTTTCTTGTTGTAACTGAGACGCTCTCAGTTATCATCACTTTATAAAAGAAAGAGAAACAGACGATAAAATAAAGACCTATAACCCTCAAATACTCTAACAGCACCATGGTTGGAAGAGAACAAGAGACCTGTTAGGGAAAATGATCTAATCCAAGACTGCATAATAAAAGATGTAGATGCATATCCAGACTGCCATACCCGTACTGACTATAGTAAGCCCCTAAGGGTGGTTTCCTCAACTCGTTATTTCAGTTTAACGAAACCAACCCCCCAGACAATATTGCGTACTAAAGAAAAAGTGCAACAACACCAAACAACTTTTGTTCTGTCGTGTTCAAGTTCAACGAAGACATGAAGGACGTTATTTAAACAAATTGGAATATTGTGGCTGCAAGTACTATAGTATGAAAACTGTAAATTATCTCGTACTGTTTAGTACATTTGTTTGAACCTCGAACTTTCATCTTTCACCCAAACTTTGATCGAATTTTCAGTAGACGAAGATGATTTTCTTTCCTTGTTTTTTTAAAAAGCTAATAACTTCTCGGTCATCATTTCCTTAGAAAAAAAGGAAGAAAAGAATAAAGATCACTAGCACTCGAATATTCTAAAAGCATCAGGGTGAAAAAGAACCTGATAGGAAAGATGAAAGAGAAGGAGCTAATCCAAAACTACATTAAAAAACGTGTAGATCTAACTAGGGTGACACATTCCACGCTTATACACACTTTAGTGAACCCCTGAGGACAAAGAGTTGAATTAAGAGATATCGAACTTGATTCATTTTTACTTCTCGATTTCAAAGTCTATAGTATCCGAGTGATTTTTTTTTATGTAATCAAAACCGGCACATATCATTTTGAGAAAATATTGTAGAACTAGGTTCTAAATGGAATGACACTTTTTTACTTGTTGTTTAAAGATGAAAAACCTCTCAGTCAACAACGCCTTAAAAAATTAAGGAGAAAAGAAGACAAAATAAAGATTCCTAGACTTTGATCGCTGTAATAGCATCAGGTTTGGAAAAAAACAATAGATAGACAAGAGAGACTGGACAAGAAAATAAAAGAGAGGGATCTAACCCAATACCACATGAAAAAAGGTATAGACTCAGCGAGGCCTTGTCGAGCTCGTACTCACTGATAGATTTAAAAATCTAAAAAAACAAATTTCGAATCCAACTACAGTATAACAACAGTACCAATATATGCATCATATCCTATATATTTTCCCTGAAGGGATTACAAATGACATGAATATTCCTGAAATTATCGTATTCTCCTATGTTTATCTTATACAATTCCTTATGCGATATTCTTAAAAAAATAGTAAATCTAAAAATCTTTAAATGCACGAGAATGGTTAGTCTGCAAAGAACACAGTAAGTACGAAGTCGAGAACATTTAAAATGCGACGTTCCCACATCACTCGTAATGTTTATGTGACCATAACATTGAGCGATTTCGGACCCAAGGACTTCTAGTGGCTCTCTCAGGAACGATCATAGAGCGGGAGAGGGTAGTGAATCTTTAACTGAACCTTGGAACCTAATGTTTCCATCGGGACGCTTCAATACAGCGACTCTCTTGATTTAGCTTTAACCAAAAAGTCACGTGGTCACCACTAAATATATCTATATATAATGTATGTTTTGCGCTTCTCTACTGATTTCAATAAGTGACCGTTTTAAAGCTGTTTCGTGTTTTATTAAATAATGCACAAATGAAACAGGTATACAAACTTTATTACATAAACCATTCGGAGTTCAAATTTAAAAGGGTGGGGTGCAATAGGACCAAAATTCTACGAATAGGTTCCAACGATTTTAAATTTTCTGAAATGTAGGCTTTAAGAACCCACACTAAAAGTATTGATCCAAAATCGTTTAACCAAAAAACGTTGGTTCTGGAGTGCCAATTAAAAAACGAAATTTGTTTTTTTTTCCATTTTGTTTAAAGGCGAAAAACCCACTCAGTCTATATCACACTACTAAAAAAACGGAATAAAAGAACATATAATAAACACACCTAATCCTAGAAATACTCTAATAGCTGCAGGGTCGGAAGAGAATAATTGTTGGCTAAAAGAGATTTGATGGGACAGATGAAAGAGAGAGATCTAACCCAAGACAACATCAAATACGACACAGATTCTCTAGGGTCCCTCGGGATTACCAAGGCCGTACTCCGTGTATTGAGCCCCTAAGGGTTTTACTACATAAACCAAAGGCATACCAAATCAATTTTCTTTTAATTGATTCGAGATTTAAGTTGAAAACTTTACAAAATCTGTTCCACCGATATTGAGATATTCAGACTTTTAACAATGCATATAGTTTTCCCCTTTTAATAAATGACCTCAAACAAGAATTTGTTGAGAGTTAGCAACCAATATTTTTTATTTGGGTCCTTAGAGGCACATTGAATCGTTAGAGCATATTTTAAAAAAAAAAATCATAATTTTCAATTTTGGGACCTTTTACGGGATTTCTACACCACTTTTTCCACTTTTTTTTATCGAATCTTTTTCATTTATCATAAAATGATGTTCTTGAAAATTCGTCAGAGAAATGCGGTTCTCAACCAAATAACCAAAAAAACTAAAGAATTTTACTGTTGCCGATTTCACGGTTTACAAGACAATGCACTGCTTGTTAATTTAACTTCTTATCGGCATTGGTGGATAGAGAATAAATAAATAAGAAAGTTAACAAAGTATTAAGTTGTTATGACATTGTTTATGCACCTTATTTGAATATTGATTTAGTTTATCGCACATTATCTGTACGTTGGCCCTGTGTATGTAGGCAGTTGTCACAAAAAGTCTTAGCTATACAGGTGATCGGATCCTATATATCCAAATAAACGTAAAATGATCAATAACTTTTTCGAATTAGCCTTAGTTTAGTCGCAAAAAACTCACATTTTGTATGTTACTATTTACCAAACACAAATACTTTATTTAAATAATTTTCAAAATAGCGGCCTTTTAAATTTATTTTAAAGTTAACAGTTTTTAAGATATTTGACGTTAAAAGATTTAAAAAAACCGCCATTTTGAAAATTATAAAAATTAAGTATTTGTGTTTGGTAAATCGTAACATACAAAATGCTTACACTAAGGATAAAATAAAGCAAAAGCTTAAAGCTTCAAATATTTTAATAATATAAATGCAAGGCGAAACAATTGTAGCTCGTTTATATTATTAAAATATTTGAAACTTTAAGCTTTTGCTTTATTTTATCCTTGAATATGGAGTTTCAACAAGAAATATCTGCTATTACATTAAAGATTCTTACACTAAAATTGAACATCTAAATTTAAATATCTTATTTATTTCTGGAGTTAGAGTGAGTTTAAAAAAAATAGCGGATTACGAGAAGGAGAAGTAAAAAACTATATATAATCTGAGATAGTGAAAAACAGAATAAGAGGGAAACTGGAGCGAACTAAATAGGTAGAAATAAAATAAAGATTTGGGCGACAAAAAAATATAAGCAAGGTAACAACAACAGATCAAAATAAATAGCGACATAGAAAGATTTATTTCTTGTTGTTGTTTAAAGGCGAAAAACGTTTCAATAATCATCGTTTTACATATATATATAAAGGAAGAAAAGAGTATAAAATAAAGATCCAAAACCCTCAGATACTTTATTAACTTCAAAGTCAGAAGAGAGCAAGAGTTCGTGTAGAGAGGAAAGATGACAGAGGAGGATCTAACTCAAAAGTATAAAAACAAAGGTGTAGATCCAGCAAGGTCCTCTCGGGATATCCACGCCCGTACTCAATATAAATAAGACCCTGAGAGGTTAAAGATTAAAAGAGTGACAGATAAAATGTAGAGATAGGAATGACAGAGAAACAAAGAGCTAGAGAAAAGAGAGAGCTCAATAGACAGAGATTGATTGAAAGGTTAAGTGCAACAATCCAACAAATAAGCATAGGTTAGGTTATATATTTGCATTACAAATAGAGTCCAATTATTGGAAATGCCAACATATATTTGTGTAAAGACCGCTAAGTGAGTTTAGCAAATCAAATGATATTGTTTACATATCTCATTACAATACGCCCACTATAGTTTAAAATGTACAACATAAATATAATATACATGTAACTTATATCTGATGCAACATATGACGCATATAACACTATAAAAGTAAGACAAAGTTGTATTTATCAAAAATAATTGCTTTCACCACAGTTTTTTTTACTTAAAATAAATTTGGGGAAACGCTAAAAACATGTCCTAGTATCTGTCCACTCAGTTTTGGGGGACAGTGCTATTTTGAGGTAAAAATTAGTTAATGGGCGCCATCGTGGTACTTACCCAGCCCCATCATAAAATGTAATACAAGCTGTTCTTCTAAATATAAACCCAGGAAATAGGTCTCTTGGGCCTTGTAGGAAATGTTAAGTTGTATTTGTAAATTAAGAAGTTTTATTCAGTAGGGAGAGTTTATTTAAAACAATAATTGTTACACAGGTCTAAAACAATCACTACTTTCTTGACTACGGCTAGACCCTAACATGTCTACTGGTTAACCTCGTGTTGGTGACAGCCAAAAAATGTCAATTAAAAATTAAAAAAAGTTTTATATTCATATCTCGTCGTAACTTAGAACAAACTAAATTAGTTAAAAATGTATGTATTTCTTGCCTGCACATAATTGTACCAACCACACATCTCTAGGATAACAAATAGCGGACTTTTTTCAGAATTTTAACCCCATGATTTTTCTCTTTTTTTGTACTCGAATCTATTTCATTTGTCATAAAAATGATGTTCTTAAGTAAGAAACATCAGAAATAGGATAGGTTAGCTGGTTATATACAGGGTTATCGTAAAAGAATAGTGGGGTTTTGAACATGATTTAAATAAAAACAGAATTACTTAGCTGATGTTGTTTATTTATCTAAATCGACGTCTGAAACAGTTTTTTTACATAACTGATAAATTTCGATATGTTCACCATTAGTCGCTCGGCAAATGTCCAATCGATAATCAAGTTCTGCCCAAAAGTTAGTTAAAATGTCTTTGTTAACGGTTGTCATTGCTTCATTAATCCTGTTCCTTAAGTGATTTAGGTCACGAATTTGTTCACGATAAACAATGTTTTTGATGTAGGCCTACTCTCACAAGAAGAAATCGCAAGGTCTGGACTCCTTGGAGGCCAGCGTATAGGTCCTTACCGGCCTATCCATCGGTGTCCGAACTTTTCATTCAAGTGACAAATGCACTAAAGGGCGGGGTTGCGCCTTCTTGTTGGAAATGAAGTTGTTGAAAGTTTTCGAGTTCATCCAGCTGAAGAAAACAATAATTGATTAACATATCGATATACACAATTCTATTAATTGTCTTTTCAGCACATAAGAAAGGCCCTATCACACGATTTTTCATCACACACACCAAACATTAACTTTAGGCGAATCGCGTATTTTCTCAAAAATTGTATGTGGGTTTTCAGATCTCCATATAACCATGAATACCTGTGGATAAGCGATGTAATAAGTCAATATGCAGATAAAGTGCGATAACATAAGTCAACAGCAGTTAACATGCATAACCAATGTCATAACAACTTTATATTTTGTTTACTTCCTTATTTATTTATTTTCTTATTGAATATCCATTCTCTATACCTACCAATGCAGATAAGAAGTTAAATTAAATACAGTAGGCTTATGTCTAATGTGTTTGTAAACCATGGAATCAACAATATTAATTTCTTTAAACTCTTTTCTCTGGCTAATTCTTGATTGAGAACATCCATTCTATAACAAATATAAGATATTGGTTTATTTTTTTAAAGAAAAAATTGGGGTTGAAATTCCTAAAAAAAAAAAAAAAATTCTCAAGTAACGAAGTTGTTAAAAATGTAATTTTGAACTATGACGTAACAATAAAATGTGATATTCGTATAATTACTAGATCGGACAGATCAGTGTCAACAATACAAGCGTAGCTAATGGAAGCTCCACACACATACTTCTTTGATGTAGGCCAGGGCCGAGCAGATTTTATATATTACAGTTGTTGTCGCAGTTTTTAATTTTTGATATATACAAATCTGCAAGGCCAGTTAGCGCCTACCGGACTTAAATAAACTAGTCCTATACACAACTGCAAACCTGTGTAACAACTGTTTTAAGCAAATTTACCCTACAGGTATTATTAGACAAATGGTATTATTCTAGTAAATGACTAATTCTAGTAGGTACAGGCCATATAATTACAGAAACAAAATATCTAAAATCAATACAATTACGAACTTTTAAACTCATAATAATTCTGAACCATCCTGTATATATTAATATTGTAGAATTATTTCTGACATGATATCAAAGGAGAAACAATGTTAAGTTAGGTTTGATTTTTGTAGGCTATTAAGTACCTAAACAAACACATAGGCCTAATTTCGTGTAGGCCTATGAGTGTTTCTTGAAATATCACGAATCTATTACATAACCTAAAAATTTAATTAGGTAAAATCATCAAACTTAATACTTACTAGTTTATATTATGTAAATTGAATTATACAATCGTATTATTGTAGTAATTTACCGGTTTTGATTACAGGTTATCTAGTTGTAGAGTTAACGAAAAAAACGAGCCTACCAACTTTTAAACAAAAAAAAAATCAGAAACATCCTATACGGTTAAATTTAATGTGTAGAGACCTATCAAGTACGAAGTTTTTGTGAAAGCCTATGAACATGAAAATATAACTAGGCAACCTAACAAATCTAATACTTATTACATTATTAAAATAAAACTGTACAATTCTTTATTCTACTAAATAACGGATTTAGTACAGGTCATGTAATTACAGATATAATGAAACATAGCGTGTTACAATTACAAAACAACTTTATGCACATAATTCTCAATTATCCTGTAGGCATACATCAATATTGTAGAATGTATTTCTGAGATAGATCAAAATGAAAACAATTTTAGGTTAGATTAGATTTTGTTATACGCATAGCTATCAAGGCTGAAGTTTTCGTGTAGGCCTACGAGTATTTAAATGAATAATGAAAACATTACATAGCCTAAATATCATTCTATAACGTTATAAATTTGTATAGGCTAGTACAGTACCACATTGAGATGTAACTATGCAATATTATTTTTCTAGTAAATTAGCTAATTCTTGTATCGTACATAAAACTGCAGGAATAATTAAAAACATTGCGCAAATGCAATAAACTATCATACCAATTTTATCTAGGCCTATCATATATTCCACGTTCATAATCATGAATATATATTTAGATATATATATACATACATATATATATATATATATATATATATATATATATATATATATATATATATATATTTATATATAAACATAGACCAACATAATGTAATTTATTTATAGTTATATCAGAATTGTAAATAGTACTATGTTAATGATTCAACAAAGTTAAATTACATCACTAACTAAAACCATAACCTCTAAAATTGTAACATTCTAAACTAGTTTTAAATCATTTTAAATTAACTACATTTTATAAACTAACTATTTACGTACCAGAATTCTTTTGTCAATCAAAAATCAAAATCCCTCACAGGACACTGTAACTAAAAGCAAACCTAATACAAATTCCGAAACAAGATTTTATTCTACAACGAAAACTAAAAACCAATAATGAAAATACAATATTTACGAGTTCAAGGCTGTAACATCTAATCTACCACAGCCTTTTAGATATAATCAATCTCTTTCTTTTTCTATATTCACAGTTATTATAAATCTATACCAGGTTTGTATTCCTGTAATTATTTTGTCTAGGTTTATTAAACCGACTTCAGCAATAGTTTTACTGTTTTCATGATTGATTTTATTAGTTAGGCATAATCAAGCCATTTATTAAGCAGGCAATACGTAACTTTAACTTATGGTTTCTCTCATTAGGATGGAAAATAAAAATTTCTGTCGTGCCAGTAGCCTTGATTTGAACAAAAATCAAAAGCTACTAAAATTTATTTTCTGTCTGTTAGATTATAAATATAGGCTACTATATCCATATTAAATCTGTATGAACCAAGTTTTGAAAATTTACTACAACCTACAATAGTTTTATTTTTGATTTTTTTTTTAAATAGCTTTATATAGAGTGTTCAGTAAGTACTGTACCAAACATTGAGAGGTGACTTTGAACATCAAAATAAAGCCTATGAATATGTCAAAAATGCTTGGTTCTCTGTCCAGTTTTTTGTATATTTACAAAAACAAACTTGCCAATCTTTAGGTGCATAAAAATACAGAAAATGTTCTTATAAACGTTTTCGTAAAATGTTTTGTTTCTGTCTGTCTGTATTTTTCACAAAAAGAAGATTTAAGTACTGAACAGATTGAATCATCAATTTCAAATTTTTCAAAATATTTATACTGCTATTTTAAGGTGTATCACAAAATTCGATAAATTTTCTTTTAATAGTTTCAAAATGGCGTTCATTAAAATATATCGATGTAATCGAAAACCCTTTACCGGAGAACAAGGTGATATTTTTGTTTTTAAAAGACAAAGGACTAGCGTCTTTAAAATTTACTAAAATTCATAAAAGTTCTTGATCATCGAACATGAAACAGTTCATTTATAAATATTTCAAAATTTGACTGCTAAATGGTAGAGATTAAGGCTCTTTTGTGTTCTAGCAAATCATTTAAAAAATTATAGTTTGTTTTACCGATATCGTGACTATAATTTTCCTTCTTGGCCTGTAGAATTCAAAGATTCAATTCCGCGATCACAAGTATTCTATATTGCCGTCTGTCCTGTGCCAACTTATTAACTTCGATTCCCATTTCCACAGATCCTAATATTATCCTTCCATGCGCTTAGGTCAAGACAGTATAGAAACAGTCTGGTATTTCACGTTTCAAGGAATAAATGATATCCGGGGATAAGAGCGAGGAGGCACAAGTTAGCAGAAGGATAACTCTAATCAACAAGACTTATTTGTGCACTCATCTCCACCTCTAAGTCTAGGATATCCAAAGTCAGACAAATATTCACATATATAAAACTATATTGCAGCCAATTCTGGTAGCGAAACCTGCATAAATGACACTGGAACGTCTGAAAGTGAAAGGAACTTATCTTACAATAAAGAATGGAGAACATGCTATAACAAAGAAATATATTGTCACTTTAAACAATCAACTGTAGAAAACTACATATAATAGTGGAGGATGCAATGGGATGGCCAAGTCATGAGAATGATGTGATTAAATCGTTTAGTTTCTATGTGGGACATAGAGCCTCGACAAATGTCTTTCAATCTTGAGCGAAGCTCCCTGCCTCAGTCCACGTCCTGCCAGCCGCTTCCAATTTACTTTCAACAGTCCTTCGCCATGATTTTTAGTCAACCCTCTCTTCTTACTCCGTTAGAATTTCCTTCTCAGCAATTGTCTAAGAGTAATATATTGTGGCTGTCTTAGAATATGGCTGATCATCAGCATTTTTTTCCTCGTAATTTGCTGATTTATTCTCTCCTCATCTATCATCTTCAGATGATTCGTTAGGAATTACTTTTGGCCAGCACACTTCCATGATGTTTCGGAGACATTTATTTCTGGAGATTTGGAGTTTGCGTGTAAGTTTGGTGGTAACTTTCCAGGATTCACATCCGTAAGGATTTAACATTGGTATTAAAAATCCTCAATTTTATATTTCTCTAGATTGCAGATGATCCCCGCCAAATGGGATGGAATTGTGCAAGGACTCCTTTTGCTTTCTTAATTCTGCTTTCCACATCATGTGATGGTTCCGCTCTTTCCCCACAACATTTCCATGGTAAGAAAACTCCTTGACTTGTTCTATCTATTTATTATCACGAGAATAGACAACAACAAAAGTTTTTATCATTTTAATGATTAGGTTAATAAATACCTGTCGTTGGTCCGTCAAGTGACCCAATTGTGTTGTTTGAATACTACCGCGGTTTCAGATGTTAAGTGCATCCATCTTCAGGTGAAAATGTTGTTAGCGAGAGGTCGTTAAAACATTAAATAATTCTTAAAAATATATGGTTCTAGTCATAGTATTTGTACCAAACACTAATAACGAGCTACAGCAATTGTTTTTGTGTTTGAGTTGTGATATGTTTTCAACAAGTATTTAACGTTTCACCTGAAATTCTATGCACTTAACATCCGAAACCGCGGTAGTTTTCAAACACTATAATTGGATCACTTGTCGGACCAACAATAGGTATTTAAAACCTACTGAACAAAAAAGTTCTTATTTGAAGTATGGAAGATAAAATACCAAAAGACCGTCTATGAAAAATATGCGAGGATGCTGCTGCTGCGGATGCGAGAGAGGGGTGTAAGTGCGAAGAAAAAAGTCCTTTCCTCTCAATAGAAAGAGTTTGAAAAACAGGATAGTGAAGGCCAGGTCCAATTTCGGTTTGTACAGTCATAGGAGGATTTTTTCTTTTTGTTGTTTAAAAGCGAATATAAAAAAAGAAAAAAGAAAGGGGTCTAAAATAATGATCCATAACCCAGTGCTGATAGGTAAGATGAGTTAGAGGGATCTAACTTAAAACTACAAGAAGAAAGGTATATGTCCAGCTAAGTAGGATTCTTCGGGTTGTCATAAGACGAGATGTGTCCGTTAGTCAGTATGTATGTAATCAGTTTATCTGTCTATCAATACAACTTCATGACTTGTAGCTGTATTTACAATGACTTTCAAATAAACCAACCTATTCTAAAACAATTTACAAGTGACATTCTTTCCTAGAACTTACTATAAAAAAGAAGATTTCCTCAGATGTCAAAAGTGTAGTTACTAGGCACAGGCGAGTGCGTTGAAATCTGTCTCGATTTTTGATATCCTTTTACGGGTCGTTGAGTCTTTTAGTCAGGGTGCGAGTTGTCAGCTCATTGTCCTGCTTCATGGTACAGTGACGTCTGTCTGTCCTCTGTCACAGTGATAGTCATAATCACAGTTCACTGGAAGTTGGGACAATAGGAACAGTTAGAAAGTGAATTCGTTATGACAAACAATATAATAAAATTGTCTATTATTACTTTGAAAATTTGTTCGTTTTCAGATGCATTCAGATATATGTAATTATATATTGAGTAAACATTTAAAATTTAAAGGAAAAGAAACATTTTTAGACATGAAATGAATACGTGTTAGTAGAACTGTGCTTAAACACCAAATGTTTTTAAAAGTTATATTTTATTTCTTCAAATAGTATAGAGAAAGTTATGTGGGTTAAACATCCAGTGTCTAGTTTATGCTGTGTCCGTTTTGAGGTTCTTTAAGTTAAAAAAGTGGTTTTTGAGAATTATATCCGTCTATGTGTAGTGCTTTACATAAAACGTGTGAACGTATTTTAATCAAATTTGGTACGTGAGCATATTTTATTAAAATTTGCGTTAACTATTGTGATCAAATGTAGCCTCTAACGACCCAAATAAAATGTATTGGTCGCCATATCCAAAAAAAAAAAAAAATTGGATTGTGAATTATCAGTAAATAAATTAAATTTTAAGAAAACTGTTTATCAAATACGTAATTTCTCAAAATAAGAGATTTAGTAAAATTTTAATAAAATGTGAAGATTAACGGCCCAAACACGTGTGCCAAATCGCAAGTAGGGCCTAAAATACTTTTACAATCCAGTAATAATTTGCAAGAAAATAAATTGACTTTTTACGAAATTTATTAAAAGCTTAATTTTAATCAACTACGATTTACGCTGTGTACGCGTTTATGACTTAAGCGAAACTAATTTAGAACCTTATTTAAATATATGTAACGCGTTCGGATACACAGGCACCTCGATTCATCGTTGGGTTGGGATCTTGGTTACTGTTGGGTCCCGTGAGCAATCGTGGTTGTAACCCCGGTCACCAACTGGATTACCAACAACACTGCATCTAGAAGGAAAATCTCCTCCTGAGACGGAAAGACTGTGACGTAGGGAATGTAGGAGGTGGTGTGTACTGCCAGTCAGTTTGATCAGTTTAATTTATTTAAGTGAAATTTTTCCCAATTATGTTGGGCTAATTTTCGGTTAATGGCGTTTCAGGATTCTCGGAAATGCCGGTGAATTATGTCGGGCCGTGATAATTTTACACATTTCGTGAGGTGCGTGAACTTGGCCCGAAGGGCTAGTTTCGACCACCCATGTTATACTTAGTGTTGTGTCCAGTTACTTTTATATTTAGAGTAGTCTATTAATACCATAAAATAATTTATTTCAGTTTACTTATTAAAAGGTGAGTGGTGTTGAGTCAAGCCGGGGAAAGGGAATTAAGACCTTGTAGGGTATGGGCAACACGTATTCCAATTTATTGGAAAGATAGGTTAACGCAACCCAAGGTAAGCAGTCTGATTTTTCTCCTAAGACACTCTATCGCATGGCAGTTGGTAGCTTTCGCGTTGCATATATCAATTTTTTTTCTTCAAAAATAGGGTCTATGGTTCGTTTTCTATTTTTGACTGACAACTTGTGAAAACAATTATTTATTTTTGAAAAGGTGGGTGAAAAAGGTTGTGCAAAGATTATGCACTGATTATTTTCTTTACAGCTCTGTAATCGAAGGAATAACAAGTAGGTGGAAGGAAGTCTGCAATCAAGTGGATATAAAAAAAAAACACCAAAAGATATTCGGATATTTTCATGCATAGTATTTTTGTAACTTATTAAGAGTGGGCGACATGAACGTGTGTAAATTTTCAAATAATCAATTCTAAAGATTTAATTCTTAATACTCCGACCTAAATATTAATTCTGTCCCCTAGGGGAGCTCCCCCTTCGTGGCTTGGATTTCGTTTTAAAAACCTGTTTAGTCTGACCCCTTCAGACCTGCGTTACGCTGTTTGAAATTTAATAAAAATTTAAATTTGCTTTTCATAGAATCATGACCGCCGGAAGCAGAGACCGGTGTAGTGACATTTTAATTTCAACTCGCCTCAAGTCGTGTCCTTGCCGTTGCGATTAATTATGAGACGATTTTATGTATGTGATTTGGCTCTCTCCTCGTGTGAAAAGATGACATAATCCCGGCTTTTTGTGAATCTTGGCAAGTAGCTGATTTAATAAGTTGACAGGTGTCATCGTGGTACTCGCTCAGATCCATATGCAAGGTAATAACAAGAGTATTATCTAGTTGGTTTCTCGGGCCTAGTATGGAATGTTAAATTGAATTTTGTAGATCCTACCCAGTATAGAGTAAGTTTTTTTTTAAATATAACATTTGGGAGGTCGATAATAAATTGTATTTTTGACAATAACTTCGTTATTTTTCATCCTAGAGAGTTGGTAGCATTACATGCAGAATGAAAATCGGCAAATGATTATCTAATTTATTGTAATTAAAATTATCTTCATTTTGGTATTTTGATATCGATTTTTCTGAATTTCAATAGGGTTGTATGTGAGTACTCAATAGTTTCCTACACCAAATTTCACGTTTCTATCTCAATTTAGGGTCCGATATATTGTTTACATACAAACGACGATGGTTGGACGACACGTCGAAAATAAATTTATCCTGAAACTATGAAACCTGACGATAAGTGAAACAACAGAGTTAGAATCTTTCTACAATTATCAAACCTAGTGACTGCATATACTGGATAAGTACTAGCCACAACAACAGAATAAGACTAAAAGCAAAAAATTGTAAATGTTTGTATCTATAGCTTCCATAAAACATTACTTCCTTATTTTAGCATTTTACTTTCACGAACAAAGTATTGTGATGGCAACGTTTTACATTTAAATAAAACATTGTTTTTAGTCTTCTGACACACAGGTGTTAATTTTACAAAATAGTTGATCCTCGTCAGTCTTGGATAATTTGTCAGACCTTTTAAAGACTTAAAAGCGATTTCTGGTTTAAATCGTGTTTGGTTATTTATTAGAATTTTCGATTTTTATATCAATTTTAAGTGTAGCTAATACACAACCGACTCAACCATAGTCATTTCGTCTGTGTGTTTGCTATGCAAGTACTCCCAACCAAACATCTGTACGACAAAAAATAGCGTAGTTATTGTCAGAAATGTGATTTCAAATCCCGACTTCCTGAAAGGCCGAGTCACCAACAAGCGTAGCGAGTGAAGGCTTCCTGACATAAATATAGCTTCAAGACTCGTCAAGGCCGAAACACTGACACGGGCGTAGCGCAGTAATATATACAGTAATATATAGGCTACACATCTATGAGGCCTGTTTAAGTCCTACCAGACGCGACATCATGAAAGTAGTGATGTACACAATTATGTAGTTATAGTTCGATTATTGTAGCTCGTGCATCACTGAAGATGGCGACATTGTCGTTGAACGTGTTTTAGTTAGTAAGACCATTATTTGTGAGAAATTATTTTCAAGTTTTTTTTTTTAAATTGATATTTTCTTGTTCATTAATTCTTAATTCTTGTATTTAGAAGTCTCGCCAAATTTACTACTTGTCACTTTCACATTTAAAACCGTAAATTTAATTTCTATTTAGTCTCATGAGTGCAATTTTTAGGTTAGGTTTTAATAACTGTTGCTGTCAATGTTTTGATTCTTGAAAGCTGTACTTATTTTATATTGCTTAGCATCCCTAAGGACCTCTCTAATAATGGGTACGGACGCGGCAATCTCTAGAGATTCTAGCGGGATCCACATCTAGTCTTTTGTTAGATACTTATATTTCTTCATTCCTATCAGGCCTTTCTTGACCAACGCTTGTTCTCTTTCAACCCTGATATTATTGGAGTATTCGAAGCCTTGGAATCTTTATTTTACTATCTTTTCTTCCTTTTTGTTATAAGGCGATGATGACCGAAAGGATTTTCGTGTTTAAACAACAAGGAAAAAAAAAAGAATAGAGACAATTTCAAAATCATCTATACCAATTTCTTTTAAATGTGAAGATCAATGACCCAAACCCGTGTGAAATATTTTACGCTAAGGACGCGTTTATAGAAACAAGTGTAGGCTCTATTTATATATGTATAAATATATTTCAAAGCCGTCCTCCATGGTTCACAATCATTTTGCGACAGATAACTACTGAACTGGTATTTTTGGTAGTTTTGGTTGGATTTTGGGTGTTGGGTGAGTGAGAAAGTTTGTACAATGTTTTTACATTGTTTATTGTTATTTCTCCTTGTTGTCTGGATTGTTCAAGTGTACAGTACCTGTGGTGTTACTTGTTACTTATTTGTTTATGAATATTGTTGCATCTCGTTGCACACTGTACGGTAGCCATATTTGGTTTACAAGAATTTACTGAATGAATTAAGCGAAGTGGCGATCCCGAGGTCCTAGCTGGATCTACACACTTCTTTATGTAGTCTAAAGCTCGCTCACTCTTTTTCATCTTTCGTATTAGTTCTCTCTTGACCAACTCTTGTTCTCTTCCCCTTACTTTATTTGCCAATATATTGTGCTCTTTTCTTCTTCATTTATATTACGCGATGATGGACGAGAGGTTCTTACACAACAAGAAATAGTTATGAAGAAAAATAAAGTATATACTTTTATAACTCACAATTTTAATTAAACAAATGTCATCAAATTTACCCTCTTTGTTTTCGCAGTCCCTCAAACAGACGTCACCCCTATAAACGAAACACAACTAACTGAAAACAGAAAGGGGTAGTTTGACCCTTTTCTTTCTTCAAGAAGTGGGCTACTAGGTAAACTGAAGAGGGTGGAAAACATGTATAGGGGATGTTATATGATGAGGAGAAGGGGGTTAGAAGTAAACATGTCATCTTCAGGGTCATTTCCTATTTAACTCTATTTGTATATCCGGAGACATATGGTGTTATTTAAGGGTTGAAATAATCTTAAATATTTCCGGAAGGATTGAATGGCTAAGTTTGTATTGTTAAATCTTTTTTAAAGAAGTGTTTTCTTAGTCCAGTCAAATTTATTCAAACTTCAAAAACTCCGGTAGTGAATGAAAAATAAATAAATTAATGGGCGGAATCATGGTACTTACCCAGCCTCATCATACAATAAAATAGAAGCAGGTCCTCTAAATGTAATTTCTATTTATTGATTTCTTCTCCTTGCAGGAAATAATAATTGTATCAAGGGGTTTTATACAGTCAGATCCTTTAAAACAGTTGTTACACAGGTTTTCTGAACCTCGTAATTATATATCACGAGTTCTCTACGTCGGCTAGGTTTTCAGGAGCTTCAAAGCTGTACATATGTGAAAAAGCCTTCATTCGCTACGCTCGTGTGACTCGTTCTTGGCTTAACTATACAAATATTAGTTTTGAAAATAACTTGTCGTAGAGAGGTGATGTTATTACATGCTGAATTTAAATCTGGTAATTTGAATATAATTTAGAGCGGTAAAGTTGAATAACATATGAGATGTGAACAAAAACAGCTTAAAATCGCCGATATTTTCATATTTTTAATTCGATTATTTGAATTTCAATATAATAAAATATATTTCTATATGAGCAAGTTTACACCAAATTTTCAATTCCTAATGTAGGCCTAATGTTTGTAGCCGCTATCGTGGTTACGTTCATACATGTGGAAATTATTTTGTGGGTTTTCTGATTCCGAATAGGTAAATAATAAAAGTGACTGCCGAATGATGATTGTTCTAATTAATTATATTGTACCAAAGAGTTAAGAAATGAGATCCGAAATAGTTTTTTTTAGATAATTCGGACAAAAAAAAAGATTTTCACTCTTAATATATTAAAAAACCCATTTTAATTTCAGAATTATAACTGTTTAAAGAATGTAAAAAAGTGTTGAGGTGAAAGTAAAAAAAAAAGTTGTAGAATCATATCTAAAATATAGCAAAGGAAATTTTGAAAATAAATATATGAAACTTATATTATTTGAAACTTAAAATGAAAGAGAATCAAATAAAGTTCAAATTGATCAATCAGTTTTCTTCCCTCCTGTTTAGAAGGCGATAAACCTCTTGGTCACAGTCGCCTTAAAAAAAAGAAAAAGAAAAGAGTGTAATATAAGACAAAAAAAAGGAGGTCGAAAAAGACCTTGAAGGAAAGGGGAATGAGAGACATCGAATCCAAGTCTAGATGAAAAAAGGAGTAGATCCAGCAAATATATCTCAGGATTGCTAAATCACTTTTTGGGTGGTTTAATACATTCAATAACACACGAATTTTTAATTGCAAAAATCACTTATATAAAGTATTCCAGATCCTTTTAACTCCCAGGATATGTCGAAGGAAATAAGACAGGATAAATCCATTTCCAACTGGAAACTCATCTAGGACGATTACAAATTGAGTGATACAGACTAAGACGAAACGAAAGGAAAGTATCCAGCCCGCATAGTGGTGGTGTGGTGTCTGTAAGGGTAAGATTAGCCAAGGGGTGGACAGGACAAGGGTCGTGCAATTTGCCGGACAATTAGACATGTCTTGTCAAGCTGTCTGAAAACCCTGCGTCCACACTTCTACGAATACTGTCTGATCTTTTATCTGTTTTATTGTATAAAATAAATTGCGTTGGTTTTTAAAATGATGTGGTTTTTATTTTCATATCTAAAATCATTTTATTTCAGAAGATAGTTTTAACCTTTTCACAAATACATTCTATTTCTTTTCTTTTTTATTAAAGTTGAAAAATCTCTCTCTCAGCTTCGCTTTATAAAAAAGAAGATAAAATAAAGACCCCTATCCCTCGAATACTCTAATAGCGTCAGATTCGGAAGAGAACGAGAGCGACCCGAGAGGAAAGATGAAAGAGAGGGATCTAACTCAAGACTACGTGAAAAAAGCAGTTGTGTGTTCAGTCAAAAACTGTAGTCAAGATTTTTGCTGATAAATTTATTTATAATTGTTTATACTGGTGAGCGACGGTACTTGATAGAATTTCATGTTATACAAATAAACCACAAAGATTCCTGTTAATGGGTTATTGGTAAAAAAAGTCGTGGGGCTGTTTTAAAAAAAAAATTCTCCAAATTAGTTTTACCAACTTTAGTGAAATGTGAAGATTAGTGACGAAACCAGCGTTCAAATTGCAAGTAAAAAATTACGGTTAATCAAAACAATCATGATCACTCCCATTTTAATAATTTTTTCTTCATTTGAATTTATTTTCTTTTACTGTCCTGTATGTATTTACATATTTTTGTTCTATTCATCTTCTTCTGTTTTCTAACTGTGATACTGTAGTAATTGACATGAAAGTTGAACTGGCTAACAAATTGCAAAGCCCTCAACATTATATCAGCCTACACGAGTTATTTCTGATTTAAAACGCGATAATAACCTTAGTCCATGTTATAACCAGTTATTTATTTTGAAACTTAATGTTCACAAAGTGTTTTATGTTTTAAAAATGCTGTTGTTCAAACTGTAGTCCCTACTTACTTGGCAAAGTCTTTTTTCTCTCTTAAATACAGCCTATGTACCTGGTACAAGAAAGAGGTCAACAATGCTAATTATAACAAAACACGGAACAGTTACGTATAACAATTTGTTTAATGTATCGGCGTGTCGTTGTCTGATGCACATAATCCATTGGTAGTCGTTCCCAATTTATAAAATTGTCTCAGCTGCAATACATGAATAGCATGGACGTGGGCTGTTTGCTATGGGTGTGCCAAGGAAGGAATTTTTGTATATAGAATGTATGACATATAAAATGTATAAATGTGATTGTGAATGTTAATAAGTATTTTATATCCATTTAAATTATCAATTTCGTTATTATTTTATGTTAAAATTCTTTAAAAATCAATTTTCGTCTATTAATTGTTATTTATTATATATTTTCCAAGTTAATTGATAATTTTTATTTATAAATATGTCTTGTTTATTTCTCTCTTCTAAATTTTATGTTATATTTTGTCTTTAGGTAAAAATTGTATTAATTGTAAAGGCGTTAAGTAGAAGAGAAAACGTGATGTACCCAACTTTACCCATAAATGAAGGTAAATTGTTACAATTTCACTCGCTCTATCTTCAATTTTAAATTTTATATTTTGTAATTATAATCTATATTATTTTTTTGTAAAATTGTGTTTATAAGTAGAAAATTTCTAACTTCATATTCTATAATCATTTTGTTTAATTTTATAAGTATGTTTTAAGTTTTACTATATTTTGTAATTGTTGAGGTTATATTAAATAGAGGACCCAGTGGCCCTAACGTACCCTCAAAAAATTAAAATTTATTCTATTCTATTCTTACTCTCTCTCTCTCTCTTTCTCTCTCTCTCTCTCTCTCTCTCTCTCTCTCTCTCTCTCTCTCTCTCTCTCTCTCTCTCTCTCTCTCTCTCTCTCTCTCTCTCTCTCTCTCTCTCTCTCTCTCTCTCTCTCTCTCTCTCTCTCTCTCTCTCTCTCTCTCTCTCTCTCTCTCTCTCTCTCTCTCTCTCTCTGACGGTCCTAACTTCACCTTAAAATAAAAGTAAATTATTCATACTCTCTCTTTGTTTATAAATCTTGAAAACGGGAGTTGATTTATATTCTCAAAACGTCGTGTATTACTTATCATATACAAAAAATATGTTCGATTAAACCGTATTAATTATTATTAAATTGATTGTAGGAAACTGGAGAATGTTGTCTTTAAGGAAAGACCTACTATCACGAGTTTCCGGCTCGTTTATGGTTAGTATTCTGCTTTACGACCGAGAGGTTCCGAATTCAATCATCGTGGAGCTCAAAAAAATACGATGTTGACCCAGCATCGTGAGAAAAATTGGGAAGCTACAATTGGTAGGGAACTCGTGGTTGAAAAGGATTGAACACGTCGACGAAAATGCGATGTGATTACTATTAGGCTATACAAGCGTTTATATAAGGCGTTTAGAAAATATATAGATATTGAATTTCATTTTCCATCACAGTTGCAAAGAGCATAATTTAACCAACAATTTAAAAAAAACATCCGTAGCTACTTCCCTTCTTTGTAAACAAATCATCAGAAATTTCTCAACGAAAACAACATTTTTCCGACTAAATAAATAAATGCAACATAAATATTTCCCCATAATTTCCCTCTCCTACATAGTACTAAGAAAGCCTAGAATGCATGTTGTAGCTGATTCTCTACAATTCTTTAAAGAAATTGAGTCTAAACTATCATGTAGCCGATCAGCTACACTATGCACTGTAGGGATTGCAAGAAACGTCAATTAAAAGTTAATATTTATTTTTGTACTGGGTTATTACTATTATTACAGGGGAAATTAAACGATAGTTTTTTGTTTTAATTATTTTACAGAACTCTATTAGCATTGCAAGACGTCGGTAGCCTCGCTCGGGGGTTAGCCTCGTGCAGGGAGCTCTTCTAATTGACAACCGCGTGTGCTACTCTTGCTCTCCTATTTGCTATTACACAACGGACCGATTCGTGGTGCATGGTATAGTTTTTACTCATACCGTTAAAAATGGAATAACAATCAAATTTTAGAGAGTATGTTTTCTTGAAGTTCTAAAAAAAAACTTTTAAACATTCGTACGTCTCGAAATCGTAAGATCACGTGAACGGAAGGTTTCATAACTAAAAAATTGCATAATCATAAATATCTCCCATTGTTGATTTATTGACATTTGCGGTGTTAAAACAAAGATCAAAGTAGATCACTATGGTACCCCCCCCTCTCTCTCTCTCTCTCTAAACAGCAAAACCTAAAGAAATCAATCATCCAACAGATAGGACACGTGAAAAGAAAGCAATTGGAGTCAATAATGAAAGGTATCTTTGCTAATAGTTGTGGTACCCTCCGCTAGCGGGAACATTTGTCTTGATCAAGGGGGGCCAGAAACAAAGAAATAAGGATTAAACCTGGGATGACATCAGTACCCCTGCTGTGACCGCGGTCACCGCCTACTGTGCTCTGTGTTTCTGTCTTCTTTTACATTTCTTGACCGTATTTTCAGTTTTAATTATTATTTTTATCCTGTGTATGTTACAGCTGGTAGTGGATGAGTCTATGGGGTGCCATAACCACCTGGTCATAGATGAAAGGTGTTTCAGCAACCGCATCTTTGAGACATCTGCTCTATCTGTGATTTTACTTTGCGTCGTTAAACTTATCAACTGTGTATATGATTTTCTCTAAATATAGGCCAGTGGTAGTAGGGTTTAACTAAGGTAAATGTGCTTTAATATCAGGTTTTTTTTTCTTCTCAAACTATAGTTTGGATTATAGAAATACATATATTAAAGAATTGTCAAACCAGTTTTTGAAGCAAGACCATTTTAAAATTGAAAAACAGGCAAAAAACTTTCTTTTGTAAATTAACTAGTTTCCATCGTAATTTAGAATAAACTATCTCGATAGTACAGTTTTACGATATAAAATTAGACGTACCTACAATTTGATATGCGTTGTGTTGCCTTTCAGCCACTTTATAGCTGGTTATGAGGGTTTATTTTATTATTTTCTGCCCACTTTTCCAAAGATCGCCAAAATATTACCAAATCACCACAATAAATAATTAATTGTTTTAAATGGAAAATTTAGTTTTTATGAACATTAAAAAAAAATTGTAAACCACAAAAGAAAATATTTTACACAACTGTGAACACTGATGCTTCCAATATAAATGAGACTGATTTCACATGTGATTATACTTTAAACAAAAAGGTAAAATACTCTGCCAAAGCAGCTTCATAATTATAGTCTACTAATAAAACATCCCAACAATACAAGTAATATGCTCATGAATATCTGACAATTGCGTAAAATTGTGTACCCAAGAAATAGCGACAATTACGTATAATTAGGAGAATTTGTATCTAAAACATAGTGACCATTTTGACAATTGTGTAACCAACAAATAGCGACAATTGCATGCAATTAGGAGACTTTGTACCTAAAACATAGTGACCATTTTGACAATTGTGTACCCAATAAATAGCGACAATTGCGTGCAATTAGGACAATTGTGTACCTGAGAAATAGCTAGAATATCGTACAATTGTGTACTAAAGAAATAGCGACAATTGTGTACTCAAGAAATAACGATATTGCGTACAATTGTGTACCCAAGGACAGCGAAAATTTCGTACAATTGTGAAAATTGTGTACCCAACAAATAGCGGCAATTGCGTACAATTAGGAAAATTGTGTACCTAAAGAATAGTGCATTTTGAAAATTGTGTATCTAAGACATAGCTAGAATAGCGACAATTGTGTACTCAAGAAAGAACGATATTGCGTACAATTGTGTACCCAAGGACAGCGAAAATTTCGTACAATTGTGAAAATTGTTTACCCAACAAATAGCGGCAATTGCGTACAATTAGGACAATTGTGTACCTGAGAAATAGCTAGAATATCGTACAATTGTGTACTAAAGAAATAGCGACAATTGTGTACTCAAGAAATAACGATATTGCGTACAATTGTGTACCCAAGGACAGCGAAAACTTCGTACAATTGTGAAAATTGTGTACCCAACAAACAGCTACAATTACGTACAATTGGGAAAATTGTGTATCTAATAAATAGTGACCATTTTAACAATTGTGTACCTGAGAAATAGCTTGAATAGCGTACAATTGTGTACTAAAGAAACATCGACAATTGTGTACCCAAGAAATAACGACAATTGAGTACAATCGTGACAATTGTGTACCCAATAACGACATTTTTGTACCCAAAAAATAGAGACAATTGCGTCCAATTGGTTACCCAAGAAATAACGACAATTGGGTACAATTGAGATAATTGCGTACTAAAGAAATAGTGACAATTCTGTACAAAATGACAGTTGTGTAATCAATAGATAGAGTAAATATGGTACGGTTGGTTATTACTTAACCAGTAAGGGGAAAAAATAAAAATTACGATTTCTTTCAAATTTTTTTCTCACACGATGAGTTTATCAAAATCGCCCTAAAAACGGTTTTGTTCAAATTTTGTTTAAGTGTATGTAGACTCTAAGGACCCAAACAAACAACGGACTGATGGTATCGGAAATCACTTTTTTCGATTTTCTGAAATCATGGTACCTGAAAATCAGACAAAAACAGAGATCGAAATTTTTAAACTCACACTATACTTCTTAACAAAAAATAAAAGAGTATTTGATTGTTTTGAGATGTTTATATAATGACTTAAAAAGAAATGCGAGACGTCTGTCTGCAAGGCAGTTTAAATAATATTTCTGATTAAATTTCATAGGTTCTATATAAATTCAACCATTCTCGATATTTGAGAAAGACATCGACGCAGTATTTATGTGGCACTGGACAGCCGAAGTTATATATATAGACAAGGTTACGATGGCTCTACACAGAACAAAAGTAGGCTCATATTTCGTAGTTATTAATTAATTCAGTATCATCTATAATAGAACGAGGAGGCGCCCTGCAGGGGAGAGCGGAGCGTGGGGCAAGGTTAACCCAAGGTCGTTTGTACTAGAGACTGATTATTAATTTGGTTATTGTAGCATATAGGCAACTACTGGACTCATAACTACGAACAAATTGCAGAAACTTTCTCCGAATGCTGGGAATACCGATAAAATATTTTAAATATAACCATTATTTTTGGTTTCTATGCAATTGAGTGTTTACATTATGGTTCACAGTTTTTAAAATGACTTACCTTGTATACGATGTAAGAGTATAGGGCAAGTTTGGTAACCGTGAAAACTGATCTTTTTATGACCTCATTAAACTAAAAAAATATCAACATGCCACCAGTCTGTCGATAGCGGCCACAAAAAATTAAGATAGGAAAATGAAATAATGGTATAGAAGACTATAACATATTGATATGGAAATCCATTAAAATTCAGAAAAATCTAACTAAAAATGTCAAAATGGCGGCCTTTTTAATCAGTTTTCTTGCTCACATGACGTATATTTTAACTCAAAATAGAAATTTAGATTCAAATTTCCAGATTTAAATTCTGCTTGTAATCGTAGCTCTACAATGAAAAATAGTGAAGTTATTGTCAAAAATGTAATTTCGAAACATGACTACACAAAAAAATAGGTATAGTTACAAGATAGGCAGACTCGAGTCACTGACAAGAGCGTAGCGAGTGGAAGCTTCTTTATATAAGTGTACATTCGAAGGCCACCAGAGTCGAGACAGTGACATGAGCGAAACGAGTGGAAACTTTTTAATATATACACATTTTCAAGACCAGTCTGAGCGTAGACGACGTCTAAAAAGTCCATGAAAGCTAATTTTTAGGTATTATAGTTAGAGGATCTGCTTGTACAATGTACAGTCATTTTGGAGTAGTTAAGTCCACAAAAAACGTGATTTTTTTAACCCGGGTTTCAAAGTGTTAAACCCCTTAAACAAATATATGGAGATGTAGTCGGGTTGAGATTTTTTTAAGGCAAAATTAATTGTTGGACGTGATAGTCTACCGTGAAGGACAAACACCGATCTAGACCATGATTTTGGACATTCATGATTTTTTTTAAAATCATAATTTGAGTATTCAAACAATCTGACACAAAAATTGTTCCAAAAGTTCTCATTTTAAAGCGGAAAAACAACTGAAAAATGTGCATCTTGAAGTTATTTTTAAAATCACACACATTTCAATAGAAATGTTGGGTCATAAATCAAAGGGTTTTGTGTATGAACTAGAAACAAAACAAGTGAACGTATTTAAGAACTCTTTATGATTTTGCATTACTTTTATATATATTCAAAATATTGTGTGTTAATTTACTACCGTGAAAGCTTTAGAAAAGTAGTAATTCATGTCCACACTTAGGGGCTCACTGGTTTCTCTTAATCAACTATTGATATTCTCTTCTGACCCTGAAGCTATTAGAATATTCGAGGTGTAAGGGTCAGTATTTTATGTTATTTTCTTCAAGACGATAATGACTAAAAGGTTTTTCGTCTTTAAACAGCAAGGAAAAATCACTCGTACCCGTTTGACTCTTGGATACATAATTAATTAAGGATTTAAAGACGCTAATGACCTTGAGCTCATTCTTTGTAAGAACGGTCTTGGAATATACTGTGCCTATGTGGTGTCTTTTCACCAATCAGGACATCCATAGGCTGAAAAGATTTCAGAAAAGGTTTTCCAGCTTGCGCCAGGATATTGACTTACTGCTTTAGTCTTTGACAAATAGAAGATTCACAAGGATCTAGCGCTGCTTGCGAAGCTCGTTCGTGGAAACATAGACTGTAAGGAGTTACTGGAATATGTGTCTTTCTGTGCTACTGGACCTACCTAGGTTGAGAAATCCGCACACATTCCGTCTTATTCACGTCTACACAGAACATTCTAATTGTGATATTCAGATGCTGTGCTAGATGGAATGGAGTACATGAAAAACTGGATATAAATTGTCCCGTAGTAAATAAAAGACTGATTTAAATTCTTTGTATTTTTATTTTGTACTTGTCTTTCCATGTTATATTATGTTGTTGACTTCAATGTTTATGGATGTTTGTGCTGTTGTTACTAGAAATTAATGAATAAATCAATAATCATGATGACACATATTCCCCCCCCCCACCACACATTCTATAAGCGAGTATTTGGCCAAACAAGGGTATTTCAATTGTACTGCAGATCTCCCTCGATCTTAATCCATATGATATTTTCCAATTCACAAAAGGTACCATTTTTAGGGTCGCTATTCTTAAAGTATGGATAGCAAGCTTGTGAGAAACCAGCTGAAAACATTGACAATTGAAAACGATATCTCCATAAGTGTTTATCTTTCCAAAGGAACCATTTTGAAGGATATAAAATATGTAGTCTAATTGAAAATAGATAATTTGAAATAATTATTCTAGCTATTTTTTGACAAATAGCGTATATAACAGATGTACAAAATACAAAATATGAATATAAGTTTTGAACAAAAAAATTATATTTCTATTTTCACAATTTTTCGTGATTACAATACTTGTGTTTTTCTTGTTGTTTGTGATGTTAAAGTTTTTTACTGTTATTTTAAGGAGAAAAACCGCCCAGTCATCACCCCCTTCTTTAAGAAAAGAACATCAAATAAAGACCTTTAGCCTTGGAATACTATAGCGTCAGGGTCGGAAAATAATAACAATTGATCAAGAGAGATGAATTATAAGTAGATAAGAAAGATGAAAGAGAGGGATCTAACTCAAGACTTCATGAAAAGATTGTAGATCCTTAGTTCATTCGGGACTGTCATTCCCGTACATACTAAAATGAGCCCTGAGGGTAGATTTAAATTTATTTGATAAGAATGTTGTTCATATTATTAATCAGACATTTGCCATCATTGTGTATATACAAACTAGTATATGACGTTTCGAAGTATAAATCAACTCTCGTCATCAAGTAATTAAATCAGACCATACAAAAAATAAGCATAACATATTTTTCATGTAGTTTTAGGCCTGGAATCTTTACTTAATTTTTTTTTTTTTTTTTAGTTTTCAACATTGGCTCTAGGCTGAGTTGGTATTTCACCTCTTTTATTCTAGGTTAATCACTTGATAACGGGGGTTGGTTTATACTTTCGAAATGTCGTGTATTAGTTTTTCTATACGCATACAATACGTTGTCATACAAGCAATTACAAAAGAAAATAAGAATATGAAATTAATATTGGTTCATTGATTGAATCACTTCGATGAACAGTTTAAAATATTTTAATCCATAATCATATTTAAAACCCATTCCAAAATATTTTATTATCTCTATTCTATTTTTAAAGTACTTGGTTAATGAAGGATTTTTCCATATTATTTTTCAGATTAATTTTTCACATTGAGTGACTTCAAGGTCACGCTTTTAAATTATTGAGAGAGAGGACGATAAGTTCTTATAACTTATTTTTATTTTCTCAGTATACATAGAAAGATCCGTAATTCGATAACGAATTTGGTCAATATATCTTTTTGAAGTGCCTTGAGTAGCTACAAAGAAGAGGTTTTTGGAATGATGTCTGTAGTCTGTTTGTCTGAGCAGTGCTCTATAGCCCAACGAGTGGACCGATTTTAATCACATTTTGAATGTTAACATATTTTGGCCATATATTGGGAGGTGTCTTTCATTTTTGGAAAACTCAAAATTTGTGGGTATCCAAGATACGAAAGAAACACAAAACTATCAATTTTAGTTTTAACATTTTTGATGAAATATTGCTCAAATGTAGCGTATATAGCCTTAAAAATAGGAATATGATATTTGATATAAGGGACTTTAGTGTGCTCATTAGAACCCTTCAGAAAAATCTAAAGGAAAATGTCAAAATGACGGCTATTTCAGATAGTTTTTCTATGTACCTTATGTGTAATTCAACTTATAACGCACTAAATTACAAATTTACATATTTCATATCTACATCTAATACTGCCGTAATGGTTTATACTACGATGACAAATAACAAAGTTATTATCAAAAATGAAATTTCAAAATTTGACGTCACGATAAAATGTGATATTCGTATAGTTACTACGAGATCCGGTAGGGCCGACTCACCCACACGAGCGTAAGTTAGGCTCCTTCACACATGTACAACTTCGATACCCACTAGACACGAGCGTAAGTTAGGCTCCTTCACACATGTACAGCTTCGATACCCACTAGACACGAGCGTAAGTTAGGCTCCTTCACACATGTACAGCTTCGATACCCACTAGACACGAGCGTAAGTTAGGCTCCTTCACACATGTACAGCTTCGATACCCACTAGATACGAGCGTAAGTTAGGCTCCTTCACACATGTACAGCTTCGATACCCACTAGACACGAGCGTAAGTTAGGCTCCTTCACACATGTACAGCTTCGATACCCACTAGACACGAGCGTAAGTTAGGCTCCTTCACACATGTACAACTTCGATACCCACTAGATACGAGCGTAAGTTAGGCTCCTTCACACATGTACAGCTTCGATACCCACTAGACACGAGCGTAAGTTAGGCTCCTTCACACATGTACAGCTTCGATACCCACTAGACACGAGCGTAAGTTAGGCTCCTTCACACATGTACAACTTCGATACCCACTAGATACGAGCGTAAGTTAGGCTCCTTCACACATGTACAACTTCGATACCCACTAGACACGAGCGTAAGTTAGGCTCCTTCACACATGTACAGCTTCGATACCCACTAGACACGAGCGTAAGTTAGGCTCCTTCACACATGTACAGCTTCGATACCCACTAGACACGAGCGTAAGTTAGTCTCCTTCACACATGTACAGCTTCGATACCCACTAGATACGAGTGAAGTGAATATAAACCCAATCAATATATAGGCTACACATCTACGAGGCCCGGCCAGGTCAAACCGACGTCAAGAAAGTAGTGATATGCATAATTACGAGTTTTATAAAACCAGAGTAACAACTGTTTTAAACAAACTTACCTTACTGGTTAAAACCCCTTGATTTACCACCACAATTTAACATTTCCTACAAAGCTCAGAAAACCATCTTTTCTGCATTACATTTAGAGGATCTGCTTGTATTATATTATATGATCGCCTAGATAAGTACCATAAGGGTTCCATAAATTTTTTCTCCTTCGTTCTCTTAATCTTCATTATGTATTTAATACAGTTAATTATTGTTGTATTTGTATACATATAAAACACAAGAGATTGTTGCCTTTCATAAGGAAACTCCTAATACACTGAGACTAAGGCATGTCTACTGGTTAATGCTCTTCTTACGAATGAGAAATTCTTCTGGGTAATGTTACGATTTAAATCATCGAGAGGCTCAAAAATGAAATGTGTGAGTAAAATTGGGAAGCTACAATTGGTATTGAACTCTGTTTACCCTCAGGGGCTCACTATAGTGAGTAAGGGTGTGGCAATCCCGAGGACCTAGCCGGATTTACACCTTAAATTTAGTCTTGTATTAAATCCTTCTCTTTCATCTTTCCTATCAGGTCTTTCTTGTAAGTGGCGATTTGTAAGTACAGTCAATACGAATTTGAATCAAATTTGTTGGCATATGTTTTTTAACTCGAAATTTGGGAGTAGCTGTAAGAAAAAAGTCAAAATTATAATTTTCTCAAAATTGGCTCTAACGACTTTGATCATTTTTTTCTTAAAGACCCGAACATTCCGGATTAGTCATCTTTTCTATAAAAATTTCTCTTCGAAAATTATCAATAAAAACAAAACAATAAAGCAATACTGCTGTTTTAAAACACACTTTCTCAAAATCATCTCTACTAATTTCGGTCAAATTTGTGTGATATATGAAAATTAATTATCCAAATCGGTGTGCAAAATTTGAGGTAAAATATATAACGCTTCAGGAATAATTGGTAAAAGACAAAAACGAACCTTGGCCCATTTTATTAGGGACGCGTTTATCGCACAACGAAAGGAAGTTAAGTCCCTTATTTAAATATATAATTTTTTTTCTTTCAAAAACTGCATCCAATTCCAATTTTTGGTTGACAACTATCAGAACCGATGTTTTTGGTCATGAATAGTTTTGATTAGTACTGATTTGGTTTTAGAGTTGGATGAGTTAGAAAGTTTCTGCAATGTTTTTTACCGTTTATTTAATTTGAGAATCTGTCAAATATCTTCCAACGTGTTATTACGCACTGTTGTTGTCTGTAGCATATATTTCGCAACACTACTTGCAACATGTCTAATATATTGCTGTTTATTCTTGAACTGTAACCTTAAGTTTGTTACCCCAGATTTATTCATCAACACTAGACTTTAGATAACCTCTGAGAAAATATTTGCATACTGACTGGTCTGGAGATCGTCTCCATGGAAATCATACACCTGGATCCAACGACGATGCAGTTAAGGTCCAAGTCCTCTATCGTTTTGTACCAAGTAGAATTGAAGTCATCGCTTTCTCCGTCATGATCTGCATACAAATAAAGATCCGATGACTACAAACTAGCCATAGCGTACTATACAGTTACTAGTGGACTCATATGAAGCTGTTAAAAAAGTAACAGGGAAGTCCTGTCTGTAGAAACCCCTAAAACCCCAACTCCTTTAGGAAGAGCATCACATGAAGGGAGTCAAGAGTGGGTATCTCCTCTACATCAATCTGGTACTCTCACAGACTTCTCTTCCTTTTGTGCATTACTGGAACTCATTCGGTTAATAGATGGTTTGAGATTTCCTCCCTCTCTTGACAGAATCTGGATGGGAGATCCCTTCTAAGGTGTTCCCTAAGTCTGATTTTTTTATTCCGATCCTTCTAAGGATTCCCTAAGTCTGTAATGTTCCATTACAAATCCTGTTTGCCTTTACAGTTCATCTATCGTTATTCAGAGGCATGCTCTAGACCTTATTCTGTTAAATTTTCCAGGAATTCTTAGAACTGTCTTAGTACTGGTATTCTTTCCTATGTTTCTGAACCATCTCTGTCCTATTTGCCCTCCCTTTGATGGGTGTTCATTAGGAGTGAGATTTCTCCTGAGTGGTCTGTATGATCTTCCTCTACTAAGTTTATAACCTCAGCGTTTTCACTGAAATCTCAACGAAGCGGAGGACTCCCCATGCAGATAGCCGTCACGGAGTGTATGCTTCATTTTATCAGCACGTTGAGTTGCGGTGACATCACGCATAACCTCATTATTTTTAATTTCTCTTTCCATGTTTTTAGCACCAACAACCAGTGAAAGAATTGTCCACTTGGCCAGAGCGTCGCTAGTCGGGTAAGGTTAAATACTGTGAGAGGACACTAACAGTATCCCTCCGGCTCCGTCTGCCACCTTACAACCCGTGCTATTCAACCTATCAGTTCAGGTTGCTTTATATTTTAGGATTGGGCTGAAAACAAAAGAAAAGAGTGGATGAAGGTTACGACATAAACAAAGGATTACTTTCTGGTTGAGCATTGTGTGATTCTGTTATGTTTGAAGAGTTTACACGGTGGACTAATAACCTGGTGGTTTGTTTTGGTAGCAGAAATAGTAGATCGTAACTTTGTCGTATTAAAACTAGGAACGATATGGCGTCAAACATTGAAATGACAAAAAATATCACGATTTTTAGAATAGGTTTCTACTATTAAAGCACGGTATCCACTACTTCATCCTTACTGATATGGATGAAAGATGTTTATTTAAGATCAAAGTCGTTCTCTTTACCTCTTACATGTCAACAATTCCAATCTATTTCACTTTAAGTTCCCTTATCTCATCCTGTATATGTCAAACACAAGTTGAAAATTTCATGAAAATCGGTTCATTCCTTCTTACGAAATACAGATAAATCCTAAGTTACATTGGTTGAATCCATTGGCTTAATTGAATCCATTGAATAACCGTTGGCTTATTATTATTATTATTATTTTCCATTCCTTTTATTACATTTAGATAAACAAAACATGATTTAGATTGAGAAAAAGAGATTAAGATAAAAAATAAAGTTTTCTTTAACAACAAACTAAAACAAAACAAATAAATTGACATATGACATAATAATACATTACTTTAAATTAAAATACAAAACACAGGAAAGAAAAACCAAAACAATATTACTTCTAAATCCTAAAAAAAAAAAAAACTAAAGAAAAACAATTTAAGATAAACAAAAATATAAGGAATGGAATAAAGCAGCCTCCAAGGGTCTACCCGTTTTGAGGCTGCATATCTCAAGTAAAAAGATAAAAAAGAAGAAATAACAGAATTCAAGAGACCATCGGGAGCAGTTAAACTATTAATAAATTTAAATTTAATTTCATATTTATTACAAATATTATAATTTGTTAAATAATAATTTGTTCTATGATAATTAATTATGCACATATATTTGCATCTATGGCATAAATTTAAAGTGGTAAAACCTTACACATACGTAACATACAAACACTCACATACCATAAAAGTCCATATTTCTACAATAATTGGAGTTGATAGATTGCCAATTTCTCACGCCTTGAAAAAAATATTTTTCTCTTTGTTCTATAAATACGGCATAACGTCATAATTTATATTGATGTCAAAAAGGTTACTATAAAAGGTCATCTACATGCACAAACATATGCATACACTTACGCTCACACGTTCAAAAGACGAGATCTAGGTTTTCTTTGAAACGGCTGCACCAGGTCAAACATTTTTTTTTTCGAGTGAGTATGAGGTGGATCTTGGGTTTAGATTCAGACCAGTAGCGACAAATAAGACTATTAAAAGAACAGTTACGTGGCCGATTTTGAGAAATTACGTCTTTTATAAACAGCTCCATAGCAGATGTTTTTGTTTTCTACCGATAACTCATGACCCGGCATTTTTTTAAAGATGACGATCAATACGTTTTAAGCAAAAGTTTTGGCATCCTTTAGCAAAAGTTTCGGAGATATGGCCAAAATATGATCATATAACAAATTTCGTTAAAATCAGTTCAAATTCAGGCTTTTTCCAATTCAAGGGAACTCAAAACGGGTCCGCAAAAAACTAGACACCGATTTGTTTAACAAATCACATAACATTCTCTATACTGGATATGTGAGATCGAAAAAAATTGGGGAGCATTTGAAACGGCTATTTCGTTAACCATTTAGATCTACAAAAGCCTATAACTGATTTTGAATTTTACATTCTGCGTATATTGATGCAAAAGTCAAGAACCACAAAAATACCATTGCGTCCTTATTTTTGTTGTTGTTAAAGGCGCAAAACTCTCGGTTGTCATCGCCTTATAAAACAAGGAATAAAGAATAGAAAGTAAAAACCACTACTCCACTATTACTCTTATATCTTCAAGGTCAGAAGAGAACACGAGTTGGTCAAAAAGACCTTAAGGGAAGATGAAAGAGAGGATTCTAACGCAATTCAACGTGAAAAAGCTGTAGATCCATCTAGAGTCCCTGAGGATTGCCACGCCGGTACGGACTAACTTCGAGAACTATTATGTCAAGTGTCAGAAGCATTTTTATTGTCAAACCCTTAAAAGTGTCAATGAAAGCTACTAATGTTTGGTTATGAAATAGTCACATCAAAAACAGATGACATTTTAAAAGCACTCTAATAATGTCTTACTATGATGTGATCTCACAATGAATCCACAATTTAAACAGAAAAGGACAACATCGTTCTAAATGTCACCCCTCCACCCTCTTGTCAACCTGTAGAGATGCCATCTCACCCTCGCTAAGAGAGACAACTACTTAGGGATGATAGCCCATTTAATGGTTAATTTCACCCGGCACACGACACACCTCCCTTTTAAAACTCATTCCCCTACACTTTGCTTTGCTCTTTGAGATACTAAGAAATGGATTTTACATTTCCATGATGAAATTCTTCAAAGGATTATCGAACTGAAGATGAAAGGATTTCGTATGAATGCAGAATGGTCAAGAAACTCTAGTTAGTAATTTTATTGGAATACGTCTATAGATTTACGAGTTTTATACATCACTGATGTGATATATCTATCCAAACTGATTTTCTAGTATCATGAGAATATTTAGTTATTTTTAAAATTATTATTTGAACAAATACTATCATACTCTATCAATTGTATAGGTCAAACGTTACTCTTAACGCCGCCAAAATTACTATACGATTGTCTGATTTGTACCTTATTCTATTAAAAGATCAAGGAATTGTATGTATGTATGTATGTATGTATGTATGTATGTATGTATGTATGTATGTATGTATGTATGTATGTATGTATGTATGTATGTATGTATGTATGTATGTATGTATGTATGTATGTATGTATGTATGTATGCATGTATGTATGTATGTATGTATGTATGTATGTATGTATGTATTATGTATGTATGTATGTATGTATGTATGTATGTATGTATGTATGTATGTATGTACTGTATGTATGTATGTATGTACCTATTCCCAGTCATTTTATCTCAAAAACGGCTGTAACGATTTTCTCCATATTTTTTTATATAAAGGGTTTTCAACATCAGGAATCCAATGGACTTGGTCAAAATTTCGAGAAAAATCATTTTCTATGAGTTTTCACGATTCGAAAAATACACAGTAAAAATATATAGGAGAAATATTAGCTACGCCTACTGTTATTAAAAGAACAAGGAATTGTTTGTATGTATGTATGTATGTATGTATGTATGTATGTATGTATGTATGTATGTATGTATGTATGTATGTACCTATTTCCAGTCATTTTATCTCAAAAACGGCTGTAACGATTTTCTCCATATTTTTTTATATAAAGGGTTTTCAACCTCAGCAATCCGATGGAATTGGTCAAAATTTCGAGAATTAATAGAAACAATGAAATTTTTCACCTAATTTGTTTAGCAGACTTGCTTCTATTAATTCTCGAAATTTTGACCAAGTCCATTGGATTGTTGATGTTGAAAACCCTTTATATACAAAATATGGAGAAAATCGTTAGAGCTGATAATTCTACAAAAAACGTTTTAAAATATATTTTTATAATTTTCATAATGGGAGATAATTATTGTACTTATAACAAAACCAAATAACTAACAACATACCCAATTTTTTATATATGAGACAATAACCCGTTCGGAGATCGGCTTTCCTGGTACTGACATTAATACTCCTTATTAATAGATAAACAAGTTAATGATACCATCGTGGTACTTACCCAGCCCCATCATACAATGTCATATCCCCTAAAAGTAATACTCAAAAGTTGCCCTTGCAGTAAATATTAAATTCTACACGTAGATTTTTTGGTCTTACCCAGTAGGGTAAGTTTGTTTAAATTAGTAGTTACACAAGTTTTCAAATATCATAATTATGTACATCTCTACTTTCTTTACATGGAGTAGACTCTAACAGTCCTCGTAGGTGTTTATAAATTATAAAATTTCCACTGGGGGGACACGAAACTGTACATCTGTAAAAAAAGTCTCCATTCGTAGATTCGTGTCGTTAACTCGGCTCTATCAGATCTTGTATACGAATATAATTTTTTTAGAGGTCGGGTTTAGAAATTACGTTTTTGAAAATAACTTTGCTATTTGCCATCGTAACAATGGAAATCTATTGCTATTTGCCAAAGAGTTAAAATCTGGAAATTTTTATCTAATTTTGTGTGTTATAAATTGAATAACACATGTGATTGAAAAATACTACTTTTTAGCCACTATTTTTACATTTAAAATATTTCAATAGGGTTCACTATAGTTCCCTGTATAAATTTCATGTCCTTTATCTTAATTTTTGGGGCTGTTAACGTGTTTACGAATAGGTGACAACAATCTCGAATAGGACAGAATCTCGAAAATCACTTTTTCAGTTACCTGAGACCATAAGATGTGAAGATCAGTCAAAAACCAAAGTTAGAATGTTTTACGATTATCAAACAAGACTTATATATTTCGTACACTGGGTAAATAAAAGTGCTAGCATAATAGTCAAGGACTTTGTTAAAACGAAAATTAGTAACCTAAGGAAAAAGTCAGAGTTAAATCTAAGCCTGAGGGATCGAAACGACAAACTAAGACTAACTTTTTTTTCTGTTTGTTTAAAGGCAAAATTCTCTCTGTCATCCCTTTATAAAAAAGGAAAAAAGAGCATTAAATAAAGACCCCTAACCTTCAAATACACTAATACCGCCAGGGTCGAAAAAGAACCAGAGTTGGTATGTAGTCCTAGATTAGCTGGAACTATCAAAAATCCTTAACAAATTTTGGCATAATATCTTACATTCATTTTATTGATTTTGTATTTTAAAATAAAAAACACAGACGACAAATGAAGCGTTAAATATGATGCAGAGGAGAGAAATAATTGTGCAGTTTGTTGATGTAACTTATTTGAAATATACTACTTTTCTTATCGTTACAGTCCTGAATGCGCACTTCCTTACAATTTGCCTCCATACTCTCTAACTGTACCTCACCTCGCCATCTTCATTACAACCTCTATCCATCTTTTCCTTAGCCTTCCAAGTGTCCTTCTTCCTTTTCATTTTCCCACGTAACAACAAATTTCTTGATATTCCCTCTTCACCAATTCGTTCCTCATGTTCAAACCATGCCAACCGCTGGAACTTAACAGACCTCATTGTGTCTTTTCTCTGGGGTAAATTCATTGTTCTTCTCTGAGGATAGCTCAGTTGGTAGAGCATTGGCGCGTAAAGTAAAAGGTCCTGGGTTCGATTCCCGGTCTAGGTCGTATATTTTTCACTTGGAATATTAGTGTATTTTCAATACCTGCTAAGTAAAAAATCGTATAAGCGGAAAAATTAATACATTAAATTTAATAAATACATACGTAAGGGCTGATAAATGAGTAGAAATTAATTTCAATGTCGCATATGCAAGGTAATTAGTTTAGAAACTCAAAATTGCAGCAAAAAACGTAAAAAGTCAAGTGAGAAATCTACGCCCTGTGCTGGAAGCGACTAGGATAGCTCAGTTGGTAGAGCATTGGCGCGTAAAGTCAAATGTCCTGGGTTTGATTCCCGGTCTAGGTCGTAAATTTTTCACTTGAAATATTATTGTATTTCTTCTCCATCTTTCCTTTCCTCTTACGGAGCCATATATCATAATTTGTCCTCCAATGCACGTAAAGTAATCCTATCAGCAAGTTCCATGGTCCACGCATAAGTTACAACTGGTCTAATAAAGATCTAGTAGGCCTACAGTATGATTTTCAATCTTTTAGACAGTTATTTTTAATGTAGTCAGGTATCAATTTATGCCGCAAACGTATTAGTCATTTTACTATTTACGTATTGGTTATGTTTAATGAGTAGGGGTTCAACATTTGGTTTGCAGCTGTATTTGCACATAATTGTTACGACTGGTGATAGTATGTTCACTAAAATAAAATTATACACTACTTACAGTTGATACGCTGGCGTTGTGGGGGGCTATTATTTATTTGGTGTCTTTTTGTAAACACGTTTTCATTGACTTTAACAGAGTGATATACTAAAATCGAAACACTAGTTTTTTCTCTCGACCGAAAATGGCAGAATGGCTTTATCCAGTATAAAAATCAAATGAGTTGAGTGAAAGAACAAAACTAAGGATGTTTTAACATAGAAGTCATCTACGGACGGCCGTAGATAACCTGGAGTCGAACTGTCCAAAGGAAGTTGGGGCTGGTGAGGAAGACGAGGTCAAAGGTTAAAGCGATGACGGTTTATATGTTTCTGTGGAAGCCTTTTATTTGCCATCTTCCTTGGAGGAATTAAAGAAAGTACCACCGAGGCTGAAAAGTGCCACTAATAATAATAAAAAGGAGGTAATAATAATTTCTCAAACATACATTTTGGGGTCCCATTCAAAAAATTTTGGGTCCCATGAAACAGAAAAATTTTACAATTTATTTAACCTTTAAAATGAGGTACAACTTCACTTACTAAATTTAGGGTGTGGAGAATTATGGAAAAAGTGGTCATGTAGTATATTGTTTTAAATCTTTTTTAATCCTGATTCATCAATAAGGTCTTATTTTTATAAAATTATTAGTATAGTCATGAGAGAGAAAAAGATAAAGTTCAACATAAGGCATTTTTGACTGCCATTTTAGTGGGGTAAATTCTTTCATGTAGTCTTGGGTTATATTCGTCTCTTTCAGCTTTCCTATGAGATCTCTCTTGACCTATTTTTGGGCTTATTTCTAAACTGGTTTGATTGATAGGGTTCTTCAATAACTATATACAGGCTGTCACAAAAAAAACGTTAGCGCACTATAAAAAATCGGATTCTACATATTCAAATAAATGAAAAATGTTCAGTAACTTTTTTCGGATTCGCCTTAGTTTAGTCGCAATCCGCCAATTTTTTTCTCACTTTAACTCCAGAAATAGATAAGATATTGAGTTAGAATTTGGTATAAGCATTTTGTATTTTACGAACTACAAGTGTAAGAAACACAAATACTTTATTTTTATAATTTTCAAAATGGCGGCCGTTAACTTTTTTAAAAGTTAACAGTTTTGTAGATATTTGACGTTAAAAATTTTAAACGGCCGCCATTTAAAAAATAATAATAATAAATGTTTTTTTTTAAAAAATGACGAATTGCGAATAAATTAAGGTGATTTCGAAAAAAATTACTAAACATTTTTACTTATTTGGATATATACCATCCGATCCTGTATAGTGGGTTAGGGTTTTTTATGAAATAAATCCTGAAGCTTCAGCTTTTAGTTTTAGTTTATATACTTTTTTTCCTTGTATATTATTTTTGCCTCTATCCAATTAAGTTTATTATTTTACGGACCAAATATGTTCAAATTACCAAGTTACTAAATGTAATTTCTTAACCTAAATGTTGCATGCTTAAAAATGTATTTTTTTATCGTCTTTACAAATTTCGTATGGTTTAGATCCCATTTTGAATCGTTGTGGTCATTATGATTTTCAATACTTGAAATCATTTTCGAATATTTTATTTCAGAAATAAAAAACTCTAGGCATCTTCAATAAATTAAGCTTTTGAAAAATATATTTTGTCTTCCATAGCGATATATGTATTTCTATTTATTAATATTTTGTTAAATTAAAAATTGTATGACAATGAGTTTCCAATAACGACGTCAAAGTTATTTTTTCTAAAATTACTCGAGAACAGCAAATTTCTCCGTTTTGTAATTGGTGTAATTTAAACATACACACTTTATAGAGAACTTGTACTAGTTATTAGTATAACGCTAGAATTTATTGATAATTTATTTGTTTCCACTTTTTGTAATATTGTATAAAACTTGTTTCCCTCTTACAACAAGAAGAAGAAACATTCGAATCTGTATAATACAGTAGCATTAGTAATTCTCTATTATACTGTTAACCTAACCATTGACTGTCGTTCATACAGTTTAAGTGTGTTCGGCAATTCTGTTGTCTTAAGAGAAACACGCATGTCATTGTTTCTCCAGAAGCCCCCCCCCCATACTTCTACAGAAATGATTAGATGTCGCTCAATCAATCACTCGTACACAGCAGGCGTCACAAAATCGGCTTTTGTGATCGCTAATGATCTGGAAAAATCAAACTGGATATTTCACGCTTTCCGCTTCTTAATGGTTTTATACTTATAATGACATTTTGACTTCTAATAATAGCTTTGGGAAACACTTTTTGACCATTAGATCAATCGGTGTGTTTCACAAGGTTGATAATTTCTTTTTAACAGTTCAAGGGCGCAGTGTCTTTAGGCTAATTGATAGAAGCTGTATTTGTGTGAAAGAGAGAAGACTTTTTTGAACTTTGCTGCTAGTCTGCTTATCGCAGCTAAATCCAACTTATGAATAATTAATTTTATTTATGACTCCTGTTTGAGAGATTTTTGTAATAAAAAGCGCTCAACATGACTGCTCTTGCACCCTAAATAATCCCAGACAAGTTGATCGTCACCATCATGTTACTTACCCAGCCCAATCATACAATGTAACACAAGCAGATCCTCTATATGTAACGCCCAAAAGTTGGTTTCTTGAGTCTTGTAGGAAATATTAAATTGTATTGGTAGATCAAGGAGTCTTGCCCAGTAGGGTAAGTTTGTTTTAGAAAGGTTTTCTGACCTCGTAATTTTGAATATCACTACTTTACAGAACAAACCTAATGGTTGATCATGATAGTGGATCATATTTATGAATGAAATAAGAGCAAATCAAAATACATACGGGAGGATAAAAAAAATACAATAAATACAATATTCCTGAGATATTTATCCCATATTGGAGTGGGAGTAGATACCGGAAAATGGTTATATCAACTAATTATTGAAAAAAAAAATCGCAAAAAAATTAGGCTACATAAAGAAAAAATAACTGCGTGGAATTCACAGATTTTAAACACGCCAAAATGATTTCAGTATTAATCATTTTGCCACTCCAAAGCCTGGAAAAAGTGTGATGGGAATAACCCCCTCTCTCCTAAAATCCAGGGTGTACGCAATTGTTACTCCGAAGCCGACACCTACCATGCTCAACCCTTTGTATACTAATTATGTACGTAATTATTGCTGTACGCAATTCTCACTGTAAGTAATTGTTCCTGTGGGCTATTGTCATTATAAGTAATTTTTACTGTAAGCAATTGTCACTGTAGGCAATGTCACTGTAGGCAATTGCCGTTATAACCAATTGTCAATGTACCCAATTGTCACTGTAAGCAATTGTCACTGTAAGCAAGTGTCACTGAAAGTAATAGTCATTGTAAGCAATTGTCATTGTAAGTCATTGTCGCTGTAAGCAATTGTCGCTGTTAGCAACTGTCACTATATGCAATTGTCACTGTAAGTAATTGTCGCTGTTAGCAACTGTCACGATAAGCAATTGTCACTGTAAGTAATTGTAACTCTAAGTTAAGCAATTACCACTGTACGAAATTGTCAGAACACCAAAATAATCAGTGAAATCTGTTCTTCAATAGTGCACTTTCAAAATTTTTGTCGGTGTTGAATGAGTGTTATGTATACTGAAGTAATTGTTAAACATATGTTTTAAATTTTCGGCAGGTATGCCAACATATGACTGTGAAAGTATCGTACTTCCTGCAGTAAATATTTTTTAAACCACCTTTTTTTCTCTTAACTTATTAAATTACCCTTGTACAAAGCAAATTACATGTTGACTACCTTTGGTTCAAAACATTGGAATAAACGCTCTACTGAATCCAAAATCACAGATTTTCTTCTTTCCTTTAGAGATATTTAATTAAAATAAAAACATTCCAAAACTAGGTAGCGGTATTATTTTCCCTCTAAAGTACCAAAGTCGTTCTATACGTAAAATCTGAGCGTTAAAGCTCTTAGGTCAATTACCTCCCCCTTCAATGAGAGGGAGGGGTTCTCTTTGAAGTTGTGTTTTTGCTGAACCTTTCAAACAACTCTCTGCCGATTCGTCCATTCACCAAATTCAACCAATTCTAAAGCCAGACTTTTTTTATAAGCAGAACTTATTCGCGCGCACTCACACGTCCGCGAGGGAGCGTTGATTTTTGCTCTACTGTAAAGAGAGCAAAAGTTGATCACATATAGAAGGAGTTGTGGGTGGGGTGGGGGTGAAAAAGAACAAACAGAAGCGCCCGATTGCCCTTCTATAGAACGAGTTGAGGTCTATGAAAGGGTAATTTGCTAATAGAAAATATTATGAAACTATTTGGTGTACGCGTGGTTGAATGAAGACGCATTGGTACATTATCTTACTTGTAAATAAAAAATTGAACCAATGTTTAATTTAAATCGGAAACATTTTTTATGTTCTCACTTAGACGTAGTAAAGGTAAAGAGGTTCAAACTAATCGACGTCTGGTCGTTTGTTAAGAGCTGTGAAGCTCACACAAATTGACTCATTTTGATCAAATTTGCTAAGTGGAGATGTTTAGACCATTATCTAGAAATCTTCTTTTTTTTTTATTTTCATTTATAACTCAAATTTTTGGTTAACCTGCCAAAGACAAAAAAAAATTTAAAAAATTCCAACATGTTTAATCAAATTTTGCTAAAATCTATTCCAGAATCCAAACAAAACGAATTAAACCTCAACTTTGTTATAAAAGACGTAATTTCTCATAAACTTCTAAACCGATTTCATTGAAATTTTGATCAAATGTGAATATTAATGACTTAAAGCAGTGTGTTAAATTATAAGTTAATGAATGGTACTCACTGTTCAAGAATTGGCAAAAAAAATTAGTTTGAGCCAAAGTTTAGCAGAAGCGAGCAATCGTAGTCTCAATTTAATATCTCAACTCATATTTAAATTTTTTTTTTTTTTTTCAAAATAAAAAATCAAAGAAAATTTTAATTTCTTTAAAGTTTATAAGTGGAAGGGAGCTTCTATCAAAATGATTTTTTAAAACGTGGTATCACATGAACCTAGATTTTAAAATCTCATTTATTTACAAAGTAGGTGGTACTGTGAGGTCTAAAAAGAAAAATTAAAACTCTTTGACGTATTCCCTCTTACCTAAGAAGATTCTCAAGGAACAATAAATTTAGGATGAGGAGATGGACTTTTCTTTTTTATCTATCTTATTACAATCTAGTTAAAAATCGCCATTTTAATTACGATTGTTGCATGTCTTCATGTAGTTTTTCTTGTTTAATCGAGCTATTTAAATTTGAAATGATGTCCATATGAACCATTAGAATTATTTTACTTATACTGTCTTAAGTTAAAAATTTTAAACCCTGGAATCGTCCCTAACTACAGATAAGATTGCCATAAAACGGGTTTAGCAATAACAAAGTTAAGGGGGAGGGAGAGAAAATTTCTTTTCAGTCATCTTGTAAAAAAGATATATTTAATTGTATAAACTACTCAGAGTGGATTCCAGTAAACCCAAAATTAATATATATTATATTCAGTCATATCTTTATACTCTCACTTTTACATATCCACTATACAAAGTATAGGATAACTTTGGTAATCGCAAACTATTGCTATTTCTTTTTTTGACTCATCATAACATTTCGTGGTTTCATGAAACCGAAAAAGTGAATTTCAACATGTCCGTTCGTCGACGTTCTCGTCTGTACGTAAACACGAAAGAGACCACAAAAATTAAGAGTTTTTTTGTCGTGTGTTATTCAACTTATAACATACTAAATTAGATTAAAATTTGCAGATTTTAATTCTACACGTAATGGTAGCAACCACACCTCTCTACGATGACAAATAGCGAAGTTAATTTCAAAATACAATTACAAACAGTGACCTCAAAAGAAAATGCGATGTTCGTAAAATTTGGTAGGGTTGGGTCACTGACATAATTATGTCGGGAGGCCCGATGGGGTCTAGTCGACGTTATGATAGTAGTGATATACAAAATTAGGAGGATCATGAATACCTGTGTAACAACTCTTCTAAACAAACTTAGAGTGTAAAGTTTTTAATATAAACACATCTACAAGACCCCTTAAGGTCTATCCGACTTGAAGAATGTAGTGATATAACCAATTACAAGGTTCATGAAAAAATATGTAACAACTGTTTTAAACAAACTTACCCTACTGCATAAGACCTCTTGATCTACCAATACAATTTAACATTTCCTACAAGGTCCAAGAAACCAACTTTTAGGCAATACAATCTACTTGCACCTATTACATGGAATGATGGGGATTGGGTAACTACCATGACCCAAAACTGGTTTTTGTTGATGAAGGCAGGAGTCGAAACATACAAACAAGTTAATTTTTATTTAATTTACTATATACTGATTGTAATTTTATATATTTTGTAAATACATCTTTCTGCGAAGCCACGTGTAGTGAAGACGTTTGGAAAATTCATTTATCAAGAATATACATCCACGAACATCAATAAATTTACACTAACAAACCGGAAATTGTTTTACTAAGGACAAACCTTTTACAAATCCCAAAATACACCTATTTTACAATCTTTTGTACCTTCAAAGAACTAACAAAAGATGATAGTAAATTTTATTTGTGTACATTGTCACAGATACGGCAAAGAAGTTATATCTAAACACAATCTTTTGTCTTTGAACGTGGAAACATGGTGGTAGTAAATCTTGATCCTTGAGGAACACCTTTCAACTGAGATTAAACCCATATTGCAGAGATTTAAGCTAAAACTATCTCGTGTGTGTGAGAAATGGATACGAGCCAAAAGGTTTTTGTTAGATGGGGTAATTGTACGGCAAAATGTTCCTGCTTTCAAAGTGTTTAGACAATATTTAAAATTTGTTTAAGATAGTATCCGTTCATTTTAAACCTATATTAACGCAAAATTGATTAAATAAACGATGTATAAAATGTAGTACATGCACTAACTTTCTTAAACACCTACATAAAATTTAACAGCAATGAAGCACAAAATTAAAAGAGTAAGCACAAAATTCAAAATTAGGATTTTCTCAAAATTTGTACTAACGATTTTTGATAAAATTTAGACTCTAACGACTCACAATTTATGTCCTCCATCTTGACTATGTTGTTTAATGTAAAAACATTTTTAACAAAACATTTTTTCCCTTGTTGTTTCAAGGCAAAATACCTCTCAGTCGTCATCGTCGTATAAAAATGGTGGAATAAAACATAAAATAAAGATAAATAAGCCTAGGATGAAAATTAAGAAAACCCATATTCGTTTCTACATTTACAGTCAGTAAACCACTTCCAGGGACAAATATAAATCCCAGTTTAGTCTGGGAATTCCGAGAAAGCCTCGACGCTCTGTCTATAGAAAAACGGGTAACTTTTTATTGAGTACCGGGGCATGAAGTAGTCGATATAAATGAGGAGGCAGATAAATTGGCTAGAAGGGGCTCCTCAGTAGGAATTTGTAGGACCTGAGCTGGCACTAGGGATACAAGTGTGTATGGCCAAGATAGCCTTAAATACTCAAGGATAAATAAAGCAAAAGCTTAAAGTTTCAAATATTTTAATAGTATGAATGAGCTACAATTGTTTCGCCTTGCGGCATCTACGGGCAACAGATGCCGCAAGGCGAAACAATTGTAGCTCATTCATACTATTAAAATATTTGAAACTTTAAGCTTTTGCTTTATTTATCCTTGAATATGGAGTTTCAACAAGAAATATCTGCTATTACATTAAAGTTAGCCTTAAATAGATGGGTATAGAGAAAACACCAGGAGAGTTTGGATAGCCTTAGAGGGCACTCCCATAGCAAACTACTACTGAGAAATGTCCCATTAGGTAGACCCTGGACGGATAATACTGACCTTGGGTAGAGAGCAACTCATACAAATCACGGGACTTACTACGAAGACACTGTGGTCTGAGGCTGCTGTTTTGAATACTAGGTTTTCTCCTATATTCATATTCTACGGGTTCAAATCAAATAACATATTTGGTGGCTCAGATTGTTAATATTAATTTATTCCTTTTTACCTTATAGTTGTTACAATTTATCAGGATTATTCTTATTCCTATCTGATATTTAATCCTATAAAATATAATTTAAAACATAATCACACCTTTAAACCTTCAATCCAGAGCAATGGCAAGTTATTGAATTTAACAACTCTTGTTTTCTAAACACATGAATCTGCTCACCTTTCCAACATAGGACGTGAATCTCTATAAACTGCCAGTGAGCTCTTTTTATAAGTACGTTTCTGGGCCACGTCTCTCTGGTGACCAGCAAAACTAAAACATTCTTGGTAAACTGTCATTGAAAGAGCTAGTGAGTGGATTATTAAAACTCATAAATAAGACTAATCTACTGGGCTAGAAATAAGAAGCTTAGCTGTACAGTAGGTCAATGGTGTCTGGGGCCTCTCTATCTCCTTAACCTCTCCCTTTAATCTAATCTAATCTAACCTTTGAATACTCTAATAGAGTGAGAGTCAGAAGAGAGCAAAAGTTGGTTAAGCGAAACTTAATAGGAAAGATGAAGGAGAGGTATCTAAAACCAGTTGACATGAAAAATCGTTAGATAGTGTATTCTTCTAGTTTATCACACCCGTACTTACTTGAGCCCTGTTTTATAAAGAAACACTATAAAATTTACTTTTAAGCTATACGTAACGTGTTAAATTTCTCAAAGCAAAAATTTACGAACTTAAAATTTCCATACCTAGAAATTTTCAAATATGGAGGTGAGACAAGAACTAGTTCATTTTAAGTACCATAAAATACAAATTAATTTTAAATTAAAAGGGTTTTGTAACTCTCACAGTTTGCGAATGGGGGTAAAAAAAGTCGCGGCCATAGTGGTACTTGTCCAGCCCCATCATACAATCTAATTCAGGTCCTTTAAAAGTAACGAACAAAAGTTGGTTTCTTTAGTTTTATAGAAAATGTTAGATCAAGAAGTCTTATCCAGCAGGGTAAGTTTGTTAAAAAAACGTTGTTACACAGGTTTTCTGAACCTCGTAATTGTGAATATCACACTTTCTTCACGTCGGTTGGGCCCTGACGTCCTCGTAGATGATGTAAGTATATTAAAAAGTCTCCACTCGCTTCGCTCGTGTATGTCAGCACTGGTGGCCTCGCTGTACTTATGTGAAGGAGCCTCCACTCGCTACTCTCGTTCAGTGACTTGTCCCTGCCAAATCTCGTAACTATACAAATATCACATTTTCTTCGGATATCACTATTCCAAATTATATATTTTTAAATAACTACGCTATTTGTCATCAAAGAGTTTCCTGGTTGGTATCACTACTTGCAAAATTGAAATCGCTAATTTGTATCTAATTTAGTGTCTTATAGGTTGAATGACACAATGAGATATGAACAAAAAACTGTTTAAAAATAGCTGAAATTTCATTGCATTTTATTAATTCGATTTTTCTGAATTTCAATAGGGTTCTATATGAGTTTGGGTGAGTACACTCTTATACAAAATTTCATGTCCCATAATTTTTGTTGCCACTATCGTGTTTACGTACAGACGACAACGAAATGAATGAACTGCATGTCGAAAATAACTTTTTCGGTTTAAAGTCATGAAATGTGAAAATTAGTCAAAAAACGTAGACTTTTTTTTCTTTTTCTTCTTTTTTTTCTTTTTTTTTTTTTCAAAACTTGGTTAATATCAATTCTACTATATAAGATTTGAACAAAATCAAGTGACACTAATCATCAAATTTAAAAAATAAATTATACTGATGGAATCTCTAGGATGCTCTAATAAATAGAGCTTTCAGTGTGATGGAGATTCCGGGTTCGATCCCCGTGGTGGCTTACAAAGTTACAGTGTTGTACCATCATCGCAAGGATAATTTTGGAATTACAATTAGAAGGGAATTTTGATTACTAACTTTAGAATTAAGTTGATAGGAATTCCATGTGCTGATCGCACATCACCCTGTGAAAAGCCATTTAGCAGGTCTATGCCCACAACTTGTTTGTTGCGACAATAAAGTACAGTATAGGTTATGTTTGTTAATCGCAAAAATGTCTACCACTGATTTTTCACTAATCACTTTTCAAGGCCTCAGGAAATTGAATAATTATTTTCGACATGCCGGCTGTACGATATCGTTGTCTTCTGTACGTAAGTACGATAACAGCCATCAAAATTAAAATATATATATGAAATTGTATTGGTTCATATAATTGTATAGTGTAATTTTGTAGTGCTCATACAGAACCCTCTTGAAATTCAAAAAAATAATGGAAAATGTCAAAATGGCGGCCATTTTAAACAATCTCGTATGTTGTTCAACTTATAACATACTAACTTAGATACAATTTTGCAGATTTAAATTCTCCATTTAATGGTACCAACCCACTTCTCTAGGAAGAGACATAATTATGGTCAAAAATGTAATTTCGAACCCTAACTTCCCAAGGAAATGTGATATTCCTATAGTTACAATATCCAGAACAATCCTAGCGAGTAGAGGTTTCTTAATATGTACAGCTTCAACCATCGCTAGAACCGAAATACTTACACTACCAAAAGGACTTCAATACATATCCTACAAGTCATATGACACCGACTTTTAACCATTACGTTGAGAGAATATGGTTGTATTACAATGTACATGGGGTTAGGTAAGTATCATGATGGCGCCTATCAATTTGTTTAAATTTACTAATCGTGATTACGTTCAGCAGCAGAATGAACATTTTATGGGATATATATAGGCTAGGTTAGGTGTGGGACCTTTTCAATGCTTCTAATGTAATGTTTCCAAAAATGTTGCTCATTTCAAGTGGGTAGGACACACAAAATGTTGATTCACCCCTACGGCTGTCATTTTGAAATGCTAAAAGATATCCACAAAATTATTTATCTTTCCAAGATCATTAAAATAGTACATTTTGACTTATTTTCAGATTTAAACATTTTTAAGAAGTATATCCCGTCTAATTATGCGTTTTTTTATATCGAGAATTAAAAAAACAACTAAAAATTTTCAAATTAGGTACATATTATTATATCATTTAAAACCAATTTTAGCCCTTTTTCTTTCTCACATATACGTGGTTTAAAGATAGTTATGTTATGGGTCAAAAAATCGATTTCTAAAGTGTTCTTAGAAATTATATCTATCTGTCTGACTGGCTGTTGTATGTGCAGTGTTATAGCCTACAGCCCAAATACATGTACGCTCACACCGATTTTATTCAAATTTAGTATGTGGGTATATTTTACCCTTACTTTGAGAGTTTTTTTTAAAATTTTTTATAGATAGTAGCTGCCATAATAAAACAAAATACAAAATTACGATTTTCTAAAGATCGGTTCAAACCATTTTAATCAAATTTTGCTCAAGGATAGACTCAAGAGCCCAAATAAATTGTATTATTTTCAATCTGACGCTTTGTGACTTATCAGTAAAAAAATATTTTTAAAAAAATTTGGGTGTGCTTAAGACCACACGTTAGAAGTGAAAACTTGTTTGAACAGTATGTACCGCTTATGATTTTTGTTTTAATATATATGGGTATGTGAGAAAGTTTGTGCAATATTTTTCGTAGATATATGAGTTTATATATATACGCTGTGCGCGCGTATCTGTTGTCTATATATATTAAAGTTGCATTACGGTACGGTACGGTGCGTGACGCCATTTCTATTGAAAAAGTCCATCCCAAAAGTTGCATTACGGTATTATGCGTGACGCGATTTCTATTGAAAAAGTCCATCTCAAAAAAGTACCCAACGCGCCAATAGAAGTTTTCACTTCAAAAATGGGTTGTTGGTGCTCTATGGATGTAGTGCAAATTTTAGTGAATTATGAAAATCATATACCTTAAGCCGTGTGCAAAATCGTAATTAAAGACACATTACGGTTCAGAAATAATTAGCGAACAATTAAATTATGACTGCAGTCATTAAAATCTCGATGTAATTAAATACGATTTATGCTGAGGACAAGTTCACGGCAGAATTATTTTAATATTTGTTCAGTACCATCAGGGGACCATGGTTCGTTTTCACTTTTTAATTGACAACTGACATTTTTGGCGACGACTATTTTAAGATCCTTTGAATTTGGAATGACTGAGAAAGTTTGTGCAATTTTTGTCCACCAATTGTTTCACAATACATTGAGACGTGATGTCTGAATTAGCACGTACATAATTATCCAATTCAATAGTTTCAGAATGAACTCGCAAAAAAACCAAATTAGCGGGATAATTAAAACTCACACGACTTTATCAAAGCTCGACATTTGTTTTGATTACCCTGTCATCCCTCGTACATGAGATAAGGGTTGAGGGATGAATCACGCGTGCATGTAGGCCGTCACGTTATGAATCACGCGATATGTTCGCGACAAAACTTTCCGCCACGTGGAAATTGCACAATTTCCTCCGTATATTGAGACCACGCGATTCTATACTGACATGTGAGATGCGTGTAACATGACATAGAGTCTGGAAACTGGAATATATAAGAAGAGGGAATAATGTCTTTTTATAGAAGTTTAAAAATACTATCACAATTAATTTTACATACTAAACACACCCAGCAACCAGGCTATTTAGTTGAAGTCCACAAATTAGAGACTCTATAGTCTGTATACAGTAACTTGGCATCTGAACCCTTGGCTACCTGCGAGCGGTTTACATTAAGTAGAAATGAAGTATTGAATAAACACATGGCTATATAAATGGCTTTTACAAACGGAATAGTGTCGTGTTTGGTATCAATTTGCTTATATTTTCCTAAACATTTTAACTATGCTGAAAAAAATTTAAAATTGTGTCTCCCATAAAAAATTTAACTCAGTGTTAACGCTAGTAGGTGACTCATCACTGAAACAGCTGGGTGAGGAAGGGAGCGACGGGGGGACGGTCGTAGGTAGCCAAGGGTCCAGACGCCAAGTTACAGTATACAGATAATAGTGCTGCCATCTAACGGTCCAATTATGGTAACTTCAAGGACCGCATGGCTTATTTCATGCTTCCTCTCCTTTCACACTACCGCATTTTGTACCTGAACCCATAAATTACAAGTGTTATAACCATACATTGAGCCCGATATTATCGTCTGCTATTTCACTTCTACTTTGATATAAATTCATCATTGCTGTAACTCAAGTCACGAAAATAGTCCCACAATTCATTCAGCGGTGCCAAATTTACGAAGGCCAACCATATGTCAATCACAACTGTCTATTAACACACTAATCTAGAGATTTGTGTTGTCATAAATAAAAACAATCATAGATGAAAATGAAATAGCTTACACTTTGTAATTAATTATGAATTGAAAACAAACAAATTGATGGACACCAATGTAATGCAAGGAGATCGTCTAAATGTATTTCCCAAAAGTTTGTTTCTTGGACCTTGTAAAAAATGTTAAATTGTATTGATAGACCAAGAGGTCTTATCCAGTAGGGTAAGTTTGTTAAACAGTTATCACACAGGTTTTCTTAACATAGCCATTGTGAATATGATTACTGTACTATCTTGACTTCGGTTAGGTTTTAACAAGGCTTCGCAGATGCGGATGTGTGGCCCAGCCAAGGAGCCCACCAAACCAAAACTATAATAAGCATAAATTAGGATGTAATGGAAAGGGATTTTAAATAATAAAATATGAATTGGCACTTGCGATGTTGTTGAGCAGTGCAATATGACGTAGAAGGGGGGGGGGGAGAGACAAGGAGTGGAGGGCTTGAACCAGCGAGCCGAGCGGGAGTCTGTTCCGAGAGCCGCGAGAAGGAAGACCGCTACGGGACGAGGTCAATCCATTTTCGGCCACGTGCTAGCTAAATTGAACGGTATGCTTTTCGGCCACTATTAAGGCTTTATCTTGCCGTTATGTCTTTTTAATAAATTATAATAATTCTGTAATCTTTTAATTTGGCAGTAAATAAAATATAACATTTAATTTCACTTGCGTTGCGTGCGTTCATTAGCGTCCTAACCCGACTCCTTGACCCATCCTGACAAGATTCGGCTAAAGTGTACGCGGTCTCCAGCCAGCTGGAGATTCCAGCTGGTCAAAAGAAGTGGACACGGTCACAGATGTATTAAAATTTTCCACTCGTTTCGCTCGTGGAGTTGCGATTCTAGAAACCCTTGAAGCTATATTTGAAGGAACCTCCACTTACTACTCTCATATCGGAAACCGTTCCTACCGGTTCACGTAGCCTATACGAAATCTCATTTTATTTTGAGGTCAGGAAGCGAAATTACATTTTTGACCATAACTTCGTTATATATCATCATTGAGAAGTTGGTTTGATACCAACATGACCAATTAAAAACTGAAAATTTGTATATGATTTAGTGTGTTATGAGATGAATATACACAAGATGTGAACAAAAATTATTGGTAATTATTTAGTAAGTCAATAATATAATTTTTTTAATGTGTTTCAATGTATTACTACAAACCTTATTTTGAAGTTGTAATCGAATATTTTAAGGTGGAATTCACTTTTCACTGTAAAATAAAAAATTAAACGTACCAAATTTACGTTTGCATAGGTTATGTGCACATCGCAATGGTAATTAAGTTCAAAAATGACTTCAAAACGTTAACTTTAAAAGATTATTTTTAAATAAAGTAATTATTTACCCGTAAATTTTAACATAATAATGAAAATGAATATAATTTTCGAAAGTTAGAATACTGTTTTAATCTCTAGTCTTTGACTACCTTTAACCTGACGGCCAAATATCACTTAATATCAAGAGTCGTTTTTATTTACATTAAATGGACGAAATGGATTAAGGCCAGGCATACGATTATTAATTGAAAATATTACTTTAAAAAAGATACTTTTAATTTTTTAAGTGAAAAAGTTTATGTCCGCGTTAAAATACAATTGCAAAATAAGGTGTATAGTAAAAGAATTAGACATAAAAAAAAAAAAAAATATGTTTACTTACTAAATAATAAGTAAATTATTTTTAATGTCCGTCATTTGGATATTTTCAATTTGAATTTCAATAGGATCTAGTTCCCTACGTGATACTACCTTTATTATTTATGACTGATATAGTGCTTACGTACACATGACAACAACGGACGCAATGTTCTAATCACTTTTTCAGTTTTCTGACGCCATGAGACGTGAAGATCAGTCAAGAAACAGAACTTTTTGACGACCTAACTTACACTATATTTCGTATATTGGATAAGTAAAAGTGGTCCATTAAACAAGCAACCTAAAGTGCAATATTATTCGTCTGTCTTTTTGTTTCATTAACAAAAACTTGGGTAGTAGAAGAAATATTTTGTCAAAATGTGATGTACTTATTTTATACTTAAAATGTTACCAGTATACCAAAACAAAGACTTTATTATGTATATTTTCAAAATGGTGGCCAATTATAATGTGTAGTTCGGAATATTTTGAGAATTTCACAAAATTTACGAGAGACAAGATAACTTGGTGATTGAAAATACTTCATCTTAATCTTTACTCACATCACTCAGAAGCTCACTATAGTGAGTACGGGTGTGGCAACGCCGAGGGACCCTAGCTGGATCTCAACCTTGTTTCATATAATCTTGGGTTAGATCTCTCTCATTTAATAATGTATTGTTTTTGCCTAATGGACTGGGAATTATAAATGTAGTTAGCTACCTTTTGTATGAGTTCTGCTTACAGTCCAGTTCTTGTTTATTTAAAAAAAAAAAAAAAAGATCCCCTTTTCTGTGATCGTTTCGGCTATTTCATTCAGACATCATCTAACCGATTTTTTTTTCGCTTTTGCATTTGTATAAATGTGAGTCGTGTTATAATATGTGTTTATGTGTTGTGTAATGTTCCCATTTAAAATTAGACACGCATTTATACAAATGCAAAAGAGTAAAAATGTTTGATAGTGTCTGAATGAAAAGGCGAAACGATCGAAGAGAAAAAAAAAAAAAAAAAAAAAAAAAAAAAAAAAAAAAAAACTGAAGAACTGGATTGTAAGCAGAGCTCATACAAAAGGTAGCTACATTTCTCTCTCTTTCATCATTCTTATAAGTTTTCTCTTGACTAACTGTTATTCTCTTCCGACCCTAACGCTATTAGAGTATACTTTACGTAAGTTAGAGTCTTTATTTTATGTTCTTTTCAACTACCCCCCCCCCCTATTTATTAAAGTCTTAACTATATTTCAAGTTTTTGTAGTTGAAGGATTCCTTATTTTCATTTACATTTATTATATCAGTTATTCTAGTCGATTTACATTAAAATATGACCAACTGTAAAGTTGGACTGGAATCTCGATTTAGGAAAGCGGCAGCGTTCCCATCTCGTAAGAAATATTTTATTGTAGTTGCATAAGTATGAGTGACAAAAAAATCGCCTTTTATTTTTAGTATAACCTAAAAACAAACCTATTAAATTCAATTTTTAATCATCACTAAATCATTTATTTACTACAATATAAAGAAACTTTTTGAAATATATTCGCACAAGAAATCGTAGAACGTTTCACGTATCCTTTTTCGCTTTTCAAGGACCACACCACTTTGATGTGTTATAGATCCTTGCGAGCAGGTAACCCTAAATAATCTGCTAATGCAAGAGGCGGTCAGGAGGCATCATCAAAAGTCCATCAAACCGAGAGGAAATCCTTAAAAACTAAACCTACCTCCCCTTGCCTTCATCTTTCCCGGGCTCTCTAAGTATTTAAGAGAGAAAACAGAAAATACTTTATACTCCTACCTGGTTTAAAACGACAAAATGTACGTCTACGGGTTGGGTAGTGATCAATTTACAATTTAAGCATGAAGTTTCTGAATACTAACAATAAGCTAGAGTATATTAATATTTAAAGTATAGTTTAGGTTTAATCAACTATTAAAAATTAAAACAATGTCACATTATTTAACTACGTACTGAAAATCATTATTGCATAGAATGACAAAAAGAATGAATTTTTTAGTGGAATGATAATTTAACGTAATAAAAATAATGTTCAATTTGATTTCCAATCAACCAGATTTCTAATAAATTATTTATTAAAATATTAACAATGATCACTCGTTACAAGTTTATTAAAAAAATCTTAAATAAACAAACAGTTTACTTTCCTTTTTTAACCCATATAGTATTTCGTAATAATTTACATTAAAAAATTTGTAAAATCAATATGTCAAATTTCTATTTATAGCACTACATAAATGTACAAAATGAAAGTTTTGGTTATTGGGGTTTAACCCCTATTAGGGTAATCCTCTTATGGAATGGATTTTTCAAAAATACTTTCTTTGTGAGTATACGTGTGTTATACTATTTCAAACTATCCTATAATTTAATTTAATCCTATAATTTATATTATATTTTAATTTTTCATATTTATGTTTACTAAAATTAACATTTGTAATTTCCTACAATTTATGTTTTAGTATAACTTCTGCTGTCATACAAAATGTACCATACTGCAAAATGGTTTTATTTGTATTGTTACATAAATTGTATCGTCTTATTATTTTTATTGTAATATAATTTGTATTGTCCTGTCGTGTTTTTTATTTGTATTGTCTAATTAATTTTGTATTGTTTGTAATGTCATTTAACTTGTATTGTTCTGTGGTTTATATTATTTGTATTGTTATATACTTTGTATTCCACTTTAATTTGTATTGTTATGGCATACAACTTGTTTTTTTTTCTTTCAAAATTGTATTGTTCACTGAATTGTATAACTTGTATTGTTTGGAATGCCATTTAACTTGTAGTGGCGTGCAATTTGTATCATTATTTTTGTTTGTATTGTTATATATCTTGTATTGCATTGTAATTTGTATAATTTGAAATGGCATTTAACTTGTATAGATTCGTAATTTTTATTATTTGTATTGTCATATACATAGTATTTTCCTATAATTTATATTGTTGATTGTAATTTCAATTTAATTGTAATTTGTATTGTCATAATTCTCTAATTCGCATTATTAGCATTGTCGTATGACTTGTATTGTTTGTAATGTCATTTAACTTGTATTTTATTTTAATTCGTTGTATTGATATTGTCATAATACTCGTATTGGACTGGAATTTATATCATTTTTATTGTTTATTTTACTATATAACTTTATTCTCCTGTAATTTCTGTTGTAATAAAATTTGCATTGGCCTGTAATTGTTATCATTGTTATTGTTTGTAATGACATGTACCTTGTATTGTCCTGTAATTTTATAATGTTTATTGTTTCTAATGCCATTTAACTTGTATCTCCCTGTCATTTGTAATTGTTAACAGTGTAACGTATATTATACTGTTATTTTCCGAAAATATTGGTTAAATATCTGAATAAGCTATGAAAATAAAATATATTAAACTTGGATAAAATACTTTTGTTTGTTCACACACGATCAATAGCTTGTAATACGTGGACCTCGATAAGACCTACCAATCTGAGGGTTCACTAATAACACACCAAAGTCCCCACACTGGTCATTACTTACTGGTCTAAAAAATAAAACTCATCACCCCGCCCAAGTATCATATCTTAAAACTCAAAATCGATTACCGTTTTCCGTTTTACTCAGTTTCAAAATAATTACACCTGTGAAGTATTAAATTACAGTAATTGAACGATACGTTGAATGGTCCTACTGTTTTCATCCGTATAATTCTTCTTTTAATCTGAAACTTCTTCAAAATTATTATTTAAATTAGTATTGACCGTTTTGGAAAATATTCTGAAGAATGTATTCCATTCCGGTTGATCGTTAGAGGACTTCATTCAAACAACAACAAAACAAACCTCGTGGATCTGTTCTTAGACCTGTTGTTTTTTCTTCAACCATTAGGAATTTATCAAAACATTTAAATATTGATAAATTAGTTCACTAAAATGTCACTACTATTACGATTCATGTTTTTACAGAAGCAAATGACGTTCATAAACATAAATCTAACAGGGGAGTACTTTTTAGACAATAACTTGTTAATTAATCCAGACAAGAATGTTGTTGGTACGGTTTGAAAGTAAACAACAGCCAACCCCAAATATTAGGAGATCGTGCAATTAACGAGGTGAAAGTTGCAAATTTTTAGGACTGGTAGACAGCGTGATCTAAAATTGAGCATTCTTATTTGATGCTGTTTGTAAGAGACTTTTCTCAGGTATTTTTATGATTAAAAATCTTAAGAAATATTTTCTTCCTTGTAGTGTAAAGGCAAAAATCCTCTATGTTATCAACGCCTCATAAAAAAAGGAAGAAGAAACCATAAAATAAAGACCCCTAGCCTTAGAATACTCTTATAGCGTCAGTGTTGGTAGAGAAAAACAGTTGGTCAAGAGGGACTTGATATGTAAAATGAAAGAGACTAATGAAATCCCAAGACTAATGAAAAAGGTTTTGATCTAGCTAGAGGCCCTCGGGATTGCCACCCCTGTACCAAATATAGTGAGCGCATGATGGTTCTTAAGAAATATTGTTCTAGATGCCCGCTCCTTCTGAAACTCTTTAATATGTTGATTTAAATTAGAATTTAATAGTTTTGGGAATGATTTAGAATGATAAATTCTTCTTGTTCGTTAGAGGACTTCATTCGACTTTATAAAAATAGGAAACAAATTACATTCAATCCTCCAGAGTTTAGAGAAACATATGGAAGGGAGAAAAGGACACTCCGATAGAAGATAGGATTTTAGAAAAGGAAGGAATACAATTTATTCTTTATGAAAGTCTTGAAAAAGTCACAAAAAGTTCAATATAAAAGGGTAGTATATAAGAAAAGGGTCAATATAGGAATCCTCGACGCCAACGTCATGAGTGATTCAGCTAACACCCCACCCCTACACAATATGCTGAAGAGTCAGCGTCCGCTACGACACTGTAGACCTCTCTTTCTGGGCTCTGGAAACATTACCTTTACTTGTACCCTACTTTCATTTTGCCCTACACCGTTCCTCGCTCTCCTTTTTAAACTGTTCATAATAACGCTGATTCTCCCCGCCGGGGTCGTATCGGCTAATGCTTACTTCGACTATACCCGATCAGCCTCACATCCATAGTTAGGCTGCTCCACTAGTAAAGTTAGTCGTGGAGCTAATGTAGTTCGTGCTGTGATTTGACTTGAAAGGAGAGCATAAAAAGTCACAAATGGTTAAGGTTGTCGGGGGCACTATCCGCTTCTTAGATTGGTAAAAAAGACGTTGGCTTCGTATTCTACTTAAGACACTTTTTTTTATCACTTTAATTCTTTCCAGTCTGTAGTAAGGCGGAGGGTGGGCCCATGTTAAATAGACGGTGGTTGAATAAATTGTAAATTGAGGAGATTTGTAATTAAATTACACAAATTGTTGTAAATTTATTTTGGTTTTAGTATAAACTAAAAAAATAATAAATGCTTTTCGATCAGTGTTTATTAAGTTTTATGTTTAAACATACTTGTGTTTTAATCCTGTGTGAAAGTCTTCCGAAAGTGTGCAATGATTGTGCACAGATCGTATCGACATATGAGTATCGACATCTACATAACGCCTTTCCAATCATGTTTTACATCAGTTCTATTGTAAATGAATCCTAAATAATTCACGTAAAGAAAGTTTGTGATTGATATAGAGTTCGCTAGTAGTTTGACGTCTCCGTGAAGTATAATTGTAGCCATCTCATTAACTGATATCAGAACCTAACCTATATCATCAGAACAGATTCATACTGCGCATGATCAAGTGGAATTACATTCAGTGATTCACGTCACGATTGTGATCACTGCAATGACCTCTATCACAGTCTGTCTATTGACTTTTAACTCTTAGACATACTTTCACCTGTTCTACGTAATTATACGGAATCGAACCGATGTTACGCCGTATTAGTCTTCACGGAAACAGCTTTCAAAAGTTACATTTATGCGTAAAACGTGATTCTTCGGACAGCGTATGCGTTCACTGGCGCACCTAGGAATATAATTTGGGAATTATTAGACCTATTGGGATAACTAAAAGTGTATAAACTATTTTTCTGACACAACCTAATCAAACAAAATAATCTAAAACAACCGGTTGAATAGTTATTGATCAAAATATGAAAATTGATCAGGAATCGCGATCAGAGTTCGTGTTGTTGTTTTTTTACTTTCCCAGATTACGAAGTACACAGTGTTTTGAAATAACGATCTCCATTTTTAAAATGATTTTTACGTTTCATAGCATCAGGGAACAAAAATGTGATGTTCGACATACCGTCCCTCGATTGTTGTTGTCGTCCTCTCTACGTAAGGGCTACAAAAATAATATAGATACATGAAATTTCGTATAGGGGATTCATATACTAGAGTATGTTCATATAGAACCCTATTGAAATTCAGAGAAATCAAATAATTGATAATGTCAAAATGGTGGACGTATTAAACAGTTAGGTCTTGTCTTCAACTTATAACACACGAAATTAGTCAAAAATGAGCATTGCTGTATTTCAATATTGCATGTAATACTACCAATCGCACATCTATACGATGACAAATACTGAAGTTATTTTCAATAACGTAATTTCGTACACTAACCTCCTCATAAAATGTAATATTCGTCCAGTTACGAGATCTGGAAGAGCCGAGACACCGACACGAGTGTAAAGAGTGAAGGCTCTTTACATAAGTACATGTACGAGGCCCACAAGGACCGAGACACCGATAAAAGTGTAAAGAGTGAAGTCTTCTTTACATAAGTACATGTACGAGGCCCACCAGGACCGAGACATCGACACGAGTTTAAAGAGTGAAGGCTTCTTCACATAAGTAAATGAACGAGGCCCACCAGGACCGAGACACCGACATAAAGAGTGAAGGCTTCTTCACATAAGTACATGTGCGAGGCCCACCAGGACCGAGACACCGACACGAGCGAAGTGTGTGGATAATAATATATAGACATCTACGAGACTTGTTAGTAAACTTCAAGAATGTTAAGGATTTAAATTTCGCGTAATTTGTAATACCAACAATTACTAGGTCGGGAAAACCTGTGTAACTAGTGTTTTAAAATAACTTACCCTACTGGGTGACATCCTGTGATTTACTAATACAAAGTTTAGCTGTGAATTGGTATCTGAGGATGATGTCTATGTCATCGAAACGTACATAAGAGTATCATTGTAAAAATTGTACATGTATTATAATCTTAGTTTTTTTATTTTATTTTTATGGTTCGAGGAAACCTTGATTTCCCTACTAATACAATTTATACAACTAAGGAAAATGCATTGGCTTCTTGGGCGGCATTCAGAGCTGTCAGTGCACAATAAACTATTACTTTATAAACAAGTCCTAAAACCTATCTGGACATATGGTGTGCAGCTTTGGGGCTGCTCAAAAAGAAGCAACATCAAATTTATTCAAATATATCAAAATAAAGTACTGAGGGGCATTGTTAATGCCCCATGGTACATACGCAATGATGATCTCCATAAGGATTTACAAATTGCTACAGTTTATGAAGAGGTTCGGGGATTTGCTAGGAAGAATGAAGAAAGATTGCATAAGCACCATAACATCGAGATGCTACAAGTTCTCGACAATTCAGTTCAAGTTCGGCGGTTGGACAGGATAAAACCGTTTGATTTGGCAAGATTAATATGTGAATAACACAAGAACAAGTGATTTTGTGCATTGAAGTGCGTCGTAGGATATGCAGCCAACAAACGCTTTCATTTTATAGAAATATGAAACTAGATTTTATAGAAATATGAAACATTTTATAGATGGACTAGGTTCAGTTTCAATTATTAAAAAAAAAAAAAAAAAAAAAAAAAAAAAAAAAATTAACATTTCCTTCAAGGTTCAATAAGCCAACTTTTGGGCATTACATTCAAAGGCTCTGCTTCTATTGTTTTGTATGACCGGAGTGGGTAAGTACCATGATGGCTCCCATCAGGTGTTTCTCTGATTAGAAACATTTTTAGACCGATTTTAACCGACATTACTTTTGGATACTATTTATCTTTTTGTAGGCGATGTTTTTTTTTTTTAAACGAAAAAATTATTTTTTGTGGATTTGTGTGTCAAACATTTAGTGCGATATTTTTTTAATCGTTTATTTTGACATAAAACATGATATTTTCAAGTAACATCTGCGTTTTCATCAAAATCGTGCGAGATTTCTCCGAACTGTCCATAAATACAGTGTTCTTCAGTATCCTGTCATTCCTTTTCCTGTTTGCAGGTATAAAAACTTTTGCAATAACCATAGAATTAATAAAACACCACGCTATAAAGTCATGCATAAATATTACCTACGCGCGTGTCTATGCGACGTCGTTTGTTAGTTTGATCACGTGCGCAATAAATATTGCGCATATACACCTTACTGTGACTTAGTGAGCAAAGCAACCGAAGTCTGTTAGTTAGTACCTGCTCACTTCGTCATGAAAGCACCTTTAAGGCATTTGTGATATTATATATTGTGGAGAAAGAAGATGCTATTTGCAGTCTCACCTTTCTACTCATAAATAGAGAGAGAAAACATCATTACGGGAAATAGATTTTTAGTGTATAAGGATTCCCTTAAGCCCAACTAAACAGCGCACAAACTTCTTTACATACTCTTACACTAAAATAAATACCAAAGTTTAAAATTTAAAGACGAAACATCAAAACATAAATTTTCAACGATTTTGATAACGTTTTTGTAAAATGTATCACTTAAAGTGCCACATATTTAGGTTTAGAATTTACAAATTAAAAAGAAGAAATGGAACCCCGTTGGAATATCTGAAAATCGGCTCTAACAATTTTGATAAAATGCAGTGTCTAAGGTCTTACTATATACCATATATGGTCACCATACTCTAAAAATTTCTGTTTAGTTAAGAAGAAATGAACTTCTGACGCCGATGTAATATTTCAAAATCAGCTCAAACAATTTCGGTAAAATATTTAAGAATCTATTTAAAACATATTGGTAGTTATTTAACTAATTAAGTGGACCCTCAGGGGCTCACTTTAGTGAGTATGGCTTGGCAATCCCGAGGCAACTCTATGTGGATTTATATCTTAATTCATGTAGTTTTGGGTTATAGTCTTCTCTTTCATCTTTCCAATCAGGTTGACCTACTTTTGTTCTTTTCTGACCTTGTCTCTATTAGAATATTTGAGAACTAGAAGTTTTTATTTTTTGCTCTTTTCTTCCTTTTTTACATGGCGACGACAGAGAGGTTTTTTGGCCTTTAAACAATAAGAAAAATATTATTATTTTAATTTGGAATATATTAATTATAAATAAGTAACCTTGGGCGGCATTGCAACATTCAAATATTCTAAAAATTTTGAAACTGGTTTCTAACAGAAGTTGATATAATGTGAGAATTAATCCAAACCGTGTGACAAATAAACCAAAATCATAGTAATTATTATTGCTAAAAACTGGGATAAAAGCTATACGTTCACAAGAATACAATTTTTTGTTGGAATGTCGCCAGAATATGGTTTAGTCTCCAATTAGTTAGAATTGAATAAGGTACCTAGTCATAGAAGATTCGAAGGGAATTAGGAGGCAAACAAAACGGGGCCCAGATTCTAATAGTTGATCTACAACCTGCTTTTTGAATAAACAAAACTCTAGAAAGAACTGTCTGAAGCAGGTGGGTTAAATTAGATACCCTTAACCGCTTGAAAAAGGCCTCAAGAACCTATATGGGTAGTTGTACCAATCCAATCAAAAACTCTATGTAATTTCATTATCTCATTGAGTAGATGTAACCAAATTAAGGCCCTGAGCTTCGCAACTGGATAAGGAACATTTATATATTTATCCTCGGTAACTTGAAATGTAGACTGTGTGGTCAACACGCAGCAAAAGCAGAATGCATAATTTTGAAGGTTGAAGTACTGGAAAGAAGGACACTCCTGATCTTCGGCCCGTCTGGTGCTCCTGTAGATGATAACCTACATAAACATGTTCTAAAAATCACTATGTGCTAGGATTAAGGTGTACACAAAAGGTCTTTTAAGCTGAGGAGTGAAAAACCAATTTCCAGCAAAAACAAGTTCAGGTCGTCATCATGGTACTTACTAGACACCAACATACAATGTAATACACAAGTAAATCCTCTAAATGTATCTCCCAAAAGTTGTTTTCTTAGGTCTTGTAGGAAATATTAAATTGTATTGGCAGATCAAGCAGTCTTATCCAGTAGGGTAAGTTTGTTACACAGGTTTTGGTGTCCTCATAATTGTGCATATCACCACTTTCTTGACATCGGTTAGGCCTTGATCATCTTCTTAGCTGTATATATTAAAAAATCTCATGTAAGTGTCTCGGGCCTCGAAGCTGTATATATGTTAAAGAGTCTCCATATGTGTTATTAGAGTCCCTCCCCCTCCACCTTAACTTTGGTATGTACTTAAATAGAGCCAAACCCTTTTGGGACTGTGACATGTCAAATTGAAGGTCAAAAAAAGATAAAATAATGGTACTCACTAAATAATTTTTGGATGACCATAACCAAAATGACGGCACAAAATGTATTTGAGATTTTAAAATAATTATAAAATCGATAAATATGTGAAATCATAACACTAAACAGTTTTATAAATAATCGCTGGACTAATTTGAGAGTAGCATTCGACTGGATTTTATCTGTCCCCCAAAAGTGTGGTACTTTCGGCCACACTCAAAATACAAAAAAAACACATGTTCAAATTAAATTCCTGTTTTAAAGCAAAACTAATGACATCAACATATTTCACTTTTCACTTTATTTTAAACACTATTTCAAACTGTGTATAACGTTTTCATATTAGGTATGATAGTTACATTTCGTTTGAACACTTAATCTAAATAATCACAACTAATCAACTGTGAATACAAAATGTAGGCCTAACTATTATACTAACTGTACAAACACAGTACAATTTTTTTTAATGTCATTCACATTTATAAAATAACTTTTTCTAATAAAGTGAATAGTAATTTATTTTAAATAGTTCATAAATGTGGATGTCATTTAAAATTGTATTGTATTTTTACAGTTAGTATGATAGTTAGGCCTACATTTTGTATTCACAGTTGATTTGTTGTGATTATTTAGATTAAGTGTTCAAACGAAATGTAACTATCATACCTAATATGAAAATCTCATACATATTTTGAAATCATATTTTTAATAAAGTTAAATGTGAAATTTGTTGATTTCATTAGTTTCGCCTGAAAAAGAAATTTAATTTGATATGTACCATGACTTTTTTCTATTTTTTTTTTTTTTTTTTTTTTTTTTTTTGTATTTTGAACGTGCCCAAAAGTACCAGATTTTTGGGGGACAGGTAAAATTCAGTTCAACGTCGAATGGTTCTCTCAGATTAGTTTAGCGAAAATTTTAAAACTGTTTAGTGTTCTGATTCATATTTAGCAATTTTATAATTTTAAAATCTAAAATTTGATACCGCTATTTTGGTTTAGGGTCATCCAAAAAATATTTCGCGAGCTTCATTAACTTCTTTTTTGACCTTCAGTTTGACGTGTTACAAGATGCGGCTTCCTATTTGAAAATTTTGAGTACCCTCAAAATCCCCCCCTTAGGGGGACGTGCAATATTCCGAACTATTATAAAAGAAACTTGAGATGATCTAGTTAACAGTCCAAAAATGGTTTGGATCTATTTAGGTACGCACCAAATTTAAGGTGGTGATTAATAAACCACTGTAAAACACTCTTTGAATAATATAAAAATGAGTCGTTTCTATAGTAAAACATAAACATTAAATAAAATGGATTTCTTACTGCATAAACGGGTTACGCGTGTTTTCAGTAAAACATGGTTAGGCCTATCATTAGTTTTATTACGGGGTTTTCATAACCCTTAAATGGGGGAAACTACGTCATTAACAGTTATAATGTAAAAAACACCCTCCCTACGAACATCATTAGTCATCGGTTTGTTTCTAAATCTCGGTTTGTTACAAGCTATGTCACATTTTTTTTATGAAACGTTCTAAAACGCGAAAAAGCGCGAATTGTAATAACGGCAATTAATCAATACTTTCGTAGAGAAATCTAATAAAGGACCTTTAATCAGTGTTGACAAAGTTTTTAAAACGTTTTTGCCATCACATAGCTTCATCTATACTAGTCTACGCATATTGGAAAAAGGAAAATGGATCTAAAATGTTGATAAATTATTTTTGGCTAAGAACAGTTTACATGTCATAGACTCCGTTATAAAGTTCACAATAACGATCAACAATAGAAATTATAGTTGTTTTTTTTCATTTACACAACACTTTTACAAATGAATTTAATTGTTTCCGCTCAAATTAACACATAAATTACAACTTCCTAGAACTAACTTCGACTATTAAACCAATTCAAATGAATTATGCAAAAATTAATTAATAAGGGAAATTTTACTCCAGACAAAAATTTCCCTACCGCATAACGACGCTATCACATTTTCCTCTAGTCAATAAAAATGGAAGAATGTTGAAAACAGTCGTCGAATATTCATTAGCAAGTTAATGGGCATTAAAAGTTGTTTTTTTTCCCAGAACGACTGACAGACTCATTCCAGTAGTGGCTACCGCTAGTCTAATCCTTTAAAACTTTTATCTGATTGGTTTTTTTTTGTTTTTACTAAACCGACCAAGATGTCAAATCGTGGTGGAACGTGTTTTAAAATAAAACACTTGTAAATCCTTCATAGTTTAGTTAACACAGTTACTATTTTACAAATGATTTTATTTTACTTGTAGCTGAAAGGTGATTTTTACTTACACAAACGAAGTAGTCTATAGTTTGGTAATCGTATAAAATATCGTCAAGAAACAGAAAAAGTGATTTTCAACATCTAGTATACACGTTAGCGATCACAAAAAATAAGATAGGAACATAAAATTTAGTACAGGTCTATAGTGCGCTCATCCAATACTGACATTAGGAAAATCTAATTAAAAATACCATATTAAATAGTATTTTGTAGTATTTTTTATTTTTCAACTTACAACACATATATTATATAAAAATTTTGAGATTTCAATTCTGCATGATACCAACCCCACTTCTTTACGACGAAAAAATAAAACGAAGTTATTGCAAAAAATACAATTTTGAACCGGGACTTCCAAGAAAATATAATATCCATAGTGTTACCGACTTAAGGGTAGCGAAGGAGGTTTCTTCATATTCGTACAGCTTCTCAAGCGTGTTACAGCCAAGACACTGACACGAGCGAAGCGAGTGAAGTCTCTTTAATATGTACACATCTACGAGGTCCGTTATTGCCTGAGATAAATGTGTACAATAAAACACTATTATTTGTAAAAACTGTTAAAAAACATTGCACTATATTTCGCACATAAGTTATTTATCCATAAAATTAATGCAACAAAATATTCTACGCCACGACTCCAAAATGTAGGCCTCTATTTACATTACGTGAATAATAAACGGTAAAAAGCAAAGTTTCTCAGTCCCATTTACAATCCAAATATTAGCCATACAAAACTAATCACCGCTAAAAATATCAATTCGGTGATAAGTGAAAATCAAACGTGAACTATGAAATTATAACCTTAGATCTTGTAAATTATAACTATGAAAATAAAATACTAATATTAAATATGATACAAAAAAAACATAATCCCTTGGAAGAAAATATACAAATAGACTGACAATAATAATTATCCATAAACAAAATAAAAAATAATGAAAAAAAGAGAGAATTTAATAAGAGCAAAGCGTAGCCCCCTTACCCCTTAAGAAGAAGTAGAAGAGAAAGAAGGAGAAGGAGATCACGAGGAGAAGGAGGAAGAAGAAGAAGAAGAAAAAGAAGAAGAAGAAGAAGAAGAAGAAGAAGAAGAAGAAGAAGAAGAAGAAGAAGAAGAAGAAGAGGATGGAGAGAAGAAAAAAAAGACGAAGAAGAAGCGGAAGATAGTGATGAGGAAGAAGATGATGATGTAGAAGAGGAAAAAGAGGAAGATGAAGAAGGAAAAGAGGAAGACGAAGAAGAGGATGATAATCAAACGTGAACAATGCCTTAGATCTTGTAAATTAAGTGAATTAATAAGGTCTAAACTTGCTTCATTTGTGTCATATCGTCTTAAGTATAAATATTATAAGATGGTATCAGGTTTAAATTACAACTTTTATGATTATTTTTCGAATTTTGTAAATTATTCCTTAATTTCTAATTGTTTTCAATTTTGTAAACTGGTTTAGTCATTAATCTTAGCATTTCAACAAAATTTGAACGAAATTGATACTTCCAATTTTGAGGAAATACGTGGATAATAATATCTCCACGGTGTTTAGTCTTTTAGAAACTAAATTTTATCAAAATCCTTTGAGTCAATTTTGAAAAATTTTAGCTTTGTTTTAATGTCAGCTTTATCTAAATTTTCAGATTAATTTTCCATTTAAAAAATTCAACCCCTTTATAGTTGTAGAAACACAGATGAATGTGGATATATTTCCTCCTTACAAATGAAATATTTTAGATCGATTTTTGTTTGTTTCACTGAAATCGGCTCCTTGAATTATAAGTTATTGTGGTTTAAGTGGAAAAGTGTACCGTGAAAAACTTCATATTTCCAACAGTCTAAATTAATGGTTTTTTCATGAGATGTTTGTAAATCTATACGGGAATGAAAATATAGGTCATTATTTAGAAAATTGTAGATCGTAATAATATATTGGTATTTTGGTGAAAGTTTTTGCCACTGTCTGAAATAAGAGATTTTATGCCGCAATGTTTAGTAATAATAATAATACGGCACTTTTATTAGTAATCTCATTATTATTAGTATTATTCTTATTATTAGTAATCATATTAGAAATGTTTAATAAGTAGTTAATGAGTCGAAATCGTCTCAAATTCTTGCAAAGTTTCTCTTTGTAAATATTCAGACATCCAAAATTATTTAGTAATCGGATAAAAAAAAAGTATTTTTGCGACCAAAATTAAGCGGATTTTTACCGGATATTTATATATATGATCGTATCATATATACACAATGAGAAAACACACATGATACATATGTATACCACATACATAAAATTATATTAAAAATAAATATACATACATACATGTCGAATACTAGGCTATATTATATATAGCATACAAGAAAACTAGTAAACAAGTCTAAGAGGTAATTGAAAGTGTCACCAAAGGAGAAAAAATTCTTTTAAATCGAATCTGCAAAGTTAAATGCTGTTCAAATCGACAATCGAAGGACACACTATTGAGTACAAATAAAATAAGATGGGTCGGTAGACGAAAGTAAATAAAATTCCTATTTGCAGATGGATACAATGAAATCCTTGACTGCGTCCCTTTCCATACCAAGAAGCCAATTAGTGATGTATTTTAAATTTAAGTAGTTTATAGATTATAGTTTTTGAATTGTATTTAGAGGTTCTAGAATTTGTTTAAAAGTACATTCTCCCCAGCTCTTATACCCCCCTCCCCATGAATAATGATATGCATAGCAAGACAGTTTTAATTCCCGTAAATCCAGAATGTACTTAAGTTTCTTGAATTCATACATTAAATTCCGTGATATTTGTTTTACATATTTGACATGTTCCGCACAGTTCATTCGTTTATCAAACATTATTCTGAGGTAAATATAATGTATTTTTTTAAAGTATAAAGGTAGGATGAATTGTAAAAGATGAGGTAAAAGAAAAAAGTAAAAACTGCATAACCTACAAATTACAAATTAGCTCAAAATAAACCATCTATTTGACTATGCAATCTAATATTTACACAACATTTATATTTGACAAGTAATAATAAAACGAACTATAAAGCAGTAGGCTTACTATATCTATTTCATAGCATTTATAAAACGAAAACGTAAGTTGCAAATATCTTGTCCACCAGTTCCATTGTTTATCGTGTGAATTTCGTAACTAAATTAGAACACGCACCGAGGTTTCATAAACAATCTAAGCTCAACTACAGCATCTGTATTTATCTCCGACCCTAGTTTACATCTGATTATAATGTTACAAGCGTTTATTGAAGACGAAATATCGGAAAACTATTATTAAATAATTT